>OX493336.1:14466008-15666008 GCA_950371115.1 Anania fuscalis | reverse complement strand
TTCTAACTATCACGGTTCATGGGATACAGCCTGGTGACAGACGGACAGACGGACAGACGGACGGATTTTATCAAATTTCTGACTTTATCATAGCATAAATATTTGCATAATGTTAGCACGTATACCTTTAATTTTTAGCTTGACTGTATCATAACTTAACATCCTGTATAGTATACCGTGATTCAAATTTGTTAAGATTAAAGTGCAAATCAAATCAAAATCAAATCAAATTTATTTGCGTAAAAACATGGTATTAAAAGGTATTATAATTTCTAAGGCACACATGTACTTAGCATGCAAATCTAAGTATAAGAACAATAATTATTACGATGCAATTACATTAATAAACAATAAGTATGTCACAAAATATAATTAGTACTTAGTCAAAATAAAAAGTTACGGTCCATAAAATCTTATAACGTGCAAATCTTATCGTTAACTAAAAAATAACGAAATCCAATGAAGAGTAAGTTTGACTCGCGTTAAAGATTCTGATCTGAATGAAAGAAAACACGGTAGTACCTACAGAGTCCTTAATGTTCGAATTCAACTTGCACTGGACAAATTTCAAATCATCACGTCTTTTAATAAAAAAACGGATAATCCATGTGGGCTTTCTGTACCTTTCTAGTTCAGGGCAAGACTTCATGAATTCTTGTTGTTCTGTAAATGTTAAGCTAGGTAAGGCAACTATTTAAAACTAGTTTTTTTTAATAACTTATAAGTTTGCTGAATAAATATTTTTTCTTCCTATTCACATCATCATCACATCACATCACCAGCCTATATCAGTCCACTGCTGGACACAGGCCTCTCCAAAAGGAGGATTTTGCCATAATCGCCACGCTTGGCAGGCGGGTTGGCGATCGCAGTTTGGCCAATAGTGGAGAGGAGACGCTGCTGCCCGTCTTTTTATGGCGGTTCTCCTGTAGTCGCCTCTTACGACACCCATAAGAAGAGAAGGGGTGGTGCAATTCTTTTAAAGTGCCGGCAACACACGACACTTCTTCCTATTGCTTTGTCTTTGTCCAACAGCAGCGAAAACAGACAAAGAAGATTAAGACTACAATTTTTTTAATAATAACTTTTATATTGAACATCTGACACGAAACTTTATTAGAAATGAGGCTAATTAATATTATCTTAATTTACTATTTTGCCTAATTTAAAGAACCTACTCTTCTTTCTAATCTTAAGATCAAAACGTCTGTACCATTAAGGAACCTAATTAATTTATAAATCTATCTATAAGAAAAACAGGTACTTCTTCTTTATAATTTACCACGTGAAAATGTAAGGCGAATAATACATAGATCGATTAAGACATGAAAACACTTAATAATAACAAAATAAAAGTTGTAAAAAATATTTTTAGTAATAAAAACAGATCTTCATACCTCTCTGAATACCTAAACAAATCACGATGTAGCTAAATGCTTATTAGCGGGTTTACATCGGACAATCCATTTTCGATCCGCGATCCGATCCGATCCAAAGTTGTGGAACGTGAAACGTGTCTCCAACACGTGCACATAAAGATGTCATCCGATGACCTGACGATCTCCGTAGCCTAGAGGCGAGAACGCAGGACTTGGCGTTGCCATTTGAGGCCCCGGGTTCGATTTCCGGTCGGGTCAATGTAGAAAACGAAGTTTTCTATATTGGCTCAGGTCTGGGATCTTTGGTACTGTAGAGGTTTATAACCTAATGAGTAAAACCTCTACGTCTACCAAGGCATGTTCAAATAATGAAAGCTGCTTTTAAATATTTTTGAGTGACGAGGAGAAAAAACAATAAATTCGTCAATCAATCATTCGTAAAACAAAGTTTAAAAATAAAGCCACTTTTATCAATAAATAGAAGATAATAAATGTAAGGAATTGTATAAAGAAAATATTCAAGACAGAATATTAAAGTTAAGTATATAGATAAAGTGTATTGTATTATAATTAATTAGAATATTAGTGTTCAAGGATTAAACGTAACTGAGAAGTTGGAATAATTGGTTTAGTTATTTTCACCTCTGAGCTATCGTCATCACAGTACCGTCGTCGTTTCCGATTTCTATGACACAAGTGCTTTAGGTACTTACCCTAGGATCAGAGCAATGTATGTCATGTTATCCAATATTGATTTTATTTGTCGTCCGATGTCATCATCATCATTCTATTAGTCATAGGGGGAGACTTATATACTGCCGAATATAAGTCTCCCCCTATGACTTGCAGATTGACCGGTTTTGAGCGGCCTGCATCCATTGAGGTATAATGTACTAGCGTACTAGAGAACACATCTCGAACTAAATGTTTCAGCCAAGACTTGTAGTCCAGTGGACTACAAAACTTCAGTCAGTGTCAATAATTGAAGTTGTCAAAACTGCTTCTTGATCGTTCAATACTAGTGCTTTTTGAATCCTTTACTAGGTTTATCCGTTGTAAACCCAGCTACTATTTTAACCTTTACTTAAATGCAGGATTTATTAAATGACATTGATATTCCTGAAGTATGATCGACCGATAAGTAATCGACAAATTGACCCGGTGCCAGCCATTTCATCTGGCACAAAATGACACCATAACCATAATCTGGTGTCATAACACCATAGAGTCACCTAGAACATATCTGCAACCCCTTTTATGCTGCAAAAGTCTTTACTGAAACAAATTAAAGTAAAACTATGGAGCAAACTCGTAGCTTGATTTTAGTAACATAAACATTTAACTACGATTAGAGCCATTATTTTCTGCTTTCTTTATCTATGTACAAAAACTAAATTATTTATTATATCACCTGTGAATTCAACTATTAAACGCAAACTTCTTGTCCTGCTTGATGCCTGTAGCGTTGGCAATATTAATTTGTCCAAACTTCTTAAAACAAAGACGTTTTTAAGCACATTTCAATTTTGGTTTCGACGTTGACAGATTCAAACGTACCCTCATTGTATTATTTTACAAGGCAAGCTGGATTCTGCCGACTTATTGGCTAATAAATTCATGTGTCGATACTGATGGCCCCGCGGTGCTTTAAGGAAATCGCCGAGATTTTTCACGAAATAGGATAATAAATATTAAAAGACGTTAGCTACGCGTTTTTCAAGTTGGGAATTCAAATTGCAATTGGTTGGGTGTATTGGCAATAGAGGTTTTATGGGTTTGACTTCAGCTGAGGTTAAAGCCTTATACAGTTTATTAAATAGATTTCATTTTAACGGCTTACGGTGACGAAAAAGTGATGAGCTCATCATTATGTACTCTTTCTTAGGCACACATTTATATTTGTACTGGTTTGAGCGTGCAGCGAGGCGTTCAAAGATTGTGTATTACTATCTTCATCATCATCGTTTCAGCCATAAAAGGTCCACTACTGAACAATGGCTTCCCCAATGATTTTCAGATTGACCGGTTGAAAGCGGCCTGCATTCAGCGGTTGCCTGCAACTTTTACCAAGTCGTCTGTCTACCTTGTGGGTGGATATCTTAAGCTATACTTGCCGGCACGTGGCCTCCATTCTTAAACCTTTCTGCGTAATCTGCCTTTAGTTCAACGTACTATGTGCCCCGCCCACTGCCACTTTAGCTTGCCAATCAGTCGGGCCATGTCAGCAACTTTTGTTCGTTTACGTTGCATTACATTTCTGTTCTTATCTCCTCATTCTGATTCCTTCTCTCAAATATTCTGACGGTAATCATTTAATTTTCTTCTTGCTAAATCTGTGTTGGTATTTGTAATAACACAACATACAAAGAATGTATATTGTGTATAGATACGAATACCGGACAACTCTTTTAACTTTTGGGACCAACTGCTTTACTTAGAGCAAAACAAAACAACCATAAAAAAAGTTTAATAAAAAACTAAAAACCGACTTCAAAATGAAACTAAAAAGCGAGAAATAATATTGACTAAATTATACCTAATCAGTTCTTTTTGGAGTCGGTGCCAGCCATCGAGAGTTAAAATGTGTTCATTCGCACCGACTCCAAAAAGAACTGATTAGGTATGTTTTAGTCAATATTATTTTTGGCTTTTTAGTTTCATTTTGAAGTCGGTTTTTAGTTTTTTATTAAACTTTTTTTATTTTACAATTTTAAGTGTTAAGTCCTCTATTTTTTCCCTCCTAACTTCGCCAAAAATTACTTTACAGCAAAGTAACCTTAACTAATATTGGTCCTCTATGGACCCCCCATCCAATGGTATGATGAAAATAAGGTGTTATATAGGGTCAATTTTTCGACGAAAATTTTTAAGTGTTAAGAAAAGGGTTTACCTACACTCCAACCAGAACGGCGGCTATTTTGGTGTCGTAACCATAGGATAAGGTCTCGCGTTAAATAACAGGTTAAATTAAGAAAGGAACTTTCAAATTTTTTTTCGTTACTGGGTGTGCGGGTACGCCCCCAGTAAATAAAAATTGGCGGTCTGGTACCTCATAAGCTCCACGTCTGCTCAACACACTGCGAAATACGTTCTGTCGACAAATTGCAGTACTATCTTCTAACTCCTATCCGTTAAGGAGTTCTGTGGCTTCCATCATCAGGTCAGCAACATGACATGATGATTACCAGATCCAAAAATCAGCATCGAGTCAGAAAATATATGCAAAACATTATGGGTGCCTATAAAAATTGAGGGTTGCCCTCGATTTCCCAAGGATCCCATCATCAGAATCTGACTTGGTGGAAATGGGACCACCTCGGAAGAATACCCATTCAAACTAAAAAATAAATTTTGAAATCGGTCCATAATTGACGGCGTAATCGCGTAACATACATACAAAAAAAGTTTAATAAAAAACTAAAAACCGACTTCAAAATGAAACTAAAAAGCGAAAAATAATATTGACTAAAACATACCTAATCAGTTCTTTTTGGAGTCGGTGCCAGCCATCGAGAGTTAAAATGTGTTCATTCGCACCGACTCCAAAAAGAACTGATTAGGTATGTTTTAGTCAATATTATTTTTCGCTTTTTAGTTTCATTTTGAAGTCGGTTTTTAGTTTTTTATTAAACTTTTTTTATTTTACAATTTTAAGTGTGAAGTCCTCTATTTTTTCCCTCCTAACTTCGCCAAAAATTACTTTACAGCAAAGTAACCTTAACTAATATTGGTCCTCTGTGGACCCCCCATCCAATGGTATGATAAAAATAAGGTGTTATATAGGGTCAATTTTTCGACGAAAATTTGTAAGTCTTAAGAAAAGGGTTTACCTACACTCCAACCAGAACGGCGGCTATTTTGGTGTCGTAACCATAGGATAAGGTCTCGCGTTAAATAACAGGATAAATTAAGAAAGGAACTTTCAATTTTTTTTTCGTTACTGGGTGTGCGGGTACGCCCCCAGTAAATAAAAATTGGCGGTCTGGTACCTCATAAGCTCCACGTCTGCTCAACACACTGCGAAATACGTTCTGTCGACAAATTGCAGTATTATCTTCTAACTCCTATCCGTTAAGGAGTTCTGTGGCTTCCATCATCAGGTCAGCAACATGACATGATGATTACCAGACCCAAAAATCAGCATCGAGTCAGAAAATATATGCAAAACATTATGGGTGCCTATAAAAATTGAGGGTTGCCCTCGATTTCCCAGGGATCCCATCATCAGAATCTGACTTCGTGGAAATGGGACCACCTTTGGAGTATACCCTTTCAAACTAAAAAATAAATTTCGAAATCGGTCCATAATTGACGGCGTAATCGCGTAACATACATACAAAAAAAAAAAAAAAAAAAAAAAAAAAAACAACATTCAGACGAATTGAGAACCTCCTCCTTTTTTTGAAGTCGGTTAAAAAAAAAAAAAAAACAACAACATTCAGACGAATTGAGAACCTCCTCCTTTTTTTTAAAGTCGGTTAAAAAGATCGAACACATGATTGAAATTAAGTTTATTATATAATATGCAAAAATGCACCAAACGATGTCTGAATGGGCAAAAACATTTTATCAAGAAGAGGTAAATACAGTAGAATAACCTTTAATAGTTTAGTAAGTATTTCATTTTAAAGGTGCAGCTAATTTCAAATCGGTTTCATATATTGGTCTGTATTTATTATTAACTTTATAGCTCTAGCCTTAAAAAGCCATCAATATTACCATTTTCTTATTTTGACTCTTTATTTTACTAAGAAATGGGCTTTGTACGAGAATTCGTAACCTGCCGGGTAATTATTTGATGAAAATTCTGTCAAAGTCATCAATTCATCTCATTCCTTCTCAATCAAATTAAACGCCGAGAGGCGAGCGCGCCGGACTATAAATGGCGCCGCCTTCTCTGAGGTTCCGGGTTCGATCCCCGGTCCGGTCAATGTAGAAAACGAACTTTTCTATATTGGCTCCGGTCTGGGTGTTGTGGTACCGTCATTGTTTCTGATTTCTATAACACAAGTGCTTTAGCTACTTACCTTAGGATCAGAGTTAAAAAAAAATATTTATTGTGGACGTAAATAAAACAACAATGTGTAACAGTAAGTTTTCATTGTAAATTTTTGTTTTTAGCAATTCCATGCAAGGTTTAATTAAAGATAAATAACACTTCCACCCACCACCACGCCTGAGGTCGATGGTTTTTTTTCTTTAGTAAGTTTTCATTAAAAATAAGAATACCATTTTTATCTCAATTCCTTTATCATTGTCATTTTGAAACCATTAGAGGATTTAAGTTTCCTTCTTAAATTGCAATTCGCTATTAATACCACTGATAAGATAATTAGGTACTCCGTAATTAATACTACTAATCGTGTCCATTTAATATCAACCGCCTACAGCAAGTAGACGCTCCTCTGTTTTACCATAATACTTACTCCATGGTTTTACTGTTTTTTATAACCAAAAACAAAAGATTTCGTTACCAAATTAGAAATTTTTAAAGGAAATTATACAAATTTTGAAAAGATTTCAAAATGATGTGCAATATTTTACTAATAGTGGTATAATTGGTAAACTGAACAACACTTTAAGACCGTTAACTTTGATTTCCAAAAATAAAATTTCCAACTCAAATATCAAATGAAACGAACCATTGTGCAGACCTATAAAAAACTCGGACCGACCTGTCATGAGCATTTGGTACGTTATAATTTGTATAGGGTTGTTTATTACATGTTTTACTGGCCCGACGCTTGCAGACCAATAAAGATTCTCGTAAAATTCTGACACTTTTACACTTATCATGTTAACATAAAAATGTATCGCTTATTTGATTTATAATTGTATTGATTGTGTAAATTAAAGTTGCTATCAGAGAAAAGTCATTTTTTAAAATGCAAATCCAAAGAAATAATGTCATAGGTAGGTTAGGTCATGTTTTAATAAACATGATACTTTCGGTTTTTAGTTTTAGTTACTCGTATTTTTTTGTTTTTTTTTTATATTATAATTTTGCACTGTGTGTAATGCATTTCACCTAGAAACTCGACGCACATTGTTGTATAGGAAATTTAATTTCAAAGAGTTCAGAGTTCTATACTATAACCTATTCACAAGGAAACCAAACTATTTTAGACCGTAGCCACTCATTTCTAGTATTAGCTGGATAAATAGGTTTCTTGTTATTATTTTCCCTCATTGTCACGCAAGTGATATAGAACAAAAATCGTGATTATTTATGTTTAGATTCTTGTATGTTTTAAATTATTACCTGTTTTTAATAATGTTCTTTCATGGTCTATAACTTACCAACTATTTGTGTGTGATGTGAGATATTTATTAATAAAGATTTTTTTTTTCTTTCTTCGTTTTGCTAATATGCTGTCAATACCATTTAAATACTTTATACCGCCTAACAGTTAATTTATTTTTCGTTAGCTTTTCCAATGTTTTTTATTATTTATTCTGCTGTTCGGAGCAGAGACAAATCCAACAAATTATAAACCATGAAAATCGGCCCATCCGTTCTCGAGTTTTAAGTGTTGTAACAAACACGATATTGTTTTATTTGTTAAGATTCTGATGTTTATTCTAGTTCATTATTGCTTACTCAATCTAAATAAGGTTAAAAAGAAATAAAATGTGCAAGAACCGAGACAGCTCTAGTATTCATCTCGATAAATTCTCGGAATAAAGCGTCGTCTCGTAATGAACTATTCAGTGGTCTATTAAAAGAACTGTCATTACTATTGCTTTGCACCCACAATGGGGGCTAACTAGCTATTAGCATATTTCTAGTGCTGCTAAAGAAGTAAATGACGATGAAGCAAAATTATACATTCTACCATAAAGCTTTTTCTTAATTTGTTAAGTTAGTTCTAATTTATCATGATTACTGTTTCGATTATACAATATGAAAATTTTGGTATCTATTTTTATTGGTAACCGTCGTTTCGATTTTAATACTTACCAATATTAGATTTTAAAATAAAAAACCTAAAATAATCAAAAATCATCTTTTTTTATTTTTTTGTCAAAGAAAACAACAGCTTTTACAAATAACAAATTTGATAAATACAGTCCAATTATTGTGAGGCCAATAACAGGTTTTCTTTAAAGTATCTAAAAGTTATCGTATCTGGAACTTATAAAATAAGAAGATAAAACTAAATTACTACGTATAAGCAGAATACATAAGTCTATAAAGTTTGTTGAAAGAGTTACAAAAAAATAATATTACTAAAACGATAATCGGCCTTTTTTTTATACTTTAAGAATATGTAATCACTTTATATATACACGTAACGTACACACTTCGTCCTCTTTTTATACTCAACCACAGCTTTCAAACAATGATGTGTATTTAAAAAGATATTTCCATCAACTTAAGCGTAGCTGGTAAAGGTTGCAGGAAGACGCTGAATGCAGATCGCTTCCAACTGGCCGATCTGGAAATCACTGGGGGAGGCCTATGTTCAGCAGTGGACGTCCGCCGGCTAAAATGATGAAGCGTCGCGGTAGCTACAAGAAATAGCACTTGATCGTTTTAGAAATAATCTGAATTTGGTAAATACGTAGGCCGTTCTAATATTAATTACATTCAAAACACTGGACGTCACCACAGAGAGAGCAGCAGCAAATTTTGTGGTACAAGTTGTGGTGGAACCGTCGTTGGCTACAAAATACGTGCGACCCTACTCACTGACCATTAGGGTGGCCGTCGTTTATACAGGATTATGGTCAAACCAGATGGCTGACCCTTTAGGTGGACAAACAATCTTTGATACTTGAGACTTGATTCTACCCGAATTAAACTTGTATACATTTCTCGATTGTTCCTTTCTGAATCAATTTGATCCTTGACAAAATCTTTAACTGTTTAAATGAAACTAATTTTACGGATTATTTCGCGATTTATTAACATTTTATTTAACCTGACGTTTCGAACACTTTACAGTGTTCGTGGTCACAGGTAGACTTTAACTGTTTTGCTGCTATTATGCCAGAGATGTTTACATAATGTTTATGAAAAGTAAAAACTATTTTCAGGTTATTATCTGACCAAATAGCATCAGATATTACATCAGGAGATTTATCTAGATACTGCTAGACATAAATGGCCTCTTATTTAATAAGTATCACTGGAGTTTATCTACGGTTCTAAAAGCACGTCTATTTTGTATGTTCACAGATTAATAAAATATATTTTTATTTTACTTTTGAAAACAAAAGATATTTTACTAGAATGATTTTACGTTTTACATATTGTTTTACTCCTTACACAAGACATAGACATGAGAGTTCATTTACAAATATTTAATCTATTTCTACGAAAACGTTGTGACGTTTGCAAATTGGATTCTATCACAGCACACCCACACTCACAAAATATTTACATAATTACGTATCATAATATTCAGAAAATAGTAAACATGACTTGCTATCTCGATGTGATTTCATGTATGCTACGAGTAAATAGGCAAGGAACGCGTTCTATTGAGTGCTTTGAGAGATACTAGTAATTGGATATTTTGTGTGTAATCGGTCTTTACATTATGGTGTAAAAATAAATTAAGTAACTATAATATTTTTAAATTGAATTAAGACAAAATTTACTTTACAACACGAGCTCGTTTCGAAAAAAAAATTGTGCTATCTTATTTTCTTTTCATGTCTTATTGAATTTACATACGTCTTATATCTAAATTAAAACTTAGTAAATATTTCATTAACTAACACAGACATAAAATAACTGAAATTCCCACTTTTTTATATTTTGTAATAAGTTAGTTCTAAGATAAACCCTTTGAAATATTGTCATGTACACCTGTGCATCACAATAGAGATGATTATGAAAAAAATATCAGCCAGGGTATTAGGCATTATTCAGAAAATTATTTGAAAAAAATCCAACTTTACATATCAAACCAACCTCAATGATGCAATTTCAAAAACCAGTATTGAAATAGAAGTTATTATAAAAAACAAAATATAAACAAGAACACGTTCATTGTTCTACGTATGCTTCGGACTTATAACAAAGTTATATTTTTAGTCTTACGGCTATTTTGAACTTATGCATAAACACAGACAGTTATTTGGTCGTTCGTTCAGGCCACAGGTGTAGTAGCCCAAACTCGGACCGGCTTGTGAATTTTGGCGCCGAATTCACCTGCTCTCGGACACTTTTTGTTAGTTAATTACCATTATGGTGCTCGGCAACATTTTTGTGAGTGTGTGAAAATGGTTCGTTGCATGGAATAGTAGGTATGTATCATCATACAACCAATATGGTAAAAGCCTGTGCACAGTTTCTTTTATGATCAGCAATCAAAAATGAAAACTGAAACTTAATTACAATCAAAAAGACGTGAAAACGCAATTTAGTCTCCAAGTCGCCAGTATTTTTAAGAATATTCATTTAACTTTACGTCGATACCATTCCAATCAGCCCAAACAAGGGACCTCTCATCATCATCATCACAGGCCTCGCCAAAAGGAGGATTTTGCCATAATCGCCACGCTTGGCAGGCGGGTTGGCGATCGCAGTTTGGCCAATGGTGGAGAGGAGACGCTGCTGCCCGTCTTCTTGTGGCAGTTCTCCTGTAGTCGCCTCTTACGACACCCATAGGAAGAGAAGGGGTGGTGCTATTCTTTTAACGTGCCGGCACCACACTACACTCTACCTGTTAATTATGTAAGAAAACGCAAGTAAACTTGCTCTAAATATCACCTAAGCGGTACAAACACACATAGCCTCTATTTTGCTAAGAAGAGGATTCACATTAATTAATGTCAAATATGAAACTTTAGTGTTAAAGTGATAGCGCGTATCACCTAAGCAGTAAAAACAAACATAGATTCTATTTTGTTAACCGACTTCAAAAAAAGGAGGAGGTTCTCAATTCGTCTGAATGTTGTTTTTTTTTTTTTTTTTTTGTATGTATGTTACGCGATTACGCCGCCAATTATGGACCGATTTCAAAATTTATTTTTTAGTTTGAAAGGGTATACTCCAAAGGTGGTCCCATTTCCACGAAGTCAGATTCTGATGATGGGATCCCTGGGAAATCGAGGGCAACCCTCAATTTTTATAGGCACCCATAATGTTTTGCATATATTTTCTGACTCGATGCTGATTTTTGGGTCTGGTAATCATCATGTCATGTTGCTGACATGATGATGGAAGCCACAGAACTCCTTAACGGATAGGAGTTAGAAGATAATACTGCAATTTGTCGACAGAACGTATTTCGCAGTGTGTTGAGCAGACGTGGAGCTTATGAGGTACCAGACCGCCAATTTTTATTTACTGGGGGCGTACCCGCACACCCAGTAACGAAAAAAAAATTGAAAGTTGCTTTCTTAATTTATCCTGCTATTTAACGCGAGACCTTATCCTATGGTTACGACACCAAAATAGCCGCCGTTCTGGTTGGAGTGTAGGTAAACCCTTTTCTTAAGACTTAAAAATTTTCGTCGAAAAATTGACCCTATATAACACCTTATTTTTATCATACCATTGGATGGGGGGTCCATAGAGGACCAATATTAGTTAAGGTTACTTTGCTGTAAAGTAATTTTTGGCGAAGTTAGGAGGGAAAAAATAGAGGACTTAACACTTAAAATTGTAAAATAAAAAAAGTTTAATAAAAAACTAAAAACCGACTTCAAAATGAAACTAAAAAGCGAAAAATAATATTGACTAAAACATACCTAATCAGTTCTTTTTGGAGTCGGTGCGAATGAACACATTTTAACTCTCGATGGCTGGCACCGACTCCAAAAAGAACTGATTAGGTATGTTTTAGTCAATATTATTTTTCGCTTTTTAGTTTCATTTTGAAGTCGGTTTTTAGTTTTTTATTAAACTTTTTTTATTAAAGAGTTAGTTCACATTATTATTCGTTGACAAGTGAAGTGAACTCGAAGTTATCGCGGTTTTAGTTAAAGAATCGATAGGCTGCTGTATGTTTGAGATGAGTTAGGTATCTTGCAGACAACAGGTGAGGCTGCAGCACAAGTCCAAGGGTGCTATATTGCTTGCATTATTTTGAAATAACAAGATACTTGGATCAGTCAAGAATCCACAAAGATGCTCACACCATTACGACTAGACAACCTCCGTATCCGAGAGGCGTGCAAGCCGGACTATATTGATACGAATAAATGGCCATTTTAATTTGTAAGGTTAATAAGTCCGAAGAAACGAAATATTTAGTAGTAGACCTTCAGAGCAATGTATGTGATGTTGTTTAATATATCAACTAGGAAAAACTTGATAATCTTCAAAAAGCTAAACAGAGATTTAAGAATCATAACTAAAACACCTCTTTTTTCGTCGGGCGTTAAAATAGCCAATTGAACAGATGTCTGATACACTGCCTCCAGCATTTCTGAGCTTAACCAAATATAGAAAGTAGAGGTTTGCACCGGAGCATAGATCTCCGGAGAATCTCCGGTGAATCACCGGTGAAAGTAATCGGAGAAATCTCCGGAGAAAAACCGGTTTATCTCCGGTTCTTTCGGCTTATAGAGACGATTAATAGAAATATTAATTTATTGATAATTGTTGTTTTTCTTGGGTACAGATTCATGTTATTATTATTGTAGGGGTCACGTTGTGCATACGTAGTAATTATGTGCGATCGGAAAGCAGAGGTGACCGGGCCCGACCGTGAATAAGTCGATCGCCGGACACCTGATCTAGACGAATACGGGTATTTTGTAAACTGTAGGTACTCAGTGTCAGTAATGAGGTAATAAATGAAAATCATTTAAACAGTTTTAAGTTTAATTTGATACTCCCGTAGTCAGGCATCTATATCGGGTGTAAAAAAAGGCTTCAACAAGCCGAATACCACATATTCTACGTATTATTACGATCATTTTTTTCTTTTACACTATACCTGGGAAATGACGGGTTACAGAGTTATTGACAGTCAAAGTTAAAAAAAAAATTCAAAGATTTTTACAAAATTGACTTCTGTTTGATAATACTAAACTTTGTTACAAAGAAAGATGATAAAAATTTTCAGTCCTTCTTTCATAAAAGGCCTTTAAAGGGCACAGCCGGCAATGAATCGTGCGCAGTGCTTTCCCGCCACCCGCTCGCCCGCCGACCGCTTACACACACAGGCATAGTCTGTGGCGTGCGCGCTATACATTTCGGGTTAGAAATAAGTTATGTTTTTTGATACCTAAAAATTAAATTCATTTCCCAGCAATTATTTTTTTTGCATTCTACTTGGGTTTTATGTATAGAATTCGTGGTTTAAGGCTTCGTTAAGCCTTTTTTTACACCCTGTATATTATTTCTAATCATTTTTTTCTTGATTTTATTTGTTCTTCTTTTTAAGGCTTCTATGATTTTTTGCATTAGATTAAATCTTTCATCTCCAGTATATTGTTCGAGTTCATGCGAGATGAACTTACAAAACATTAAATTTGAAATCTTCATATTTTCATCGATACGCTCTTCATAAGGAACTGTTATCAATACTGCCGCATCACAAAACTGTTTTCGATGCGGCAGAGATAAGCTTCGTTTCGTATCTTTAATATTATTAGGACTAGGAAAGCGTTGTGCGTTCTGGCTGTACTCATCAAATTTGTACTCGTACTCGAAGCTACAATTTGTTGAATCATCTTTTTCTGAAAGCTTATCTTTTCTGTAATCAGCCTACACTACCTACTATAAATTACTCTTTAGGTGTAGGGCAGTCAAGACTGCTTGGAGTTGGATTTACGGCGATTCGTTCCCGTCACTAAAACCCAAATTTTTTGCTATTGTTTTTAGACTAACTATTTCCCCCGCCCCCATTCGGATTCGCTTGCATTAAACAATCTGATATTTTCATATAAAAATCTTATCTAATTAACAAACATTAGACCTGAAAAAGAATATCAGTCACCAATAATCATTAATAAAGCAGCTTACAATACTTTGCTTGAATGAACTTTTTACTAGTTCGTTAATTAAAACCTCAATTGGAAAAATCGAATCTATCTTAATATTGAAGTTGCCCTCTCTGTATTTCTAGTCGCTCATTTAGTAATTTTGTCGCACGGATAGAATTTTAATCTGAAATTGATTAATCACAACCCAGTTTTTGCTTATAATTCCCCTTTTAAATCATATTTTTTTATTCAATAAAGACTATTTTCGTTTATTGACTGTTTTTTTCTTTGTTCAATCCCATAAATACATTTCTGTAAGTTATATCTTTTATTACAAGCTTCAAATTTCACAATATTCCCGATCCTTGAGTGAATAGAGGCTAAATTTCCAATTATACAACAAAATTCTCCGGAGATCTCCGGAGATCCTCCAGAGATCGGCCAATCACCGGTGAATTTCTCCGGTTCTCGAGATTCCGCTCCGGAGAAAACCACTAATAGAAAGGGAGACATAGATCAGCCAAGCAGTAGATAACGTAATCAAATACATATTCAGAGAGCGGCGTCCGTCATAATTGGGAAGTAGCCGCGACTTAACAGTGTCTAACGCAGTTACAAACTTGCTGGCATCTGACATCTTGTTACTGCCATAGTACCTCGTATAATAACAGTCGCCATTTGCTTTGACTGAAGCTTGAATTGTATTAATAAATAAAAGCTTTTTGCTTACAATGACAATCCAATTTGTAAGCATCATTGTTAGCAGAAATGTAAAAATACCGATCTTGTGAAAGCCTTTATGATAGACAAAACATATATCGCAGACAGTGTAAAAAATATTAAAGTTAATTTATACGCATTATCTTTAATTGGAAAGTATTTTTATCAGAAACTACATTGTTATATTGTTACCCATTCAAGTATACTTATCATAGAAAAACTACTATTTCGAGTCTACCTAATAGTTACTAAGAGGTTTTTATGGCGCTACTTAGCTTTTACGTACAAATAATTCACAAAACCACAAATATTTTTCCACTCAAACATTTATAGCGACGCACTAAAATTTCCATATCACTCTTTTTATTACTTCTTAAATTCAGAAATTACACACAAGGTTCAATTCTGGGGTGAAATTTGAACCCAAGTCACGATCGAACCATTATGTGTGCCTCGCAAGTTTTTCCTTCGTGTGGGTGTAAGTTTTGTTAATGTTTCCATTTTATTTCAGCCAGGAATATTCTTTATGGATTCAAAGCTGAAGTTGAGTCACTATTTTTGGGTGGAAGTTACTTTTTATAAATGGAGTACCGAAGGCAAAGGAACATTATTATAAACGCTTCGGAGACAAGACAACCTACATATTATGTTATTCTTCCAATGAACGTGAATAACTTTTTGTATGAAACCGACAATTTATAAAAACGACGAGTGAATATTAACATGTTAGCTATTCGGCGATGTGTTTTTATAGAATAGAATAGAATAGAACAATTTATTTGCATAAAACACGGTAAAATACAATGGTGACATTAATTAAAAGCCCAACATGTTTTGTCTAGTTAAGACGTGCAAATTATATAATCAATTAATAATTATTATTATTTAGACAGTACAGCGATTTTGATTATGCGATTTTGATGTTAATTCCATAGATAAACTAGTTCATATTCATGGAAATAATAACCCGTAAACGTATCTAAGATGGTTATAACACGCTGTATTATGTTGATCGAAAGATGTTGCTTGACGTGACATCTTTAACTTCAGACTCGATAGATTTTTCTCATCCAGGGGGTAACCATGAACTATTAAAACAATCTCAAATCTTGTCAAATCTATAAAATTTCGTACAGAATGACGTACGAAATTGACAGACTTGAGATTGTTTTAAGTGTTCCTGATTACCCCGCTGATCCCTGGTTCTATAATGTTTTTAATCAGACTGGTACATAATCCACGTTATTTTTGTTAAAAAATAGTCCACAGTATATGATGATTATACTCATATTTAGCCTAAATTTGATCGATAATTACTCATTAATTGGCTTACAATCCAATAAATACATTTTGTCATGGAAAAACATATAATAAAGTAAAACAATTGCAAATATGGCGCGAACGGTCAATTGAACGATTCCAGCCGCGTCGCCACAACCGCTGATAATCAAATTGGAACCGTATGCTGTATTCAAACAAAAGAGAACAGCCATTTCAACGCACATACAAGTTTGTAAGCAAAGGACATAACATTGAAGAAATTCATAACTTTACAGAAAAGGCAGAGCGTAGCTAGTCTTGCTTGTTCTGTGCATAACTCATTCTTAAATTTTGCGAATATTTCTAGTTAATTTGTCCATGTAATTTGTTCAGATTTTTTTTAATGTTTAATAATAATAGGAAATTTTACAATAAAGTACAATTTAATTTATAACGATCAATAGGGTTTATAAATAGAGTTTACAAAATAACCATAAAATGTATAAAAATATAATTTAACTAGCTGCCCGCGACTTCACACGCGTGATCTTTAGTTTATTCAATGTATCTCACAGGATAATTTATCGGAGATAAAAATTATCCTATATGTTAATCCAGATCATATTCTATATGTATGCAAAATTTCATCCTACATCCATCGATACTTACAAACTTTCGCATTTATAATATTAGTAGGATTTATGACGATCAATAAGGACAATAAATAGGATTTATTTTGTAAATCATTTTTAATATCCTTATTTAAATAACCTTAATTATAAAAATATAATTTAAAATAAAATTTTACATAAGCCCAACATCACTCCTTAAAGATGCCCAGAATGCTAGTTGCATCACATCGCTTAATGGCCCAAAACAGGTCTTAGATCACCAGAAAGGTCGACTTAGCAGGTGAATAGTTCAAAATTATTTTTTTGCCTCTGGGTCCCATGGTCGCAGAGTCTTTACTCCGAAAGGTACAAAATTGTCGCAACTGTCTAAGATGGAGAACATATTTTTAAATCTCCACAGAGTCAGCTGCAGCCTCTGATCAGAGCATTCTTTGCAAAAATATGAGAGAGTTTCAGAGTATCCACACAAATCAGACCAACGCACGGGCTTTACTTCAGGCAATGATAGTCATTCCGTCTTCAATGGTCTTTTAACTATTTGAACGGTCGGCGACTGATATGGCTGTACTACGGAGCCTGTGGTTGTGTGGAGCCATATTACCCTATCATGGTGCAATTAAGTGGATAAACTTTAATTGAGCTATAACGTAATTGTTTGAATTAAAAGCCCATCGTGGGATTTGCAAAATGCAAATTACATTTACTTCGCTCTGTTTTATAGAAGGGTGTAGGCAGAAAATGTTGCTTTTTTAGAATTCCGTTTCTGATAGGTTGTCAGTTCGTCTATTCATCTGTTTTTCCGTCTGTCTGTCTGTGTGTCAAGACCCTTTTTATGCGTAAAAGTATCAAGATGAAATAAACTAAAAAGTAGCGAAGCTGCTGCGCTTCGCTTCCGCCCTGCTACGAACCTGTATCCAGCAAAATCGTTTCTGTTACACAACGGTTATAAGTAAGAAAAAAAATACTAATACTCGAAGTTAGTTATTAATAAGTACAAAGCAAAGAAGTTTAAGCCTTGTTTAACACGAAAAACAATGAAAGGTGCAAAGATTTTACTAAAAAAGATTTAAAGTATGCCTATATACGTCCCACTGCAGGGCACAGGCCTCATCTCAACTATGAGGTGGTTTGGGCCATACTCCACCACGCGGGCCCGGTGCAGATTGGTGGAGAGGTGTTGTAAGGCCAGTGACTAAACCTTACTGTCAGATGTTATCAAGCCGCCTTAAGACCTCTGACTAGGCTTCACGACCAATATCAAGCGATATTGGCCGTGACCAACTTTTAACGTGCCTTCCGAAGCACGGAGATGCTCGTGATAAATGTCACTAAATATTGTCGGAATGGTCACCCATCCACTCACGACCGCGGCGTTGGTTGCTTAACTTTAGTAATCGATACCAAAGCGCTGCCGCCACTGAGCTACGAGCACCTAAACCTATGAGAAAAGATTTAAATGAATTAAATTCAAAATGAAACAACGGAGCCTAATCTATCTTATCAATTCAAATTCCAGTACCAACAGTAGCTATGTCTGCATTTTGAAACCAGCTTTGTACGATATCGTCGTATTCTTAAGTCGTTCAAGACCCATGTCACAACATCATGGCTCACCAAAGCCTAGACAAGAACCAGTCAATCAGATCTCCATTGTTTTATAACCTAATAGAAATACTGAGACAGTCACAGACCTTCCTTAGCTGGTCTACTTGTGTATTGTATTCTGATGGTGGCTTGGGATAAGGGCTCTGAAATTGTTTTACGTGATGTTGTATAACGGAAAGCGCGATTTGAATTACAAAGGTTTATGAGGTTCGCGAATGTTGTCTAAGTGATACATTGTTTTGGACCGACCTGTAACAACTAAATACAGTTTTGTTGAAAATGTGAGTAAAACAACCAGTTTTGTAGTATCTATTTATTATTTTAGGGTTACAACCTGTATAAAAATGACAAATTATCATGTGTCTCATAATATTATTGTCCTAAAATTCCGACACTAAGTTTTACCTATCACGTGAGAATCGCGTTAAAACAAAATACAAAATTTAATGTAATTACATTTAAATCAACAATTGATTACATACAACCAAACTTTGTTATAACAGGATTTTTGAAATTAAAGACGCCACGGGTATGTTTTTAGCTATCCCAGACCCAGGACAATATAAATAAACTGAGTTGACCCAAACTTAAAATCGAACCTGATACAAACTACGTTCAAGGGAAATCAGCGCACAAACATGCTATATCATAATTAAGATCTAAAAGCATTTTTTTCTAAAACCCACGACGGTTAAAACTTAATTGAATAAGGATAAAATAATTTAAAAAACCCCGACTTAATGAATTTATATAACGAGGGATAATCAACATAAAAAGCTTTATAAGTGGAGTTTTTTTCTCGTGGAGTCGGTCATATAAATAATAGAGTATCCGTTTACTTAGAACTTTAACATACTTATTTGGTTCTCGAAGATATAGTTGTGGCAATAACATATGCAACTACTTATGAACTTGATAAAAAAAAACAAGTAAATCCGTCGGGCCTGCCATTACCATCTTGGTACCGTCGTGGGTAAAAAGTGTAATTAATCATAAACGTTTACGTAATAACACTGAATCGAAAACGTAACACAAGTGCGGAAAAGGTTCAAAGGCCGTAAAGATAGTTTTAGTGTCTCAGTCATAGGTTTTAGTGCTATTCATAGGCAGCCGCCTTCACAATTTTGTTTTACGGCGAAAAACGAAGTGGCTATAAACTGAGAGGTGCTTTGAATTGAAATTTTCTAATTCGTTTCTTATCGTTCCTCGTTTTGGTTTTTAATGACAAAATTACATACATGTGCGTTAAGTTTAAGAATAAATCACGTCATAATTAAAATAGAGTATTATTATATTGAATTGCTCTAGCTTTAGAAGCACAAAGATATTGGCTTATGATACTATACTACACTAAAATAATAATTATTATAAATTATTGTTTGCCTTTTCTTAGATAACTTCAAGAAGAGTAGTGAAATAGATCACAGCTGATTGTTGTTAAAGTATCAATACATGTTAAAAATTTAAATTATTTTATTAACGGGTTTTCAAAATACTTCTTTTATACAAAATATTTTCAGTAAATCAAGTCATTTATCTCATTTTGTAACAATATGGCAATTTGGTAACAGGTAATAAAACCTATTAAACTACATTAAACGACATAAATATTATGTGTATCAGGCACAAATGCGTGTTTATCACACAAATAGGGTGCGGGATTCGAACCCGCAACTTGCTTTTGTAGCCCAAGTATTTGATCAAGACGGCAAGCATTGTAAATAGAGTTTAAAAATACTCATTGTGCAATAAACCCATGTATAAAATCACAATAGAATTTGTAGTGAAGAATTCAAAAGCGTTTTTCTCGTGTGAAAACAAAACGCCACTTTTCATCAGCATAATTACATCGCTGCGGTTTTTTCCCTTCGGCAAGAAAAAGAACATTAGGCGTTAATGACTCGCCGCATCGACGCATGTCCTCGTTAAAACACACCTACTTTCCTTCATTATGGGCTTTATAAAGATTTTTATCTCAAACTCATACGTGAACCTTAAATCTTGCAAGATCCTCTAAGATGAAAGATAGATAAAGCTTCTTAGCTTGTTCTTGGTAACTTCTTACATCAGCATTGGAAAAGGATGAAAAAGACGTAATCTATTATTTTTCGCGCACACAAGTAGGAAAAATTAATAATTGTAATAGTTCTTGGTACAGTAGTTGGTAGCTCTGTACATGATTTAGGATATGACCCTATCAAGCCGAAGAAAGTTCTAACGTCATAAAAAAGTTCATCATTTTGAAAACAAGCTTGATCTCGATAATTGAGTTTAGCATGGAAATGAAAACGTTTCATATGATGATATCTAATTATGACTTCCACATAGCTTTTTATGTAAATGTGAGCACATACCTTTTTGCATTTATAGGGTCATCATCATAGCCGAACACCCTGAATACTGATGCAATAGTAAGAGATATTATGTCGTAATTTTTAGGCCAATTCTATTTCTGAGTTATTAAGGTAGGGGTACCTACAGCTTATGTTGCCGTTAAGATGCTTTACTACCTAAGATACCTACTTACGGCAAGCGCAGCGAGGGACTTCACTCACAAGGTGGGCAGACGACCTGGTAAAGGTTGCAGGAAGCCGCTGGATGCAGGCCGCTTCCAACTTTCAACCGGCCGATCTGGATGTCACTGAGGGAGGCCTATGTTCAGTTTTCTTTCTTTTTTTCTCAGTTTTCACGTGCTTATTGACAGCAAACAGCTTTGCCCAAGAAACGAATAATCTATTTCAACATGATTTTGTTAGTGTATAAATTTATTTTATTACCATGACCACGGACGTTAAAAATTAAACGGCAATAGAAGATGTCAACAATTTTCTTGGTAAAAGTGGTGTGTAGTCATAAGCTTGAAAAAACCTGCGAATCATCAATATTATCATCATTTTAGCCATTTGCTGTCCATTTGCTATGCCATAAGCCTCCCTTCACGGTTTTCAGATTAGCCAGATTAGCTGTCTACCTTTTAGGTAAAAAAAATGTTTTTTACACTGAACAATATCCCTATGGTGACATCCATCAACCACTACATTTGAAGTTCGGAAGAATGAGAGATTAGCGGTTAACCTGATTGACAGAATTGTGCGGACCGGCCGCCATTAACTTAATGACGGAAACCGCAGCTGGCTTTCCCCATTTGAGTATTGAGGATAATGATAAGCCTTAGATTTTGACCAAAATATTTTATGCTCCTCCTTGATCCCTATTTTGGTGTTTGTATATAAACTAGCTTTTCCAGCAGGGCTAGCATGCGCAACACGAAAAAATTTGTCGTGGCATTTTATTAACTTTTTACGTAGATATGTCATTTTGTCTCGGGCGATAACAAAGAAAAAACCAAAATATAGTGGCAATGCCGTGTTATAATGTAAAAATAAGTGGCTACGAATAACGGGAGAATATAAGGAAAAGGCTTCGCGTCTGTGATCCGTTAGGTTAGGAAAAACGACAAAATTATCGTCGAAGACAAAATTCTTGTTTATCGATAAAACAACCAATGCGCGCATGTTAGCCCTGCAGGTTGATTAAACAAGGTCCTACTTTATAGCAATCCTTAAAGAATATCCATTTTTCCAGCTGATCGGTAATTTATAACTTATGGGAAATCATTTTTTCACGAAGGTTGTATAAATTAAAACAAGTTGTATTTGAACAGCAAAAAGAAGTCCATGCCAAGTGAAAATATCAATGACGATAAAACAAAATTTGACTCGTTCTAAATGGTTTTGTCAAGAAAAACGGTAGTCTAGGCTGTTAAAAAACCAGTCAATTTTTTTGTAGTAACTTATATTTTTTCATAAATACGTTGTAAAAATAATTATGATATGAGAAGTTTTATTTCCGACTGCATATTATGCCTTTTCTACGTGTATTTAGTCAAAAATGTAAAAAAAATGTATTCATCATTCCGTCAATTATTAAAGATGTGTTTTCGATGATAAAGAAATCAACCGAAATCCGAATATCCGCGTAACCCATTTTTGCACTCCGATTACTTAGTATCCGAAAATCGTTAGCGTTCATCTATCAAGCTGTCGCAACCCTTCGCATTGTCTCGAGTTCCCATACAAACTCGGGATTTGGATTGCTTCTAAAGTTTGTCTTGATGTATTTTACTTTCTTGGACTAACGAAATGGGAAACAAATACTTTTGCTTTAATACTCTTATTATGACATTATCATCATCGACAAGCTGCCCGCAACTTCATTTGCGTGAACTTCAGGATGTTTGGTATATCACAAGGTACATTTAACCGGAATAAAATTATTCGATATGTTAAACCAGGGCCCTAACCATGAACTGTTAAAAAAATCACAAATCTGTCAAACATTATCATTTATATCAAATTTTGTATGAAATGACGTACCAAAATTGACAGATTTGACAACTTTGTGATTGTTTTTAGAGTTCATGGTTAGGGGGCAGGGCGGTAACCACAAACCCTTAAAACAATCTCAAATCTGTCAAACATTATCATTTCTGTCAAATTTTGTATGAAATGACGTACCAAAATTGACAGATTTGACAACTTTGAGATTGTTTTTAGAGTTCATGGTTACCCCGCAGATCTTATTCTATATGTGAAAAATTTTCATCTAAATCCGTTCAGCCGTTTACACGTGATTGAGTCACCGAAATCCAAACATCCCTTACAAACTTTTGCATTTATAATATTAGTGGGATTACGTACCTTATTTTGCTAAGCCTAGATCATCATAATTGTACGAGCATTCATCCAGATATATTTTCAGGTTTTCCTTCTATCTTGCATCGGTTGGTATAAAATAGCGAAGTAGTCATTAATTTAGCGAATGTTTCATTGCTCCTCAGTCGTACTGTGGTGACACTTTTATCCCCATTTATGTTGGTTGTAATAACTGGGAATTACCTCGCATAATGCTATCTCCATCGTGGATCAAAGTTGGACATCGTTAAGCCATCTTTCCTTGAGTTTGCCTCTGATAACGTCTGTCCGTGGCGGGTAGCCGATAGGTGAAAATAAATTTGCAGCCATCTATTGGAATACACTGGACAACTACTTAATCTGTGCGTTTGGATTGTTGTCTGAAAGAGTGAGATTAAACCTAGCTTTACTATGAACAAGTACACAGTTAATCACTGCTTCGTATCCTAAAGAATAAAATAAAAATAGATTAACAAACTAGAACATGCTACGCTACTTTTCAGGAACATTTACAATTTGTGTTCCCTATAAGTAACCTTTGCAATAACCAGGCTCACAAATCTAAACCCGGACCGTTTTTTCAGCACATTACAAACAAGAAGGCTTTAAGATGAAACACAGTGGGTTAGGTACAGTAGCTCTAGGCTCATGCTCTAGCTCTTTCTATTGCTCACGATGCTCACCTTCTGCGAGGCTGTTATATAGCAGATGCAAGCAGTGGAGGGGGAGCGGGATGCTTCAGCTGAAACTCCAGTTATCGCCTTTTTATTATATTGTATTTTTGTTATATTGTGCCTTTAAATAATATACCGAAATAGGTTATGAGCTTCTAATAATATAATGATGTTCCGGGTTCGATTCCTGGTCGGGTCAGTGTAGAAAACGAACTTTTCTATATTGGCTCGGGTCTGGGTGTTGTGGTACCGTCGTTGTTTCTGGTTTCTATAACACAAGTCCTTTAGCTACTTACCTTAGGATCAGAGCAATGTATGTGAGGTTGTCCAATATTTATTTATAATGTTCTAATAGCCAATCTAATAACTACTAATAAAATTAAATATCTTACTTATTCTATTTTCTAATTTGCCATGCCCAAATGGGCTTCATGATGTATTTGTTACCTATTTGTACTCATGAATGCAATTAATGATTTTGAATTTTTTGACTTTGACGATATACTGGGTACCGGAGGAGGATGTTCCACCTCCACTTGCCTCTTCCAAATGGGTCCCAGACGGCTGACACGAGGGTGTATGCCGTCTGCTTAAGGGACCCTTGACGGCGCAGCGCGTGCCACTCGAAGGAGACTGGGAGGAGGCTCCAGTCCCCCCAATTCAGGTGGCGCTCGGAGGGACATCTTCAGGTTTTTAGTGTGTAAACGGATATTATTCTGAGGTCCGGAGTCCTTCATAACCCCCAGCCGTGACAGCCTGTTTTCCTGTCGAAAAATTAAGGTTATTAGCAAGCACAATTAGCCAAAAATATTTAAGTAGTGTGCTTGATATTTTTTTCATTTATTTAGAAAAGAAGATATTAAGTCATTGTTAATTTACTGGTATCGTTATTCAGTACAAGTTTTTTTTTCTTGAAAATAATTGAAGGACGCTTTTTTATATAATCCGCCAGTTCTAGCAAAAGGTACGTGCTATATTCCGATGATTAAAAACCTGGTATTAACCGGTATTGGGTTAAGAATGCCTACTGTACCCAATTTGATTATAAAAAAGCGTTAACAAGTCCAAGTAAACAAGCTGAGTGTACCAAATGGCTTAAAGTTGAGCAGTTTGCCGTTACTAAAAGATCCAATCGATTTCTGGATTTCTTAACAAACTCGCATAAATCTGGCAAATGGACAAGGATCTGTGTAAAAAACCCAAGATTTTAGGACTGGCCATTCGATTTTTTGTGATGATTTGTATATTTATTGGACAAGTTATTTCTTATTTAATAATAACCTTAAGTTTTGGTGTTCAATTATATCAACGTTTTTCTACAGCAAAACATAGATATAGTTATTTTTTTCCATTTAGTTAAGGTATAGTTAAGTACGAGGAAGTGATTTTTGTTCCGAAAGATTCCAGATTTTTTAGATTTGTTTAGATGAGATAAATACCAGACCGATAGGCGATTTAGACGCAAAGTGAGTGAGTAAGTGAGTGAGTGAGTGAGGTAAGATTGCCGTTTTGGGTCGAATCATAGATAAACATAATGTGTATTGTCTTTATGGGACTTTTTAAGAAATATTTTTTTTTTACTAAACACTAAGTACCTAACGAAACCTTGTTAAGATGGTAAATCTTGATACTATATAGTTATTTATACCGAGTTATTAAAGAAAATATGCCAAATACTGACCAAAAAAGTTACATTTTGTGATCGTTTATAAACCGCTCGGCTGGATCCGACCGCTCCCGCGGCGCACTAACAGCTTTAAGTCCAAATGCTGAAAATGGAGTACCTATCGCATTAAATTTAATTGCAACGGCTTTCACTGCAGCAGCGCACTATAATGACGTCATTACTGTAATGTTATGACTTACCGAGTTCCGAGTTAGAAGACGGCCGGAGTCCAGTGATATTGAAAAACTTGTAAGAACTAAACTTGAAAAGGCTTACTTTTCCTCGAAGACTAAATAGTGTCCGAGGGAACGCTTCAAATGAAGCCAATTTTTTTTATCTATAGTACCTGTTCTAATAATTTTTCGGTTATAATTTCCAAGTAAAGTGTAAGGTAGACGTAGTACCTATGTATGTCGGTATTTCTACGTTAGTTCTCAATTATAAACACAGCAATAACTGTTAACTTTTGCATTTCATGTCCATGAAGTTTAACGTAAATAATGCGATAAAGAACCAAAGTCACAGATATAGCCGCTCGCAAATTTGTAAACCGTTAAGGAAGAGAGAGAAAAACATCCTTGCTCAGGCCCTACGAGTGAGTAGTTCTTCGGGTCAGGAAATAAATCCAGTGATAAAACCTTGTATCCTTGGGGAATGGACTAGCCATTCTCCTTAGATAATCACCATACTAATTTATTGGAAGCCCTTAGGTACTAAGGTATATGTATCCAAAAAGCAACTATCATACCGCGATGTATATAATAATGCAATGCCGTCTATCACATACAAACATGAACTAATACTAACTGACACTTTACCAACGGGTTTTATTGAGAGGTTCTCGAGTGATGACCACAAACTGGATTTCGCAGCGTGGTCAGTGTCCCAAATCCAATGGGCGGTAGATTGATGACCTGGGAAAGGTTGCGGGATGTCGATGAATGCAAAAGGCCAGGAAGCCATCTATTTATTATTTCTTCACTTATGTTTTATCTTATCACTGCTTATGCAAATATTTATTGTATTTGCATGTACGTGTATATGAGTTATTGTGTGTAAGTTAAAATCGTATCTTTAAGTATCGAAAAGAATTTTAAGACAATGTGTTGCGTATTTTATTCCAAGAATAAGTTGTATAACTAAAGCAAGCTAAAACATTTTATACCAAAATTTTGCAACAATAACTCACTGTAAGTTGAGCCTCACCCCAACAAAGGTTCACAAAATGACCCGGCATTTTCCTACCTTCACAAATCCGATTTACACTTTACGAGTGTCAAAAATTCGCGTCCAGTTTACACGATCCGAGGACTGAGTTTTAATGAAATTCTTACGGGCCACGTTTCTTTTTCAGAATTTTTCCGTAATAACTCCGGGTTACGGACGCTTGCACTACGTTTACGTCTTCGTTTTTTATAGGAGAGGATTTTACACTTGCTATTTAAGCTTTATTATGCTTGTGGGAACGGGAAAACCACATTTTGTACACTCTACAACGAAGTTCCTTGGTACATTTTCTCAAACACACGCTACTTTTCTATGTAGTTGTTTTTGTAGCTAATTGAACGGCGGATAAGGCTTCATATTTAAATTAATATGTGCGTTGAACAAACGTATTTTTCGTAACAAAATATACATTGATTTACTGAAGAAAATAAAAAAACAGAAACCATTACTTATATTAACATTACATAATCAGCCTTTAGAAATAAATAATAAATATTGGACAACATCACATACATTGCTCTGATCCTAAGGTAAGTAGCTAAAGCACTTGTTATAGAAATCAGAAACAAAGACGGTACCACAACACCCAGACCCGAGCCAATATAGAAAAGTTTGTTTTCTACATTGACCCGACCGGGGATCGAACCCGGAACCACAGAGATGGCGGCCCCATTTAAAGTCCGGCGTGCTCGCCTCTCGGCTACGGAGGTCGTCTAAATCACTGCTAGACATTAGGCTTCGCCATAGAGAAAAAAATATGCTTCGCTTAGGCCTATACAGGGTGTTAGGCAAATGTTATATTCAACCCGAAACTAGCTTATGTTAACATATGCATATCTTATGCATACTATGGTAAAGTCAGATATTTTATTTTGAAAAAAAAAAAAAACCTTGATTTAAAAAACAAATGACAAGCCATTAGGTACTAACAACAGCAATTTCCTACTAAACTCATCACTAAGATTACGTTAGTCTAGCAACGCAGGATTGCCCTAATTATTACTACAGCTTTCATCAAACAAGACGCAAAGTTGGCCCTTAATGAGCCTACGGCACGAGAGCGCTACTTTATTATGCTGTCCGTACACTTTAGGCGGCATTTTGTGAGACCTAACTATCGAGAGTAAGAGTGAAAGAGGCTCTATTTGCTCTACGGTTTTATCGTTACGCATTCAAAGAATTAAATGATAATTATATTGCTGTCTACTTTACTGTCTGTCTGTTCATGTGTCAGGCAGTTTGAGCTCATAAACAAACTAAGTTGCAGACCTTGTTGTTAATTAAATATCGACCTAAATCAAACTTATGGCAAATCGTATATCACTTTGTATTTCACCAGCCCAAAATAAAGTCGAAAGATAGTTTTTCTCATATTCTGGCATATGAAAATTCATAGAATAGAATAAAAAATATTTTGTTTTTGACTTGCCAGACTCGCGATGAAGATCCTGAATTGATTGGAAGTAAATACGACAAAATTCTGTGCCCTAGGCTTACTTCTTATTAGGCAATTCTTTTTTTTTATTTAAAGTTCGTCTATAACAGATTTCTGAGGACAAGCCTATATAAGTAAGTGTATTTCTATATGCATAAGCACATATTTTTCTTCTTTTTATCTTTAAATATTTTTTTTAACCCCAATAAATACAACATTTTTAAATAGTTTCATATAACTGTCCTGCCATGTGTTGTTCTCAAGCAACAACTATTCTTTAATCCAAATGCCGATCTTGGTTCATAAGTCCGTGTTTTAGGCGGTATTTTTTTTAAAGATAGGCAATGACATCCAGCAGTGTAACGATGAACTCTTAAAACAATCTCAAATCTGACAATTTCGTACGTCATTACGTACGATTTGAGATTGTTTTAAGAGTCAATGTTTACCCCCCCTGGTTAGTTCCTGTTTCACGCAAAAGTCAGCAAGGCAACAGTGTACAGCCGGCCTTATTTTTCTCACCAGATGTTCACATGTCGACACGAATTTCCGACGTTTCTACCAGGGAAGTACGCGCCGTGAACGCCATAAGACAGTATTAATCATTTTCTCTCCTTAACATAACTGTTAATGTAACTTCAACCTTATTTTCACAGTCATAAAAGCTTGACAAACTAGAATTAAACGAATGAGCTCTTTTTGTATTTATTGGTTCGGAAAATTAATGCTGTCATCCCTAAGCCTACTTTCGAATTGAGGTTCAATTTTCAAGTAAAATTGAAACAGGATCTCGCTTTTTTCGCAAGTTGACATTTATCAAAACACGAGACGTCTAATAGAATTACACCAAAATAAAGAACAGAATTTACAGTCACTGGGGGAGGCCTTATGTTTAGCAGAGGACGTCCTGTGGCTGAAATGATGACGATGATGAAAGAACATAATTTGCAGGCACTAGCTTTACAGAAGCTACTACTTTACTACGATTTACAGAAGTATGAATGTAACAAACAAATTCAAAGTCTAAAAGTACATTGTTTCAAAAAGTTGCATATTATGTATACCTCGGTAATATAAATAGAATTTACATTTCACTTATATTATTTACATCAAGATTTACGTACTTGTGTAGGGGTCAATGTAGATAATAAACTTTTCTATATTGTCCTGGGTCTGGGTGATGTGGTACCGTCGTTGTTTCTAAATTTCTTTAGCACACGTGCTTTAGCTACCTAACCTTAGGATCCGAGCAATTTGTGTGATGTTTTCCAATATTTATTTATTAGTAATACTTCAAGATTAAGGCTTCTGCACTTATTTTCCCACAACGATTTATCTGCTTTGTCATTTTCACCTTTTGCTTAAGTTAGAAATAAAATTTACCTTTTGCAATAAAAGCAGTAGCGTGCGAAACACCTATAATTAGTACAAATTGAAAAGAAACGAGCCTCAGAAGAATTAATTAAAGAAATAGGTACACTTTGAGTCACTTCTTTCTTAGTTTACCAACTGCCATGTGTTGTACCTACATCGCTAGTGACAAGACAGCATAAATTACTTTCATCAAAATACTAGTACCAAAATACGTAATTAAATCAAATCAAATCATTTATTGTACATGTGTAGATATTCGTTAAATTTACCTTTTGTTCGATATTTTCAGGTTGTTTAATATTATGTAAAATTGTTAAAACAAGTCTTTGAGTGTACGTACTGCGATGGTTTTTCAGTTCAGATTATTCATTTATAATACACTTTACTGAACAATTAAATTTAAAAAAAAGAAATAGAAATGGTAGACTCAAATCTAGCACTGATTTATTCACAGAGAAATTATGTTATTTGACTAATTGAAGTAATTTCACAAGTATAAACAGTATTTTTTTAATAACCACATTTTCCATTTCCATATAATGAGAAGAACAATGTCCTTTGGAACATAAAATTTTAATGCACCACATCATCGTCTTCTCAGACTCTGTTTTTATTGCTCATATAAAATATAATATTTGCATAAAAGTCTACAAGAATGAAGACACATATAAAACGTAATATTTTTATTGGTCGAATTGTATTACCTGTGTGTTTTCCTTTTTTTCTTTCTTGCAAAAATATGCGACAAAAAGGATGGTAAGCTTTTATTGAAATCAAAAAGTTGTTATAAGTTATTATTTTATTAAAAATAGATTTTAGTGCGTAAAAAATTAAACTGCGACGAAAAATAAATCAAAACCAATACGATATATCAAAAGTTAGGCGATTTTTTTTTAATGTGCCGTACATAAAAAAAAATCGCCTACACTTACATTGATACGGCGCGTATTAGTATGATACGTAAAATGGTACCGTCCGTATCTTACCTTATCGTGTGATCCAACACTATCCGGCCGTGTTCCAAAGTTGCCGAAAACTTTTTATTAACGCCCCCTACCGAGTAATTTCGTTTGCAACCGCTGCGTGTGCTAATGAATTTCAGAAGCTCCCCCAATCAAAGTTTTCTCGTTTGCCGTGATGTATACCATCGTGGAAGTTTTGACGGATTGCATGTGAAGACTTTAAGGATTACGCGAACGAATGCTATTGCTGAAAATGAAAATATTTTTTCTTATAAAATTTATATTTTGTCAAAAAATCTAATTAAATCAATCTCTAATAGTCATTATCGGATCTAAAGTTTTTGACAAGTTTACGTTTATTTTTAGGGTGCGTCCAGTCTGGCAAACGCGAAAACGCAGCTCGCGAGCCGGCGCTAAAGAGGCACACCAAACGATTGCAGTAACGTAATTACGGAACGCGAGCGTCTCGCGAGCTGCGCATTCGCGGCGCATTCGCCAGATCTAGCCCTTAGGTGTTCGCTAAGTTTTCTGTGCAATACACACAATGCTCGTGGCGAAAACCGGGAATATTTTTTAAAATTCTTCGTTTAAATGTATGAAGGTACAAGTACGCAATTTCCATTACCATAAAACGTGTTGGAGGTACGCAGCCTCCACAGTTCTTCGGGATTATGAAGAAATAAAAGTTTTATAATACCTATCCAGTTTTCTACGCAGGAAATGTTTTCATGCTCGTTCGCTTTTAAAATATTTTCTCGAGGAGTTGTGACTTTAATGTCGAGACAAATTAGCGACGGATTTAGTGTTGCAACAGTTGTTTATCCTATAAGAGAATATTATTTTTACGTCATTTATTAGAGTAGCAATATTTCCGTCTTTTATTGGATTGTTAAAGTTAGTGAACATTTTCAAAGCTGGCGGGTATAAAACAAAATAAAAGCAATAAGGGTATTTAGAAAGAAATGTCTAGTCTTTAATAAACAGAATAAAAACGTAGCTTGAATTGTGTGTGGGTGAAATTTATAACAGAGAAAATCTGTACTAGCCAAATACTGAGGCGGAATCTAGCGATAATAACAATGCAGCAAGCTTCTCTAATAAATAAATAAATAATAAATATCAGTCAACATCACATACATTGTTCTGATCCTAAGAGAAGTACCTAAAGCACTTGTGTTATAGTAATCAGAAACAACGACGGTACCACAACACCTAGACCCTAAACAATAGAGAAAAGTTTGTTTTCCACATTGACCCGACAGGGAATCGAACCCGGAACCTCAGAAATGACGACGCGATACTTGGACTATAGTCCAGCGTGCTCGCCTCTCGGCTACGGAATAAAATAAAATAAATTAAATGGTTACTTATACTTATTTCACGCCAAACTCCATTCAGATAAAAAATAAAACAATAATTTAAGTAATAAATTTCCAATAAATCGTATTTTTAGGTCTCTGGCCACTTATTCGATTTTCGTATTACACGAAAAAAATCTGTAAACAATTTTAAACCGCGTTTGAATGTTCAAAGAGTTTTGTTTGTGGCACGTAGACGTTCTGTTCGGGAGTTTTTGTGACTGATTAAGGTAAACATTTGCTTTAGACTCGTTAAGGACTGGCAGACCTTCTGATTCAGACTTTTATACAAAAAGCTGGAAAATGCGATTAATCAATACAGTTGTAGTATTTTGGTTACGTTACTTTTAAAAGGTAATTTTACTGTTTCAATAAAACAACTTTCTTAATTGAATAAACATTGAAATCAAGAAAAAAAAAACTTTCCCATACAAAGTGCTCGTAACTCAGGGACGCAGCGCTTTGCTATCGATTACTAATTTAAAAAAAAAATACTAAAGTTCCGATCATATATTATTTAGTGACATTTATTACGAGCATCTCCCTTCTTCGGAAGGCACCTTAAAAAGTTGGTCCCGGATGATATCCGTGATAATGGCCGTGAACACCCCTACAACACCCCTCCACCAATCCGTATTAGACCCGCGCGGTGGAGTATAATTTGGCCCAAACCACCTCATAGTTGAGGTTTGCGCTCTTCAGTGGGACTTTTACCATACAAAGTGGATTAGCTGTCATGGGTCCTATCTATGGGGAGAATGGTCTTTCCTTTAGATTTTGATTTGGATTCCTAACTAGGTATAAACTGTTTTATTTGAGCATTAAAATTCCCTAAAAAATTGTAGTTACGACTTTTGAAATTCAAACCAGTGATTTTGTAAGGATTCCTTTTTACCTCTTGAGGTACGGAACCCTAAAAATAGTTATAAAAATATTTTAAAAATAGATTTGTACCGAGCTAACATCTATGAAGCTTACATGAGCCTACAACATTTAGTGTAATATGAGTATATTAGTATATTATTATGGTTGATTGTAAAACTGCTGGGTACTATTTAAAACTTAGCTTAACACCAGGTATTTTCTTTGAAGCTCTTCTACATATGACGCAAGGATAGTTTATGTACAATAACGTGTAATAAAACGCCTTGGAATTTCAAGTTTTACACAAGGGTCACTTGTCTTGTCATAAAAAATTCACGTTCTGAGGAAGTGAAATGCGATTCCGTGTCGGTAAAACTACTACAGCAAGTTTACTTACAGTACATTTAAAATTTATTATTTAACGAGGACGATCTTATTGGAATCCTCTGCAAAACTATGTGTTCTAAAAATTTGATTTACTTTGAATATCGATTTTTAGGGTTCCATAGTCCTGACAAGGAACCCTTATAGTTTCGTCATGTCCGTCTGTCTGTCTGTCTGTCCGTCCGAGGTTTTACTTGGAGACCGTTAACACTAAAGAGCTGTAATTTTGTGGAGATTTGTATATCAATCACGCCGACAAAGTGGTACGAACAAATTTAGAAAAAAATATTTTAGTCGTTCGAGTAGTGCGTCCCCCTCTAAAAACTAAACTATTGGCTTGAAAAATCATAACGGTCAAGATAGATCTTTTAGTTTAAGAGTATTAGTCGTTCAAAAATTCCTTAGATGAAAACATTAAAAGTGACTTAAAACAAGTAATTGCTGAAATATATTGTGGTAACGACGGGCAACTACGGAACCCTACACTGCGCGTGGCACGACACGCACTTGGCCGGTTTTTTATAGTTATTGTTTTGTTGCATATATCTTTGCTCATGTAGGTAATCATTAATATATGACACTGTGGCTTTAAATGAGACTGGTATAGATGCAGTGCCAATTGTTTGGAAATAAGATTTGCCACGTGAACAACACTAACCGTTAACGAAAAGTAATGACGCTCGCCCACGTCACGCCCGTGCCACGCCCGCGCCCCAACCGCTCCCCGACCGCACCCCGATAGCACCACAACCGCGCCACGCCCGAGTCACATCTGCACCGCACCCGGGCGACGCTGACGCACTTATCTTGTAACCTAACAGTTATTTGCCAGTGCATCTGTCAATCACGACTGAATACCTTCTGTCATGATTGACAGTTGGCATGATTTGTACCTAATCCATGGTTGGGGAGAAGATCGACAATCGCACTTACAATTAGTACCTTCAAAGTTATCCTTACAGATAGCCGACCTGAGTTTACAGGTCAAGGCTCAAAAGCTAAGTTTATTGGCATATTGTAGTCCTCAGATACTAATAGTATCTCTCCAATACCGTCCAAATGGAAGGCAACCTTGATTAAAAACTAAATCAAATAAAAAATTGACACATTTAGATACCCGTAAATTTACTAAGTAATTTTCTAAAAAGTACTGTAAAAGTTATCTTTTTTAAGCCACTATCAATTAATGTTTGAAATCAATTTAACCCAGCATTGACATAAACCTAACAGTATAAATTAAACATCAAATTCGAATCAGCGTTACTGATACAAAACCAGAAAAAGCTTTTAAGTGTAAGCTATCCAAAATAGGTCTGAATATCAGATCAGCTGTCATCAGTTTGTACCGAGAAGTTTTGTTTTAGATTTTCCCTAAAATATTATTTTTCATATGTAACCTTCAATGTACAGAATATGAAATGTTACAGTTTTATATATTTTAGCGACGAAAATAAATACTGTATTTTTAAAAACGCCAACAGTCTCAAAGATCAATCATAGAAATCTTCATAAAGAAATAGTTAAAGTAGTAATTTTAATAATCTGTGGTATATAATTGTAACTGTAATACAGATAATATATAAGTAGTGTTAATGTTAACAATTTTTTCAATAATACCATGGTGCACGACAACGCAAGCAAGGTACCTTTTTGTCAGTCAGTAATTTTATAAATCGCGGGTATTCATTCATTGTTCATTCTTGTAAAAGTTTTTATAATTTAATTGTTATGGCTCACCCCGAACACACGGAAAACGAAATGGGTGTATTTACTAATTTCTTGCGAGCGAAGCCACGTGCAGCCGCTAATTGTTGATAAATAATTAAAACGTGAAAATCTTTAAATGTGAAAAGATTTTCCCTTAACCTATCAACCGGCAAAGACCGTCCGGCCGCTCAGTAACAATAAAATTTTCATTGTGTCTTTTGACCTTCGCCTGACAGGTATTTTAATGTTTGTGTTTACAAATTAATTCAAGCACAATTTAATTATAAACCTCCAACAAGTTTGTCAGAATAGGTTTTAGTTAGTAAGAGATCACTAAAAAATACTAAGTAGGTATACGAGTACAATAAAATGAAATTGTCCAGAAAAGGCAATTTAATTCCACCTTTTATAAAAAGATCTAAAAGCTATTTGATATTTCTCGCGAAATATTCCAATGAAACCACTGGCAGGAGGCAATTCCCTCTTTTATGAAATAAAATTTTGGAGTCACACCGTCGCGTCAGAAAAAAACTGATTATAAAAGGTTTTATTTATAAAGCTACCTTGTCAAGTAGCTAGATGATTCACCGTATAAGTTTGATATAAATTGCAAAAACCCTGTTTGATCCAAAAAGGGGCTTCAGTGCGTAAAAAGAAAAACTATTACCAACCTACTTCATAATTGCAAAAAAAAATGTCTTCCCATAGTAAACTGCCGATCAGCTGGAATCAGTTTGTACCAAGAGGATTTGTTTTAAATTTTCCGTAAAATATTATTTTTCATATACCTTCAATGTTCAGAATATGAAATGTTACAGTTTTATGAGTATAGATGTAATTCACGCCTTATTAATACTAAAACATTTTTCCCTGTAAAAAGTCATCGACCCTTGTTCCCACTGCCTTTCTTGGAGGCTCACTAATAAATAGCACGTTACGACTCGAGCCGGACTTTCGTGCAGGTTTATAGATCTGTAATTTTTCTGCGATATTTCGTGTATAATGTGGCACAAAAAACTGTATTCACTTTACCCAATGTTGCATTTTTTTTAGAGACAATTTCTATAAATCAGTCGCTTAACGAACGCTCAGGGGAAAAGTAGCGGCGAAAAGATCTGGCAAATATGCCGCAAATAAAAATGCTTCTTGCTTAAACAGTTGATGCTTCTCTTAGTGCAATTCATGCAATCTACAGGGCTTGCAAGAGGCACCAGTGTGCGTTCATGCAGTATACTATACTTCTTGATATACACGATCAAAACCGAATATGTCAGACTCGGTCACTGCTCACGATCGGCTTAACAGTGCGCACTTAAAGTAAAGTAAAGTATGCCTATACGTCCCACTGGCAGGGCGCAGGCCTCACCTTAACTATGAGGTGGTTTGGGCCAGTGTGCACTTGTGCGTGATCAATTGCTAGCGCAAAAAACCTTACCCTTACTGAATTTAAAAGAGGCAGCATATTTTTGCGTAGACTGTATCAAGTTTTTATACTTTATTGCCAAGAAAGAAAGGCGTAAAACGTTTTATCATTAAGTGTGCGAAATGGTTACGGGCTAGATTTGTTTTAGGCGAGTTTTGTTATTTTATTTCCAAAGTTACATAGTTTTGCCTTTTTGGGTCGAAGGTTTTTTCATCGGGAAGGTCTGGAAATTATTCACTCGCCGCTACGATTTATATTTTTTTCTATGCCAAACATAATAATAGGCTGAACGTAATCAGCTGCATATTGTTTACAAAAACATTCGCTGAATTATTATTTGAAAAAAAAAATATGGGAGGTTTATGTCCAGCAGCGGAATTCCAAAGGCTGGTCATGATGATGGCACCTTTTATATTCACCCAAACTTTTCATAAATATGCTGTCAATGTTATTGTAGAGACATATTCACAATACAGTCAATAAAAATAACAATTAAGTAGACACTCTTTTTTTGGATCAATAAAACTGAAATAGGAGAGAACTGGAATATAAAGTGATTGGTGCTTGTTTGTTCACTATATGGATACGAAACTATTCGGAGACTGTACCAAAAGGTTTATGTTAATACTATTTTGGATACTAATCATTTGTATCTATAAAAAGTGCCAGCCTTGCTAACAAAGCGTAATAAGAAATAATCCTCGACTAAAAATGCGTAGACACATAATTTAAAGAGAAAAAGGGAAACATCGAATTAAATCACCCACCCCGGACTGAGTTAGCGCGCCTAAATGAATACTGACAACGCAAAGATATAAAAATAAAGGTCCATGCACACTTGTTTTTTTTTAAATAGGCCATTGGGTTCTTTAACTATTTGAAAGCAATAATGTGAATGTGTTGGTGATCAGCTTTACCATCTTTTTAAGTTTTTACTAAAAAAAGTCAATGTTTTAGAACAGGAGCTTGAGATAAATGCGTCGCTTTTTTACAGGGATCTCTCCTGGCCTTCCCAGGTTGCATATTTATTGACAGCGAGACATCTTTCGTGCCGACAGCAAAGATGTTAATAAGTGGTAGTTTATTCCACCTCTTGCACCGTTCGTAGGAAGTTGTTGGGAACGCTTGTTTACTCTTGTTTTCCGATAAGAATGAAATTTTTTGTGGGCCTAAAATGTGGCAAATTCCGTATCCGTCAACCACGGCCTAAATTATGTAGTGTACATGCCCTCTAAATGAATACTGCCATCTAAGGAATAGAAGATAAGATTTTCAAGAAAAAGCTTCAAGTAACGACACTAACGAATCTCTTCACTGTATTCCGTCCTCATTTGACGTCGTTTTCTGCTTTAAATCTAATTTCGTTTATAAAGACGACATTTTAGATGGATAAAACACCTACACGGCCCTAGCGCTTTAAACACTTTTGATTTAAACAAAGAAAAATAATGATAACAACATTAATTTACTGTTTAAATTAAGGACAGTATAATTATTCTAGAAAATTGTATTTTTGAAACATTAATTATAATGATATTGATGAAAGTAGGTCTCGACGTACAAAGTATTTGTTTTTAAAAAAAATACGATAATTAGGTCTTATATTGTCAACTTAGGTCAACAACCTTGATGTATTCATCCATCAATTTTATTCTGCGCGTGAGATCACAGATGATCTCATGCGCAGAATATAATGGCTTAGGATTAGTTGGGGAAGGGAATAGATAAGTTTAGTTGGGTAAGTAAATATTTTATTGTAATTTCATTGTTGTTCGTAAATGTTTATGTAGATAATATTAAAACTAATTAACGTTATTAAAACGATACTGCAGTAAACTATCAGATACTGGAAATTCTAAAACTGTTTTTTTATGTTGTCCTAAATTGTATGTTTTTTTTAAACATTACCATAAATAACTAACTATTGAGACCCTCTGCTCCTGAAACACGGCTGACTATTTATGTAACATCATCATCAGACCAGCCAAAAGTCCACCGTTGCAATGGATAGGGCTCTGAGTCGTTTGCATCTAGCGGCTTCCTGCAACCTAGACTAGTTCGTCAGTCTACCGTGTACCTCTACTCTTCCAGTTCCGAACCCTTTTCTTCAACGGTTTTTAAGCTCCTTGTGCGTTCAGCTTAGCAATTTGAGGAGTTAATAATAGACGCTATTGCAAATACAATTTGTGTTATTGAAATGCCATACTCGCCACGCTTGGCAGGCGGGTTGGCGAGCGCAGTTTTTTTTTATTATTTCGCAAGTAGACGCTGCCGCGCTGCTCCCCGTCTCGTGCTACAAGATTTAGTCGCCTCTTACGACACGCCTCCTGTTGGCGGTGGGGAAAAGTATTCTTTACGGCCGTCCCCACACGGCACGGCAGCGCCTATTAAGGGGATTACGTATGCTAAATTATTTTTTTGCAAAACAATCTGGCGTAATCGCTGGATATAGAGTTAAAAAATCGTATATAATATATTTGTATCCTAAAACATTTGATATTACTAATAACTATTCAAATCACAAATACCTATTTTAGTAAAAAAAATTGAAGGTTATACTCACATAATTTCTGAGATAGGAGCTAAAATACTTAAAAATTAGTCTTTAGTGTTTATTTTTTTTATAAGCTCCTAATTGTTATTATATTACGAAACTTCTAATTCCTCTTTGTGAAAGATACATAAACAACATATATTTTTTCGAAGCTATTAGCATGTCAACTTTCATAGAAATTACATCGGAAAATACCAAATTTTTCTTGTATTTTTTTTCCAAGGTATGTATTACTCTTAAGTTATATTATGCTCATCTCTCGGCTAACGGAGGTCAATGACAACAACAATGAGACTGGCATTGTTTATCCGCAATTCTTAACCACATATTTGTGTCGGACGTCTGACTGATAATCTGGCTAATAATACTAGTACAAAAGTGTTTGTTTTGAACGGCGTAGCACGTGATTTTCACTTCGTAAACAAAGTATTCCATGTTGTTGACTGCAGTTATCTCGTGATTATTACTTGAAACTTCGAATACTTTGATCGATAAACAGATTTGTCATGTATTAGTAATAAACAAGAACAACAATGAAAGTTTCAATGTAAACAATCTGCCGATGACAAATCCTTACTAGTATTATAAACAAGAAAGTTTGTATTCTACACACATATAGAATATGATCTGAATTAACATATAGGATACTTTTTATCCCGGTTAAATGTTCCTGTGGGATATTTTTCTTTTATTTGATCGTTTTCGTTATGTATCAAACCAACATCCTGTAGTCCACGCAAACGAAGTTCTGCGGGTCTAAAACGGCCGCATTGGATGTTTCATTTTTAATCTGATTCATTTAGTGAAATGTAGCGGAAATGATTTGCAAACCCTAAAACGGCCACATTAATAAATGAATCATATTATGCAATTCATTTCATCAAATGGATCATATTTGGTGATGTTAAAAATATATAGCGACGCGTCCAATCTTACTTTACGGTTTTTGTGAAAATGAATGTTTTTAACAACACAAAGGAACAAAATGTTTCAAAATACTCAAGTTTTGTGTGTTCTACAAATATCAATACAAAATAATAATAAAAATAACATTAAAATGGTTTACCAATTTGACATTTAATATGAATTACTCTTTTCATAATAAGTGGACCATATTACGAATTTCCATACAAAACTGTCAAATTAGATGAACTGCAAATATGAAATGTTTGAGGCTCATTTTATGATTCATCAAATAACATTGTTTTTAAGATTTGCTAAATGAAACATATTATGAACGGAATATGAAACATCCAATGCGGCCCTTTTAGACCCGCAGGGCACAGCTAGTTTAGATATAAATATTCGTCAAACTAAGTATACAGGGTTACATTGCAAAGAAGTCTAAAATTTTCAGGGACTACTCAGAACCAGTAACTAAATCGATCTACGATATAAACGATCTAAAAAACAAACTTATTTTTTAACTCTTTTTTATTACTATCCGTTGTTCAAAGATGGTACGCGTGGATAATCTTGCCTCATTCATTAAAAATACGCACGCACTATCTCTGTGCAACCTAGAACTGCAAAGTTCAATTCAATAATAGTCACAATCCTTAGCCTTTTCGATGTAAGGTACATTTCTAACAGCAGGAGTGTCCGCGCATACCAGAGGTTCAAATTGACAACAAATACCATAAGCAGTGCACCTATAGATCTTATTTTTAAAATTTGGCACCCCTTTGCTATGTTACCCTGTATAAATACAGGGCACATAGCACGTAGAACTGACGGCCGATGGGGCAGAAAGGTTCTGGAATGGAGGCCACGTACCTGCAAGCGCAGCGTGGGACGTCCACCCACAAGGTGGGCAGACGACCTGGTAAAGGTTGCAGGACGACGCTGGATGCAGGCCGCTTCCAACCGGTCGATCTAAAACTTTTTTTTTTTAAACGTTTAATTCACTAATATAAAAAAACATACACTTATTCTTATCTGCCAAACTGCGGGGCAGTTTGTCGGCAGGCCTGGGGGGAGAGGCCTATGTTCAGATCTCTGTAATATTTTAATTATGTGAAAAAAGAAAAACTACGTGTCCAATACGTTTTTTAATCTACCTGATAGACAAAAATAATAATGGTGTCTTCCCTAATAAGTCCTTTCAAACTAAATTTAGCTTTATACGATTCGGCTTTAGTTTCAGCTTTAAAAAGTGTAAGTCTACTCCACCTCTTTTGTGTAGGTATTCTAACATGGGTCGACCTAGAGCCATAAATCATTACTATCGCAATAGGTACTTGGACGTGAAAAACTGCGACTACCCTACCCTCATGAAAGCTTGTCTATGAAAATATTGCCAATGAATCTTTATAACAAGAAGGCAAGGTCATCAATATTAATAACACTATCGTATATTAAACTTTATCTTTTAAGGAAGTAAGTAGGTTAGGTGATTTAAGCACACGAAAAGCTGACAGGATAGTATTTTTTAAATTTCATTCAAAGGTGCTTGAGAGTGGCGGCGACGCTGTGGTAGTGATTAGTAAGTAAAGCAACCCACACCGCGGTTGTGAATGGATGGGTGACCATTACGATCACAATTAGTGGCATTTATCACAAGAATCCCTGTGCTTTGGAAAGCACGATAGAAGTTGAACCTGGCTGTATCGTTTGATATAACTCATAGGCCTCCCCCACACGAGCGTTTTTCGAGCGTCGACGTCGTGACAGTGTCCAATCCAATCAGCGTTATACAGGGTGTCTAATACAAACCTACTCGCATACCTCAATGATAATGTATGGAGCATCTGAAAATAAAATCACGATTTCGATGTTGCTCCCATAGGAATAGTTGTTGTATATGACCATCTGATCACGTAGTTTTAAGGAGTGTCCCATTCTTTTGTACACCCTGTATAAATGCCACTGCGCAAGCGTTGCGTCGACTCTGATTGAATGATGCCACGAAGTCGACGCTTAAAAGACGCTAGTGTAGGGGGTCCCTTAAAGTCTAGTGAGAAAGGGCTCGATAGCATCTGACAGTCACACGGTATGGTTTAGTCACTGACCTTACTACAACGCACCTCCATCAAACCGCAGCCCGTGTGGTGGAGTATTGCCCAAACTACGTCAAAGTTGAGGAAATTTTTCTGCTCTGCAGTTTGACGTATACAGGGTGTTTGTTAGGATGGGTATATCAAACTGAAACTAACTTATAGCATATCTATAGTAAAGTTGAAAATTTCTTGTATTTTTTTTTCTGATAATTAAGTTTTGTATGAAAATAAAAAAAAGACAACATCTAATTTCTGACTTCACTATGGTATTATACTTATGCACATGTTAACAAACGCTGGTTTCGGCTTTAAATACCATTCTTTACAACTTTAATAGGTCTTTTTACTTCTTTTTTTGACAAGCAAAGGCATAAGTCATAAACAAGCCTACTTTTCTTTTTTGCGATTTGTTTATATATAATAATAAATTTAATAATGTGCAGTTTTTATTATTTCAATTTTTTTTCACGCACTCTTTTGCTATCGCACTACATCAACCCACGGCCCGTCTCCAACAACATAATTTCCTCTAACTAAAGGTTACCTGGCAGATATCGCTTTTGGCGAAAGGTCGCCTGATTGTACATTATTATGTCTTGTTTATGCATTTAAAGTTCTTTCACCTATCTATTTACATTAAAACCTTACCATTCTTACAACAACAGATTAATTAAAAGTTGAACTAAGTACAAATAGATTATTATGTTGAGCCCCAAAGTGAACGCAATATTTTTTATAGATTGGTCGTATCTGTCACAATTAGAATTATTTAGAATGTTCTTATTTATTTCTGATCTCAAAGTGAAGTAAAAACAATGGAAATTAACGTCCTTGTACTTTATTTGATAGATATTTGAGTTCTATAACAGTAAACCATAGATACCTACCTATTAACAAATTTATGTCCAAGTCAAAGTCATAGTTCAGTTGAAAAAAAAAACACTTTAGTTTGACAAGGCTTTGTAATTTTTTGTTTTTTTAGCAATTCCATTCAAGGCTCACTTGATGATAAATTACACTTAAAAAAAAATCGACCTCATGCGATGAGACGTGGGTTCGAGTCCCACCTGAGGTCGATTATTTTTTTAAGTGTTATTTTTCATCAATTTGACAAGGCTGTTTTTTTTCGTGATTTCACCATCGGTCGTAATGTAAAATTTGTTTATATTTATGCGAATAACAATATGTATAAGCACAGAGTAAATAATAATAATAGATATAAAGAAGTATATAAGTAAATCTATACTTCAGCTTGAGCAACGCACACAGACATCGCTTTAAAACAAAACTCGTAACACTGTGACAATTCATCGAGACTGCGGGCCTGTTTCACAATGTATAATAAATAAATAAATATAAATAAATAAATTGTTTTCACAATCACACCAATTATCTAGCCCCAAACTAAGCAAAGCTTGTGCTATAGCGACTAGATAACGAATAAACATACTTAAATATGTTTATAAACATCCATGACTTAGGTGCAAATGCTCGTGCTCATCACACTAACATTTGCCCCTCGCGGGATTTGAACTCACAACCGCCAGGCATTGTAGTCAGGAGCGCGAACCACTACACCAGACGGTCGTCTAATGTATGGATAAGTTCTGCATAAGCTCTGTATATTATGTTATTTGTTAATTATCTTTAGGATAAACACTATTTTTTTGTGTTTTACGACCATCAAACAGTGCTTTAAGACACATTAATTCAAGCTCTTTTATCCTTTACATATTTTTATCTGTAGTTTGGCAATTTATCCTTACATTGTGAAACAAGCTCTTCATATTACGAGGTTTCGTATCCGTGAACGATGTCTATGTGTAAGAGCGGTTTTTCACTTTGTCCGATCCAAATCCTAATTGTATGAAGGTCCTCGGATTCGGATCGGATTCGGTACGTAAACGGTCTTCGAGTATTTGTATAAATAGTACTAGGTCTACTTTGATCCGGCATTTCTAGGATTCGGATTGATAACGGATCGGATGTAGTGCGAAACCGCTCTTACTCTAGCGCGTATCGTATGAAACTTTACTTCTTATTCGTTGTTTTGTGATATAAGTATGTCCAAAGTTCAATCTGACATATACATAACAAAATAGGTAAGTACTAGTGTGCTGTGAATGCTTTGCTTCAGATGTGACAGTATTTTAAGCATTGGTTTCTTGCAAAGTTTTGTCCCATAAGCAGTGAACGTAATTACTTTTTATAAATACCGACATTAAAAATATTTAAAAATTTATAGTAAAACAGATTTAGATTTGCTATCGGAAAGAAACAAGACTTGGTACCTACTTATACAAATAGAAACCGTGTGTCCATACTCGTACTCAATAATTGGAATAATTCCTCCTGTTAAAATTACCAATCCAACGCCAACTAATGCGAGGGCGCGTGCACGATCTAATATTCATAGTTTTTGATTGAATTTTATAAAACTTTGTTTTAATTATACTCGATTCTGAACCACGCCTTCTAATTTTGTTCTTTTTTGCACCTGTATTGATAAAAAAAAACATTTTGTAATAGGTTTATGAGCAATAATTGACAGAAAAAAAAAGATTTTATTTTTTACATTAAATTTTTCCTCTACAAAAAAACATCGGTACGAAACGCGGTAGCTTGACTTACGACCTCCGGTCATTCGCAATCTCGATAATGATCGTAGCCGGCTCAAATCGATTCCTAATTTCCTTCGAATGTCATAGTTGGAACAAATCGCAAATGAAATTAAAAACAAGGTGACGGCCTCGTTTTGACGAACTAGCGATCGATAACGTTATCCGTTTCCATTATTTGGGTAAATACGAGTTTGGTTTGTCGACTGGAAAGTACTTACTTGAAATAACAGTCCCTATTTTATAGTTTTGTAAATATTTAAAGTGGATATGAACTTTGCATAATGTTATTTGTTAACTCTGAGATTTAAAATATATAAGAAATAAGCATCACTGATCTTACTTGTAAAATGTCTCATTGAACTTGTATTTTCAACTTTATTTATATTTTTAAAAAAGAAAGTGCTTGAATTGCTTATAAATATTGGATCACCACATAAATTGCTCTGATCCTAAGGTAAGTAGCTAAAGCACTTGTGTTATAGAAATCAGAAACAACATTACCATAATACCCAGACCCGAGATAATATAGAAAAGTTCGGTTTCTACATTAACCCGACCGGGGATCGAACCCGGAACCTCAGAGATGGCGATGCCATATGTCCGGCGTGCTCGTCTCTCGGCTACGAAGGTCGTCAACCGCGATGCATTATACTTTATGCCAAGTCTGTCAATAATAGAGTAACAAGACACTACTCGTATACTTAACTCATAATAAACTGAACATTCATTGTACTTGGGGTATTTAGCGGGAGGTCAAATTACGTCTATTTCATACTTCAAAAGTTTAGAAACAAATTTGAAGACAGTAGTAATTAATAGCGGATTTAGTAAAAATAAAACTCTGTAGGTACTATGATTTTTTTTTACAGCAAATTGAACTGACCTTTTGTAGCATTAGCAAAAACGCTTACTAAAACTACCCTTTGCTTTCAATTAAAACCAAGGGGAACGTCAGCAAACAAGGCGGAGAAATATGTTCGTAATTATAATACACGGCCGGCGTTAATCTGCTGTTCTAATGATGACTAAAGAAAAAAAAATGTTAAGGTTCCGTCGCGATTACCTTTGGGATTCCGTACAATAAAAAAAAATCTAGTTTTTCTTTTGACGTCCATAAATGTGTTTGTCAGCAATTAGCCTGAGAAACCCACTGAGTTTTTTTATTGTTTTATATTTAGTTTAAAGAAGTGAATTATTGCTGTTATTGCCTATTATTGAGTTTGCACTTGCATGATAAGTATTTTTAATTGACAAAATGCTGGTATAAACTTGTTGTGATCTATTATATAAAATAAATTACAGCATTTACAATATACGAACAAGTTCATCAATTTAGCATTTCCAAGTTAGGTGTAGTATTAAACAAAAACCTACCTCATACAGGCCTGTGAGCTTAGTGCAAAACTCTCTGATACTTCCGATAAATTGTAATTCAACTATTATTAATTTGCTAGAATAGTTATTAAAGTATTACCGAGTATTATGCCTGTTCACAAGAAGAGCTTTCCAATTACAAAGTTCCGGCAGAACCCTGAAGCTAAGGATTTCGCACCGTCAGTTCCAGCCTAGGGATTACGCCGGTCGACAACCCTGGGCGATTTATTGTCGAACGAAAGTTAGTTGAGCCCCCGGGAGCCTTTATGGCAACTCGTTAGAAATTTTCATTTTTAGAGTCATGTAGGTTTCAATGTAATATTAGGTATATTTAGACACACTCAGTTATAATTACAGTATAAAAAAACTTGATGTGATACCAAAACGTTTCTTAAATTGTTTGGAGATGCTTTAGATTTTCGTAATAGCAAGTTCAATGAAAACAAATAGTTAAGCATTGGCACTCTTGAATTAATTTTGAGTTATCAATCCAGGAGACCTAACACGAAAGTGTATCTTTCGTTCGGGCGTATAAACCTAACAAATTAAAATGGCCAGTCTCATGTGTCAATCCTTTGATAAAATATGACCAACTCAATCTAGCCGTATAAAAAACTCAACTGTTTCGAATTGTATATAATTTTCAAACCTTTAATACGAGTGAATGGATGTATTAATTTGATCGGATAATACGACCGAACGAACGATGCGCTTTCGTAATAGGCCTCCTGTCTTAATAATAGAAATATTTTAATAAACAAATATATTCCTAATTAATTACCTTGATGACACAAAATCGAAGTTAGTAATCCTAAAGTCCAAACATAGACCTTAAGATAGACATTGAGCTTTTAACTAATATTATTTGTTTATTGTTTGCAGTTTGATGTTTTCCAACTTACATGTTTGTTCTTTGCCGAGTCACCTAGGTGGTTCATAAAAGTTTTTTAAACTGAAAATTAGTGCATAAAATACGCATTCTTGTTTACCTATTTATTCAGCAGAGGAGTGGCTCAAAAAGCCATTGAACGGTACAGCCCAACACTCGACTGCTGGATGAGAGAGCATACAATACGAAATTCAAGGCTTAAATTGACATTGACTGATATTTACCGAAAAACTACTTTATATAAGTTTACGTAATTTAACCTTAACAGAAATGCACTGGACCGTAACGAAAAAGGGTCGGTTAGAAAATCTTCAATATCTGCAGAAGTACCTGACCAAGCTTTATGAAATAAAGACTAAATTTAAGTATTATATTATTGGAATTAAAAAAAAACTTTAATTTTAGCATTCTTTAATTCAGTAATAATGGATATCCAGATAAGTGTGAAGGATCACATAGGAATGAGGGTTCCAAATAACCATTTCGACATACAAAACCCTAAAAACAGCACATTCATTATTTACTTAGTAGCTGAATACAGAGCTACCTACATAATTTTATTTTATAAAGGAAATAAATCGGTAAACATTTATCATTTAGATAAGATAACACATTTTTTTTTAAATACTTTAAGTAATTATCATCATTTGTCATCCTTCGTTAATTCAATACCAAACTATTTTCAACACTAACCTTGAATCACGTATACAACTCGTGCGCGTACTATCAGATTCGTAAGCAAATGGAAACACGCGCACGAACGTCCGATTTTAATATACATCGCAGTGACGCAAGCGCAGTTCCCGTCGCGACTAGACTACGAACACACGCGGTAACTAAATATTGCGTTAAAGTGACGAGATATACTAAAATTAAATACTTAATAAACACAATGTCAGACCCTGTGGATGTTACGACGCTTAGTACAAGTGAATTTAACAAGTTTTTGGATTCGTTCGATCATGTATTTTCGGATTGCGATGGTGAGTTGCTTCGTTATGACTCATGTGAGTCGTGTGTGACGCTGTTAAACAGCTGTTGTTACGCTATTGTTATCATACAAGCTACAAGTAAAGGCCTGTTTCGCCATCGTTAAATGAAAATTACTTGACGATTTTTGTAAACACGCTTGATTTTTTTAATGTTATTCAGTAGAAAGTAACAGATAGTATTAATACTGCTCGGAACATAAATTATGAAATTCTATTTTTAGCGTATCACGATATCATACTTTAAACTTCAAGTTTTATTTGATGATGGTAAACCATGCCTTTTTTAATACATAGTTTGTGGTTCTTGCTACATTAGTTAGTATTTTTTCGATAACTGATTTTAAAAATATATAATAGGTAGTGAAAGTACAACTACACTATATATAATGGCGTCGCCATCTCTGAGGTTCCGGGTTTGATCTCCCCGGTCATGTCAATGTAGAAAACAAAATTTTCTATATTTTCTCGGATCTAGGTGTTGTGTTACCGTCATTATTTTTGTTTCTGATTTCTATAACACAAGTGCTTTAGCTACTTACCTCATGATCAAAGCAACATTTGTGGTGTTGTCCAAAAAAAGTGAACAGGTAAATGTTTTTTTTTATATTCGCAATTTTTTTCGCTACAATATAGATTTACTCTTTGTAATAAAAAAAAATTTGTTTATCCCCTTGCGTTTTTAAACTAATTATCTATTTGCAATGAAATAATGAGTTTAGTTGTACGCACCCGTCAAAGGTTTCTGTGTTAAATCTAAAAAAACCGCGCTGACTTCGATAGTGAACACTTAGGTAATTCACATAACGTTGATACGTTATAAATAAATAAATTGCTTCCACCAATTGATTAGCCCCAAACTAAGCATAGTTACTGTACTATGGGGACTAGATAATGGATAAACATACTGAAATAAGTTTATAAAAATTCATTACTTAAGTAAAAATGCTCGTGCTCATCACACTTACATTTGCCCCTTGCGGGATTCGAACCCGCAACCGTCAGGCTTTGCAGTCCGGAGCGCGAACCACTACACCAGATGGTCGTTATATGATACAAATTATAACAAACACAGAGGTTAAGCCTGGGTTGCACCATCTTACTTTAATTTTAACAAACGTCAAAAATCTGAAAAATCCATACAGAAACACCGGTAATAGTTACAGTTATGGTTAAAGTGAAGATGGTGCAACCCAGCCTTAGTTTGTTTGTTCCGATTAATGAATGAATGATATAGAATTTTTAGAGCGTCTTTCTTACAGAATCGTCACAGGCAACATTAAATAAAATCACAAAAAATCCTATAACATACCATTTAACATTTTTAACATACTGCGAACCTAAAAAAAAAGCAGGCAAAAGAGATTTGAGCCACTAGCGAGAAGAATTCAGGTATAATACAAATAGTTATAATATCGACTTTTTATAAAACTTACCTACCAGTGTAAAAAAAAAGAAAAAAAATGGTTTTTTTTTATTTGCTAACAAACACATTTGAAAAAACATACTGGTGGACTTCTTTAAGTGCTACTGCACCTGTGTTAGAAGGAGCCACTCTTCCTTAACAAACAGTTGTAGTAATTGAAAAACACAATAATATCATGGACTAAGTAAAATAGTCTATGATAATATTAACCAAAAAATATAACCAGTTAATTGTTCGTTTCATTATCAAGCTATGTTTGGTTACTTTCTGCATTTGTACATGATAATAATATTTATTTAAGTATCCAGTATCATTATGAGTTTGTATTTATTTTTCCAATGTAGGTAGAGGTAAATTGAGTCTTTAATAATTAAATAATGTTGTCATTACATCTGCTATGAAGTCACGTAAGAAATATTACCTACCAAATAATTTTACAGCGAGTGTCATTTATTTAATAATCGTTGTTTTATAATGTTTGAGTGTTGATACAGATAGTAACATATGCATTTTTTAACTATTGCAGCGATATAGTTATAGTAAAACAAATTATATCGTTTCGAACATAATAGACAAATAAAACACTCAAATTAGGTATACCTATCACATCATTACCTACTACCCGCATTTCCAACTCCGGTGCATTCATTGATGTTATCCATCCATGCCATCCTCTTCCTACCAACCCCCCTGCTTCCCTCGACCTTTTCCATTATTATGACTTGTGGCAAGTGATATTAGAATAAATAAAGAAATAAATAAAAATTGTTTCTACAATCACACTAATTATCTATGGTGACTAAATGACATCCATATTAATAAACATACTTAAAAACGTTTATAAACATCCATGACTTAGGTACCAATGCGTGCTCATCACACTTACATTTGCCCCTTGCGGGATTCGAACCCGCTACCTCCTGGCTTAAAAGTCCGGAGCGCGGAAGATGGGGTAAAACGCCCCCTAGTAATAGACCGACGAACTTAAGAAGATAACTGGCAGTAGCTATGAAAAAACCTTTATCGGCGTGATTGATAATTGGTAACATATATTAACAAAATTACAGCTCTCTAAGTCTCAACAGCCTCCAAGCAAAACCTCGGACGGACAGACAGACAGACAGACGGACATGACGATACTTTAAGGGTTCCTTGTCAGGACTACGGAACCCTAAAAAGCAGGAGTTCGTGCTCTTTGAAAAATGGGGGAGGCTTATTACGTCCAGCAGTTGACTGAAATAGGCTCAAATGTTGATGTTGATTAGCCGTCAGAGTGTGATTTAGTCAAAAACGTCTAAACTTTAACAGGGATCTTTAAAACTTATGCTTTCTTGATTATTTCAACCAAAAAAAATTCAAATCACAATATTTTTATGTTACAGGAGTCATTTGGAGCGGTAGCCCTCTACCTGGTTCAGGGGAATTCTTCAAAAAGATGAAACAGCGTGGGAAAACAGTGCACTATGTCTCAAACAATAGTTTACGTACAAAACAGAATTACGAAGCGAGGTTCAAAGCGGCCGGTATTGAAAATGGTTTTGTAAGTAACCTATAAGAACAAGCTTTCACCCGTAACTTTGTTTGCGTAAACTTAAGAATTAAGTGGAATAAATAATAACTCCACGGGGAACATTACGGGGAACATGCGCTACTTCTTCTCGGCTCTAGCCCAAAATTGTCCTGAAGTAGTGGTAGGGAAAAAAAATATTGGGACGTGTAAAAGCGCTTAGTTTAAGCCTATTTACAGAAATAAATTGGTTTTAATGGTTTTTAATGGTTTTAATTAAATTCGGGATAATTGTACCATAAGTGTACCAATATTTATCTTTAAGCGCAAATTCGGCTCTGTTCGGCAGCTGCTAAAGCCTTTAACAAAACAAAAAAAACCGGCTAAGTGCGAGTCGGACTCGAACAATACCGCAATCTATAAAAACGGAAAAAAATCACGTTTGTTGTATGAGAGCCCCCTTCAATATTTATTTTATTATGTATTTTAGTATTTGTTGTTATATAACGGCAACAGATAAACATCATCTGTGAAAATTTCAACTGCCTAACTATCACGGTTTATAAGATACAGCCTTGTGCCAGACGGACGGACGGACAGTGAGTCTTAGTAATAGGGTCCCGTTTTACCCTTTGGGTACGGAACCCTAAAAATTATTTAAAATAATCTTAATAATATTACTGCAGTGTAAGATTGCTGCACCTAAGTGAGTGAAATAAATGTGAAGTGCAACTCATTTCTAGGGTTACGTATCCAAGGGGTAAACATGACCCTATTAGGTACTAAGACTCCGCTGTCCGTCTGACTGTCTATCTGCCACCAGGCTGTATCTCAAGAACCGTGATAGTTAGACAGTTGAATTTTTTACAGATGATGTATTTCTGTTTGCCGCTATAACAACAAATACTAAAAATATAATAAAAATATATTTAAGGGGGCTCCCTTACAACAAGCGTGTTTTTTTTTGTTGTTGCTCATTTTTATAGATCATGGCGCGGATCAATTCGTACGCGAGTCCGACTCGCACTTGGCCGGTTTTTGTAAATAGCAGAAGTATAAAATATAATGAACATTTTCGACATATATGATATAATATAGATAGATAGATACTCTTTATTGCACAGCAAACAAAGAAGTTACAGTTTAGAGTTACGATGTGTGATGGATGAGAGCAAATTTAATAAGTAAGAACGCTCTTACATTATTGATACCCCGTTATCTATAAAGGTCAAAGGTAACTGAACAGTAATCGCACGCAGTACCTAGCCCCAAACTACTCGTAAACAGAGCTTGTTAGCACGGCCGCGTTAAATGCCTTTATTTCAGTAACAGCTTATATACCAACATGATGCAATAAATACAAATTACTATGGCTATAAGACAGATGACAGATGATATCTAAACTACCTCAAAATGCTCGTGCTTATCACACAAACCCATACCACTAACTAAATGAAAGGCATAAGCTTCATACGATTTTGCGCGCTTGAGCCACGCACACGAAAACTCTAAACACGCTGATAGCTTTTCGAGCCTACATCCTCATATATAAGGTTACCTACATTGCAAGAAAGTGCAAAATTTTAAAAATAAGATGTATATAATAATTTGTATAAAAATGCGTCTTCGTCGTTTTTTTTTACTATTATTTTAATAACATTAACTTTAAATTATCCGGGAAAAACGACAACGTCACCTGCTCGGTCATTCATAATAACAGCGGGGTAACCATGAACTCTTAAAACAATCTCAAATCTGTCAATTTCGTACGCCATTACGTACGAAATTTTACAGATTCGTACGTCATTACGTACGAAATTTTACAGATTCGACAAGATTTGACAGATTTGAGATTGTTTTAAGAGTTCATGGTTACCCCCCAGGTGTACTCCGAGGTTTTGACGCCGAGCCGAGCCAACAATGACCCTATGCAGTGCACATACGGTCAAAATCAAAAATCAAAATCAAAATCAAAATCATTTATTTCTGTAAATTGGCCATAAAAGGCACTTTTACATGTCCCAATTTTTTTACCTACCACTGCTTCGGGACTATTGTGGGCTAGTGCCGAGAAGAAGCAGCGCAAGAAACTCGGTCACTATTGTCAGCCTCTTTTAAAAATAAATAAATATTTTACAAGATTTGTTGTGAGCTAAGCAGTTTTAAATCCACACATTTTTATCATTTATATAATCACTAACGGTGTAATAGCCCTTTTTCATTAGAGTCCTTTTAACATGCAATTTGAATTCATATACAGGCATTTCAACAATGGATTGTGGTAATTTATTAAAAAAACGAATACAATTGCCCATGAAAGAACTTCCTACCTTGTGCAATCTAAACATTGGAACGGCAAGTTTATTTTTATGCCTGGTATTATACTTATGTATGTCATTTTTCTTAGTAAACAAGTGCAGATTTTTGCGAACATACATAATATTTTCAAAAATATATTGTGAAGCTACTGTAAGTACGTTAATTTCTTTAAATAGCTCTCTTAGCGAATCTCGGGGTCTAAGATTGTAAATAGCCCGAACAGCTCTCTTTTGCAGGACAAATATGGTTTCAATATCTGCAGCTGAGCCCCATAAAAGTATGCCGTATGACATTAAACTGTGAAAATAACTAAAATACACTAATCTTGCCGTTTCAACATCAGTCAGTTGTCTTATCTTTCTCACGGCATAAGCAGCTGAACTAAGTCTTCCCGATAAAGCCTCAATATGAGCACCCCACTGCAAACGGGAATCTAAAGTTATTCCCAAGAACGTTGAGGAATTGGTCGTATCTAGTTGTTCATCTTTTACAATAATATGCGTTGAGACCTGTCTTACATTAGGCATTGTAAATTTAATGCATTTAGTTTTGTTCGCATTGAGCAAAAGATTGTTGGTAGTAAACCAATGCAATACTTGCGAGAGGGCATAATTGACATCATCGAAAGATTCCTGGCCCCTTTTGATTTTGAAAATTATTGATGTATCATCTGCAAACAATACCATCTCACATAGATCTTTTGTAAAGTAAGGAAGGTCATTTATATATATAAGAAACAACAGCGGTCCTAATATCGATCCCTGCGGTACACCCATAGTTAGAGGTGATCCGGAAGACTCAGCTCTATTTATACATACTTTTTGCGTTCTACCTGTGAGATATGAATTTATTAAATCTAAAGACTTCTCTGATACACCATAATGTCTCAGTTTTTTAAGTAAAGTTTGATGATCTACACAATCAAAAGCTTTTGAAAGATCACAAAAGACACCTAAAGCGTCTTGCTTACTCTCCCAAGCATCAAATATATGTTTCAAGAGTGCAACTCCAGCATCGGTTGTGCTTCTACCTTTCGTGAAACCATATTGTTTATTATGTAGTAATTTATTCAGAAAAAAATGAGATAATAGTTGATTGAACATAATTTTTTCAAATATTTTACTAAGAACTGGTAAGATAGATATTGGTCGAAAATTGGAGGGGTCACTTTTCTCACCAGATTTAAATAAAGGAATTATTTTACTAAATTTCATTGTAGTTGGGAATTCTCTATCATCAATACATTTGTTAAAAATGATTGTAAGATATGGGGCTATAGTATTTATAATTGTACTAATGATATTAACAGAGATTCCCCATAGGTCTTCTGTGCTTTTCAGTTTTAATTCTCTAAATGCTTTTATTATTCCATCGGGATTTATATATCTAAAATTTAATGGGGACTTGCATTCGTCAACACTTGATTTTAGAAGAGATTCAGCTAGTTCAGCAGACGAAGCAAGATCTTTAGTAGTAGAAGTAGCTATGTTTGAGAAGAATGTCTCAAAAGTATTTGCAACTCCTATGTCTGAGCTGATTTGCCTATCCCTAATTTTGAGAGAGTAAGTGTGATCCCTTGACTTTTGCTTACATGTTTCTTTATTTATAATATTCCATGTGGCCTTTACTTTATTAGTAGAACCTGAAATCAAGCTGCGAAGGTGGTTGGACTTGGCTTTGGCACATACAATTTTAAATATTTTTGAGTACTTTTTGACATGTTCTATGACTAGTGGGTTCTGAGAATTTGCTTTTGCAGCATACAAATCATATAAAGTATTTCTACTTTTGTAAATACCAGGTGTTGCCCAGTCATTAAACTTACAGTTCAGCTTATTTGTTTTTAATTGCTTTTGAGTAAAAATCTGATCAAATTCGTTTCTGATTAAGCCAAAAAGATCTTCATATAATTTATCAACACTATGGTCATTATTAGGCCTTAGTAAATCTACACCATTATTAATATTCTCCTTAAATCTGTCTATCCTACTTACAGTAACTGGCCTATAAACAGCCTGTACTATGTTTGAGACTTGATGGTGCACAAATGATGCCTTTTGTCCACTATGGTCCGAACTTAGACAATTTATAATAGATTTATTTATTACATTGCCATTACAAAAAATGTTGTCTAAGCAAGTCGCTGTTGTGGGAGTTACCCTTGTGGGTTCATTAAAAAGATTTATCAAATTATGTGACTTAAAAAGATTTAGAAATCGGACTGAATATTGATTTTTCACTAATATATTGACGTTAAAATCTCCACAAACAACTACTTCCTTGTTAGATTTACAGACCTTCCCTAAGGCCTCATCCATAATGGATTCAAAGATATGGTAATTTGCAGATGGGGGGCTATATACACTTATTATAATAAACTGCTCTAGCTCAACACACGCTAGTTCAATATTTCGTTCAGATGAGAGTGACACAATGTCTTTGCGTTCTTTAAATTTTAATTCTTTGTTCAAAAGGACAAGCGATCCTCCTCTAGTAGTAGACTCCCTTGTGAACGAACTACCAACTTTATAATTATCAATGTTTAACATTAACTCATGTTTATTGAACCAGTGTTCTGTTATGCAAATTACATTAACATGAAAATCTTGTAGAAATAACCCTAACCCTAACTCTTTGCCGGCCAGACCTTGCATGTTTTGATGAACAATATTAAAGTTTCTATTAGGCCTGGCTTTTGTCTTCCCTCTCAGTTTAAATTCTCAGAGGTAGTCAGAGGTATATTATAATTAGTACAAGTACTAATACGTTTATTATCCAATAATTTTGTTTTATTAACAAAACAGTTAATATTATATGCTAACAGGGTAGCTATTTGTTTCTTAAATTTATAAGGCAGGTGTAAAGAGCTGCCTGTCAATATAAAATCATTATTACTAAATTTATTTGTGTCAAAAAACACAAATTTGTCATGACCGTATGTCCACTGCATAAGGTCCTTGTCGGCTTGTGTGCGCTTCACTTGTCGAATATTAATAATGTGTACCAACTCTGTAACAAAATAGAGTCCATGTTTGTTTGTACTGCTTAGGTGATACGCGCTGTCACTTTGACACTGAAGTCACTCATCGACAATTTTAGCAAGCTAGAGGCTATGTTTGTTTGTACTGCGTAGGTGATTTTTGAATGAGTTTTCTTGCGTTTTCTCACAGAATCGACACAGGCTTTTCGTTGCTATAGCGTGCATTGTTTAAAGCTTGACTTCAGTTACTTGTCACCTGTACGAGTGCCATAAAGTCAAAATAATATTTTTTTACTAATAGGCCATTTACACGTAGAAACACTTTAAAACGTCCCAATATAATTTTTTACTCTACCACTGCTTCAGGACAATTTTGTAGGCTAGTGCCGAGAAGAAGCAGCGCAAGAAACTCGGTTACTACTCGGTCAGCCTCTTTTCATAGGTCACATTAGTATCGTTTTTAACTAACAAAAGTAACGTCAATTACGGCTGGCATTTTGAAAAAAATTAAGTGATTTTTTTTAATCCATGGTTGGTTACAATTAACGAAAAATATCGAAACCTTTTGTAATCCTTTAAAAGACCAAATCAAGAAATAACCTTGTTTTTTTAACCCCTAAATTGATAAGTTAATTCCGAGAATTCTAAACATCCCACGTTGAAAAGATTCATTTTAATATTTCCTTCCTTTTTATTTCCCAATTGTAAGATAGTCATTTATTTTCGTCACTCTTTAATTGCCTTGGCTTCAAACGAATAAAATGTTTGTATTCATTTAAAATGTAAATGATCCGGTAATTAAGTCTTCTTTAATTGCAGAGGACTTGTGGTCTTTGGATGTCGGTTTTAAGTCGGTAACAGACATTAACTCGTTTTAAAGGATAATATGTATGTATTATTATAATGTACCTAATAAGAGCTTTGTACATTTTTGTTATGCTAAGTTTCCCGCGTCAGTTTGTAGTACATTTTAGTCGTAGGGCGCGGACTACAGAGTTTTAAATCGGCCGACAGTTTGATCGGTCTTTTGAAGAAATAGAATAGAAAAATATTTATTTGACACACATACACAGAGTACAAGAGAAATACAAAAGATTAAAAAAAAATGTGTCAAAAAGGGGGGCCTTTTGTCGTGATAGCCAGGGACATATCACGACGCTGATTTTCAGCAGTGACAACATTTGGTCAATTCGTTTCGGAGATTGTTGATAGAATAAAAAGACATACCGTTTTTTTTTCATTCCTCCTAAATCCTAATATTATCTCTCTCGCCCTTTGTCGATAAAGAACCTAGTAGTTGGACTTAACGTCACTATTCCACCACAACCTGACTAACATTGAACTAACATAGTTATAAAATAACATAACATATATTCATATTCATTTACTCACTTCGTAATGTAACAAACAGTGGTAGTAAGAATATACATTAGCATATACAGGTGGTAAATATGTTACTTTACAGCCTCCAGGAGGCATTTGTGAACTAAAACATTTAATCAAATTATAGTTAAAATAACATTACATATCATTACTCAAATTCCAATTCAAATATTAATTTACAAATATACAATAAAATTAAATTGTTCAATATGTCACGTCATGATTTTTTCACGTCAATAAATTACATTGTCGAATAAAAAATTCAAATGTCAAAATTGAAAAGCCATTAAATTAATGTAAAATGCTATGTACATACACTAAGGGATTTAAACTGTGATATATAAAGACAATGCAATCGTTTGTATATTACTCATATCTCTTGTCTAACCTTATCTTAGTAAATACCAATCATAGTAAATTAATGAAGATTATTTCTGATAATACCCGTATGAATGAATCGATCTATGTTTATTAATGACATTATTCAACAGACAAATTAAAACCTATATCTCTATTTCAATTTTTCTATTAAGCCATAAATTTTATTTTATTAATTAGTTTAAGATGGCTGACAGTGGCTGGATGCAAACAGCGGGAAATCGTGCTCTCTGGTACTCTTTGGAGGAGGTTACGTCCAGCAGTGGACTGCAATAGGCCGAGATGATGATGATGATTAATTAGTTTATTTGTGTAATTTTAAGACAAGTATGCTTGTAACTAATTACCATACTATTTATAAGCAAACTATTTATTCCTTTTGGTGAATTCTAAAAATAGCTCAAACGAAGTAATGGGTGAAAGCTAGTAATAATTAAATAATATACGGACCCAGTTTAGGGTTTTCTTCTGGTACCGGGTCACTAGTACTTACTTGTTAAGCTTACTTCAAGATCATAATAATTAGTTTGTTTTATGGCGCATATTTTCATAAATCATTCCTTTTTTTTCAGGAAAATCTCACAATCCCATCTACAGCAATAACAGAATACCTCAAATCAGTGAATTTCAATAAAAAAGTTTACTGTATCGCCTGTACTGAAACAGTTAATGTGCTAGAGAAAAATGGATACGAATGTGTAAAAGGAGTAAGTTGATACTTTATTTGCTTGTGATTGTTTTTTAATTGTGTATTTTTTGTATCATTAACCTATCAAGCTTCAATTACCCACCGGTGGCCGCGAATAATAGATTTTTATTGTGTCTCTTGACCTTGGCCTGATAGGCTAAAACTTAAAGCTACATTTAAACTTTACCTCTGGACAAAGGCGTGTATCGTAACGTGCAACTTATCATTTATTTAGTAGTCTTAAAGGGAAACTAATATAATTTTGTTTTTGTTATTCAATACAGCGTTTGTGTAGCCAGGATCAACATTAAAAACACAGACCACCAATAAAACCCAACCAGTGTTTGTTGCAAACAGACAGACTAATTTGCTATTTAGTATGACTTGGTTTTTTTCTTTTGCGACATTGATCTAAGATCTTGGTCCATAAAAAAGTACCCAGTCTTATATGAGCAATAAAATGTAGTTCACAAACAAAATACCTTAAACAGTTGTTATCGAAGGAATCTTGATTGACTCGAACAAAGAGCCGTCAACATGAATACTGGACGAGACCGAAATTGCGCTATATCACCAGCACAATACACAATTGTGTTATTGGCAATTGCCAAAGCCTGAATTGATATTCGTCTTACTGATGCTATTAAAATATATAAATGACGATTTTGACTTCTTTCAGCCAGAAGTTTGCGCAGACTCATACCAAGAGTACTTACAGTATCTGGACGATGACCCAGCAGTTGGTGCTGTGGTCTTTGATAGCGACTACAAAGTGAATCTCCCGAAACTGTACAAAGCATTGACGTACCTTCGGAGACCCGAAGTGATCTTTTTAAACGGAGCAACGGATAGATACGTACCTCTTAAACCTGGGTGTCTAGCTTTGGGTAAGGCAATTCTCTTTCAAGTAGCATTCATTAAAAGCCTTGCAAGAGCTGAATCTGAAAATACTTGTGTTGGGTATTTTGATAGTTATTTTTTTTTAATAACCACCATCAAACATAAGAGTAACAGTTTTCATTCAACCATAGCTTGTGTTTTCCTATAATATTCTACTACTTGGAATTATTTGCGGTTTCCTACTCTTTAAAGAACCGAAAAGCGTTATGCTAAAGCAACCAAGAAAACGCGTATAATATCTACTTTTTTATCTAAATATATCCGATTTAATGGCACGTCTTCGTTTCGGTTGGATGATTATACGTAAAGATACATCTTAAAGAATATCCGATCAAGTAGATCAAAGGAGATTAATTGCTTTATGTCAGTTAACTTATTCGATATATCCTTTCTCATTACCTAGGTATAAGCCTGACATAAACTTGGTCTTAGTGGTAGAAGTCTATTTAATTTTTATACACCGTGAATTTTTAATTACACAAAAAAATTAACTAACATACTCAGATATCGATATACATCAAAAAATTTTTTATGACAAATTTATTTAAAATATCCCTAACATTCCTTAAAAAATATGCACCATAAAAGTCCTGCTAATTAAAATAGTAATCATTATCATTCCAACATTAACGGAACCAAAATCCACCTAATTTGGTCGCGTAATATTGGCGTACGGAAGGAATAACTATGAATGATTTTTTTTTCATTCATAGTTATTCCTTCCGTACGCCAGAGCCGTACGCCGTTCCGTTTTTTTTATTCGCCAAATTCGATATATATCGATATCTGAGTATGTTAGCAATGTTTACATAAAAATTAAATAGACTTCTAGTCAAATATTAAGTATAACGTCGCTGTAAATTCATTTTTTTACATGCAACGGAATAGTGCTGTCAGCAGTTTTAGTTATTTTGTATTCTAACTAACTTCTTTTGTTAAATTGTGTTATTTATCCTTGTGATAAATTAATGTTATCATTTTATTTACCTACGCAGGTACCGGAGTGTTTACAGATATTATAACTGACGAATTAAAACGGGTGCCGATCCAATTAGGGAAGCCTGGGAAGCTCTTTGGAGAGTTGGCCATGAGAAAAGCGGGTGTGACTGATCCCAGCCGAGTACTTTTTATTGGAGACATGTAAGTTCAAGATTGCCACGTAAAGTCACGTATCGGCAAGCGCGATATAGGAAGTCCAACCACAAGGTGGACAGACGACATGATGAAGTTGCAGAATGTTCATCCTGCTGGATGCAGGCCGCTTCTTACCAGCCAATCTAGATGTTATTGGGGAAGGCCTATGTTCGGCAGTGGACATTTTATGGCTGACTGAATTGTAATAATAATAAACGCACATCCTCATATGGGCTGATTCTGGTGCTCAAATAAAAAAAAACTTGTATTATGGGTCGAACATCAAAATCTAGAAAAAAAATAGACTTTATACAAATTGATGTCAGATGGCACTTTTGGTATGGGAAGGTATTTTTGTCGCGATTTCATGTGGTCTCATAGTAAAAGTTGTTGTATTTAAGCACCAGAATCAGCCCTTATGAATATGTGCGTTCATGTTACACCCTGTATCGACGCAGTGCATTGCGCGGTGGATGCCGCCACGTAACAATTAAAACACCAGAATGTATTATTAAAAAAATAGACTGATCTGAAGCCGAAAAAGTCTTTCTCCTGCTCAAATATAACAACTTTTTGTGTTGGACCAAAATATAAATCTTTTAAAAACACTTTCCTATAAAAATAACCCGATTTGTATGGCGATTTTAAATTTTGCCCCATACAAAAAGTTCTTGTACCTATACAGGAGAATGTGAATTTCTCGACTTCTAAGCCAACGAAAATTCACTGTGTATAGTAAACAATCTTGGCGTTTCAACAAAAATAATAGCATACTGCATAATATTCTATAGTTAGCTGATGAAAAGCTATAATGTGAGCAACATTATTATGAGTTTCTATACCAACAGACAATACTCTGATATAATGATTAAAGCTATTTTTTATAAACTTAGCTTTACCCTTTTCTCTTACTCATCAAGAGAATAACTTTGTTTCCGTTTAAATGTCTATGAAGTGATTGATTTGATAGCATTTAGTTGTCTATTTGACCGCTATAGATTTTGTCTTTTGAAATGTAAAGTTATAGTAAAATATCTAGTCCATTACACGTCCGGTGCACCCTGGACAGTCAGCGAGTCCCTACGCAGACTGACGAATTCTTTCACCACGATGTTAAACCAAATGCGACTACCCATAGGTCCTGAAGACCTTAAGTGTGCTAACGACAAAGCAATCCGCGCCGCCAACTACTGGGCACAACAAATTTAAGTCGCTTTGCCATCGACACAATAAGAAGAGGATAGTAAAATTACGTCGCCTAAAAATACTTACTAATTGAATATAGTAATCAATGATAAAAAGAGACATATACAATAGTGAAAGATATACTGCACAAATTGAGGCAAACAAATCTAAAAAAATAAGCATCGAATCTCTCATGACTCAAAATGAATTTTATTTCAGGATTGAACAAGACATAGCCTTAGGCAAGAATACTGGTTTCATCACTCTCCTCGTACTAAGTAACAACACAAAAGAACAAATGATGGCGCACAAAACGATAAAACCTGACTACTATGCCGAGTGTTTAGGGAGCATAGTACCGTTTTTGTAACCTAGGTAGCGGTAGTGTGATGACGTAAATCACGTATTTAAATAATAATAATTAATGTATTATGACAAGTGGCATCTTCTGCGTCGTTGCTTAGTTATAGGAATGAAAAATAACACGTTTTGAGTAGCACCAAATTTTAGACGCGGTTGCGGATGCTTGGTTTCAATTGCCGCGATTCATGTTTTTTCTCAAAGCAAATCTGAAACCGATCGGACTCGGAGTTTCAGGATTATTTGCTATGCAGAAGTGCAGTGTTTCAAAGCAATTTTTTAAATACGTGATTTACAGGCATAGACATAGATTAATTTGAAAAAAAAATGCTTTTCGTTAAAATCTTTTTGCGCATCGTTCCTTGATACTTATAATTTATAAGAAATCAAAAAGAACAGCGATTTTTTAGATAATTTATTTTATGAATGATGGATGCTATTAAGTTAAAATAATTTTAATTGGTTTTATTTAAAAAATGCGATTAACATATGTATATTTCTAACCTCTTTTTTGTCTATTTCAAGCAAATTTTTCTACGTAAAATAATTGTTGTCAGTTTTATTTTCATATTTTTGTACTTAACGTTTCCCAGTGAATGTACTTAAAAAAATATTAAAACCAATGGCTTGCATAAATGTATAGATGTACAATGTACGCAATCTTGAAATTAATAAATATTATTTATCTTACATGATTACTCTTTTTTACTTCCTAAATTGATTGATGAAAACAAATATTATGGTGAATGGGTCAGCACCTAAACCTTTTCTTGGGTAATTATGAAAGTGGAAATTATTTGCTTATAAATTCCAATCACACTACCAGCACCCACACTCTGAGGCACACAATCAAATGCAGCTGCGCTTAGACAGCTGAGGCGACAACATCTCTTCTGAAAATGCCACGTGAAGTGGCGAATCGCGCCGAGGTTTTTAAGTCGTTGTTGAGTAATTTGAGGAAGGGCGGGCGGTGCACTTTGCTTTACTCGTAGCTCGTGTTTGCCCTCAGAGTGTGGGTAAAGGTAGTGTAATTGGAGTGCCTATACCGGTGTAACTGAGCGGAATTGTAAGCAAAATAATTCAATTCTCACAATATCTCCAAAAATCAGTAAATGTTTATTGTTCATCTTTGTGAGTTGTAGTTACAATTACAGTACTCAAGATAGCCATTGATATAACACCTCCATCTTGCTTGCGTCTTGCTCATATCAGCGCAATGGCTGACTTCTCACTACTGATCATCTTGCTTATATGCTCAAATTTTTTTTTTGTTATACACGGTGTTACTTTGCATCCTTGCCATATTTACAGACGTAACTCTATCACTGACAATGATAACAAATCAGTAAAAAAAGAAAGCAAGATTAGTGATCGCGTACCGTTCGAGACAAAATCCTATGTGTACTGCAAAACCAAATTTACTAAAAACTTAGTGTGCTTTATTTATGAAAGTCTCTAGTTTATCTAAACAATAGGTATTGTTCCCTACTTTTATCTCTGTGAATATGGCAAGGATGCAAAGTAACACCGTGTATAATTCTGAACAAATTATTTTACTATAATTATTAGGTTTATTTATTAATGAATGTTAAATAATAATGTTTTTGCTTTGTCCCTTAAGTCACAACAACGATTTTTTGGAGATTGGGTTGATTTTTCTTTTAGACGTTAATATTTTTCAAGCACGATAAATGTCTTGAGACCGCCTGATGGACTGACGGCCTAGTCAAAGTTTCGAGAATGCGAATAATCTAGAGCCAATCGTTGTAGCGCTCCACTGGAAAGACCTACCATTGCAGCTGTACCTAGACTGATCGCTGAGGCTGATGATGATGATAACACTTTGCCTTGTGTACTATATGAAGTACACGGTAAGTATTTTTAACCGACTTTAAAAAGGAGGTTCTCAGTTTAACCCATATGTTTGTGTGCCAGTCAGCTAGAGTAGGGTGAGCGGAGTACACGGTGACGGTTGTGCTGGTTCACGGTGATGGTGGCGGTGTACTCCTTAACGTTGTCTCTGGCTGATGCATGCTGTAGAACGGTGGTGGATTGTTGTTCTGTCTTGTGGATGTTTCACGGGGTGCGGCTGTTGTTTGTAGAGGCAGGGTGTAGTCGGAGCGCAGCTCGGCGATGCTCGGTATTGCATGCTTTGATCGGGGTCCAGCGATGTCGATGCTGTAGTCACGGTCGCTGCTTCGATGTACGGAACTACGGAGTCTTTATGATCGGGGTCCGGTGAAGTCGATGCTATAGGAAGGTCGCTGCTTCGATGTACGGAGTCTTTAGATGCGACCGGGGTCTGTAGAGTATCCCTGGATTCTTCTTGGTTGATCGCAGGAACTGACGTGCGCAACTAAGTGCGTTGCTGATGCGGAGTGAACGCAAGTGAAGTATAAGGCTCGGTCAGCCCCTTTTATACCGGAAATATTCGATGGTTCCAGAATATGGCGGGTCACGGGCATAGTAGAATCAGAACTACTATCTCACGGGGCTGCCTGCCTTACGGAATTTTTACTGTATAAATTAATGAACAAATGGATGGGTCGCACGCAGATGCGCCGATGCAGTAATTTCGTACAAACGGAACTGTTTTTTTATTAATGGTCGTCGTAAACAGTCTGTATGTACGTATGTTTGTCCACGATAATCTCGCGTTTGGTTGAACCGATTTTGAAACGGTTTTCAGAAAAGTATTTGTTACATTTTAGAAAAGGTTTTGGTATAGATATCATTAGTGCTGAGCTGATTATGACGGCCACATATAGCTTCAACGGTTAGGAGTTAGTAGAAATGTTGCGATTTGTCGACAAAACGTGTTTCGTTGTGTATTGGGGGCATACGGGGCGCCTACGAGGTAACATGCGGCCGCGAATGAACACATTTTATTAACTCTTCGTGGCTGGCTGGCACCGACTCCAAAAATTACTAATTAGCTATTTAAATTGAATTAAATTGAATACCTAGTCTTTATTTCAAGAAAAAAAAATCTCATAGATTACATTCCATTAGATTAGATAAGATTACGTTGCGCTTTGTTTTAGTCAATATGATTTTTAGCTTTTTAGTTTATATTTGAAATCGGTTCTTAGTTTTTTTATATGTATAATAGTGCTTATGGCTCACGGTTAGTTCTGAGTTATAAATAATATCAGAGTAGGTACTGATAAACTCTAAGCCATCAAAATCAAAACTTGTAAAATAAAACCAAGTCTCGCAACTCAGTTCTTCTACCGTGAAAAGTTGTGAGATCCATGTAATACCAAGTCGGTTAATTTATTCAGTCTCTACATAATAGTGCTTATGGCTCACGGTTAGTTCTGAGTTATTAATAATATCAGAATAGGTACTGATTAACTCTAATGCTTTCAAATCCCTCACTATCCTAATTTTATGCTGAAAAGATATTTCCTCAAATCGCACTCAATCGCCCGCGAAAAGGTCGAATTGATTACTCGAAGCGCAAAGTATTTATTGGCCTTTTTTCAATATAAATTCTATGGACGCCTGTTACCAATGTTTCCGGAATTTCTATTGGGCCGCGTAAAAAGTGGAATACCCACAAGTATTCCTTTTTAGGGGTCTGCTTGTCTGGGTACGGATCCAACAAAGCTAAAATAAATGAAAAAGAACAATTTTATATTTTAAAACAGGTGTAAAAACGAAGCCAAATCCCAATCAGGAAGCTTAGTAGATGTAGTTCGATCTTTTGGATTGTAAGATTAAAGCTTAGAATATGTATGGAAAAAATATTTTAACTGTTGTGATAAAAACGTTAAAAAACACGTTTTTGGTACATAACTATTATTATTTAATAAAAACGAACTAAATTCTACCGATAGTTGAAATAAATTATTATTAACATTTTTATATCCATGACGATCTTTTACACACATTTTTACGGATAAAGGCCATTCGTTGCATTAGAAAAAATGACAGGCAAATAAATTATTAGCACAGCACTTTTTATTATTTCAACCTTTTTAAACGTTCATCTCTCTGCACGAGTGAAGGTAGGTACTCACAGGCGACATGCACGAACATACAGTAACCTACGAACAAAAGAACGAATGTCCATTTCTTTTAAAAATATTCTACCGTACTATACTCGTATCAATACTGGGCATTTAGTTACTCTGAGATAATGGGTTATAATAAAACACTTAGCTAGTTGTTTTGGTATAAATTAGCATCTTCTTTCTGGTCGTTCCCTCAATGCTGAGGATCGTGACTGTATGTCAATCTTATCTACTCTGTCCGGTTCTGCGCTATATGTAGGTACCGCACCCTGTATCTGGCCTCCAGTCACCTCCTTGAGTTGGTCTACCCATCTAGCTGGCGCTCTTTCTCTAGCGCGCTTCCCCTCCATTTGTCCGAGAATGATGAGTTTCTCCAGGCTGTGCAATGGGGATCGCATTAGTATCAGTAGCAAATTAGTATCAGTAGTGTAAAATTAAAAGTTATCCTTGAAATTTAGTTTTGTAACTGAATAGAAATTTAGTAATATTTGATAGTAGCAATACTATTGGATTGTACGATAGTATCGATAAGCTATTCGATAGTTCAATTCTCTTTGGATAGTATCGATAGGACTACGGGCGGCGATACTACCCGCCACCCTAGCCTGCGCAGGGGCAGCATGAACAAGAATGACTAATAGGTCATTCACTTTTTTGCCGTCTATAAGCTAAAAGACCGCTAAATGACATTTGGTCATTTTTCACTTTTGAAGCACGAAAATGGTAGGGATTGTAACTGTGACGGCATAAAGTCGGCGGTACAAAGAAAAAAATCTTTTAATCATACCATGTGATGATGTGATGTATCGAATGAAAGGGCTTTCATGCGCTTTTCATCTCATCAAAAGTGGAAAATGACCAAATGTCATTTAGCTGCATTTTAGCTTTTAGACGCGAGATTTAAGGGTTATACTTTGTATTGATAAATAGTTGATTCTGATTCTAATATCTAGTTTGAAAAAGCTAACGCACTCAGAGACGCTAATTAATAATAAGTGTTAACTAAGAGTTTTGTTCATTGAATAATTGTCTTTATTCGCATCGACTATAGTGTTATATGTTTTTCTTGTGACCATAAAGTTAAGTGGCTTCTCGGAGAGCGGCAGTTTTTATAACCCAAGAATAATTACAATAAATTAAGCACTTATCGAATGTTGGTATTACAAAGTCACTATCACTATAGACTGTAATAACTAGACTAACTGTGAGTACTTAAGTGTAGTCGGGAACTCGAGATTTAATCTAAACGTCTCATGTTTAGCATCGCTTATTCATGTTACAAGCGACTTAGTTGTACGTGTGTCATGCATGTACAGTCGCGGTCAGAAAATGTTTACCACCTTAAGGATCACATTGGCATGCACACATTCAGGACTTCAATTCTACTTTAATCAAAAACTTTAAATCAAATTATGATGACATATAAATAAACTGTCTTATTCAGAGTGCATTTGCTAGCCCGGGACTTAGGTTAACCCACTGTACTGACGTACAAAAATCAGTGTTTTAACCTTGATCCCAGACTGCAAATGCACTCTGAATAAGACAGTTTATTTCTATGTCATAATAATTTGATTGATAATAGATTATCTTTTTTCTAAAGATATGACAATCAATCGCTCTAGGCGATGGACTGACTACTATCAAGGATTGAATATAAAAAAACCTTTGAAAAAAAAACTCTTATCCAAACGAAGCGCGTTCAAATAATCATTTTTGATATATCATTTCAACAAATAAAGAAATGAGTTTCATCATCAAAAAGTGATCAATAATATATTTTCGATACGTAATTATCCATAATTACTTTTGAAAGGTAATAGGTAAATTGATATGGCAATTTAGATTAGTGAAAAAAGTGTGATAAAGAATCTAATTTCAAAACTGGTAAACATTTTCTGACCGCGACAGTACACAACATTCGCACGAATCTCTGTATTCCATTGCTTTGTCGTACGAAATAACAAATGATAGAGCGAATCACATGGTGTTGTGTAACTTCTTGAAACACGATGTAAGATGTCTGCCTGTCGATTCTGTGAATAACTCAGGTGAACTCTCTCTAAAACTCACAAGCAGTACGAATGAACTTAGCTGTGTTTTTGTTATGAATTGGGATCATTTATTACTTATCGTCATTAAGTAAGTTTAGTTTCGTAGTCATGACTATTTTGGATACAGAATCTCAAAAACGTTTCATGAGGAGACGAAGATAGTAAAAACACAAACGGGGGAAAATGGTTAGGGTAGTTAGTGGAAACATCAATATTCAGTGTAGTTATGACAAAATTGTATCCCGGTTCGATTTTTGGCCTTCGGAATAAATAATTCAATTCAATAATACAGGTTAACTCTTTTTATTACCGTCCAAATCTTCTAAGAAAACTCGCGTGATACGAACGAACAACTCTTACAATTAATTTTATTGGACCAACTCCCTAATTAAAAAAAAAATTACTGGTCCATTTTGGTCGAATGAATCAGTCTTGTATTGATATTTTGTATTCATCAGCTGATTATTTTTTTTGCAGTTAGAGACTTGGTCCTATTCTAAGAGTTGTTCGTTTGTATCACGAGAGTCTTCTCAGAAGGTTTGGACGGTGATAAAAAAGTCAACCTGTATATTACTTTTTTTTATGTGTCTCAAACTAAGCAGAGAATGAAATATGGTGACTTAATAAGAGATGAGCATATTTAAATATATTTTTAGAGCGTGATAGATGAATGATTAATGATTGAAGGGTACAAAATATAAACGCTCGGGCAAAATAAGTCAGTTGCATGCTTGTTAACACGTTCCAGTTTCTCTAATTTAATGAAATAAAAAATATTATACTTAGTTATGTTCATTGTAAATATACGAAAAAAGTTACCACAGTAATTGTAACATTATTTCGTATTTTCCCAGTGATTTATTTCGCTTTGTTCGAGTCTAAGACAGATTTCCCGAGGGACGCACACGGGTTCCAATGAGCTTGATTTGACGAATGAAACGGGTTAAGTATATTTTGGTTTTGTTCTTAGATTTTCCGATAAATCACTTAACTAATACATCACAAGTGATTAAGCGCCTACCTACGTTTAATGAATAATAATATTGTTTATTATTAACTATCTTATTTTTTTTTCCTCAGACTGATTACATTATTGTATTAAAAAGTGACAATTAAACTGAAGAGGTGCTCGTAGTTCAGTGGCGGAAGCGCTTTGGTATCGATTACTAAAGTTAAGCAACCAACGCCGCGGTCGTGAGTGGATGGGTGACCATTCCGACCATATTTAGTGACATTTATCACGTGCATCTCCGTGCTTCGGAAGGCACGTTAAAAGTTGGTCCCGGCTAATATCGCTTGATATTGGTCGTGAATCCTAGTCAGAGGCCTTAAGGCAGCTTGATAACATCTGACAGTAAGGTTTAGTCACTGGCCTTACAACACCCCTCCACCAATCCGCACCGGGCCCGCGTGGTGGAGTATGGCCCAAACCACCTCATAGTTGAGGTGAGGCCTGTGGCCTGCAGTGGGACGTATATAGGCATACTTTACTTTTTTTAATTAAACTGAATGATATTATTCAATGTGTATACATCATTGCAAACAGAGAGATATATACTACGTAAAGGTAAATAATTCTACGATCGCGCTAGAAAAATAACATCCTACATTTAGACTTTTTTCCCATAGGATGAACATCAATTTCGATAACCTACTAACCTATTTTTTATTTGTATGGCTTTTACGACTTTTTTTCTTATTTTGATACGCACAGGCGGGCAGAGCGAGAGCTATCTAGCTATCTAGTCTTTCGAGTTGTTGCATTTTACAAATAAATTGAGTGTGCATATTCAAAAAATCAACGGAACCATTCGAACCTTTTATCAACTCTAACACAAGTCGTCGTTTTGTCACCACGTCACTAAAACCGTTCCTAGTCCACACCGCACAGTGGCGTTTGAATTTTTTGCATATATTTGCTGGATTCTGGCTGAGTTTCGAACACCAGCATACTAGAATTGACTGGCAAAGCAAAAAATATAAACGGCTTTTTTGCGATCGATTTGAAAAAAATGCATCGAAATAAATGACAGCAAAAATAACGCCATGGAATAAAAAAAGGTTAAAACGTAACGTAACGTTACGGTTCGTTCATAACTTGATAAATTATTTTACTTCGTTTTTCACAGATGTATGGAATTCCTAATTGTTACCAATTAAACCAAAAAGAAGAAGAAAAAACATTTATTAATCAACACACACAAATAGTTACATACGAGACGTGCAGTTTAAAATAGAAACATGTATTCTAAGTACAGGATTTACATAATAGCAATAAAATTGATTACCTATAATTATGTCTAATCTATATTATAATTGTGTTCCACTTTATTGATCATTTGCCATGCATAATTTACAACTTCTAATTATTTTATTATACTTTTAAAAAAGAGCATTAAATTTTTTTTTAAATACTGTAGAGTGAGATTACTTATTAGAATATATCTTAAAACTACGTCATAAAGTAAAATCACGTAAAATATAATACTTGTTACACGCTGCAATATATTTTAATAACGAATAAGTAAGTAATGCCTTGAAATATGAGTGAAAATTATATTTTCTGTATTCATGAATGTTTGAGTCATTCACACATGCTTCAAACTGATGAAAGCAGATTACAGCGCTTTTTCTCGTTAATTTAAATCGAATGCATTTTTCGTATAATTGGAAAACTGTCATCACATAATCCGGGAATTATAGCTTTTTTTAAAAGTGATAAGTTTTGCTATTCGAAAATATAAAATAATTTAATTTCTGAATTCATTCTTTAAAAACAATTATATTTTGGGGATAAAAACAGTCAACCCTACTATCTAGGATTCTTATGGTTTCTAAAATGAACACCTCCGGAATTTTTTTTAGCCGAGTTTCGCCGTCCTTCTTTGGCCAATGCTGGGATACTTATGCGAATCGTCTCGCCAATTACTCCTTGGCCTGGTTTTTGCCGTAGGTGGCGACAGTTTTTATTTGTTTGGTAATTCGCCGGGGAGTAATTAGTCGTTTTAGGGCATGTTTAACAGGCACTAATTTCGACAATCTTCTTGAATATCCTTTTAGTATGACAATAGAGCCAAAAATACATAAAACTTCGTATTATGGCATTTTAACACTTAAGGACTCGCTAATGGGTCTGGTAGACCCAGTCCCTTGTATTTTGTCGAACAACTTAAAAAACACGAAGTTTGCGACGTTGTCGCTTTTAGTACCTTTCGACAATAGTGTGGCGCGGTAGATGGCGGTCTGAGCCGTCAGTTAGCGTGCTGCGTGTGAGTGCTGCGGACGTAAAAGTTGCGTATGGGTCCGCTGGACACGGTAGCGACTAAATACGTAAGTGATTTTTCCCATTTTGTATTTCTGTTTGTTTACTTTTTTATCAAAACGTTGGCTATTTCTTTGGTTGAACCTCATTTTCGTGTTAGATTTTCTGTCACTAATATTCCACAGCACATCAAAACCCGTATCAAAAACAAAATACCAGAATTGGAACCATCTGCAGCATCCTCCGCACTCTTACCAACCAGTGGACGAAAAGTGCGTTGCGGGCTATGTAACTGGAAGAAAGATAGGAAAACCAAGGTTTTTTGCGTAACATGTAATACACCAATTTGTGGAGAACACATGAAACAGATTTGTTCAAATTAGCTTAGTTTGATGTAGAAAGATGTAAAACTATGTTGAGAAGTGATTTTATACCAACGAAGATAATAACCTAAAATTTGTGGATTTTCAAATTTGATTTTGCTTGTTCCTATGATGATTGATCACTCATTGTTATTTTGTCTTAGTAGATACATTTTAGTAGTATAATAAAGTTTAGAAGATTTTGTTTAAAATAGATAGTTACAGAATTTATAACTATTAGTCTAAGTTTAGTCATAAAAATGAGCCAAAATTCCTTCTATTTTTGTACGGATTAATGATTGAGTTAAAACAATAAATATTCGTTTTTAATTAAATATATGTTTTTATTTTGAACCTTTATAACGATTTTAAAATATACCAACCACTTTAATTGAGCAGTTTTTAAATAAACACGTGAGATTGTAGTGGGTCCGCTGTACCCGGTAGCGACTGTTTGTGTTGCAAATTAAGGCGCGAGTCCCTAAGTGTTAAATTACAGACTTTTATGGTCGGACCGAAGTAAGTAGATGTTCAAATTACTAAAATAACAAATTAGTACTAGTAGTGTAAGTGTACTAGTGGCCTTTACAGGTTGTTACACAAAATTATTTAAAAAAACGAGGTTTTACAGCTATGAATACGTCAACTTCAGGATAAATCAAAGAGAAATTAATCAATAATCATCCCACAAGAACACAAAAACGGATAAAAATCTAATTAAGAATGCTAAAATTCAGCACGCAGTCATTTTAACGTGATTACGTAAAAAACATACAAAATATCATATTTTTAAGCCATCAGATAATCTTGCTCGCTTTGTTATGCCACAAATAAGTTAATTCTAATTAAAATTCCGAAAAAAGAAATTTTACTATTCGAAAAAAAAACAAACAATTCGTCACGTTTAAAAGACTTGTTTTAACATTGGCGGGCTAAAAATATAATCCGCAAGATTTAATATGCATGAAGCGATTCATATAACATCAACTGACAACCATATTTCAGGTTATTTACAGGACTTGTCTATTTTATGACGCGTAAAATCGTAAAAGTGCTCGCGTAAAATGAAGTTTTAGAAAGAAAGTTAATTTAACAAAAACGAAAGTGTGCTTAGGGGACGCGAAACGAATATAGGCCACTTGCTTAAGAGCGTTAAACTGCACAGCATTTAATACAAACTTTCAAGTTTAATATCTTCGAAACGGATAAACCTGTTTTATTGAAACTTATTACAAATAAGCAAGATACACAACTTTGGATGTAGATGAGAAAAATTTTCAAAAATCCTAATGGAAATAAAACTTGTAATCTTTGTTACAATATTTATTTTTAACGTTTTTAAGCACAATTCTGTATTGTAATCAAAAAGCAGGAGATCGTGCTCTTTGGCGCTCTTTGGGGCAAGGGTTACATCCAGCAGTGGACTGCAACAGGCTGAATAGATAGATAGATCTGTATTGTAAGTGTAATACAGTCTTAAAAGTAAAATATCATCGAAATGAATAAAAACTAAGTAATAAAAATTAGGATGTGACTAATAATATTTTTTTAAAATTGTCTTATGTTACTTTTTATACGTGTATTCTAACTCATTTCACAATATTTGATCATTTCGAAGATTTTGAACTCGAAATTATATGGAAGACGAGACAGTCTATTCTGTTGTATATAATTACGTGCGGTTCTAAAAGACACTGTTCTTTAACATTTTTTTAATACAAAAGAAACACATCCTCACATTACACATAATAATGCTCAGTATTAATTGAAAAGTGTTTTTATTTTTTTCCAACCATACTCACCAACAACGCTGAAGTGTCCAAAATATTGTTGCGCTCAACTTTTTTCCGGTAACCCTGAATTAACCTTTATTTTATAGCTTCTTTATAATCTGTTACATAAAGTTCAAATTATACCAATCTATTAAGTTTCGTATAGTTATTCAATTCACGGATTGACGAGGTAAACGAAATTCGGCAATCGGAACATAGGTAGATTTATTAGGGTTAGACAAAAGGCCGCTGGTAAAAATGGATTCTGCTTCATCGGAGCTTTAAGATGGATTTAGGTACTGGGAAATTAATATGCTGTGGAAAAAGTCTAGATAAAAAAGTAATTTTAAAGGAAAAGAAAAGCAATAGGCATATGGCTCATAAGCCATCTATAATCTAAATATATAAAAAAAGAAACTGACTGACATATCAACGCACAGTTCAAACCGCTGGTTCTAAAGATTCCAAATTTGGCATAGCTTGTTGTATTTGATATTCTTTATTTTCGAATAAAAAATACTACATCTGTTATTTAGGCATAGAGTTGTAAACTCACACCACGCTCTAGGAATTTTAACCCTTAAAGGGAAGAAAAAGGGGTAACAAATTGGAAACTGACTTATTGTTGATATATCAACGCACAGCCCAAACCGCTAGATCTAGAGACTTGAAAGTATTGCACAAAGATAACTTATACAGTAAAGACATTCACTAAGGAAGGATTTTCGGAAATTCTATCTGAACGTTACCTTCGATCGAATAGACGCATAGCAGAGTCATAAAAGTTGTGATACTTCTTTAATTTATTCCTAATGTGGGCAACACATTTATTCAACACTTATTTACGTTCATAATATTTATAACAACATATTTACAATATTTAACATATTTATTTACATAATATAACACTAAACCTTACACTAAAATATTTATTTATAATACAAAATACAGCTCATTTCAATATTACACATAATACATTCATTCATCACACTTGCACATAATTATTAACATTATAAAAACACTAAAACACAAATAAAATTAATTGCACGAGCAAACCCGCGCGATACTCGTAGTATGCAGCGAGCGTTGTATATCGATGCACTATAGCTGCGCGCACCGGTCGGAGGTTCGTTCGACTCCCGCGCATCGCGAATGCTCGCTAGTCGAGAGAACATAGTCTGACGTATAACCCGTGCCCCTCGCCGCGCCGCCGATGCCTACGCGCTCGGTTACGTAATTATAATTTCAACGTTTCGTTGTTCGCGTTCATCTTCTTGTGTTTTGTGCATTGTACCTTGACTGCTGCTACTGTGTAAATTCGTCTCTTTTATGTACTCCTTCTTGTATGTTCTGTGTATTGTAAATAAACAATATTATTGATAGCGCATTTGGACTTGCTCACTTTAATTCCACACATACACAATTAACCGGAAGTGGCCCAAGCACTTCCATACCTAATATTACATAGAGCTTTATTTTTTTTTTCCTAATATTGCTTTAACCCCTACGTGGCCGGCCCCCCCGCGCGCGGCCCCGAGACGTAACGCCCGTGCCACTTGACACCTACCTTTTTTTTTGCTGCGCTCGACTCTTATCGCTTTGTTATTGTTCGTGCGGCCAGATGTTTACACTCACGACGTTCACAGTTACAATTCTGAGAAGCTATTCAAACAAAGTAACCACTTATGCTGATCCCGGTGTTTTATGATGTTTACATTATTTCTTATCGGCCAATAAAACTGCCATTGTTCGCTCGCGCGCCTACAAGTACTTCACTTCAATTCACATCAAGTTACACGCTCAAATTACAATGAAATACTATTGTTAATAGTTATTATAACTTTAAAACTAACAATAATAGATATTTTGGTAAAAAACTAACCTTTTTACACTAAAATACTTTTAAAATTCACTTTTTACCACACGTCATCACGTGTCACGTGACCGCTAAACACTAAGTCAAAAGTTCACAAATTTTTGTCTTTTTTTTCTTCCGTGAACGTCTATTTGTTTTTGGTTTCAATGAACGGAGAATTTATCATTCATTCTACTAAAAAAGTTTCAGGCCAAACAGAGCTTTAATTCTTTAACAATCAGAGTCAATATCGACTGCGGGCGCCATGGCATTATATAATGCCAAGCGGGTCTCGACGGTACCACACGCGATGACATAAATTAATGTCGCGCGGATCCTTAAGGGTAATCAAACTCAAACAGACGAACTATGAATGAGAACCATATTTTGTTATGTTTCCAATGTTGTAGAAAGATTTCTCATTTCTTAGGTAGTTATTTTGATCAATTTGCAAACAGCCTACACGAATATAAAAATTTTGTCACAATTTTTATCCGTCAAAAATGAAACCAATTTAGGTTTCATAGACCAAAAATGTTCGGGGATAACCCCCTCTACTCGACTGTTCAATTTGATCCATACTTTCAGGGACACTGTATACAGGGTTATTTGAAAAAAATCAACAACCTCGCACGACTAGACAGCTAATATCATAAACAACAACACTTTTTGTTCTACTACTTTTAATAATTTGACAATTTTTTTCAAGTGTTATTTATTTTCAATTAAACCTTGCATGGAATTGCTAAAAACAAAAAAATTACAATGTTTAAGCATTTCTGATCTTAACCAATAGTCAAATATTTGTAAAAATATTTCTATAGGGTGTTGACGGTAGTATACTACTCAGCTATACATATAGCTACAACATTGATCAGAGTACGCTGGCTTTGACAGCGAGAAAAAACACTTGAGGAATTTCATCTTGTCACGTGACGTCCTTGGTAGCTTAGTGGTCAAAGCACTCGCCCGGTATGCGATGGGACGTGGGTTCGAGTCCCACCTGAGGTCGATGTGTCAAGTGTTATTTATCTTCAATTTGACAAATTTTACTTTCATACAAAATTAAATTTATATTTATTTTTGTATGAAAGTAAAATGTGTTAAATTTAGACTTACCTACAAATGTCACGACAGTGCAATAAAAGCTTGGAAAATAATTTTTAATTAATTTATTGATTTATGAAAAAACTCCTCGACCAAATGTTGTTGTTTATGATGGATGACTAGATAGCTAATATCTAGTAGTGCGAGGTTGTTGATTTTTTTCAAATAACCCTGTCTGTATATAGTTCCGATGTCAAACAGGAACGCTGTTTCTCGCTCGTATAAATGTCGTACTTTGGCTCGTATGTATTCGATATGGATATCAATGTCCAGTTCTCCCACAAACTACAATAAAACTTTATACTGTGAGATATGACTGTTTCATATCGGATGGTTTACGAGTAACCTATATAGGTTAGGGTTTGGTAGGTCATAATCATTCATAATAATAAGGTTTTAGAAATATACCTAGGGTGTTAGATTATGACCCTATAAATCCGAAAAAAGTATATGTTAAAAGTAACTACTTATATCTCCAGGTGAACAAGGTGACTGCTGGCTGGTGATGGCTTTAAATCCAATGTTATCTAAATGTACCTACTGGTTTTCTCACTTTGATGACATAGATACCGCGTACTAAGCACGCAAGGTTCTCTGACCAGGGATGGTTGATTTTAGGAGTAGGTTGGCTAACTGTCAAAACTGGACTTGGCGTCACTATCTCTGATGTTCCGGGTTCGATCCCCAGTCGGTTAAATGTAGAAAACTAAACTAGCCTGGGTGTTGTGGTACCATCAGTGTTTCTGATTTCTACAATACAATTAGTGCTTGAGCTACTTACCTAAGGATTAGAACAATGTATGTGATGTTGTCCAATTTTATTTAGAAAAAAACTTGATCTATTTGAAAGTGTTGCATTATTGAACTGGGTGCGAAAAGCGGTTTTCTCGCCGTTCAGACACCGATCACGCGGCGTTGCATTTTTCGCGCTTGGTTGAATGACGCAAAACTTTCAAATAAGTCTAGTTTTCACAAGTTAGTCAACCTACACAGACCTACACCATTCAACTATCCCTGTCCTCCCCGACCCATTCACGCCAAATTAGTGTTGTTACAAACTCAAATAAGGAAGTTGTCAAAACACTTACCGTGGCTCGTTTTGGGGAGCACCTGGCTATCGGGTTACTTATCCTAGAAAACTGCGTATTTTATCTGCAAAATGAGAGGATATTTCTTTATTTATACGCATAGAGCATAAGAAAACGCTTACCATTTTTTCATAAGTCGCACGCTAGCTGTGGAACTGTATTAATTACTCAATATTGTAGTAAATGTACAAAAAATAAAAAAATACACTAAGGTGTCTAAGGGCCTTTCACAATTGAAAAGTAAGCACTACTCAACAAATAAATTCAAATAAAGAACACATTTTGTATGAATTAACTGGCAGATTAAATTAACCGAGACTTACTTAACGATTGTGAAACAGGCCTTAAGGCCTTAACACCACCCAAGTGCCTAAAATCTCGAATATGAAAATCAAATTGTCAGAATACCTGTTACTTGAATCTAAAAAATTTAAATACGATATGCTAGAAGAGGATTCAATAAACATCTTGAATTGAATAATTTTGATTTTCCGTTAAGTCCCTTGGATTAAAACATGCACAAAAAAGTGTCCATTTTTTCATAAATTGCAAATGTTCTCTTAAACGGCACAAGCTATTTCATTACTGTTTTCACACAAAACAAGATTTTAGAAATATACATGTTTTGAATTGAGAGTTTTATTTGAAAATTTTCGTTAAAGGCAATAATTTTATAAAAAAAACATGTTTATCCGATTTTTAGAGGTCATCCGCACGCGCTAAATTGTATAGGCGCGACGCGTCAAGGTCATTCAAGCGTGTTAAGGCCTTAAGTGTCATAATGTAAGGAGCCAGAAATAATATATTCCTTTAATAGCACCAGCGGTGTTCCTATTCCTACCAATATTTTATGCAGGTGTTGTTTAAGGAATAAATTATTACAATTAATTTATCCCCCAAACAGCAACTTCGAAAATTATTGCATGTGTTTCTTGGACAGGTAGCCATTCAGACGGTAGATTAGCAAAATACGTCTTACGACGCCTTCAAGTTCTTATTGCTTATTTAGATTATAAGTTGTACATTAATAATAATTAAGGCTATACAAAAAAGTATTGTTAATAGTAATTAAAACTTAAATTAAATACTTTACAATTGTGTCTCCTCACTACAATTAATAGCTCTACCATGTGACTTATTATCCCCACCACAAGAGGTTACAGTCAGTACCGACCGACATTACTAATGTCAATTAAACGATCTAATTAACCATTATTACTGCAATTTAGAGCTATAAAGCGATTACGTATCTACTCAGTAACCAAGGGTCTAGTCCCTTAGGCATTAAAATTAAGGGCTATAGCTGATTAATAAACACCTATGAGAAATTAAGGTGGGTCTAGGGTAGTTCGTTAATTAAAATGGTTTTGAAGTTTGAGACTTAAATAAATTTTAGAAGACATCATGCTGCAATGCTGTTTGATTATGTAGTAAAATAGCTGTTTAAGTATGCTGTAAATATTTTACTATAACCTGCTTTAAACTTGAGATTTACAGTCATTTAAAAAGGAGTTAAGAAGCAAAGTTATTAACATAGGCTTACTGAATACTAGAAATAAAAAAGGGTCTAAGTGCCAAAAATCTTGTTTCATTTTTATTACTTTATCGTGTAGTATGTGCCCCTGCCAATAACCTAAAATAGGGACTAAACGACAGGCAGTTTTTACTTCCTTGGTATCTACAACTCTTAGGGACGTGGAGGTGTAAGACGCGGGGCGCGTAATTCTTTAAAAGAGTCTAAGTTACGTGGTGTCCGTGTTATGAGAATGGCGGACCTTACACCCGTTGTTGTACCGGTGCGGGAAGAAAATGACGAAAAAATGGAGAAAAATGGTGCAAAGTGTCCAAAAAGCATTAATTAAAATTTTACTGAGAAGAAAAAGATCTTTTAGCAATGATACCCTATCACAGAAATGAAGATCACCGAAAATATTATGAAAATATTTTAGACTAAAGTTACATGTTCTTATGAATGTTTCAATTGTTGAGGTAGGTACCTATAATAATTATATTTTATTTTTTGGTAATTAATTAAATAAAGATTGTTTACTTTTATGATTGTCATAGCACTAGTATTTTTATAGATAACATACCAAAGTTCCTATACTAAAAGAGGCTTGGAACTAAGACTGCAATTAAGGATATAGCGCAAGGCACATAGTCTTATTGAGGTTACTTAGAATATGACTTTAAGTTTTCTTCAGACTCATTAGAAAGTGTTAGTTTATAGTCACTAATTATTAAGTTAAGAAACTTATTTTTTTTAAATAAAAGCATTTTATTGTAATAAGAACTACGTGAAGTTTAAAATACAAGACATATGTCGTTAAAATGATTTATTATTTAAAACACAAATTCATCCACTTTTTAGTTTTGGTACTTAGAGCCGTTTTTATTTCTGTTATTTAACTAGTATCGGATTGATAAACCATTTACCTGAAATCCTTCATACTATGTGCCATTAGTATCGAAAGGACAAGGAACCGTCAAAAGGCGATACCAACATATCGTTTACCAATTCCATCCTTTAAAACATATTCCAGCATCACGTAATTGTACCATTGTTGATTCAGGCCACCCTTTTCAATTAAGCTTTTAAAGGGATAAGCCAGAGCATTAGGACAGTTTCCATAACTGTTATTTGACGTACTAATGAACCTTGCTAATCTGAATTAATTATTGCATCATCAATTCTGTATATGTCCCATCCGAATTAGTCCCGATGGGTAGGGAATTCATTAATGGAAATCGTTGAAAAGGGTTTAAAACTGTAATGTCCTTTTGAAAAGATTGTTCCATTTGAATGATGGCAAGTGCTACAATCGAAATGGATTAAACTAACAGAAAAAAATGTAAGTTTAAAGCTGTAAGGGGTGAGGACCAAGCACACCATGAATCGTCTCAAATAAAAAAAAATAATAACTCCTAAATCCGAAATAATAAAAAAAAATCGAATCTGGGACCCGCGACGGTCGTCAGACCATTTTTTTTTACTATGATTTTTACGTAGTATTATTCTTTCTCTATGCTATGATTTATGATTTAAAAAGGTCTATGTCAGGCTTTGAGCCAATTACGTTCAGCCTGCTTATTTTGCTCGCGTTTGTTAAGAAAGTGTTTTTTTTTACTCATGACAACTACCTATATAAGGATCAATACTATTAATTATAACATGCATGTAATTGTATGCCAAACGGAATAAAAATGAAGACTGGGTAATGAAAATAAAATTTGATTTAGTCCGTCAGTTAGATTATCAAAAAATAATTGACTCATATTTTTTCTTTTGTCAATCAAAAAAAAAAAAAAAAGATAAAGCACGCCAAAGTTCGTGAGAGCTCGTAACGTCACTTATTATTACAAATTTTACCTAGGCGTAACGTTATGCGACATTTTAAATCAATAAAATCTCTATAATATTTTGATTAAGTGAAAAAAGGAAAAAATAAGTATGCAATACTTTTTGATAATCTAACTGATAGACGGAGAAAAAAAAGTTTGTCGTGATCCCTACTCTCATCATTGGAATACCATAGCAGAACCATTTAGGTATAATGTACTAGCGTACTAGAGAACACATCTCGAACTAAATGTTTCAGCCAAGTATTGTAGCCCGGTGGACTACAAAGCTTCAGTCAGTGTCAATAATTTAAGTTGTCAAAACTGCTTCTTGAGTGTTCAATCAATGAATTTGTAGTCCACCGGGCTACAATTCTTGGCTGAAAATTACTACACTGGTACATTATACCTCAATGAGCAGAACATAAAAACTATTAAACGCTACCGAAAAGGGCTCCTCGCAGCCTTAAGTAGGTCGTCAGTCCGCTGGGTGGCTTTCTCAAACTGCATCATACAATATGTGATAGCCACACAAAAATGTTTGTTTCTTTGCTCGGTCAGCTCTGGTAACGATACTAACCGCTCATTGCTACTTTAGGTTTGCAATTCTAACAGATAGGTCGGTAGCTTTTGTTTTTTTTTCTGGGATATCCTCATCATATTGTAAAGAATTCTTATAAACCTACACATGTTTTATTCATAAGTTTAAAGAAATTAAAAAAAGATTAACTTATACATCAGAAGCAAAAAGTGCTCCGAAATTTTGACAGGACTTAAATAAAGGCCTTATTTCCTAACAAACTAAACTTTACGCGCCCAAACTTCTATAATACCCTTCGCCACAACTAAACCGGTCCACGTCAACTCCGTTTCAAGAGCTTAATAAACAGACATGTAGGTATCCGTATGAGAAATATTATGCAAAGGCCCGCAAAGGGTAGTAAAGCTGCTGTTTTCCAACAGAATCTGTTAATGGTTAAACTTAAAAAAGCTTATTCAAGGCAAAGTTTTTTTTAAATCAACATAGCTCTTATGAAAAAAACAATCAAAACTACAGCTACCAAAAAATTAGGCTTTTTAAAAATTGATTTGGAAATATTCAACTATTAAGCTAAGAAAAGAGTTACTAGGCAGCCAGGCCTTTAATATCTAAACCTTGACTAATTAGTTTAATAATATTTAGATTCACAACAACAAAGGCTAGGCGTCAAGTTGGGGTAAGCAGTAAAATGTACGGTAGTAATCTAGGAAACAACACAGCTATGGAAGAACAGTCTTCATTTCGTGTGTGGGTGTACTGGGAAACGGTCCTGGTAAAATACTCTAACACGTCATCATCATCATTGTCATTTCAGCCACAGGACGTCCACTGCTGAACATAAGCCTTCCCCAGTGACTTCCAGATTGGCCGGTTGGAAGCGACCTGCATCCAGCGGCTTCTTGCAACCTTTACCAGTTCGTTTGTCCACCTTGTGGGTGGCCGCGCCATGCTGCGCTTGCCAGTACAGTACGTGGCCTCCATTACAGAACCTTTCTTTCACGTGACACAACACTAGGTGAATTGCGTACTTCGAGACAATGATATGCGTTACAAATAACGAATATCATTGTCTCGAAGTACGGATATTAAATATTGTGTGCCAAAGCACACAATATTTATTTACAAGAACCCTGGATAGCAGCAAACTTTTGAAATTTAATTAAATTTTAAGTTATTTTTATCTGATTTCTTAATGTCAAGTATACGACTATTGATTTGAAACTTTTTACGTATAAGGCCATCCGGATGACATAACAATAATTTGATGCCGTTAAGCAAATCTGTACCCTTATTCCCTAAAAATTAGCAATCATCAATAATCGCGCTGTCATCGCCTGATTGATGGTTATAGTGTAAAATCTATTGGGAGCACTGACAGTAGATTGCTTTGTTTTTGTTTTTTGCTGTCAATTTACTATTTTAAAGCCAGAATTGGTCAATTTTCGCTTTCGCATTACTTTTGCAAGATACGGATTTAGGTTACGGATCGTAGAACCAGCAGTTCAATCTGCTCCATAAAACAATTAGACATATAGGCTTATTTGCTTTTTTATGAGAGCGAACTTTGAGAGTTTCAACTGTGTATTATTTGATATTTGTAAATGTTTTAAAATAGGTTTTTAGAGGAATTATTTTGTTTCATCTCTTATTCGATGTCGACACATATCTATTTCTAAAATAGACTTCAACCAAAGATTATACGGTTAAAGTCTGTTAATTGAAATTATTAATTCATGTTGAAATAATTTTAGAAACATTTAGCATAGTAAGCAAAGCAAATGTTAATTCACACTGATTATTTTAATATGAATACTGAATACCTCAGAATGTCCTAGCTGTTTAATTTTCCTTGTGACTTTTCTAAGGAAGGGCATGGGAAGGCGGCCATTAAACCTTCATGACTTCCCGGTTAAATTAAAAGGGATAAAGCGATGAATGATAGTGATTGTTCTTAACAGAGTGTAGATGCCGTAATGTTAGAGTTTAGGGCTTAACTATGATCTTAGGGTGTGATTGCTTCTACTAAAGGCGAGATTGTATCTTAGCGTCTAATAAGGTAACATTCGTATGAACCGTATTGTATAACTGACGGCCGGTAGGGCAGAAAAGTTCTGGAATGGAAGCCACGTACTGGCAAGCGCAACATAGGACGTCAACCCACTAAGTGGATAGACGACCTGGTAAAGGTTGCAGAAAGTCGCTGGATGCAGCCCTCTTCCAACCGGCCAATCTGGAAGTCACTAGGAAGGCCTATGTTCAGCAGTGGACATTCAATGGCTGAAATGATAATGATGATGTATCTTATGGTACCTCGTAAGAGTAGGACATGGATCTCACTTCCTTAGGTTCTCTTGCTAATTTTAGGATTAAAGTACATAATCAACTATCAACTATCATGGTATTAAACATCATTCTATAGCTGCTATCATCATCATCATCTCAGTCACAGGACGTCCACTGCTGAACATAGGCCTTCCCCAGTGACTTCCAGATCGGCCGGTTGGAAGCGGCCTGCATCCAGCGTCGTCCTTTTACAATGTCTGCCCACCTTATGGGTGGACGTCCCACGCTGCGCTTGCCGGTACGCGGCCTCCATTCCAAAACCTTCCTGCTCCATCGGCCGTCAGTTCTACGTGCTATGTGCCCCGCCCATTGCCACTTTAGCTGGCTACTCCGTCGGGCTATGTCAGCGACTTTTGTTCGTTCACGGATATCCTCATTTCTGATTTGATCGCGCAAAGAAACACCGAGCATAGCCCTTTCCATAGCGCGCTGTGCAACTTTGAGCTTTCTTATCTATATAGCTGTATCTTAGTATAATTAGTATATAGTCTATTTCTATTACAGTATAAAAAACATAATTTATCCAAAAGACGCCAAGACGCTGCTGATTTAAAAAAAGACAATTTTCCTTTAAACTTGGAATTAAATTTCCTTAACAAGTAAGATATACCTCTTTTACCAAGTAACATTTATTGAAACACTGGCAATCTTTAAAAATATTTAATCGTTATTTAAGTTAAATCTAATTCAAATGAAATTTCAGACTAAAATGGTTATGTTTGCACTTCCAAACTATTCATTCAGAATGTTAAATAAAAGGAAACACTACAAAACGATTAAACAGCTAGGGCTTTCTAAAATTATGTCAAGCGGCGTCGGAACATGACATTGAGGGTTCCGTAACGAAAAAAAATTAAATTAAAAATAAATATGGTCCTAACTATTCAAAGTGAGAAATAAGACTGGCCGAGACCTAGTTTTTATAGTGGATTTAATTCTCCGTTTTGGTCAAATAATAAGCGATTTTTTTTTTATTCTGGCTCAAGTATAGGTGTGCTACGACTAAATCGCAAAGTAAATAATTCTTTACATATGGCGTCGCCATCTCTGAGGTTCCGGGTTCGATCCTCGGTCGGTTAGTGTAGAAAACAAACTTTTCTATATTGTCTCGGTTTTGGGTGTTGTGGTATCGTCGTTGTGTCTCTTTCTATAACGCAAGTGCTTGAGCTAGTTGACTAATATTTATTTATTAATATACATATTCCTTTCCAATTAGGGGGTTTCAATGTCGATTGAATTTAAATGATCATTGTATTTGAGCATTAGAATCATGGCATCTGAAGTTTTGAGTCATTTTAATTGCTTTTTGTATCTCTTTTTGTAAGCTATTACTTTATAATTATTATTTACGGTACCCTATAGATGTCTAGTTCCCTGGCAGCCCGACTACTTGTTATTCCGTCCATTGAATGTTCGACGATTCTTAATTTTTTGCCTGTACTGCTAATTGGCAGATTTTAAAACTAAATATTTATTTCGCACTTTGACCTTTTTCATCAAAAGGTTTCAAATTGAGTTGTAAAATTTTGTTATTTTATTTATAAAGAAAATAATGACCTTTATAAGTTCTTAAGGAATAAATTAGCTTCCCCCTTTCCTTTAAATAGGAATTTAAAATAATATATTACATGTTTTTTTTTAATTATGACATTGGGTTTGCGTCATTGCAAACATTATTTAGTTACAACACAGTCTTATGAGTTACATTAATGTTGTCTTAAAATCTTTGTCATCCTCAAATAAAAGATCAGAAGAGATACATAATTTCCCGACTGCCAAACGAGGGTTAGTTTTTTCGAGCGTATGTATGTATGTATGTAAGTATGTCTATTTCTTTGGCACGCCCTACAGCCTAAACCGTTTAACGGATATTAAAGTATAATATACCAATAGATTTGTCTCAATTGTCGGAGTGACAAGGGATATGTTATTTCCCGAAACTCCCGCGGGAACAGACCTTACGTGGGAAAAACGGATCTGCAATACTGATAAACCAATTTTGAAACTTTCTTTTATTAACTAAGGGTCACATATTTTCAGTGCTATTAAAATAAATTCCTACATGAACAGGCAAAAAAATACATCGAAAAAATAGGAAGGGAAAACCGTTTCATGGATTCCAACATATGATAATATGTCATTAGATTCGTCTCAGTTGTGGGAGTGGCATAGGTTAAGTTATTACCCGGAATTCCTATTGGTACATGAATTAAACGGGTTAAACCGATTTCAGATACTACCTACTCGAGTTAAAATCTTTTTTTTTCCAATGAAGAGTTACAAATAAGGCTTTATAGTTAGTTCATTGAAAAGTAGTAGTAGAACACTACAAACTAAAAATTCAAAAATAAAATAAATTAATTAAAAAATCAAAAACCCGACTGCGTAAAAAGTGAACTTAAAAGATGAAAACAAGATTTAATTAATCAATTTGCAGTCGGAGGTATCAAATCCATTAACAGCATAATGATGATTGACTTGATAAGCACTGCGTTAGTACCTATATAAGTAAATCCGTGTAGAAAAAGTCATATCAAGTTACATAGATTTGATGCCTCAGACTGCAAATCAGATGCAGATTATTCTAATATGAGATTCTTGATTTAAGCCAACAATAGGTATCGTAAATATTTAAAAGGATTGTCAATTTATTACCCGAACAGAGCATCGAAGCCGGCCGCAATAATGGAGCGCGACCGCGGCCGGAGTGATTAATAAATGAGCACACTATTCGGGATTGCACTAAAATGTATTGACTATTGAAAAAGTAATAAGCTGGACAAGTGCGAGTCGCACTCGCGTATTAAGGATTGTATTTAATTTCCTTTCGTTTTATTTCATTTTCTCGTTACCGTATTTTTACCCACGACGGAACTGAGACAGTATTTGCTATTTTTATTGAAGTTAAACGATCTCCGTAGCCAAGAGGCAAGCACGTCACTATATTGCGTCGCCATCTCTGACGTTCCGGGCTCGATCCCCGGTCGGGTCAATGCAGAAAATGTTTTCTATATTGTCTCAGGTCTGGGTGTTGTGGTACAAACGTGTTTCTGATTAATATAACACTTGATTATTGTGTAGAGTGTAGTGTGTATAGTAGTTTAGCTACCTTAGGATCTGTTAAATGTATGTGATGTAAAAAAAAAAAGAAGTTTAGTTCCTTTACAACGTACCGATTTTCCGACCGACCAACGTTTCGATAACCCGAATTAAAAGACGGAACCCTTATTAGGATTACTCGCGTGTCCACTGTCCATATTTCGCGGCCAATTTTGTCCGTATCTACTGAACCGATTATTGATGTTTAGTGCATTTTGTGCCTCAAACACGGATGTATCAATACCCTTTTAGCTATGAACGTGTGAATCAAATTGAAATTAATACTACTCAGGACTGCGATCCGTTTAGTTTGTAAATATTTATAATTACAAACTAAACTAAACTGTGGATCATATACACATTTGTATTTGCGTACTATATTGATGAACTTTTCGCGTAGTATTTCAAAATCCATGATCCTTAGTAGCTTTAAATTTGTAAATATTTACTACTGAAGTGCCGCAGCCGGTGTCGCAGCTGCACGCAAACGTATGCGTCACCGCGGTGTGGCCTATAAGACATCCTATGGAATACAACGTCATCATGCCGGAGCGCGTGTGCGACGTTGCCGCTCCGCTGGTGCGCGACCGCGTTCGGTTTGTAGCTCGCGGATTGCTGTGCGACTGACGCACGCAAGCGCATCGCAAATTCGCAATGCATCTGCGATACCGTCGGTGTGAACCTACGCGTACGAATTCATATATTATTACAAATCCTGACGCACGCAGATGCAACGCATCAAGCTGCAGACGCAACCGGTGTGCGCCAGCCTTTTATCTTGCCCTCATGAGTCTTTACAGTACGCGGCATCGATGTTGAGCGCTGGGGCAAAGAGTGGGACTTACTTTGCGCACCTTACGAGACGAGCATCGTATCAAAGACGCGTGTGCGCGGAGCTAACAACCAATCACGGCCGGCGGTGCAGGCGCGTCACACGACTAGCCAATCACGTAATCGTAATGGTCTTCTTCGCAACTTTCGCACAGCGCTCAACTTCCGTGTCTCTATTTGTACATAAAGTAATATAACTAACTAATGCGATATCCAAAATACATTTTCTGATATGACCTGTTTGTAGATCAGTGATTTATTGAAAGCGGTATTTCAGCCGCTGAACCGCTCATTATCATGATGCATCTGTTCCATGATAATGCGAGTTTTGAATACATTACCTGCACAATGGAGGTAGATGCAGAGACCTCTATCAACAACATTAAAATATTTATTTGAAATATAATATTGGACAACATCACATACATTATTTCAATCCTAAGGTCAGAAGCTAAAGCACTTGTGTTATAGAAATCAGAAAAAACGACGGTAACACAACACCCAGACCCGAGACAATATAAAAAAGTTCGTTTTCGACATTGACCCGACCAGGAATCGAACCCGAGATCTCAGTGATGGCAACGCCAACTCCAGCGTGCTCACCTCTCGGCTCCGGAGGTCGTCAAAGTCATTTTACTGCTGAACATAAGGCCTCACCTACAAAACACCACATGCAAGCCATTTGCATCCAGCGGCCACAAATTACGTATAGCGCCGGCGCAGCGGCTTCCCGCCACCTTGACAAGAGCGTTAGGCAACCAAGTCGGAGGCCTGGCCATGATGCGGTCCTTATATCTCTTATTTTATTTTTATTTATTTATTCAAACACCAAAGTTAAATTACATGATTTTTATTCTGCCAAACTGTGGAACAGTTTGTCGGCAGTAGCTCTCGTGAACTAAAATACTACCAACAATGATAAACACTTAGCAAATAACAAAAAAAAGTCGCCACTGAAAGAAATGTAATTTCTAATGGGTCGTCAGCTCTGCAAGCTATGTGGCGAGAGTCTATAAATGTTTAGGGGTGGTAAGGTACTATGTCATGTATAGTAATAGTTTAAATAAGGCTAGGTGCTATGTGTTTAATACTGTTGCAAGCTTTATTATAAATTAAAACATCAAATCTTCTTTACCGGCAGCACAGCAATAACCTGCGTGCATGTAAAAACTTGTATGCTAAGGATTAAAACCTATATATGAAATATTTATCCCAGTCAAGATTACCCAGGGAATCATCAAAAACATTGACCATTGAAGAATCTATGGTACACTTATGACTCCTAAGAAATAGCATGGCCGATTCTGTAAACATCACCCCCTCAGCTGGACTAGAATAGCTAAATATAATGATGTGATAAACTTAATTCAATCATATGAGCTGGGACCTAACCTAACCATGAACAAAACAACTTTTTCTATGGGAGCAACATCCATATCATCAATTTTGTTTTTCAAAAAAACCTAACCTACCCTAACCATGAACAAAACAACTTTTTCTATGGGAGCAACATCCAAATCTTCTTCTATGGAAGCAACATCCAAATCATCAATTTTGTTTTTCAAAAAAAACCTAACCTAACCTAACCTAACCATGAACAAAACAACTTTTTCTATGGATGCAACATCAAAATCATCAATTTTGTTTTGATTCTCTATACAAACTAAAGCGCTACGTCGATGAATTTATGAAATATCTGAAATATAATACACGATTTGTTGCTGCCCTAACAGGGGCGTGCGGTGCCTATAGGCAATTAGGCAGTGCCTACCTGATAATGAGGTACGCAGTAGGTACTTACAAATGTGGATTATTGATGAAAACCACAGATTTTCATCAATTAAACACATACTGTTGTCTCTTATTTACGCGAACACGATACATTTAAATGAAACTACTTTTTCGGATTATTTCGCGATTTATTAACATTTTATTTAACCTGACGTTTCGAACACTTTACAGCGTTCGTGGTCACATGTAGACAGGTCTAACTTATCCGCGCGAAATAATCCGTAAAAGAAGTTTCATTTAAATTAAACACATTTTAAGTGTCTACTGTCTACCTCAAAATAAAACCAATGCCCGACACTGCTGCCCTTAGAGCATTTTACTTGCTCTCCTAATAAAAGTTGTTGTAAATAAACAGCTAGTCACGAAGTTTCAAGAAGTGTTCTTTTTTTGTACACCCCACAAAAAATTTTTTTTTTTGCTTTTTAAAATCAGCCTACTACATCATCATCTATTGTGTTAACAAAGTCGATAGCGACAGTCGTAGTTGTAGCACTTTACAATCGTATTCCATCATGCAGCGACGGAGGTGAGATAACTTTTATTCACTATTTGTATGAGTTCTTCTTCTCTGTCGTTTCGCTCTTGGCAGAGCGGTCGTGGTCACGTTGAGGCGTCCTTGTTAGTGGTGGAGGCGGACACAGCTCTCTTCACGATCTCCCGCCATCTCTCTCGGTTTGCAGACTGTCTGGCGCAGTCAGACACGCGGCCTGTTGTATGAGTTACCAGACGCAAAAACCCTTTGATAGCCTCAAAACTGTTGGATATGGGAAACAAAGAGTAGATTATTTAGCAGAATGTTTCAAGTTAAAATATGGCTTTGGTAGCTTAGTTAAAAGAGCAGTCACCTGTATAGCGATGAGATGTGTGCTTAATTCTCACGTAAAGCAGCCAATGTAAAAAATAGTATTATACTATCACTGACATACTCAATCGACGCAATCAAACACTCTTATTAAACACACAGCTCATTCACGAAAGCCCGTAACAGTATCACTCGATTGCCGCGTACCTTTATCAATAGTCTGCCTCAATGACTTTTATGAAGAATTATGATACACTACTAAGTACCTACCTAAGACTTCGATAGTAAAAAGTTTTAAAAAATTCTAGCTTAAGTTCAAAGATCTTTTCTTCTCATGCAAAATGATATTTTTTAAATCTGATTTTTATAAAAATCTATTTTTCAAAAATGATAATATCTAATTTATGACTTCAACACCTGTCATTTATAATTTAACGTAGGCTAGAAATATCATTTACATAACACCCTGTATAAGCATGTTCATATTTAAAGGATAAGGTGTGTAAATGTGTACACAAGATCGGGTTGTGGATTTATTACCTTTGTTTAATAAATACAAAATTAAGCCACAGTAATCATATAAAAGTAGGTATCTGCACTCACGCTGCTAAATGTGAAGGGATATTTTGTTCCAAAAACCACAAAAACACTATCCTCAAACTCGGCATACTTGTAGATTGTACAATGCGACTAGATAAAAGATAAACCATACTAGTGTATATTTATAAACAAACACGTCTTATGTACAAACATTAGCACCATGCGGGATTCGAACCCGCAACCGTCAGCTTTGTAGTTCAGGGTGCGAACCACAAGAACAGATAGTCGTCGAGTAGACTTCGAGAAATATATTTTTAAAATAAGTAGCATTTCAAATCCAAATTCAAATTATTTATTTTCAGAAAACAGGTTCCATAGTGTTAGTAAAACATAACTTATATTATTAAGGGTTAGTATGGACATAAATTAATAATAAAAAAAAAGAAAACATAATACTAATAATTTTATCCGGTGTGGAGCTTTACCCAGTACCATTAATAATTCCAACCAATTAGCAAAGTTAAAACTTTCCTAAAAGGCTACTAAAGATGTTTTAATTGGCATTTCAGCGAAAGTATCAATTGAGAATAAGGCTTTTTAAGGGTTCGCTGAATCATTTCTCCGATTCGCCACAAATAATATTTTCTGAAGTTGCGTACCTCACTCAAAAGGCTTAGTTAGGGAGTTCTTTGAACGTTTTTCCTACTATTCCTAGAAATGCTTGTTTATAGTTTTATGTATGAATAAACTTGTAATTTCTGTCAAAACATTCAACATTGATTGTACCTACCTAACATTAATTTTTAGATAAGATAATTGCGAAAGAACTGTGACTGTGACTTGCTTATGTAGACAGCTTGAATTGTTTAACTGTGTGTTTCAGTCTTAAAATACTACAGAATTACAGTATTTTTGTTAAGCTTTAAACGGTTTACCATTAACATATCAAACCGTAATTCAATACATTATATATTTTTTTGTTCTTTAAGCATTTTTACAGTTTCCTCACTTTTAAAAAGCAGCGGCGCACACACTAGAAAGATTGGATTTTTCCGTTTTTAATCTCTATATATATATTTTTTTGTTTGTATCCATTTGTTTTACAGAAAAAAAATCTATGTTTAACGTACAATTATGTTTAACTTAACTATTGTCCGTCAAACCTTTCCTCCTTTCCGCGTCCTTTTCAGAGGATTATTTTTTCATTCCAAGCCGTAATAACTTCATGTTTAAACTTTTTATCTCCAAAATAAATCGTCACAACGAACCTCTTACGTTCTTATGTGCCCAAAGAACTGGAGTAAATCCCAAACGTTACATTCGCCGGGTAATAAAGACAACAATATTGTTACAAAGTTATTCTTTCCGTTTTTGTGATGCTCTGATTTGAGAGGCCCTGAAGATGTCACTTGGGTACAACTCAAATAAAGGTGAGCCTCTTGAATCGTGTCCACGGTGTGCGCGTCAAATCATATTCCAATTTCTAAAATATATTTTTGTTTGCATAAAAAAATATTCACCCCAGCTAGCATATTCAAGTGGTTTACGAATTGGTTACAAATCTGACAAAGTAAGAAAATAAGTCACATTCTTCTGCTCAATACAGCAACGGCAACATACGAGGATCGTATCGATTCCTGCGTATCCTTGGACAGCTATGAGAACCATTGTCTCCATCCTCGAAGTCACCAAGCGCCTGCTGACTACGTGCCAGGAAAGGATCCGAAGTTTCTTTGGGCACATAATGCGATCCCCATTGCACAGCCTGGAGAAACTCTTCATTTTCGGACAAATGGAGGGGACGCGCGCTAGAGGAAGAGCGCCAGCTAGATGGGTAGACCAACTCAAGGAGGTGACTGGAGGCCAGATACAGGGAGCAGTACATATGGCGTAGAACCAACCGAGTGGAGAAGATTGACATACAGTCACGATCCTCAGCATTGAGGGAAGGACCAGACAGAAAGAAGATCGATCTCAAAATGTTATATGTTTGGGATATGGTATTAAAATAATATGTCTGGTAATTTTATCGATTTAGTATCGATGAATCAAAATATTTTTCCAGTTTTGGCCCATGTTTCATGAACATAGTTGATAAGTTTCATAAAAACCAAATATTTAACCTGATCGTTTAATTTAAATGTTGTTTCATATGTTATATATTATATATATAGGGCACAGATAAAGTAGGCGTCACCTCAACTATGAGATGGGTTGTGGTTGTAAGTGTGACAATATTCCACATAGGCATATTGTAAGTTGACGGTTTGCATATTGCAAGTTGATGAAGACGATAAATGCCAAGTGAAAGGTGGATATATTTTTATATAGAAAGCGGATGGTTTCACTGGGAAAAGCGCTAACTAGCTTACTACTACTAGCTAGACTCACAACTATAGAAATTATTGATAAAGTTATCTTAGTTAAGGTTTCGGGAGACCGTTGGAATTAAACCCAGAGCACCCATTTGTGGAGTTTTATAGTCACATGTCCAGCCGTGGACTTCTAAAAGGATAGATTAAAATAATACTTTGTGGTTTTTTTTTATTTTAAGAAGTACAAATCAGCTATTTTGCTAAAAATATCTCCTACTCAGCATTAACGACAAGTATTCAGCCTTGACCACATTATTATATTCTCTGCTGAAGCATCAAAAGCAAGGTCAAAAAATTGTACATAGCATTAAAAAAGTTTAAAAAAACTAAGAACCGACCTCAAAAATACACTAAAAAGCGAAAAATAAATTTCAAAACTAAAACATACCTAATCAGTTATTTTTGGAGTCGGTGCCCCATGGAGAGTTAAAACGTGTTCATTAATCGCACCGACTCCAAAAATAACTGATTAGGTATGTTTTAGTTTGGAAATTTAACTTTCGCTTTTCAGTTTATTTTTGAAGTCGGTTCTTAGTTTTTTGAAACTTTTTTTATTTCACCATTATTAGTGTTAGGACTTTAAAAATACTTTTATATCCAATCCAATCCAAGTCCAATTAAGGATATATTATTAAAGAAGTCGTTTGAAAATATAATTATTAACAGAAGTGTCTTAATCATGGGATAAGTCAATTTAAAAAACTATTTTTTTTCTCGTTTTTGGGTGTACTGGTTAACGCCCCCAGTAAATAAAATAACTCTCTGGTACCTCGTCAGCACCACGTCTATCCAATACACTACGAAATACGTTCTGTCGAAAATTGCAGTATTATCTTTTGACTCTTAACCGTTAAGGGGTTCTGTGGCCACCATCATCAGCTCAGTAGTATGATATGCATACTAAAACCTTCTCTTGAATATAACAAATACTTTTCTGAAACCCGTATCAAAATCGGATGATCCAAACATGAGAAAATCGCGAACAAACATACATACAAACATACGGGCCAAACTGAGAACCTACTTTTTTTGAAGTCGGTTAAAAATATAAATAGACGCTCTTTTGCCTCTTGACTTCTAGTAAAATACATGCTTATGTTAAAAACACCTTCGATACAAGTGTAAATGTCCGCTGCTCGCTGATACTGAAGCCACAAGCCGTGGGGTCTCCAGAGGGCCCTCATCTTCTTATTGCTCAGAGTTTTTACATCAAATCGGTGTCCTTTTGGCAGGACCTGTTTGTGAATTGTGCCCGAAGAACAATGGTACCATCTTGCGCGGATTTTCACTCTATCACACCGTAGAGTTAAACAAAATCTTGGGTTCAGCATATACGGAGCTAACGTGCCTGGAAATGGTGATGAGATAGAAAAGCGGTATGGTCTTTAAGCTTATTGGCTAGTTAAGTCTACGCTAAAAATTAAGACCACGCTAAAAATAAGACCAAGATGAATGAATAATAATCCTATCCGTTCACAAATACGGGATAATTTAAAATATCAAAGTGATAAGACCTACAAGCGTTATTTATCAATATTTATGTCTGTAAAATTGTATTTAAGTAGGTACATTTTGTTGTAAAAACGTGATTGGGTCACAAATAGTCAAACATACATTTTCATATTTGAAATAAGTATTAAAAGAGGCCTTGGAAAACGAAACCTTATACTATCGTCAAATATTTCGCTTTACAAGTTAGTATTAAATACATTTTGACGACCTCCGTAGCACCGAGCATGCCGGACTTTAAATGGCGCCGACATCTCTGAGGTTCCGGGTTCGATCCCCGATTGGTCAATGTAGAAAACGAACTTTTCTATATTGGCTCGGGTCCGGGTGTTGTAGTACCGTCGTTATTTCTGAGTTCTATAACACAAGTGCTTTCGCTACTTACCTTAGGATCACAGCAATGTATGTGATGTTGTTCAATATTTATTTATTTATTATTTAATTACCTTCGACAACAATTGCAAAAAACGGAATTGCATGAATTCCTTACAGTGATAGTTAGACACGGACCAATGAGACTATGTATTGCCCTAAGTAGATCTTAAGAAGAAAATAATAACTTCGGTGTGACTTGCGGCTTCTTTTATTCTACCTGAATATTCCAAAACATATTGTGATAAACCTTTATTGGTGCCCTGAGCGTCAGCTTTGTTACTTTGTTTGGATTTATTCTTTACATAATAATGTACTCAAAACGTACTTAATTTATATTATTTTGAACCTTTACCACACCCATCACTTGCTTTCTGTATGACCCAAAGATTAGCTCGTAGATAATGCTTTGGCATTTATTCCTCCTTTTGTACATTTTTAGTTTGTGCAATAAAGTGTTATTATTAATAAAATGAAAGTAGTAGCATTCAAAAGATAAATGATTAAGAACTAAATTTCACAGGAAAAAGAAAATAAAGATTCATTGAAGTGCGGTAACGCATTGCGAGAGCATAATAATTACGTGACAGAAACAACAAGAAAATATCTGTGTAAGTATACATTTAAACGTTAAAATAAAAAGTTAAAAATTATCCCCGGTCGGGTCAATATAGAAAACGAACTTTTCTATATTGGCTCGGGTCTGGGTGTTGTGGTACCGTCGTTGTTTCTGATTTCTATAACACAAGTGCTTTAGCTACTTACCTTAAGATCAGAGCAATGAATGTGATGTTGTCCAAATTAAAAAAAAAAAAAAAAAAAATAGACAACATAAACGCCAAAGAATTGAACAAAATCAAAAGAGGGTTTCAGTTAACGAGATGAGTGCACGTTGCCCTGATACTTCGGATTTTTAAATGTAATAATAATAAATAATAATAATAATAAATTGTTTTCACAATAACACCAATTATCTAGCCCCAAACTAAGCAAAGCTTGTGTTATGGGGACTAGATAACGGATAAACATTCGTTTAAAACGCTAAAAACAGTCATAAAACTTAGGTGCAAATGCTCGTATGTTTTATGATTGTTTTTAGGGTTCCGTACCCAAAGGGAAAAGGGCGTTAAAAACGGGACCCTATTACCTAGTATTATTCTTTCTCTATGCTATTACTAAGGCTCCGCTGTCCATCTGTCTGTCTGTCTGTCAGCCTGTCACCAGGTTCATGAGATACAAATCTCATGAACCGCGATAGATAGACAGTTGAAATTTTCACAGATGGTGTAGTTCTGTTGCCGCTTTAACAACAAATACTAAACATAACCACAAAATAGCCGCGCCGCTATACGTAATTTGTGATTAAACCCATACAACAAACGTAATTTTTTTTGCCGTTTTTATAGGTATATGAACGGAACCCTTCGTGTGCGAGTCCGACTCGTACCTACTTGGCCGGTTTTTTCTTGAAGTTTAATAAGACTTATTCTTTTGATTAAGAAAGCGTTGATTATAAATAAGCAGTGGAGTACTGCCCAAATCAACTGCGATGTAAACTTGATTCGTCGCGTTTCGGTTTGGTTGTATCATTTTTTTAATTTTACGTTAATACTATTTAACCATTTGAACATTTTAAAGAGTGTAAATTTTTGTTTTTAGCAATTCCATGCAAGGTTTAATTGAAGATAAATAACACTTGAAAAAAATCATCGACCTCAGGTGAGACTCGAACCCACGTCCCATCGCATACCTAAAATACCATACATAAAAATATTTCTATAGGGTGTTGACGGTAGTATACTACTCAGCTATACATATAGCTACAACATTGATCAGAATACGCTGGCTTTGACAGCGAGAAAAAACACTTGCGGAATTACATCTTGTCACGTGACGTCCTCGGTAGCTTAGTGGTCAAAGCACTCGCCCGGTATGCGATGGGACGTGGGTTCGAGTCCCACCTGAGGTCGATGATTTTTTTCAAGTGTTATTTATCTTCAATTATAAAGAGTGTTAGGTAAATGATATATATCAAGCCGACACTAACCTATGTTAACATATTAAGCATAATAATATAAATAGTATGGTGAAGTAGAAATTTGATATCATCATATCAGCCTGTTGCAGTCCACTGCTGGCCATAGGCCTCCCCCAAGGAGCGCCACAGCGCACGATCTTCCGCCCTTTGCATCCAGTCGCTGCCAGCTGTTTTCTTCAGGTCATCGGTCCATCTAGCCGGGGGGCGTCCTACACTACGTTTGCCTAAGCGTGGTCTCCATTCGAGAATCTTCCTGCTCCACCTCTCGTCGGTTCTGCGACAGAAATGGCGAGCCCACTGCCACTTTAGCTTGCTACATTTTTGGACAATATCAGTCACCTTAGTGTTATGTCGTATGACCTCGTTCCGGATCTTATCCCTTAATGAGATCCCCTTTTCATAATTTTAAATAAGAAACCTTTCCATAGCACGCTGAGTGACCTGTAGTCGGTGGGCCAACTTGACTGTCATGTTCCACGTTTCGGCTCCGTAGGTTAAAACTGGTAGGACGCATTGGTTAAACACCCGGGTTTTCAGGCACTGATATCACCATTTTTGAAAAGAATATTTTTATACAAAGTAGCTTCCATAATTTTTTTTATGTATAAAAATTTAAAAAAATTAAATGATGATATCCAATACCTGACATCACCACACTATTTATATGACTATGTTAACATATGCTAGTGTCGGTTTGATATACCCATTACCAAACACCCTGTATAAAAATAGGTAACGTTATGCGACAAATAAATCTATGCATTACACGAATTATCTCCGAATTTACGGTTCAATGACCAATTACAGCTAGTTATAGATGCAGTCTCTTTGAGTCAGACGATTAGCTCCGGTATGAATTACCTGAGTTGGACCTAATTAACTAATTAAATTGCTTAATGATGTCTGAAGAGTACCCCTGATTCCATTGTGCTAATATTATGATAATGTTATTGTTATACTTGTGTGACCATCGACTTCGTCCATGCTCACACCAGGTTCCCCATACAAAGGTTATCATTGTTATTATAATACTAAAGGGGGTCACGCATCTATCAACACTGCAGCACCTGCAAGCACTGCAGTCTTTGCATTTTAGAATTCTTTGTATGAAATCTATATACATATTATAATCTCAATATATATTATGTCTTTATGACGGCCGATAGGGCAGAAAGGTTCTGGAATGGAGGCCACGCACCGGCAAGTGCAGCGTGGGACTCACACCCACAAGGTGGGCAGACGAACTGGTAAAGGTTGCAGGACGACGCTGGATGCAGGCCGCTTCCAACCGGCCGATCTGGAAGTCACTGGGGGAGGCCTATGTTCAGCAGTGGACGTCCTGTGGCTGAAATGATGATAATGATGATGTATGAAATCTTACGGAACCTCGCGAATCTAGCCGCGTGCAGCGTGCCCAAAATGACGAACTTACGTACTGCAGTGTGGATAATGCGTGGCTACTGTATGTGTGTGTAATAGGTACTTATCGGGTTAATAATCTGATCTGTCCGATTTTTCGGTTCTGAAACTTAACAACACTATCTCAACTTAATCCAGAAGCATTTTCTGGCGTGCGCACAACAAAGTTTTATCGCAATCGAAAAAATAGTTTAAGAACGCATACGAAAGAAAAAAAAATGTTTTTTTCTATTTTAAATAGAAGTTGTAAACAAATTGGCTTGGCACTTGTTATACTTATTCTTCTTAGTTTTCTCGTATTAAATAATCTACAGTGCCAGAACATTTAGGGTAAACAATAACATTTCAACTTTACCGATCCATGTTGAATGTCCGCATTCTATTTGGAATATGGCCAGGCGTGTTTGGACATATAGTGATGTAACTGACGTTACAACGAACGATTCGATTTTAAGTTTTCAAGAAAATAAAAGATTAGCTGAAAACTGTTGTTTTTTTTTAATGAGACATCAAAGTTGCTTTTTTGAAGCGATTGTTGTAGAAAGAAACACGACCTCAATAATGGTGTTGGGAATTTTAATGATAAATTTAGTAGAATATTACACTATGTTTATTCTTCACATGAAAAAAGCCCAACATAGGATTTTGTCCCACAAGATAGACAGACGAACTGGTAAATGTTGCAGAAAGCCACTGGATACACGCCGCTTCCAACTGGCAAATATTCTGGGAATCACTGGAATGGGGAAGGCTTACGTTCAGCAGTGGAAGTCATATGGCTGAAATGAAGATGATGAAGAAAAAACTAATGAATAAGATTTATACTTATCAAATGGTGTGTTACAAATGCCTAATAATTAAAAATTCTTAATTTACTTTAAGCGGTAAGACCGCCTTAATTGAACGCCGTTTTTTAAACATTAACTGTTACTTTATTATTTTTTGTAAAATATCTACAGATAGATACTCTTGTACCTTATTCTACACCTCAAGTTTCATGTAATATTTAACACATAATATAATAAAAAAGAATAAATCGATTTTATCACAAATTATTATTATGTAGCTACATCACTAGCGACTAAGCGATCCGTGAGGCAGATCGCATCTTTCAAGCCAATCCTATGCTGTTTTCATGATGCACAAATTGTAGAATGTCGCAAAACTTTTCGTCTAGTTTAAAAAGGGCTCTCAAGAAAAATATGTAGTTTATACTGTTACAATAATTGTCCCCATACATAAAGATTCTGAAAATGTTATAATATGATATTTTCATTTTTTTATTATATATACAAAATGTAGGAAAACGGTTAATAGAATCATGAATCAGTTAGTATCATTGTATAAGTTGTAAGTAATATATAAGCAATGTATGTGATCCAGTTGGGTAGGTCCAATTTTGAGAAAGAGGTCAATCGACGAATCCAACTCGGATGGGCAGCGTTCGGGAAACTACGCAACATCTTCTCGTCCAAAATACCTCAGTGCCTAAAGACGAAAGTATACAACCAGTGTGTGTTACCAGTGATGACATACGGAACTGAAACGTGGCCTCTTACTATGGGCCTTATTAAGAAGCTTAAAGTTGCACAGCGCGCTATGGAAAGGGCTATGCTCGGTGTTTCTTTGCGAGATCAAATCAGAAATGAGGAGATCCGTGAACGAACCAAAGTCGCTGACATAGCTCGACGGATTAGCCGGCTGAAGTGGCAGTGGGCGGAGCACATAGCACGTAGAACTGACGGCCGATGGGGCAGAAAGGTTCTGGAATGGAGGCCGCGTATAGGCAAGCGCAGCGTAGGACGCCCACCCACAAGGTGGGCAGACGACCTGGTAAAGGTTGCAGGACGACGCTGGATGCAGGCCGCTTCCAATCGGCCGATCTGGAAGTCACTGGGGGAGGCCTATGTTCAGCAGTGGACGTCCTGTGGCTGAGATGATGATGATGATGAATGTATGTGATTTTGTCTAGTATTTATTTTATTTATTTGTATTTATAAGTTGAATCCCTACATTACAAAGGTTTGCTCGATGTACAGCCGAAGTCAAAATCACGCTTTTTAAAGCCCATTGGTTATGGCCCTGGGCGGTAACCACGAACTCTTAAAACAATCTCAAATCTGTCAAACATTATCATTTCTGTCAAATTTTGTATGAAAAAACGTACCAAAATTGACAACAACAGATTTGACAACTTTGAGATTGTTTTAAGAGTTCATGGTTATGGCCCTGGGCTCTGTTTCGGCTCCGACGCTACTGTAGTGCGTCGGGTATGTTTGCCGATGCCAGCGTGGATGACTTTTACGCATTAATGCGAAAAAAGGTTGCCTCGCTGGTAAACAGGGTGAGATGGAGCTCGAACCGAGTCTTGAGGATGGTGGGTGATCGACTCGATTCGGCCCTGGTTGGCAGGTTCACCGAGCTGCACGTGACAAAGGTTCGTTGAGCCTGTCTATTGGGGTGTTAATATTCCTATTGTGTGTGTTGTTGTTATTATTATACATACTAACATAGTCTCTAAGTTATATTGTTATTAATAATCTATGGATCTTTGGTCTAATAATAAATGATTTCTATTTTTATTATTACATCCACTGAACCCGCAAATGTACCTGCATCACATTTTACAGCATTTTTATACCATTTTTACAGCTCTACCATAGCCAGATGCACATTATCACGTTATTTCGTACTATAAAAAAATTACGATATAGAACATTATTACTCATTTTACAGCTTCGAACTAATTTTGTAAATTTATAAAATTACGTATCAAATTTAAAAAAGGCTTTTTGGTAATTAATTCCTTTTGTTCTAAAAGTGACAAAAATGTGTTTTTTTTTCTTTAACTTTTATAGAAAACAGTAACGGACCTGCACGAAGTGACAGTGTTCCTAAAAACTATTTAACTAGGAAAAACATGGAAATATCTTTTCTTGCAAACGGCCCCGCTAGGCTAAGCTAGCTGATGCGTTTTGGAACACATGGGTCTTCCCTTTAACGCATCAGCTAGCTTAGCCTAGCTTTAGAAGTCCACTGCTGGGCATGGGCCCAGCAGTGGACTTCCAAAGGCTGATTGATGATGATGATGATGATGACAAAGTTTGAATAAAATAACCTAAATGATTCTGCCGTTAAAATACTTTAGTATCTATACAATTATATAACCTTAAGTAAGTAATCAAAGTAACATGATGTATTTCCAAGACTTGATAAAAAAGAGGTTAATAATTTATTTCCAAGAACATAGTAACACACGATCTTTTTAGCTATGCACAAGTACAACATAATATTCTGCCATTGCTTTAGGCGTACAAATATTAATACTTATTATAAAAAGCTGTTATTAGTTTTTACTGAGCATTGTGAAATTAAATAGCAATATTTTCTCTTGAGTCGTCCGTTAACAGTGAGTGAATCTTTTATACAGGGTGTAACAAAAAGGCGAAATAAAATTTAAAGGACGTGTAGAGTAGGAAATGTGTTGTTCCTATGCAAAACCACAAACTCGTGCGAGTATAAATTACTGAGTAAATTTATGCTAAAGTTTTAACAAAAACTTATCGGTGACAACCTTAAATATCAGCTGTTAGGTGTAAACAAACTCATAAATCGAGATTAAGTATGAAATAGATGTGAAACTTTCATATGTATGTACTTTTGTATGTTTACACTTTCGGTAAAAAAGCAATTTATTTACTTAGTATGAGAAAAACAGTTGTTTTTTTTAACTAAAACTTTTACTACTTAATGTTCACATTACATACATACATAGCCTTAAATATTTTTTCGCCTTTTTGTTACACCCTGTATATGTCTTTAATTTCTTTAATAGAGCAGAAACATTCCGAAAAAACTACAGGGCCCCAAGTCTGCTAATTCAAAAGCGACATAATTGAATATTAAATTGGATCTCATTGTAATTTATTGACGCATTTGGTATTCTGCTACCAACTTAATCCTTTTTTAAAATTTGGTATTCTGCAACTAATTTAACTTAAATTTAAGTCAATTAATTAGTAGTAGAATATTAAATGTGTCAAGCAATTACAATGAGATCCAATTGATATTCAATTATGCCACTTAAAATTAGCAGACTTGGGGCCCTGCTCTAATTTGCTATTGATTAAGAAACTTTAACCGTCTCCTGTATAAATGGATATGAAACGGCTGTTTTAAATTTATAAAAGTATTTTTTTAAAAGAATACAAGAAAATATATTGTGAATGAGAAACAATGAAAAATTGTAGTACTAAGTATAAATATAATACAACTTAAGTTAGAGTATCTTCCTTAAAAAAATGCAAATTCAACGAGCCAAAAATGTTTTCTGTTCCAGTAACTATTTTACTGTTTTGGAAGTCTATCCCCAAGTTTCAGATGTTCGCCAAAGTTGGAATATTCCATCACATGTTCCGGACAAAGCCGGAATACGGATTGGGTGCATCTTTTGTGTATTCAAAAGTTTCTGTTCTTAAACTTTTTACTTTCAAATGTTTGTAAAAGAAACTGTCCGAAGCAGTCAGTAAGTCTGAATGTTTAAAAAAATTACCAAACTAAAGTATGTTTTATATAAACCAAAATGAAACTTGAGTTTCTAATTTAAAATAGACCGTTTCTCCATTGATTATCAAACAGATAAATCGCTGACAATTTGAAATTTGGCAAAATTAAACCTTTTTTTCTGTTTGTGATAATGAGAGCTTGGTTACATTAGGTATCAAAATAATTATTTAAAGATTTTTTTTATTCTTTAAATTATTTAAAGTAAGCTATAAATCTGACATCGTTAAAGAAAAGCAAATGAGTCCAAACACGAAGGTTTTACTATTACTTAGCTATTAAAGAGTTCTAGTATTTTTCCGCCTATTTTATTTTTTAATCAAACTGTACAATATGAGGTAATGTAGATATCTTTAAAATAACAGAAATGCATTTGAAAACTTAAATGCTAAATACTGGGCTCAGATCCAATTCTTTCGCCCACAATAAAGAATCCGAATTCATTTTTCCTAGTCGAAAACTTACTCAATTTACATTATTAATGGTCACAATCCGAATAGTTTGGGTTTGGCACTATTTTTAAAATTATCCGATTTTTCTTGGTAACTTTAAATGAAAATATCGCCAGCAAGCGTTTGCAGAATTTTTTATAATAATTAATCAAAGAGGTTTAATTTCTACATGGTGGAGTATGGCCCAGACCACCTCATAGTTGAGGTGAGGCTTGTGCCCTGCAGTGGGACGTATATAGGCATACTTTACTTTTAATTTCTACAGATTAAAGACACGATACGTAACAATGCGTCAGTTCAGACCGGTACCCTGATTCCGTATCTTGCAAAAGCAATGCCATAGCCAAAGAATATAAAACACTAGCGAATATTTTAAAATAATACAGAGCGTTATTTCGTCAAGTTTTTTTTGTGTGCCATTTGTCCAAACATACAAGTTAGTTGTAAAGCAAAATATTTAGATTATCGAGAATGTGCCTCTTTCGGCCAGCGTAGCGCGAAATCCAACGACCTTTATAAAACTGCCCTGCCCCTCTAGCATATAGAACAAAACACGATATGATACGATATGATATAGCGATTTATCGCATATTTTTTGTCAAAATATGAACTTTTATCAAAAAAGCGAGCATAACCGTGACGTCGCCGGCACGGACATCCTTACTGTTTCAATAAAAGTTCAAGATGACGGCTTTGTTATCATATTTTTTAAGTAAATAGGCGATAAATCGCTATCATATCGTGTTTTGTTGATCGTGCTAGAGGGGCTGAAGTAGTCGATATCATGCATTTTATTTTCAGAATTGCGACGTTGGAAAATTTGTGCTAAGAACTAAAAGGCATGATAAACCCAAGACATTAGCCAGCGACCTGACCCGAAAGAAAAAATACCGACATGTTCTACTAGCAAATAGCTATAATATATTAAGTCTTTATCGCCGATCAGTTACCCTGATCTCAAATGTACCCAAGGATATTTTTTGAAAAAGTTTCAAGAAAAATGAAATTACATGAAAAGCTATTTTAACCACTTAAACCATTTTTTTTCTTAAAATTAGTCAAAAATACTAAATGAATGAAATAAACTATGTATGACGATACGTGTCAATAATGTCACGTGTATTTCACCTCTCTCCCTATCGAAACGATGCATAACAATCGTTATTTTTTTGCTATTGCTATGCGGTCTCATTTAACCGCTTCGCTTTTCACAAGTTGATCTGCCCCCTTAGCATGACCAACAAAACACATAATATGATATGATATATCGATTTGTCGACACCTAACTGTCAAAAATATGATATGTTTGATGCTGCCATCTTTAACTTTTATTGAAGCAGCGAGCGTCAGTGACGTCACGGTCGTGCTCGCTGTTTCCATAAAATTTTATATTTTGACAGTTGGGCGTCGCTAAATCGCTACCGTCGTCGTCGAAATATCATATCATATCGTGTTTTGTTGGTCATGCTAGGGGGGCTGGTTGGCAATTTTTTTATGTGTATGGTTCATACTAATATACTCTATATTCTTTGGTATAACGGCCCGTAAAAGTTCAACACACGTATGTTTTACTTCAAATTAGAATAAAATATTCGTTTAATCGAACTTAATGAAGGCGTTAAATAGCCATTAGGGAGGAACAAATCACGCAAACGTATTTTGAACACCAATGATAATAATTCTAACTCCACTTTACGTTCGGGCGAGGATTAAATTTGGGAAAAATTGGCCAATTTCGATGTAACTAGTGACGTTCCAGGTCGTGAGTTTAGTATCTGCTAGGTAACCGAAGGTATAGGTAAGATAGGGTGACATATCCGAACCAATCTATCAAATACACAGTCCCAGAAAACAATAATTTATGATTGTGGTAGCATACAAAAAAATAAGCATACATCATTATCAATTTTTGCACGTCCACATTGCAGATGGAATGAATGAAAGAAGTGGTTTTAACTCAGTGACTCAGTTTATTAGTGCTTACTTAAGTTAAGCAATCGACGGTTATGACTGGATAGGTGACCGTTTAAGACTTAATGACATCTATCACAAGCATCTGCGTACTTCGGAAGTCTTAAACGTTAAAATTTGGTCCTGGCTAACTTAGAGTTAGTTAAGTTAAGTTACTTGATACTTAGTCAGAGGTCTTTAAGCAGCATGATTACCACTGACTGACAGCAAGGTTTAATCATTGATCTTGCACCATTCACCCACCAATTTGCACAAGGCCGGCGTGGTGGAGTACGGTCCAAAGCACCTTATGTAAGACCTGTGCCCTAATGTTGGACGTACATAACATCGGACGTACTTTAATGAAATAGAACATTGCATAATATTTTGGACTGGTTGCTTGTAAGTTTTCTATACTTTTTTCCTTTAAAGTTTAAACCCAGAAGTCCGTTTAAAGTTTAAACGGACTTCTGGGTTTCGGATCCAAACCGGCTATTATCCCCTCTCTAGTTAGATGTCGGTGTACATTGCCGTGCGTCATGCGTCATTTTTATGGCCCCGCCATAACTCGCCGTAACCAAATATTTGTATTGTGAGGACGAGCGTTCGCGATTTATGAAACCCTTTTTGTGTTAAGAGTTATGCTGGAACCACATCTGTTTGGGATGGATAAGTGCATGTGATGTGTTGTCGGGGTTTGGCTTTTGCTATTAAGACTTTAAAGTAATGCCTGGTACAAAATATCATTTCTAGGGTTCTGGGGAATTAAGATTTAGTATCAATATAATAGAGAAAGTTTACTATATTAGTACCTAAAAACGTTTTTAAAATAGTGTTAGTCGACAGTCTATCAGTTGGTTTTTACTGACTGATATCGAGTTATTAGAAGATTAAAATTCTATTTAATCATTTCTTTTAAACATTTTTGTGTGTATTATATAAAAAATATAAAAAAAAAGTTGGTTCTTGACATTATATATTTATTGTAACAGATTTTTCTTCGCTGAATGTCATTTATGAATGGAACTTTATTGGAACTAAGCTTAGAGCATGCAAGTTGGTTGAATTCTCTAAGGAACTAAGTATTAAAATATTCAAAGTCAATTTTCACTTACTTCTGATTTACGATTTAAAATTGTGTGATATTTGGATGTCTATACAATTATTTGATAATACCGAACAGATCGGACAATGAAACTTTCATGTGGATCAAGGGCTTCTGTTATTATAATTACGTAAATAAAATATTTTAGAATACGCATTTAACGAATAATATGCGGCTTAACTGCCTGCCCAAGATTTCACTAAAAAATAATAATAATTAGTACTTTGCCTTTAATATAATATGTTAAAACATAAATTAAATAACGAACTAATATCTAACTTGATAAAGTTACACAATATCCATAGTCCTGAGATGTCTTATCCAAGTCGTTGAGTCGTCAACTTCGACAAAGTTGAGGCATAAAATAATTAAACGTATTATTTAATAGTTATGTGTTGTAATGATATAAGATTCTGCAATGGATCTATGTACTTGATGGGATTAGTTTTAAAATACAAAACTAAAGGACATATCAGGCTTTATCGGGTTCGATTACCGATCGCGTCAATGTAGGAAACGAAGTTTTCTGTATTATCTTAGGACTAAGTTTTATGTTGCCGTATATTTTTGTTCTTTTCAAAAGGCTTTAAAAACTCTGACTATATTTAAACTTTTGTACAGATAATCGTTTTTTGCATGTGCCATGAAACCCCAAACTGATGACTTCATTATCAATTTATTTATAAATCATACCGCCAGGTAAATAAAGTTAAGCAAACGAGCGATTGATAATCTTTTATTGACGCAAACTCTTACCTGAATTAAATAAAAAGCATTTTGTTAACTACTACCAACTAGTTGCTTACGCAACATTACTAATAAGTAATTAGTAAAAAAACTTGTAAATTTCGTACTTTCTTCATTACGTAAATGGTTACACAATAGTAATTATAGCCATTTAGTAGTTACACCAAAGTCAATTATCAAGGGCTGACAAGCACTCAAACACATCAACTTTAAGTAGGACTTCAAAAATATATTTTTGTATTTTTTTGAGATTTTTATTTGAGAGTTGGACAATAAATAACTTAAATAAGTATTTATTCACCATTTTTATGGTAGAGTAAAAACAAAAAACCTCGCGACTTGCCGTAGGTTCCGTGTGTTTCATTTTATATAGTTTGATTTCAAAATTGCACAAAGTTACACAGCACGCTATGGGAAGGTCTATGCTCGGTGTTTCTTTGCGAGATCAAATCAGAAATAAGGAGATCCGTGAACGATCAAAATTCACTGACATAGCCCGGCGGATTAGCCAGCTAAAGTGGCAATGGGCGGGGCACATAGCACGTAGAACTGACGGCCAATGGGGCAGAAAGGCTCTGGAATGGAGGCCACGTACCGGCAAGCGCAGCGTGGGACGTCCACCCACAAGGTGGACAGACGACCTGGTAAAGATTGCAGGACGAAGCTGGATGCAGACCGCTTCCAACCGGCCGATCTGGAAGACACTGGGGGAGGCCAATGTTCAGCAGTGGACATCCATGGCAAGAACTATTCAAACTTTTATTATTCAAGATTGGCTACAAAGTTTTTATACTGTTACAGTGAATTAGTGTACGCATATTTTCTTTTTCTTTTCTGAAAACGTCTGTAACTTTACCCGCTTGAGGAAAATAAAACGATTTTTCGTTTGAAGAAACAAGTTCACAAACTATTTGCAACTTGTCTTAGTATGGAGACCGTTCCGGCCGCCATTGCCAGCTGCGAAACTTTCAGATAAAGCTGTACGAATGAACAGTTTAGTTGTATTTTCTTCCTCATTTAGTTACCGTTATACACAAAGACATTTTAGTGGGTAGTGGTAGTACTATCGAACCATGCGAGTTATTTTTTTTAATAAAAATATTTTTTTTTCAACTAATCAAAAAAATAACCATTAACTCGAAAGCATGAGAAACAATAGTTTATTTTACGAGAGTTGACGTATTTGGGTACTGCCTGCCGCACAAAATAAATGTTTTATGTAAAAGAAGCTCCCGCAGAAAGTAATACAGCATAAACTGCATCGCACGCGCTGCAGGCGATTTGAATTTGAATGCCTACAGGCGATTTAAATAAATAAAAAACTTCATTATTCTATTGCACGGACAACAGCTCGTCGACCTACCACAAAATGTCAAATTTTCTCATTTCAAAACGATCTCTATATGTCAGGCTTAAAGTTGAAAATCTATTGGAGAATTTTCGACTTTTTGGGTAGGTCGACGTGCTGTTGACTGTACTACTAAGATATAATCATTTTATTGCGGGAAAACAACCACTAAATATAGCCTGGTGACAGACGGAAAGACAGACAGACAAACGGACAACGAAGTCTTAGTAATGGGGGGACCCTATAGTAGGCTTTACCCTTTGGGTACGGAACCCTAACAAGCCAAGGACCGATCCTTTGGTTTTTTCCACTGAGCCTGATACTGCGTGCTTTGAGTAAGGCCTATGTTCAGCTGTTGACTCGTGAAGGCTGATTACAAAAATATAATGTGTGTCGGTCTCAAGCATAAGAGTTCCTTACTATCGTATTTTCTTTACACCTAACAGTTATTATGCTTTTTAAAAATTCTGGAAGCAATAAGCAAAATATTCGTTTTACATCTAAAATTTGTGGCAGCTACGGAAGTCATACAAAGTTATAATTGGCCAACCAAGTTCATGGTTCAGGTAGAGGTTAAGCAATAATAAAGGGAGGATTTTTTTATTTTACAACAGTTAGAAAACTGTTCTCGAAGTTAAATGTAAATAATAAAACTTAAATCGATTGAAAAGTATTATTAAATAATAAAGGAAGATAAAAACTAACAAACAAAGAACATTTAATATAATTAAGGACTTATGCCAGATTACAGAAAAAATAAGTTTCATAATTTTAATATCAGTTAAACAACAATGGGCAGAAATGTATGGACTCTGGCCCCACCTTGTAACATCATAAGAGTAGCATGGCTTTGAAGGGGATCTTATACACAATATGACTGCAAAAGAATCAATGGCGAAATGTATGGAGTTGCCAAGTAATCGCGATTTCTATTGGATACTGTTTCTCCTTAATATAACACTAAAGTATCGAAAAAAACTATAAAAAAATGTTAAAGGTCTACATTATATGTTCGTTTACTGTGAAAATACAAATATTTTCATACAAATATGAAGGATATGGAGGAAACAATATGACAAAAATGACATTTTATTTTATTACTTTGATTGTTTTTTACATTAGGTACAAAAATATGAAGGAAATTGGACATTGTAAATGAAACAATGAAATGGAAAATAGTTTATAGAATGGTTATGGAAAACAAAACAAAATGAAAAAAATGTAATGAAATAATGGATTATTTTCGAATATCATGTATGAAAGTAGGCATACTTTGACATAACCTAGTATTTTTCTACCATCGTTTAGAAGTACCTAACCAAAGAAAAAAATGTAGCATTTTTATAGGCCTTATATATATATATTATAAAGGTCGCAAGATGCTACAAGCTGAGGCCAAAATGCCCATTGTTCTTTAAAACCTCCTTTTTCGACTTTGGTTACTTAATTGGCTTAGATGACTCCGTATAATGAAGTACCTAATATAAAACTTAAACATCGGATTACGGTTCAAAACTTATACTCATTTAATAAAGCCATCGTGGTAGTTTTATATATTTCACACGTGCTGAAAATCATGTCACGTCTTGTTTTAATGAATTCTATTGTAATCTGTCCTTGAAGATCAACCCTTCAGTAGTCAGGTGCAATTGTATTGTCATTATAATAATGGAACTTCTTGGAATTTCAATACTCATACTTATTTTTTGGGAATACGGCTTAACTTTCAATGACAATGGACTGCTTAGTGGGGCTTTCTAAGGAACCATTATTGTTTCTATTTATTTGTGATAAGGTTGAGATTCCAATGACAAGGGATTAGTCACCTGCATTCGTGGTATTAAGACAGGTGATTAGTTACAATTAATAACTCTCTTGAATTGTATTGTCAATGTTATTGCATCGTCTTTGAGTGTCTTCAGTCTTCATTGGATCTTCGACCGAGCAAGTGCCTTGTGTAAAATTGTGGAAATAACTCTAGAATATTATATTATTGCAGACGTTGCAGTAAACTAAAATTGTGCTAAGTGTTTGAGGTGTTTTCTATTGGATATCAAACGAGAGGTAATATTTATTTTTTAATAGTTTTAAATCGTCTTTAAAAAAATTTATTAAATCAACTAGTAATATTTTTATTTATTTACATTAGTTTTATATCAAGTTTTGCGATACTTTGCTAGAATTTTTATCCCTAAACTTGAGTAAAGATTATCAAAATATTAGTAAGTACTAACCTTATTTTATCTCCAGAGTAGATATTTTATTTTAATTTGTAATAAGTTTCTAATGAGAAGTAGCTTTACTAAATTTATCAACGATCAGTTATGATGTATTTACTATGCCTCTTAGAGGTTGTAATTCAAAAGTCGTCAAAAATGTCGATAGTCGGTTTGAAGGATTTGGATTTCTTACTAGAAGGCTGTTTATTAATATATTTTTTTAATTAAAGTTTGATTTATAGTTAGGTAACTAACAAACTTGTTTGTGTTGTATAAATTTGATTCTTCTTCAGTAAATAGTATAAATAGCCGGCTAAAACCCAAAAAAACAATTATTTGTTTAAATAATATTATAATTAAGGTTTATTTCATTGATTTGTTATTAACTTTTGAAATTGCTTAAAGATATATTATCTCCGTTTTATTATATAAATGGGACACAGCAAAGTGAATCAAACTTATGTGCCTAAACCTAATAATTTTAAGAATTTTGCTATCAAACTCCTGGCTCCATCATTAGATCAGATTGATGTTATCATATTATTAAATTGAATTCATGTTTACAAGGATATACTTACATATTTACTAACAAATTATTATTTTTTAAATCAGTCATTAATTATTTAGAAGTTTTTGTAGGTCAAAATCGATTTCTAGGATTTAATTTACTTCTGTTGGCGATTATTGCAAACAAACTGGCATGTCCTTTTACAAAAACATCTTGTCACATCAAAAAATAATGTCACAATCGTTTCATATATTTGCCAAAGAAATAAAAACAGGACTTTACTTAGTTGATTTCAAGTGAAGCGATAATTGTCATGCCAAAATTTAAAACGATATTGTTCAAAGTTTATAATTAAAAAACTTTCCGTGTCAACTGCTAGTTAATTCTTTATTTATACTCGTATACGTAAACTCTGAAGTACAATGTAACTTGAAGTCGGTTCAAAGTAAGCGTAGACTTTTAATTGGATATTGTTTAATTATAAACCAAGTTTCAGTGTGTACTTTATCAATTTAGAAACAGATTTTTCCCAAAATTTTCACGAAAGCTTTCTTATTATTAACTTTAATTAGTATTACTTACATAAAACTTTGTCTTGCTCGATCTTTATAGACAAAATTCACAGAGACACAAAATAATTTAAAAACCCCGGTTAAGTAACTGCACAATAATCTTTACTCTTAAATCAATAGGGCCGAGAATACAAAATTTGATTTTACGTACAATTTCTATAAATTTTTCCGGTTAACATATAGTTATATAGTTATAACATATAGTTGACTATTCAAAGTAAACCTTTGTAATCTAACCTCTTCACCTTATCCTAATACGTTACCTATTACGTAATATTGCGTATACAAATTAGGTAATTAGATATAAAAATATCGAAATCAGAAAAAACAGCATCCCATTTTACTATCGTAATTACTTACTTATTTTAAAAAATGTGTGTGAAAACTTGAATCAAATAAAATTTTACTTCTCAACTTTTCCGACCGACCGAGTTTCAGTTTTCTATCAATGACAAATTTTCTCTAAAACTTGCTACCTAATTTAATGTAAACTTCATACAGTATTTGAGACGGTAAAACATAATTAATGTCAAACAAAGAACTATACAGTCCAATTAGTATTTTGTTTTAGTAGTAAATTATTTTTAATACTTGCACCATAGCAACGAATGTTGGATTACTAAAACTTTACTAAATGATGTCAATAATTAATAAAATTAATTCAATACATTTGAGTATATTTGACGACCTCCGTAGCCGAGAAGCAAGCGCGCCGGGCTGTATATGGCATCACCATCTCTGAGGTTCCGGGTTCGATCCCCGGTCGGGTCAATGTAGAAAACGAACATTTCTACATTGTCTCGGATCTGGGTGTTGTGGTACCGTCGTTGTTTCTGATTTCTATAACATAAATGCTTTAGCTACTTACCTTAGGATCAGAGAAATGTTGTGATATTGTCCAATATTTATTATTATTAATTTATTGAATATCGAAATAATTATAATGCAGGTATGAGGTGAAAAAGTAATAAATCTTGGATTTTTCATTAATCATTAACTTCGTCAAACAAAACAGATAAAATTTTATAATTCTTTTTTACGATTTTATTTTCCACGAAGCTGTTTTATAAATAAATTTTCTAAAATCTTTGTTTAGATTAACGATCTCACATAAAATACTTAAGTTAAAATTTTATCGTTGTTACTTTTGTAACCTAGTTCCCTCTACTCGTATAATATCAATATCCTTTCAATTTAGCATCAAGTATAAAATTAAGTACCTCGACCTGTTTTGGTTCAAAAGGTCATTTGTATCGGCGAACAATAAGACATTGTTATTATACTTTTGTGGCCGAGTATAGTATAGTTGGCATAATATAAACACGGTCGGTATGTAGGGAATGAGTTGGTACAATCTAACACGTGATAATTTCCCTAATGCTAACAATAGCATTGGTCTGTCTAATGTCAACTTTAACTTCGTCATATTAAAACAATCTATTAGCCATACTCGCCTTAAGCTGCACATATTTTAATCTTTACTTTATCATTACGCTGTTTGAGAAAATCTACTTCAAACACTTTTAAGTAAGTAATGGTAATGCAACATTAGGTGTAACAAGCTGCCACACGCTCAGCCGTTTTGGTATATGTAATATCCTATTTAACCACAATGACTTTAACAATAAACAATATAAATTATGTATGTCATCATTAATTTGGGTGTTGCTGCTGTACCTATTCCATCCATCGGTCTTGACTTTCGCATAACTAAGTTACTTACCCGTATTCGTAAAATATTTATCTATAATTGATTCACGTGTCCCACATTCCTTGGCCAATACGCAGTTCCCACATAGATTTGTAAATAATAGGTGTCTTTTTCACGTAGGGGCAGCGGTATAGATTTTAAGCTGAAAAGTACTCTGTTTAGACTTACGTACTCAAAATATACAGGTATAAATATAGGGGTATGTCGTCTCAAAGATAAAAAAAACAATTGCAATCGGACCTGAATTTAGCTTTTTTACACGTCTCATTATTTTTTTTACAATATTGTCTTAGGATAATATTTTACAAAAGGCTGTAACAATCTCTGGCATACACCAAATTTAGAGACAGACTTATTAATGTCACAAAAAATAATGATGATTATGTATAAATTACGAACATGCTAGTTACACTTATTTCTCAACCCAACAAAAAATGCACCTTAATTGTAATCTAATAATAATAAACTTGTAATTATCTTTATAATGCTTTTATTAAATTTATCAATACTTGAGTTTAGTCAACAAAAGGTGTCGTTAATTTATATAATTGCCGGAACAATTTATTTCTGCATACCACAATACTCATTTGGTCGTTTTGTGACACTGTTAATGGATTCTAATAGACTTCTATTAGAACTTAATTATACTTCTAAACGTATTAGGGCTTACAAATGATTGTGCAATTTAGAACCTGTTCTCTAATGTTTTTTATTCTATTGTTACAGATCCACCAAATATGACATCAAATAATCTAAAAGAAGATGTGATGCAACCAAAAACGCTGCAAGAAGCTATTAACGTAATCAAGTTCCTAAAAACGACGCACAAAGAAGAAATCACAAAACTAAAAGAATCTTACGCAAAACAGGCAACTATTATCAAAAAATTAGAAGAAACCAGAAAAAAAGAATTAGAATTTTTATCTAATGAACTTCAAAACTATGAAATTAGTTTAGCTCTAAGGACAGAATCAGTAAAGCAACAGCTAGCCGAGAAGGATGAAATTATACAAAAACAAATAGAAGAAATTGATGATTTAAACAAGAAATTAAAAGAACGAGAAGATTTCATAGTTCCAGAAATCATAGTCGACTCGAATTCTGACTCGGGTGTTGCTATGGAAAACGATGATAGTAGTAACAAAGTAAACGAAATAACTAAGACTGAAATCAAGACGACAAGAAAATGTAGTCGAAGGTTTGCGGACCCCATAAGTTTCTTACGAAGAGTTGATTTTTCTCCAATGAAATACAAGCCATGCAACAGGGAGACCACGAAAAAGAAAGATGAGAAAAAGAATAGCTTAGACGTTCCAGTAACGATGAAGCGGATTCTTTCACGTCAATTCAGCAATGATAGGCCAATGAGCGACGATGAAAGAATTTTAGAAGATGCTGTGTTCTCCGATGGCACGATAGAACCAATTGTTGTTAGGCCGAAGAAGTTAAACGACAGTATGAACAATCATTTCTCGGATGATGGAAGCGACGACACCAGTGAAGAAATCTTCAACAGAGTCATGACAAGAAGCAGCATACGAAGATCTGTTAAAGCAAATCCAAAATATAAGAAAATAAATAGAAGCAAGTCGAAACTATTAGAACAAGTGAAAGTAAATATTGTCGACTAAACCATTATCATTAGAAACTAGTAATGTGCAATGTAACAAAATGTAAAAATAAAAGTCATTGACAAAAAATTATTTCATTTTTTTATACAATATTCCCAATATTAAGCACCTTGTTCCTCGTCCATCTTAATCAGTCCCTCTTAACGTGATACTCTCAAATTAGTTGCATTGTTTGTTAACCATCTGCAATAATAGCAATCCTAATTTTTGACGCCTTATAGATTGCCATTACTGGGTAAGATTCATGAAATCATGCTCATATTCTTAATGATATTGTAAATTATTAATTGCACAATAAGAATTATTATACAAAACACTAAAGAACTTAATATGCAGCTTTGCAAAACCTCCAGCCATCTAAAATGTACACAATCTTTTTTTAGCTGGCAAGAAAAATATGCGTGGTCGTATCCTAGACGGAATGTACACATTACACGAGGATCAGAAGGGCGAAGGGTGGCAGTAAAAATAAATCATGGCCGATCCGGGATCCGACAAATAAATAATAGTGGACCATTCGAACCGTGACTGCCAATATTTGTTTTGTATAGGTCGGTCATAGACGCAAACAATGATACAGGTTGAAGAATGAGGCGAGGGAACTTATGTGATTAATTCTTTATTAGTTCTTGGGTATTGTTTGTATTCGACCAGCTAGTGTTTATCATAGACTGCTGAATTAACATCGAATGAATATATTGTACTCGTAGGTCTAATAAATCAGGCAATGGTATAAAGAATCGATATCGAAACTTGTTAATTACTACTACTAAATGTTTTAATAAGGTGGTATAAATTGCTTTTATAATGTTTGAACTCTTTAATTGAGATGGTTTGTATAGTTTAATTATTAACCAGTAAAGAGTTAGTTAGCTACTAATTATATAAACTATTTGGTAAAGCACACGCACGAACATTTACGTTAGTAAATTTGTATTGGGCTTAGTTGCTTCAGCCTTGCCTTTCTTCCTTGTAGTATGTCAGTTGATATTAAAGAAAAATGGAGCAATTGTTACTGAAGTTAGTACGACAAGTTATATCAACGGACAGTGTTAAATATGCCTTGGCTAATTATAATATACAATCTTTTAAAGGATTATGATACAAATAAATGTTTAAAATACTACTTAGTATCAGATTCTTTTCTAACAATCAAGATAAGATAAGAGACAGCATGAGTAATCGCTTAGAAACTTCTCTAAATGTTTATTTACTTAAAAATACAAGGAAATATGTATCAGAAACATTTAAGATCAAGAATTAAGTTACCAACTTCTTACACCTCTGTCACACCCAATGGACTGTATAATGCAAGAGGCGACAAGCCAGCAAAGTTGGCTCGACCCGGATAAGCAAAACTTTTCGTTGCCAATTCAATATGCAAACATGAATATCGTACAATCCCCAAAATAAATAGGAGTCTGGCTACAGTCAGTGCTTTTAGAGTCCTCAATTTGATCGCATCAACTGACTACTCGATTTCAAATGTGATCAAATCTGTTTTTGATTTGTAACAAGCATTGCTACTAGATAATTTAATAACTATACTAGCTGTTGCCAAGAAATGAAAATACTTGCGTTACAAAGTACCAGAAAATTTATTTTGCTGAGGCATCTTTCAGTACAAATTCGCGGTCAGTGTTCAAGACGGAATACCTAAATAACTTTTATTACAACGATTATAGTCGTGCAGAACCTGGGATTTTTCACCCAGATCATAACACAGGTCATCGAAAAAGTAGTTTTGGCTAGCTTCTGCTTGTAATTACCTGGGCACGTGAATATGACCTTCAAGCCATTTGAATATTCTGAAGGATCAAAGAAAATAATATGAATTGATAACGCAAAAAAGAAATATTATGGTGGTTTGAGCAATATTTGCGCCGAGATATCGATGGAGTTAAAGTCACAGACGTAGAAAAATGCTAGATTTAGTCTACGACCTAAGATTTATGCGAAATCCTATGGAGATATCTTTTTATTTATTGGTTGGGAATTCTAGAATATACTGGGTTTTTATTAAATTAATCCTAAATAAGTCGCTATATGATGTTCAATAAACATTATGTAGTGCGTGTGTGATTTATGACATTGTTAGATTTATGATATCGTTTTTACAGTTAAATGTCTTCAAGCTCAAAAATCAGTCCGCGTATATTACAAATATAGTAGGGAAAATTAAGTATTTGGTAAGTAATTATTAAGTAGGTATGTGTGTTATTTATACAAATAGCTTACTTCAAGACAGTAGACCAAAGGTTTGTCTTTAGAGTGTTACAGAAGCAAAGAACTAAAGAAATAGTCAAGAAAATTCACAAAGACATCAACCAACCAGTGTTTTGATCTTTATGCCCTTGAGTTAGAATTGAAAACCAATGAAAATTAAAAATGTTTATACTGGTAAACTTATAAAAGATCATCCTCAGGATTTTTACTTTACTTTGAATAACGACTTTTTTTACAATTTTTGTACACATGATAATAACTACATATTTTAATGGGCTGCATAATTTTTTTTACAGTTATGCAAGAAGTACAGTAACTACCCTTTTGTAAATCAAAGTTAAATAAAAACATCTTTATTATTTTAATAATTCATCCATAATACAGTCTGCCCCCCTAGCACGCGAACAAAACACGATATATGATGAACGATATAGTATCATATCTTCACCACGATATATACCGATTTTGCGAGCACTAACGTAGCAGCGACACGATATGATAGGATATAATACGGGATATGGTATGATAAGTCGTATCACGATGCTGCCAGTGTATTAAATGGTTTTTCAATCATCATTCATTTTCCATTCATTCTTTTTCTTTTTTTTTTGTGCAACCTTTTACACTTTTGACGTAGTACTTATAGATCCTTGCTTTTGTCAAACTGTGTAATCTGTGGACTTTAGTGATTAACTGATCAGTGGACCAAACTTTGACACATCATCTCTATTTGACAACAAACTTGAACAAACAAACAATAGAAGTTATTGTAATTTTATGAAATATTCTGCCTTGTTTATTCATTATCAGAGTAATTACGTGTTTTGCCGTGAAATTACATATTACCTCAAGTAATGTCAGGAGAATCAAGGTAAGTTTCGTTAATTACTTCGTATTTTAGTACTTGTTAAAACTTTGCAATTTGAAAATTGCTTATTTGTTTGTCTCTCAGTTAACTGAATCAATTCTTTTGCATTTTAGAACTGCGGCTGCTACCTGATAATATGGCAACTCGTCCCTGATTCGCGCATGGGAAATTTATAGGACCACAGAGTCGGTTGACTGAAAACTGTGAATGGCGAAATGGCAGTGAGTTTGCCGGATATATAACTCTATAGACCAATGAAAAGTGGTAAGTAAGTTGTTTCTGTTAAGTTACAAAGTCTGTTATAATAATAATGATTATTACTAGGTACAAATATTAGAGAAGGGCAGACCAAAGAATTAGTTTTTACTCTTCATAATCTTTCAGCCTTAACACAGCAATGCACTGCTATTTTTTCGAAACAAGTAAATCTAATACTTTGTGCAAATATTATACTTTAAAAAATAACAAGTCTTGTAATTTGTAACATAATTTTATTTTGTAACAGGATGTGGATGATGCCATGTCTAGGCTATATTGCAGGCAGGCACCTATCAAGCCCCAGACCCATTTGTCCTCTCAATTACATTGCTTGTGGAGCAATGTCATGCAGTATATGGGACCTCGGGAAAAATAACCTTGGTGTTCATTATTGGAGTCAGAAACGATGGCTCCAGTGTATTAAGATATGCAGTCCCCTGAAAAATAAAAGGTTTACTCATGAAATGTACTTTTATTGTTATTATTGTTAATAAAGATTTATATAGTAGGTTATTTTAATCATTAAATTATAATTTCTAAGGTTCCTTTGGCTCATATCATTGATTATTTTATATTTTATTTTTATTTGTTGATTTGATAGAAGTATAATAAAAAAGACTGATTTTGAAAAACTCCAAATATCATTTGTTTACATAAAAAAGTTTGTTATATAACAATTTGTATAAAATGTATAATAATTTTCCATGACAATATTTACCTAATTGTTAATTTTTGTCTTTTTTAAATTACTTATTACAAAATAAATGAATATCTTCTAGAATCTAGTATTTTGTAAATACAATTGTTTTCGACATAATTTCATATTATTATAATATTGCTTATTAATCTAAAAGTGACCTATGAGTACTAGTAGATATAAAATACAAAATTAATTATATTTTAGTGGTGTAAATGTAGTTATTAAATAATGTAAATATTATGTAAACTAATAAATGATTTATAATTACTTTTTTTATTGAGTAATTGAGTTTTTTATTTTTTCGTCACAAACCCTTTACCTTATTGGCTACCAAGTCATTATTTTATTTGACAACATCACACATTCATTTGATCCTTAGCAGCGAAAGCTAAGTGCTTTCGCTGTTTTAGAAACCGGAACCAACAACATCTACACCCAAAATAATATTATAGAAATGTTAATTTTGTACATTTAAAAGACTGAGAATCAAACTGGACCTCAAGATTTTACAAAGAAATTATTATTTTTGCTACTAAAAACTAAATGCCTGACAAAGAGTGAACTAAACAGCATTATAACTTTAAGCCTAAGAGAATAGGGAGCACTATTACCTTGCATTAACAGCTAAGTAGCATTAGTCGCATTGATGAAAAAAATGATTTGCTGAAAGTTGTCTGCCCAATGCATGCTTGCTTCATTGGTGTTTGCTCATGGGTAATGACCATCCAGCAATATTTTTAATGAAGAGATGACCTGTAAAATGGTGAATACTAGTTAACAAAATGAGTATTGTAATCTAACATATATAAGAATAGATGAAAGGTAAAAGTGATTGATTGATGTATCAACGCAATGGCCAAACCATTAGGGCTAGATACTTGAAATTTCGCAATGTATTCTTCATATGATGTAGGCACCTACTAAGGAAGAATTTCACAAAATTCACCTCCTCAGGGGGCTGAAATGGGGGTTAAAAGTTTGTATGAAAGTCTGTCAGTTTTAAAGTTAGGATCTCCAAATTTAGTGTCTCCAAGTTTGTGTAACTTGGTTCCTTTCATGTGGACTGCCGGGGAGGGTTATCCATTTTAATTTCAGTCTAGAAAAAAAATTGTTAGATATGTGTATTTAAATAACAATTTTGCATAAAATAACTGTAAGGAAGTCATCAGTACCTATCAACTAACATATAAGTACTTATATTCTTTTTCACGTATTAATAGTTTAAATGAAATCAACAGATTTATTATTCCTTTCTTTAATTATTGTTATTAAATATTCATGGTTTCCTAATGTCCTGCTTGGCTACCTTTAATAAGAATATTTTATTTGTATATTACTTTTATAGCTAGTTAAACAAATGCTTAACAGTTAATAGGTTATACAAGTAATAATCACTATTTTACCTTGTATTAAACAGCTGTCACACATTGTTGGAAATTTTTGTCTGCCCAATGCACTGATTGGCATCATTATCATTTGCTCACTGATAATGGCCATCCAGCAACAATTATTGAAGAGATAACCTAAAAATGGTTAGGTTAACATTAAATAGTTTACATAATGGATGTTGTAATATACAATAAGTACTAACAGACATGATCATGAAGCCCCTTTTAAAATGTAACCTACCTTCAGAGGAACATAGTATCCATTGCAAGTTTTAGGAGCTAAATCTTCCCATAACTCCGTGCAAAGATAATTACCAAACTTCACGGACACCTTAATAAGAATAAGTTGTCAGGGAGGAGAAAATCATTACTTGTCTGACGAATCAAAGTTATCTCCTACTTTGTTTTTCTTCCAAAGCAAGTAAATAACAAAATTGTCTAGCAATTATCACTTCGCACGCGACTGAAAAGAGAAAATCTTATTATTTTCCCATTTTCTGTGTTTTGCATGAACATTTATGCAACAATCGTACAAATATTTCTTACTTTTTAGCCAGAAAATTAATAAATATTGGTATTTTGTTCGTAATATTCTTCTATCACGCACATCAAATGTCGTCGGTATAATAACATGAACAAATGTCAAAAATCGATAGTGTCGCGTTTTATATCCACTGATATATTATACATGCTCAACTTTTCAGAAAATCACTGACATACGTGCTCGCTTTTTAATCAATCATATCGTATCGTAACGCGTGACGTCACCGGCACAGTAAATGCTCGCGGTTTCGATAAAAGTTCAAGATGGCAGCTATTTATATCATATTTTGACATTTAGGTGTCGATAAACCGCTATATCGTGTCTTACGTGCTAGGGGGGCTGGTTTTGATACTTAGCACAGTACGATATACGACGACCATCTGGTGTAGTGGTTCAGGCGGAATACAAAGCCAGAAAGTTGCGGGTTCAAATACCGCAAGAGGCAAATGTTTGGGTGATGAACACTAACAGCATAACAACTTTATAAGTCCTGCTCGACCCAAGGGTTAAAATGTTGTGTCCTATATTTAGTAGGTCTGAGTGATAAAGGGTGGTCCACCCTAACTGAGGCGGTATGAAGATCGCCGGGTCAGCTAGTAGGTAATATTAAGTAAAGACTGACTTAATGTCGTTCTAAAATCACGTGGTAAATTGTCATAATATTTTTTTTCATTTATTTTGGCACAAACAGTCATCATTATACAATTGGTTCAAACTATTTTATTTACAAAAGACAAAACAGTGCCTATTATTTATCACAAATCTATCAGGCGATGAAGTATTTCGATATTGTTTCGCTTAGAAAGCGATTACCACTTGTCTAAGCCTCCTTGATGTGATCCGCTCACAGGATAGGCGGCCAAGGTCACAGGACCCTTGAAGGCTGGGCTTTTCCGCAAAGTTGCTAATTATATTCTTTAGAGATAGATTTATTCACTAAAAACTTCGATTTGGTATTATGAACTAATGCTTTATTATATTGTAAAAGAAATATTCAGATAGCTTACCATTAAACACGTAAATGTTGAATTCAAAATGCACTAGGTCACATTTTATAGTAGTTGGATAAATAATATTTATTTTTATCACTTAAAATCGTCTGACGTTTGCAAAATCACTGTCACGTAAAATATATTTATTACTCTTTTATTTTTAGTAATAATTGTAACACGTTTGTTAGAAAATTATTATTTTTTAAATTACCAGAAAACACTGTCACGAAATTCACAATCAATGACTGCATTTTGTAAACAATCCCATAGACAATCAGATGTAATTATAGATAAAAATATATCTTTTTGGATAGTGCTGTTACTATAATATGGGTTAATACTAGATATTTTGCCTAGTATATGAGAGTTACGGTAAAAAAAATACATAAGTAATTCCAACACTGACACCTCGAGCCAACGGGGCAACCGTAGTTGCCCGCATTCCTCAACGGTACCTGGGTCCAGGCAACTCGCTTGAACGGGAATTTTTTTTAAAACAAAAATCAAAATCAGCACTACGTTATAAAATATTTTTTTCTACTCAAGTCTAAATCACTGCTTCTATTATTTTTTTAAACATTTATGTTATAACCCTTTAATCCTAAGATGTGGTAGCCCTGTCACGCCGATTGATTGCCAACCATAGTAGAATTTTTCAATATTATACAAATACCTATTCATGATGGAATTATGATGCTTTAGTAGTAAAATATAATAATATGACTAATATGCATTAATGATTTCCGTGAAATATTATATTGTCCACTAGCTAACTAGTTTCCCGCAACTTTGTTCGAAATTATTTCTATTTCTTTACAACTTACAAAATTTAGGAACGTATACTACAGGAGAACGCATTCGGGACAAACAAACACACAAAACTAACATTATTTTTTTGTTTAAATATTTTTATTGTATTATATTAATATTGTGACCTTTATTTTAAAATTCTTTATTGGTATTTTAAGAAAAAGCAATAATATCTTACGCTCAAACTGGCCGACGGACCCACGTCACTTAGCGAGCTATGGAAAGGTCGATGAATTGAATGAATTGGGATTTCGTTAAAGTATAAAATCCGAAACGAGATCATCAGGCAGAGGACTAAAGTAACGGACGGTCTAAAAATATAGCAAGCTTAAGTGGCAGTGGGCTGGCCGGCCACATCTGTCGCATAGCCGATGAAAGGTGGAGTGAACGGGTTCTCGAGTGGAGATCACGCCTAGGCAAAAGTAGTGTAGGACGTCCCCCAGCCCGATGGACCGATGACCTAAGAAAGATGACGGGCAGTGGATGGATGACACAGCGGGAGATCGTGGTCTTTGGCGCTTTTAGGGGGAGGCCTACGTCCAGCAGTGGGCTACAATAGGCTGAGATGATGATCTATGCTCAAATAGTAAACTTGATTTATGTCAGAGAAAACATAACGTATTTTAATAAGTCATCATCTATTTTCTAACAAAAAGTACCATTAAGTGCTAAACGAACTTTGTAATAAGAGTGCAACAATTTGAATAAAAAGACAAACATCAAAATAAATAAAATGTCACCATTATTATAATGAAAAAATGTAAGAGCATTTAATGTATTTTGCGGTTTGAAGTACGCTAAAAGTTCTTAATATATTACAGCGAGCAGTCACTTCCAACGTCTCTCAGTCATATTTTAATAGGATTGCAAGCTGTCGACTTAGTACAAAAATATATTTTCTTTACCAAACAAAAACTCCGAGCCCCATTTGTTAATCCCCATAATCCCTAAGAGTCTGTGAAATTACTTCAAATTGGGAAAAACTGAGTTCCCTGCCAATAAGGAGGGATGTTAAAATTGTAATCCTGACGATATCGTTTATTGTTAAGCTGTTTTATCAACAAACGCGCTCCGAGATTGAACATGAACTTTTACTGTAATGGATATTGCATCGGAGTTTTGGACGCACGTTCGCGATTTTTTGATTAAAATATCTATTTTTCTCATGCTAGGTTTATTATTTTGTGATTGATGGTGTTACTTCACTCCACGCTACGCTGTGTCTATGAAACAAGTTCAGATAAGTAAATTTTGTTCAGTGATTTTGTCATTTGAATTTGTTATTTTTTCAAAACATAGTTACTTTGCTTCTCCAATATTTTTAATAAACTTGGCATATAAAAATACTAGTTTATAAAATCAATGAACTGTTAGTTTAACAGTATTGTTAACCAATGTTCAAGCTAGTTTGACACACACTTAAGTGACACAAAAACGTTCGATAATGTTGCGTAACATATTATTTCATGTAACTTTTTAAATAAATTTTAACAATAGTTATAATTGTTAGTTATGTTATACAACTCCATGTGACAAAATGTTATACAACTAATTATAATATGATACAACAAATTATAACTTTTGTTGTACATTATCTCTTATAAGCCCCTAAAACTTAAAATTCCTTTTGAGTCTTTTACCCGATTCGATTAGTTTAAATCGCCCATGTGCGGGCCATACTCAGGGTAATACAATCGCTTCGAGTGGTGTGCACTGCATTCTCTGATTAATATTGGACAAACACTATTAATTCAGTAAATAATTGAGTATCCCTGTGAATTCCACAAACAAAATATTTTGAACCACATTTCATTTGCACTTGATGAAAGGTAACAACGAATGAAGATTAAAATATTTTCAATTAACACCTGCTGATTTACTGTCAGTTAATTTCATCATTAATATGCGTCAAATTATTTACTAATTTTACTTGGTTGACTAACTGAATTTTTCTTCTTTGACAAGATGCGTCAGAACGCATGCGAGTATTATTTTTATTTCGTCTTTACTAAATAAATTACGTACTTATTTAAATAAAAGTAACCAAATATAATAATTTTACAGGTATTCTATATTATCTTAGATTTTTAATCACTTTTATCCTTATGCTTAATTTAATAACTGTAGCTAATATTTCAAAGATATTTTATATAATTATTATGTTTCTTTATCGTTAATTACCTAAACATTAATAAGATAAGGTCTCTTTTTTATTGCTCATAATAATAATTATTGTTGCTTTATTACTCATCATCATTTATCAGTATTTGTAAGCCCACTGCTGGACATGCCTCTCCCATTGAACTCCATAGCAAGTGATTTCGGTCCGTTTGCGTCCAGCGGCTCCCCGCTTCGTTGGCTGGATCTTCGTCAGTGGCGGGCATTTGTTTTATTTCGAGGTAGGCAGTGGATACTTCTTAAGTGTTTTATTGATAAAAATCAGTGGTTTAAGTACCTTCTGCATACCTCATTTCGTTTACCAGGTAGGCATTGCCAAATTGCCTATATGCACAGCATGCCCCTGATCGTCAGTCTACCGAGCAGGTGACTAGCTCCCCACTCTGCATCTTCCAGTTACTTCATCTCCTTTAGGCATTTTATGAAAAAAATATGAGATCAAGAGCTGAATTCTAAAAAAAAAACAGGCCAAGTGCGAGTCGGACTCGCGAACGAAAGGTTCCGTACCATTATCTATAAAAATGGTAAAAAAAACACGGTTGTTCTATGGGAGCCCCCTTAAATATTTATTTTAATTTTTAGTATTTGTTGTTATAGCGGAAACAGAAATAAATCATCCGTTAAAAAATCAACTGTCTAGCTACAACGGTTCATGAGATACAGCCTGGTGACAGACGGACAGACGGACAGACGGACAGACGGACAGACGGACAGACGGACAGACGGACAGACGGACAGACGGACAGACGGACAGACGGACAGACGGACAGACGGACAGACGGACAGACGGACAGACGGACAGACGGACAGACGGACAGACGGACAGACGGACAGACGGACAGACGGACAGACGGACAGACGGACAGACGGACAGACGGACAGACGGACAGACGGACAGACGGACAGACGGACAGACGGACAGACGGACAGACGGACAGACGGACAGACGGACAGACGGACAGACGGACAGACGGACAGACGGACAGACGGACAGACGGACAGACGGACAGACGGAAAGACGGACAGACGGACAGACGGACAGACGGACAGACGGACAGACGGACAGACGGACAGACGGACAGACGGACAGACGGACAGACGGACAGACGGACAGACGGACAGACGGACAGACGGACAGACGGACAGACGGACAGACGGACAGACGGACAGACGGACAGACGGACAGACGGACAGACGGACAGACGGACAGACGGACAGACGGACAGACGGACAGACGGACAGACGGACAGACGGACAGACGGACAGACGGACAGACGGACAGACGGACAGACGGACAGACGGACAGACGGACAGACGGACAGACGGACAGACGGACAGACGGACAGACGGACAGACGGACAGACGGACAGACGGACAGACGGACAGACGGACAGACGGACAGACGGACAGACGGACAGACGGACAGACGGACAGACGGACAGACGGACAGACGGACAGACGGACAGACGGACAGACGGACAGACGGACAGACGGACAGACGGACAGACGGACAGACGGACAGACAGTCAGAAGAACAACGGAGCCTCAGTAATAGGGTTTCATACCCAAAGGGTAAAACGGGACCCTAAAAAACAGGCCAAGTGCGAGTCAGACTCGCGAACGAAGGGTTTCGTACCATTGTCTATAAAAATGGTAAAAATATCACGGTTGTTGTATGGGAGCCCCCTTAAATATTTATTTTATTCTATTTTTTAGTATTTGTTGTATTAGCGGTAGCAGAATTACTTAATCTGTGAAATTTTTAACAGTTTAACTATCACGGTGCATATGATACAGACAGACGGACAACGGAGTCTTAGTAATAGGGCCCCATTTTATACTTTGGGTGCGGAACCCTAAAAAATTTGATATAAAAATACATGTTTTTTTTTATTATATACCTAGAATTTATATCATATCTTCCCAAAATCCTTAGGGAAAATACGCAACTGCCGTGCCGGGACATTTACCTATCTTGATTATGGACCGTGTCCTGGTCTGTTGACATTTCAAACCTCAGCCCCTTTAATCAGACATCTGAAATTTTTATCTCGTTTCCTAACCTAGGGCTTAATTGTTAAATAAAACAATAATATTGCAGTGTTGTTGTTTTTGTAAAAAAAAATAGTACAAAACTGCGAAATGTCCGACTCCGAACCCATCTGTCTCTTATCCTATAAATTGGTGACTTTTTATTGAGTATCCAAATAATAAAATAGATCTCTTATCATGAATATGTCACTTTTAATTTAAGACTAACAGTAAAATCGCAAATAAAGCTTTTAAAACAAAATTCTACTGCTTGACCAAATTGGAACAGCTGATATTTTTACTCGATTTTACTGTTTTCCTCGACATAAATGTGAACACTACTAGGAGCAGAACACTACGTTAAAATCTGGAAACTAAATTAAAAAGTCACCCTATATCATTAATGCTAAATCAATGATTGCAACACACTACTGTTCTCCGAATCTAAACAATTAAAACTCCACAATTCAATTTTATTAATCCCTTCCAAGTTTGTAATCGCACGGTCTGGCTGAGAAGTCGAGCGGGCGCAAAATGTCCTCACTAGTACGAAGTTCAAATAATCTTTATTTCCTGCATGTCTGCTCCCGCATGCGGTCCTTTGACTGCTGCATGCGGTCGCCCGTGTACCATTCTCAGCTGTTTTATGGTATAATCGGAAGCGATTTACAAAAATTAAAAATTGATATGGCCTATTTGTTCGAGATCGTGTATATAAGCGATGTATATGTGTGTGTACATTGCTCTAGCGCACTTGTATGAAGCTCATCTTGTGATACCTATTATTATTTATTGTGTATGTTATGTTAATTTGTTTTTATATTTGTATTCGGTCTGTTAGGTACGTTGTGGACTAGTCATTACCACCACCTTAAAGTTGTTGTAAGTATATTTAAATGTATAAGTATTAATATTCTTGCATATTATACTATTACGCCTATAAGGCGAAATGCATCAAGGGGATTAGCGTCGAGTATGAAGCGGACTTGGCCCTTTCAAGGCAATGGGCTGATACCTCTTAATATTTAATCGTGTACCTTACTTGCAAATAGGAATTTATATTACTACCTGAAAGTTTATTTAAGGAATAAACCAATCAAAATTATACGCTTTATTTGACAATTGTGTAGGCATAGCAATAAAACTCTGTCAGCCTCTTTTCAAAGAAAAAAATTCCAAGACAAACGTCTTAATGTACGCTAGGCAGTTTTTGAATCAAATACATTATTAAAATTTATTTGGTATTAATTAAAGTCATTTTGACATGATTGTGTTATCAAATTCAAATGCTGGTAGTCAGCAAGAGACTGGCTTTGGGACGTGGCAATTTGTTAAAAATACGAATTTCAAGATTACATTTATATCTGTTTTTGCAACAAACGCTTACGCTTATGACTTGCAAACTAACTGCATTCAGAACCAATTGCCTCGAGTCCTTTGTCTCGCAGTTCCCGCACTAAGTCCACACGCCGACAAACTGCGCACGTGATCATCTCCCGACTTTGCTTAAAAGATTCTCTGGAGTTGACGCTTCCAAGTCCGGAATCTACCACGTACGTGCCATAGCTCTTTCAGCTGTTTCTGTTACAATTTCCTGCGAGGAAATTGCACTTTTCCCGTCTTAAAATTGGCTAGTTACGAGTAACGATACTTTTTTATAGGTTAAGTCTACATTTATATCACTGTGATATATAGGGTAACATAGCACGGTAGTGCCAAATTTTATAAATAAGATCTAGAGGTGCACTGCATAACCTCTGGTTCGCGCGGGCGCTCCTGCTGTTAGAAATGTACCGTATGTACTTTACATCGAAAAGGCTAAGCTTTGTTTTCGCGCGCCATTGTGACTATTATTGCATTGAACTTTGCAGTTCTAGATTGCACAGAGATTAATGTGTGCGTATTATTTTATAAATGAGGCAAGAATATTCACGCGTACCATCTTTTAACAGCGGATAGTATCATATTCTAGAACATATTCTATTATACCTGAAAACACAAAAACACTAACACTCAAAATACAATGCACACCATACATACATTTAACTTACACACAACTACATTCCAACCGTACATACTCATTTATTTCAATGCCTATTGTTGAAAAAATCATCGAACGCCTAACATATAAAATAGTCACTATTCTTTTCAATAAACCTCTCAATAGCTACCGACCGTGTTCCGAAACTATTCGTATTAATAACGACAATATTTTCAATTTTATTTTAATTCTGCTAAATTTGCGCATCCCGGGATACCAAACATACACGTATTCTCCAAGGCATAACACATCGGTTTACTACAAACAATACTCATTTAAACGTTACGTTAATTTGTCTTGTTTTACACCTCTCATGTTACAGAGACTAAATACGCTAAACAACTAAGCTTGTATTATCAGAATGTCCGCGGTCTCCGCACTAAAACTAATACTTTTTATCACGGTGTTCTTGCATCTGATTTTGACATAGGATTAATCACCGAGACCTGGCTCTGCGATGGTATACTAAACACAGAACTTTGCGATTCTAAGTATGACGTGTTCCGTCGTGATCGTGGATCGCTCGGTGGAGGACTGATGGCACTCTGCGCACCGAGGCTGCAGGCTCGCCCGCGGCCGGAGTGGGAGCGAACCGGTCTTGAGTCTATGTGGCTGACTATTCCTGCGCGTAAACTAGGCACCAGACAGCGGCATGACTTGCATATCTGCATTGCTTACATACCGCCCGATAACATGATTCCTATGCGCATAGAAAAATTCATGGATCTGTTGAGGGAGGTCATTAATGCCAAACCAAATGACAATTTCATAATAAGTGGCGATTTTAATTTACCTAACATAAGATGGACAACCGGGAAGCCCGAGTTTTTGAAGAAAGGCACAACTGACTTGCAAGAATCTGCTAAAAGTTTGATCCAATTGACATCTTTTTGTAATTTTAAACAGTTTAACTCGTTTGTTAATTCTCATAACAATACATTAGATTTAATTTTTTCTAACTTTACCTTAGATGTCGGGGTTTCCTCATCCCCCGTAGTCAAAGTGGATGGGCTTCACCCTCCCCTTGATATTGATGCTTGTGACATAACTATACCACCATTAAAAGGATCGTGTACTAAAAAATACCTTTTTAGAAAAGCCAATTACACTTCTATCAATATGGAGCTGGGTGATGTGGTCTGGAAGTCGGTTTTGCAGAACTGCAGCGAAGAAGATATGATTAAAAACTTTTACTCTATTTTGGACAGGTTGATTTTAGAGTACGTCCCCCAGATATCTAGTTCCAGTAAACAGCGTTATCCAGAATGGTATAGTCGAGCTTTAATTAAAGTTATCAAGGAGAAAAATAAACTACACAAGCAATTTAAACGGCATAAGAATCCCATTGACTATTTATCATACTCCATCTTAAGACAAAGGCAAAAAGAACTACAAGATAGTTGTTATAAAACTTTCATAAGTAACTCGGAAATCAATATAAAAAAGAACCCTAGATTGTTTTGGAAATACATAAAGTCTAAAAGAAATTCTTCCTCGAACTACCCTAATATGATGAATTTTGACGACAGGATTTTGGAAGGTGAAAAGGATATTTGCTCTGCATTTAACGAATTCTTTCATAGAAATTTTACTCAGCCTTCTGCTAGTTACCCATTTTTTGATCCTAATAATGTCGCCCACACACTCACGCTCAATAATATAGAGGTGTCTCACTCGTACATATTGAAATTATTACAAAACCTTGACGATACAAAGGGACCTGGCAGTGACGGTATTCCCCCTCTTTTCTATAAAAGGTGTGCTGAAGCAATAGCCACTCCTCTGGTTTTAATTTTTAATCGATGTTTGAGTGAGGGATATTGTCCAACTATATGGAAAACTGCTCTTATTGTACCTGTTCCTAAAAAAGGTTTGAAAACATTGATTACAAATTACCGGCCGATATCCATATTAAATACCTTAAGTAAATTGTTGGTTGTCCATGATCACCTTTATCCTATAGTGTGTCGTTCTGTGCCGTCGCAGCAACACGGTTTTATTAGAGGGCGGTCTACTATTACAAACCTAGCAGTTTTCACAAATGATGTACTCCGCGGAATGGATGGTGGTAACCAGGTGGATGCTATTTATACAGATTTTGAAAAGGCATTTGATCGGGTAGACCATGTTATTCTTCTGAGGAAACTTTGTGAGCTAGGTGTTAATGGAAGTTTGTTGAGATGGACTGATTCTTACTTACGCAATCGTAGTCAGATGGTTGTCATCGGAGGTTATAAGTCAGACCTAGTTGGAGTGCCTTCAGGTGTCCCTCAGGGATCGATTCTCGGACCGCTCCTGTATGTGGCATATCTATATGATATCGATCAATGTTTTAAACATGCAAAGTTTCTCATGTATGCTGACGACACAAAAATTTACATGACTATAAATGATATTAATGATTGCTTAAAACTTCAAGATGACCTGACTAGACTTGACTATTATTACAAGCAAAATCGTATAGGCGTTAACTCTGATAAGTGCACTGTTATAACCTTTACACGTAAAAATAAATATTTAAAATTTGATTACAATTTAAATAACCTTAAATTGAAGCGAGATAAAGTAACAAAGGATCTCGGAATATATTTGGATTCCAAGTTGACCTTTGCTGATCACGTATCTGTGTCTGTCAATAAGGCTTTTAGAAACCTGGGATTTATACTTCGTGCAAGCAAACCTTTTTCAGATATTCACTGCCTCAAAGTATTATATTATGCATATGTGCGAAGTATCCTAGAATACTGCAGTGTAATTTGGAATCCTCATTATCTGGTGTACAGGGAAAAGATCGAATTAATACAAATGAAATTTACGAAGCATTTAAATTACAGAACATGTAAAAAAATTGATAATTATAAGGATTCGTGTAACTATCACCGGATGGTGCCTCTTGAAATCAGACGCACTATTTTGGATATGTCTTTTTTGTACGATGTGTGTTGTGGTTCGATAGATTCCACTGACCTGACGTCGCTGTTCTTAAACTTGCATGCGCCATCAATTCGGACTCGACACACAGTATGTACCCTATTCTCTGTACCTTTCACGCGAACGATTTATGCAAAAAATTCCATTATTTGCCGCATTTTGCGATCATATAACAAACATTTTCACTCCGTAGATCCATTTCACCTAAGTAAAAAATTATTTAAAAAGGGTGTAGTTGAACTTACTGAATCTAACTCTTAGTACACACACACACACACACACACACACACACACAAACACACACACACACACACACACACACACACACACACACACACACACACACACACACACACACACACACACACACACACACAAACAAACAAATTGAAATTAATTGCATAAAAAGATCGACGACATCAGTCACACTCACACTTATATGTTTTTGTTTTATAAAATGTAAATCCAATGTTGGCTGTATGATAAGCATTAAGAAATATGTAAAACTGAATTTTTGAGAGCTGTGGATTTTGTTGTAGTAATAAAATAAAAATAAAAATAAAATAAAATAAGAGTTTGATTTTTACGTAGATCGATTTAGTTATTGATATATGAAGAATCATATATCAATAACTAAATCTATCTATTCAATCGATATATTTACCAATTTTTCAGGGTAATTTTGTCCCTGAAAAATTGGCACTACCTTGAAATGTAACCCTGTACTTACTAGGGTCCATTCAAATGATTGGATTTTATAAGCGGTATCTTCTATATGGCTATCACGTAATCGTAATGGTTTTCTGCGCATCTTTCGCCCAGCGCTCAACATCGGTGCCGCTAGTTATACATTACACATTCGAGTTATTTCAATGTACAGGTTGCTTCACGAATTTTTTCCTTATCGCTGTTAAAGTTCTTATCCAAATTGAACTAAGTTAAGTCTTTTGTTTTTAACTTTCAAATTGCATTAATATCTACACACTCAAACGAAAATTAAAAGTGAATGAAAATAAAAGGTAAACTATCTGTTAATACAGGGTGTACAAAAGAATGGGACACTCTTTAAAACCACGTCATCAGCTGGTCATATACAACAACTTTTTCTATGGGAGCAACATCGAAATCGTGATTTTATTTTTAGATGCTCCATACATTATCATCGAGGTATACGAGTAAGTTTGTATGGAGAAGCTGAAAAAAAATTTTCGTTTTCGATGTTGCTCCCATAGGAAAAGTTGTTGTATATAACCAGCTGATCACGTGGTTTTCAGGGGTATCCTATTCTCTTGTACACCTTGTATATCGAAAATTATCTATTGAAATTGATCGCGTCAATTCCCTTTTACGTGTGTTACAGATGTTATTTTACATATTTTGTACTCAAAATCAATATGCTATTTCACTTCATTGTTGTTAGTACCGACTTGAAATCTTTATATTTTCAATTTACTGTTATTTCAACACACTTCCCAGTGTGCCTTATTCTTTAAAAGTATTTTCCCGCAAATCGCTTTGTGGATCAGCGCTTAACGACCGCCATTGTGCAGGCCGCACACGCCGAAATCGAACCTGCACCTAGTAAGTCGGGTAAGCTCTGCAAATACGAGAAACGTTGATTGATCCACAAACCGTGCTATTCTGTTACGCGTATTAGGGATTTAAGGTTCGTTCTACATCTGAAAATAGTAAAAGTACCGTCTAAGTACGTTTCTTTACTCGTTTAAAATAAATACTTAGGTCTTTTTTTTCGAATTAAAAAAACTCAAATTCTAAATAATTTATTTACTTACGTGAAACGTGGTACATTATGATGATATTTTACACATAATATTCTAGTCTCGCCATATTTAGAATCGCAAAATATGTCTATTTCATCATAAATTGCAAATTTTATCCCAAACGGCACCACTTCTGTTTTTATACACAAAGAAGTTTATAAAAATAGAATTTTTTAGCATTGAGAGTTATATTTTAATAATAATTGTATTATTTTGGTTTAAGTATTCGGATTTAAATTTATTTGGTTAATTTGTCCAGTTCTAACTTTCTTTGACATCGTAGTTCTTAAACTGATTCAAACGCACTTACGCTCAGAAGTAATTACCATTAATATTTAATAAATAAAAATGTATACTTACTGCACTGTATATCTTAATAATTTATTGGAATTATTAAGAATCATAAAGATAGTCTTAGCTAAAAAAAGCTGCTGTCAACTTTTACAGATCCTAATAAGTATGTCTGGATACATCTCGATAATAAGATGATTGAAAGAAAAAACAACAACAAAAATACGGAAGAAAACTAAAATGACAGAGGGCCGGATAAAAAAATCATGTACGAAGAGGGTCGCTCCCGCGGGAGGCGAGTGACTTCTGACGCGCTGGGAACATTTATTATGGAGTATTTGCTTCTGTTTATTTTATAAATAAAAAATCTGGGTGCCTATTCTTAGACCAACAGGACGTGTTATATTTCAGATCCGAGTAATATTGTATCTGAGTTTCTTAAAGTTGTAAGTTACGGTCATATTTCAACTAACTGAGTATATTGGCCATAGTAGGTACATTTAATATTTATTTATTTAAAAATATTCACTACCACAAATAAGTAAATATTACAGAGTAATAAGAGTATCGTGTGTAAAATATATGTTTTAAATACAGAGTTTTCAACAATTCGTCGACTTTAAAAGAATAAAAATTGGGATACAATAATTCTTTAAATTCTCTGCAGATGCCATAAACCGAAAAAGTGTCTCTTAGCAATAAACAAAGAAAGTAACTTTTTAACCGACTTCAAAAAAAGGAGGAGGTTCTCAATTCGTCTGAATGTTGTTGTTTTTTTTTTTTTTTTTTTTTTTGTATGTATGTTACGCGATTACGCCGTAAATTATGGACCGATTTCAAAATTTATTTTTTAGTTTGAAAGGGTATACTCCCGAGGTGGTCCCATTTCCACCAAGTCAGATTCTGATGATGGGATTCCTGGGAAATCGAGGGCAACCCTCAATTTTTATAGGCACCCATAATGTTTTGCATATATTTTCTGACTCGATGCTGATTTTTGGGTCTGGTAATCATCATGTCATGTTGCTGACCTGATGATAGAAGCCACAGAACTCCTTAACGGATAGGAGTTAGAAGATAATACTGCAATTTGTCGACAGAACGTATTTCGCAGTGTGTTGAGCAGACGTGGAGCTTATGAGGTACCAGACCGCCAATTTTTATTTACTGGGGGCGTACCCGCACACCCAGTAACGAAAAAAAATTTGAAAGTTTCTTTCTTAATTTATCCTTTTATTTAACGCGAGACCTTATTCTATGGTTACGACACTAAAATAGCCGCCGCGGCCGTTCTGGTTGGAGTGTAGGTAAACCCTTTTCTTAAGACTTAAAAATTTTCGTCGAAAAATTGACCCTATATAACACCTTATTTTTATTATACCATTGGATGGCGGGTCCATAGAGGACCAATATTAGTTAAGATTACTTTGGTGTAAAGTAATTTTTGGCGAAGTTAGGAGGGAAAAAATAAAGGAATTAACACTTAAAATTGTAAAATAAAAAAAGTTTAATAAAAAACTAAAAACCGACTTCAAAATGAAACTAAAAAGCGAAAAATAATATTGACTAAAACATACCTAATCAGTTCTTTTTGGAGTCGGTGCGAATGAACACATTTTAACTCTCGATGGCGGGCACCGACTCTAAAAAGAACTGATTAGGTATGTTTTAGTCAATATTATTTTTCGCTTTTTAGTTTCATTTTGAAGTCGGTTTTTAGTTTTTTATTAAACTTTTTTTATTTTTTCTTAGAAAACTAGTGCAGATTTTTGCAAACAAACATACATAGTCAAAGTCATTTATTTTTGCAAATTGACCATCAATGGCACTTTTACATGTCCCATTTTTTTTCCTACCACCGCTTCGGGACTACATATCGGGTGGTAATGAGAAGAAGCGGCGCAACAAACTCAGTCACCTTTGTCAGCCTGGTTTTATTACAGGAAATACAATAACAAGATAGTGTAAGTGCGAGCTAGGCAGGCAGGTTATTAAGTCCATCTTGTCGTTCAAGTAATCTTCAACTTTGTAATATCCTTTTTCCATAAGGATTTTTTAATGTGGTTTTTGAACTTATAAACAGGCAAGTCAACAAGAGTTTGTACTTTATTAAAGATTTTTATATATTTCCCCAAAAATGAATTACTTACTTTCTTTAATCTGAAGTTCGGAACGGCAATTTTTTTTAAATCCTAGTATTTAAATGATGTGAATCACATTTAAGGCTAAACGAACTATGTTTTTTCTAACATACATAATATTACCAAAAATGTATTGTGACGCTACTGTTAATATTTTAATATCTTTAAAGACCTCCCTCAGAGAGTCGCGAGGCCCAATACAATATATCGGGTGTAAAAAAAGGCTTAACGAAGCCGAACACCACATATTCTACGTATTATTACGATCATTTTTTTCTTTTACACTATACCTAGGAAATGACGGGTTACCGAGTTATTGACAGTCAAAGTAAAATTATTTTTTCAAAGATTTTTTATAAAATTGACTCCTGTTTGATAATACTAAACTTTTTTACAAAGAAACATGATCCGCTTACACACACGGGCATAGTCTGTGGCGTGCGCGCTATACATTGCGGGTTAGAAATAAGTTATTATTTTTGATACCCAAAAATAAAAGTCATTTCCCAGCAATTAATTTTATTGCATTCTACTTGGTTGTATGTATAGAATTCGTGGTTTAAGGCTTCGTTAAGCCTTTTTTTACACCCTGTATACCACGTACAGCTCTTTTCTGCAACATAAAGATTGATTCGATGTCAGCATCTGAGCCCCATAGCAATAAACCATACGAAAATAAACTATGAAAATAACTAAAATATACTAGTCTTACCGTTTCGACATCAGATAAAAGCCTTACTTTCCTCACAGCATAAGCCGCTGAACTGAGTCTTCCTGACAAGGCAATTATATGGGGACCCCATTGCAGTCGGGAGTCTATAGTAATTCCCAAAAAGGTTGTTGAATCGACTGCATCTATGTATTTTGTTAAGCGACTGCAAGCACTTTTTTTTCTTTAACTAGTTCTCTTAGCGAATCTCGGGGTCTAAAATTGTAAATAGTAGTCATTAATACACGTATTATAGCGTAACCTCGTATAAAGGCTCGAAGCAAGTTCTAGAACTAAATAGGTATGTAATTGCTAATTATAAAAAATATGTCTGGTAGAGTTTATATCTGTTAAAAATAACCATGGCTTTGTACGTTTTTGGTGTTCTGTTTAGATTCCAATTGTATTTCTTGCAAAAAGATCATGCAATGTTTCTAAATTATTTTCATGAAGATAAATAACACTTGAAAAAAATCATCGACCTCAGGTGGGACATGATTTTTTTCAAGTGTTATTTATCTTCAATTAAACCTTCCATGGAATTGCTAAAAACAAAACATTACTATTTTCATGAATGTTAAATATTTGACCACGGGCGTTCCTACGTGTTATAGTACCGCAACGGAAGTTCATTATTTTACGTTTATTGCTATTATGCTAAACAAAAATACATATGTATGTCAAAAATAAAACTAAAAAGCGAAAAATAATATTGACTAAAACATACCTAATCAGTTCTTTTTGGAGTCGGTGCCAGCCATCGAGAGTTAAAATGTGGTCATTCGCACCGACTCCAAAAGGTACTGATTAGGTATGTTTTAGTCAATATTATTTTTCGCTATTTGGTATCATTTTGAAGTCGGGTTTTAGTTTTTTATTAAACTTATTTATTAATGAACTCGAGAGTTCTTCTTCTTTTGTTTATTGGCCATATCTTAGGTGTCACCATTGAATTCCGCCAGTGTCAAGTTAGAAACTTGAGAGAGTAATAATAGGTATGTTATGGCCACTTTCATTTAGCGCGAAACAAACCAAATATAATAGTCACAAATATTAAACAAAATAGGGTTTCTTACCTACCTACTGCATTATATGGATTCGTGCTAATAGTGCTTTTAGCGCAATTCGGAACACTAGGGGTAAGATGCTATGATTTGACTTCGTTTATACCTTCTTTGTTGTTGCAAAATGATATATTAATATTTATAAGATAAATATTTTATAATTATTATACATAATTATGGGTCCTATATGTTTTAATTTTGCTTATTGACCAAGCCATATGACTTTATTCAGTGAAAATGTGTCATCTTGAATGATTACCTACTTAATTGTGAAGCATTATTTAAAAAAGTAAGTTAATCTTCTTAATTAAAAAAAACTTTATTTATAAATTTTTTTTATTTCACTTATTTTAATTAGCAACTCAACATAAACATCTTGTGAAAAGGAACGTTTTGTTGCTTTAAAAAAAGTACCCACATATTTTTTTTCTTTTGTAAATATCGCGATGACGAAAGTATTATTTTAAATGCTTGATTATAAGATTTTATTTTTAAATTATTTATTATTTTTTTGTTTGTGGCGATAAACAATATCCCGGATTCTAACACATAAAGTGAGTTAAATAAGTGATGAAAGAATGCACAAAATATATATATATCTTCGATTGACTACTTTTTACTAAAACCGTAAATGTTTTTGTATTTTAGATTTTTATGCAACAATATGGTTTTAAAGTCATTTCAAAATAAATTTAAAAGTCCAGATAAAAACGACGAGAATGAAAACCACGGAAGAGGGTCGTCACAAAACTCGCAAGAATCAAAAAAACGACCTACACTGGTAAAGAAAAGGAATACAAGGAGATGTCTAAATTATCATCAACCGTATGACAATACTCGGAGTCTATCCCGCGGAAGAATTGGAAGCCTACCTTTGGTACCACCACCAGTACTTCCAGTAACTACCATGAATTCATACTACAGAGGTCCAAATTACAGGTACCCTATGACTGTACCTAATTGGAGTATAGCAATGAGGATGAGGTTCCAAAATCCGTGGTACAAACCTCCATTTCACCCCTTGCACATTCCTAATATAATGAATCCTCCAATGTTACCTTACATGCGCCCATGCCCAGGTAGATATACGTATCCCCCTCCAGCTATAACACCGATTCTGCCTCATGTTATCATCAACGAACGTCCAACAGTTGCAAACTATTACCAGAATCCCTATTCACCTGAACAAATCGTGCCAAATCAAATATGTGATCCTTACTACTCAGAATTTGAGTCGGTTGACGATCCGCCGTTTTACGATGTTATAGACAGTTCTCATCGATTGCCTACGGATAATATGGAGTTTTATCTATCGTTGCCGAAAGAACTGTTTCCTAATGCTATGATGCTGTCGTTAGATCCAAATCCTATCATTGATGGGTTTTGCAAATACAACAGTGTTATTGATCACGCTCCGTGGATTATGGATCTCGAGTTTGGAGTGCCGAGAGAAGCTACCACTCGTCCGATAGCTATGTACGATGTGAAGTACAATAGTGTACAATGTAAAAACACTCCGAATGCCATTCACCCTGGCTTCGAAATATGCAACCCGGAGTTTAAAAGTACGCTTACTTTTTACTATGACTGTGTGATCTCGACTTGGTATAGAGGATACATTATCTTGAATCAGGATAGATCAGTCGAAAATTTCCAATCATGGTTGGCTCCGCCTATGCAGGAATTCGGGATGTGTTGGCCATAATGCATGTCAGCATGAATTTTAATATATAAGTAAATAGATTATAAGAAATGTAAACAGGTTTTATTCGATCAATGTCGTATGGCCTAAATTTTAAACTGAATTGTATTTTTAGTGGTAGAATTTATTATTTTTTGTATTTTATTCCAATCCAATTTTATCTAAACGTGAAATTTCTTGACTTCAAATTTATAAATATGTGACATTATAATAATGTTATGTAGCTGAAAATAATAATGAACTCTGCAAACATTTTAATAATATCCTATTTTCTCAAAAATCACGTTACATTTCTTTTTACACGGATTGGAATACATTGAATTATAGTTTATTTTTATATGGTAAAATATTAATAAATTACCCAAATAGAATTATATTATTTTATTAAGTCTTATTTGTGTTTTTCTTTTCTTGTCCCATTAAAATAAATTACTTACTTTATCTTTGAAATGATAGCATAGGCATTTTTTAGCATAGGCCTACTAAGTGTGAGTCGAGCCCCGCAATGTCACGAAACAAAATTTCCTTTTTTTCCTCAAAGTACATTTTAGTAGTTGGTTGACTATTATTATGCTGCTGTGATCAGCTAATAGGAAAACCAACAAGTTTTCCTTGTAACTTTGTTAGTAGTGTTTTTTTTCACATTTCTAAAACAACCCTTTGGCTGGCAGAATGTGACTCGAACAAAAAAATCCATTTAAAACTTAATATTAAGTGAATGATCCTTGAATCGAAAAATAGTTTTAACACATCTACAATATTTTATCGACCTATCCAACTTCACACGAGAAATTAAAATCATTTCCACTCTTAATCCTCAACCTAAAACAATATTCCTAATACATTTTATTTTACCACTTTATCGGCATAATTAACATGCCAAATTACAGCTTTCTAATATTATGAGTCTCTGAGCTGAGCCGTTGGCGGACAGACGACGGACATGGTGAAACTATTAAGGCTCCACGTTAACTACGGATCCCTAAATATGAGGTAAAGTTATACAAGGTCGCTTTTTATAAACTGGTGAAGTTGAAAAAGGGCAATTATAAAAACATAAATGAATCATTTTAGCTAAAAAAAAAGAAAAATTGTATACGCTAGTTTTTGAGAAAAACGCCAAAAACTATTTTTATTTCAATTTCAATGATATGAGGGAAGAGTGGGGAACGATTAAAATAAGAGAGACAGAGGCGATGACGTAGAGATATATTTCTTTTTGTTTGTTAGGAAAAAAAATGAAAACTAGCCCGTTTTTAAAAATGACAATGATATGGCCCGCTTTCTATAAAATAATTAGATGTTCTGTTAAAGTTTCACCAGTTTATCAAAAGCGAATTTTATATATTCGCTTTTTTTATAAAACATTCCTCTTTATAAATATGAAACTGATATAATAAATCAGTAAACCATCTGTAGTGGTTTGCCACTTCATCAAAATTATCAATCTAGGGCAGTTAGTGGGTTCATCAGTCTCGCCGCTGACCCAAATATGGGTCCTAATAGTTTAGCTGGAATTTGTGGTCTGAGCCTCCATAGACCATTTAATACAAGTCAAATTAGCCTTTCAATATTGTAATACGGACCCATTAAATATTCAACTTCCAATTTATTTCTAAGCTACTCGCTGTGTAAATATTAATCAATCCAAATTGGCAAATAAACTTTTACGTAACTAATTAGTAGGATGGCATTATTGATGAGGTTAAACCCTTTTAGGTCAAACTAACATAAAGCTCAATGTATTACATTTTAGCAAATTGAAATTCGTGTCGTGCCGTGTCGTGTGGTGACGGCACGTTAAAATAATTGCACCACCCCTTTTCTTTCTATGGGTGTCGTAAGAGGCGACTATAGGAGAACCGCCATAAGAAGACGGGCAGCAGCGTCTCCTCTCCACTATTGGCCAAACTGCGATCGCCAACACGCCTGCCAAGCATGGCGATTATGGCAAAATCCTACTTTTGGAGAGGCCTGTCCAGCAGTGGACTGATATAAGCTGGTAATGATGATGATGATGATGAAATTGGAATTTGGAAACACGTGAGGAAAATTATGTGACAGGTAGTAGTCTAAATAAAAACAAATTGTATTCAATATTTAATATAAACAATATTAAATCAACATCTCATAAACTATCCATTCAAACAAAATTGTAATAGAATATACTATAGACAAACATCACATGAATCTGCATATACATTAAATGCTTTTCTTGTGAGGTCTTGTAAATTTAAAGTTTCATTTAAAGCATTTGCAATATGAGGTCGATGGAAATAACACTTCCAACAACAGAAAGTTTACAATAATTACACAAAACGATAGAGGTAAATGAAATAAAAGAGAAATGTATTTACATAAAAATGAGAGTGGATATTTAACCAAAACAACACGTAAATAATACTGTATATAAAATAATAAATCCTTAAATTAAAAAGGCAAGAAAAAACGTATACAATGTATTTACAAAATTTTGTATCTACTTCTAAACTATTCAAATAATAATTAAAGTATAGAAATGTGACATTAGCAGATACAGTAACATTATTTACATAAAAAATCTTTTAAATTATACGAAGTGCGTATTAGGTAAAATAGTTAATGCGTCATTGATTACACCATTACTCCTTACCAATAAACCTTGTATGACTATTTGTTTAGCTAAGTTTAGCTACTGCCTCTTTAGCATTCGTATTTAAAAATCAACAGATTAAACAAAAAACTGTGTCGTCTATTCATTATTTACACAAAGTCTATTGATTCGGAGTTAAAAATTGAGCAGATAAAAGGCGTTCTATTGTTCAAGCCAAGATTTTCACCGCGATGAAGCTTCAAAACTAATAAATACAGAGTCCGAAGACCTGTACAGCTTCGGGTGGACTATTCCAAATGAAACGCCTCACAAAATGTTGATTCCATTCAACATTTTTGAAGGTAACTTGCACTGCACTTGTTAAGTCCGTTCGTTCACGTTCAGTCGTTGTCGCGTCAAAACTCACTCACTCAAAGTTTCAGAGCTCTAAGAGTTCACCGTCTGTAATATCCAAGGCACAAATTTTGATATCCTTGTGCAAACGCCGGGTAAATTCGCTTCGCCGCATCCTATCCCCCAACTAATGATACCGGCGAGAAAATACCTTTGGTCTCTTCCTTTTACCTGAAAAAAAAAGAACATCATTACAACAACAATAACCTTTTTCTATCATAACGAGACGTTTTGGCTCGGTGCCTTGATTTGGTTATACTGAGAATGCCTAGACGGAGCAACGTTGTACTTTTTCGAGACGAAATTGAAAAACAGATTACTGTTACGAAAAAGGTTTTTTCGTTAAATTAATACGGATGTTTTTCAGTTTGGGAGGATTTTAATGTTTTTAAGAACATTCGATTTATTTTGTAATTAAGATGTAAATGTTGCATCGATACGAGTATCGTTTGAATAAAATAAATCTTAATAACTAAAATACAAACTTATTATATGGGCAGAAAGTTATTCCATTTTATAAATCCTGTATAATATATTGCATTTGTATGCTTCGGAAGAAAATGATCTTTACCTACCCGCATTAAGCCCGAGTCGTATCCTCTCAAAACAGACCAGACGCAGATGTCAAAGATTCCTCCTGCAATTTACTTCATGATGGGTTGACAATCAGTCTGAGAAAAACCTGAGCCATTATAAGAGAAGTCATTTTATCCTCACTAGAAGCAGATGTCAAAGATTCTCCCCGCAATTATCTTCATGATGGGCTAACAATCAGCCTGAGATCAATATACTCACATTGCACTGAATGCAAGTGTAGGAGCTTTGGCTTGGACAGACCCTATTTCCAAAAGAAGACGATATTCTGATCTTCTTTAGAAACATTTACCTGTAAAGGCCCTCCTGAATCGCCCTGGCAGGAGTCGTGTCCGCCCCTCTCGTGGCCGGCGCACAGGAAGATGTCCGGGATAAACTCGTGGCGGCCCGCCCGGAGGAACATCGACTTGCAACGCTCGTTGGACACTATTGGCACTTGCACCTAAAGAATTAAGTATGTATTTATTTTCATGTTATTTATTCTTTATTGAAAATCAATAATTATCGGACTTAATGGCTTAAGGCACTCTTTATCGGTCATGTTGAATTTTGTGAATGTAATTGTCATTTTTTCGAAGTGAATGTGCGCCACATACCAATCGATGTAGTAACGAAACAATTCTCGTTTTACGGTGGATTTTGTCACAAATATTTTCAAGCACACTGAGACCTCACATTATCATCATCATTTTAGCCATAGGTCGTCACCGTCTCTGAGGTCCCGGTTTTGATTGCTCGTCGGGTCAATGTAGAAAAACGAACTTTTAAATACTGTTTCGGGTCTGGATATTGTGGCACCGTCGTTGTTTCTGATTTCTATAACACAAGTGCTTTAGCTACTTACTTTTAGAGAGCTACGACTACGTACAAATTAGAGCAATGTATGTGATGTTGTCCAGTATTTATTATTTATAGAACGTCCACTACTGAATATAGGCCTCCCCTAAATAACTTCCAGATTGGCTGGTTGGCAGCACAATCTCAGTCCACGCACACAAAAAATATTAAAATGCAGAAGGAAATTCAAGCTTCAAATAACTAATACAGTCCCAAAACTTACCTCCTGCAAAACAGACGGCAGCACCCCTCCCTCTGACAGTCGGCCCCAACCCGTCACAGTGGCGTTCTCCCCCACAAGCAGGTCATCCGTCGCTGGCAGACAGATCGGGGATATGTGAGGCGCAAACTGAACAGGAGCCTCTAGCTTCACCAGAGCCAGGTCGTATTCATACGTGAAGAAGTTGTACTTCGGATGGACAGCTTTCCGAGCCACTCCTCGTTCCACGAATGGGTACTGTTCGGAAACTGAGGAGAAGTCGTATTCGCCGACTCGTATCCTTATTTGGGAGGTTAGAAGACTGAAAAAAAATATCCAAAAAATGTTAAGTGTTTTCCAAGATGATTATCGGGATACATAAAAAGTTATTTTTTAGTCAATAATAAATAAATAAATTTTCCATTACTCGTAATCTTATCAATTATTAATTTCAAACTCAGAAAATCTTGTACTAGTCGTTTAAACTAACTAAATACATTTAAAAACATTCATAACTTTAGTACAAGTGCTCGTGCTGATCACACAAACATTCGCCCTGGATTCAAACCCGCAACCACTTAGCTTTGCAGTCCTGACCGCGAAACAATAGACGGTTGTCAGTACTACTTCATTTGGATGTTAGTGTAAAGAATTTATTCAACAGAGTAAATCGAATACTGTATCCCCTTAGCCCTCACTAATTCCAACACAATGTGGGACATATAATTTTGTTATAGATACAGAGGTAAAACTTCAAAAGTGGTTGTTGGTAATCTCTGAAGCCTTTATAATACTTTTTAAATAAAACAAAAAAAAATATATTTGAAAATTCATATTGTCCTCGTGGGGGTGATAAATATTCTACTAATGTTAAAATGAAAAAATGTTTCATATAATCTTTGGTTCGCCATCGTTCAGCGCCTACTAACAGGGCTTGATGATTCATTCCAAGCAAAGAAAAGTGACATCAATAACCATGAAAAGGTACTCAAATACGCCCTTCAATCGCTCTCGGAGAAAGTGTACAGCTACACTTCTATATTAGTAAAATTGCTTATTAGTGACAGTCATTATCATCTTCTCAGTGAATTTCAATCTACTGCTTACCTTGATTTATACTTTTAGTTTACACCATGCATCGTTTATTTTTGTATACAAACCATTCTACTTAACCTATCAGCGTATGGTCATACTTACTCATCAACGCAGTGCCCAGCCGTGGCTATCCATCCTTCGTTGATGATGGCGCCTCCGCACCGATGGGTGGACGAGAACCCGAAGTAGGAGTTCCGTCTGACGGACACCTGCCACGGCCACTTGCCAAAGCTGGAGTCCTTGCCGCCCATGATCCTTGTCTCTGGTCGCGGCCACATTGCTGTTAATCCACATTCTGAAACATAAAGTTGTTTGTTTATCTTTAACCAGTTGATTCATTGTCCATCTTAAAGTTGGAATTGATGAAACTTTAAAGCTGAATTTGAGAGTCAGGCTCACAGCATACAACTCACAAATTAATAGGTTTGAATGGCATAATGAGAAGTTTGAATGGCATTACAACTGTCTGACTAAATAGTCTTAGCTATTAAGATCTCTGGACTGGACTCTCTGGACTCTGTCTGTCTGTTTGTCATCTATAACTATGAACAAAATGAGTACAGGACAGGTACAGGTATATTATTCTAGTCTTATTAAATCTGATTAAGTGTTATAGTTAATTATTTGGTTCCTCACAATACAAGTAATTTAATTTCTTATTTTGGGAGCATGACAATAAAATACTAGGACGTGTATTATTTTCTGTTGGGTTTCATTCACATTTGTATTTATTAAATATGATAGCATTTAGTTAATTTGCAGTAAGAAAGAACCCTCTCATCCTTTCTCAGGCCCAAATTGTAACTCATCATAACACACGTAAATCACGATCTCAGGCGCGACAATAAAAGGAAAAATCTTTCTCGTTACAAAAAGTATGCAATTTGTTTTATGAGAGACGAGCTTTATCGTGCAGTGGAGATTACATCTCGACCTCATTTGGGCGCAGAAGGGGCATTAGAATAACCGCAATTTATTTTGAGACGAAATCATACTCTTTGGTTACGGCGTCAAGTGAAAATTTGCGTGGAAGTACTCAAAAATTGTGTTAACGCGGCATTATGTTGTCGCACCGTAGCTTGGGCAAATAAAGTTTTTACGGCGTCTGAGGTCACTGGGCCGAATTTATTTAATTATTGTCGTTTGCCGATGTCATGGGCAGCTTCGTCGTTATTATGATTGAGTATTATTATTCAAGAAGGACTGAAACGAATGGATATTTAAGCTGTGCCTAACCTGCTAATCCGTAGGTTCATGACATAACTAGGTGTCATACTTATGCTTGTTTACTCACTTAAAAACCTCAAGACCTAGAAGTGGAATCTTTAGTAACAATTACGTAGGACCTAACGACATGGACAAGTTCCTTATTTCCTTCTCCTATTGCTTTGTACTGTTCAAGGTGCTCGTAGGTAAGTGGCTGCAGCGCTTTGGTATCGATTACTAAAGTTAAGCAACGGTTGTAACCATTCCGACCATATTTAGTAACATTTATTACGTGCATCACCGTGCTTCGGAAGGCACGTTAAAAGTTGGTCCCGGCCAATATCGCTTGATACTGGTCTTGAAGCCTAGTCAAAGACCCTAAGGCTGCTAGATTACATCTGTTAGGTTTAGTCACTGGCCTTACAACACCCCTCCTCAACTATGAGGTGAGGCATATGCCCTGTAGTGGGACGTATATGTGCATCTTTTACCGTTCGTAGTCCGATCCGTGTCCCAAATGCGGCTGTTTAGACATTTAGAGCAATTGTCATCAGGGTGCCTAGTGCGAGTTGCACAAAACAAGCAAGTCACTTAAATCGATGGAAAAGTAATACAAATTAACATTCACTTTTCGAAAAAAGTAAACGACGCGGCTATTTCTTGTACTCTCACAAGGCCCTCAGATCTTCCTACCCACAGATTGTTGAACCAAATAATTTTGAATCATACATGGCTATTTACACATCCATATTTATCTGTATGTGCAAGTTTCCTCTCGGTATTTTCCAACAACACCGACCGAATAATTGGTAAAAATTTGAACATAGGTTTTAAAATATCCAAAAGTGTATGCTTGAATAAACTCACGATTCACAAATCTGCTTTGCAAAATTGCTGCATTTACTCGGACCAGAGAACTTCCACCGTACTTATGGTAAATTTGATAAATGGAGAAATATTTTATTGAACTTACCAACACTGTTAGTAGCTGCCGTCGTTTGTATAGGCGGCTGTGTCGAATCCTCCGTCTTATTTATCGTATACGGATCTTTCGGCTTCTGGTAATTCTTGTGTGGTTTGCTGGTGGTGGTGGTAAACTTCTTCGTTGGCTTCGGCTTGCCGGCTGGCTTCTCCCAGTTTGATGGTCGGGGTTTCGTGATAAAGGAAGGCTCTGTCGTCACCTGCCAGTGGATGGTGTTCAAGTTGCTTGGCCTTGACATTATTTGTGCTGGAATTTTAAGATTAAAATGTGTTTATTTATACTTCGTCAAAGAGAACAATCTTGATGATTTTATAACGTCTAAGTATGGGATTAATTTTCAGATAAATGGTTTATGGGTCGAGTCGAGATGGTCAAATATTAATAGAAACAGTAATTAATGCAGCCGATGAAAAGTAAAGTAAAGCTTTCTTGTTTAATATTTTTTTACGTTATTGGCTACGATTGCTAAGTAAACCTTTGTCTTCTAGTCTATATTCTAACTGCTTCTAAAGTATTGAGAATATTTGTTATGCTGCTTAGTCGTAGGTAGTCAAAGATAACTTATTAGCACGTGCTCCAGATAAATGGCTTTTTATTTATTTTTTTGGCAAAAATATATATTTGTACATACGTAAATAACGCCATCTATAATTATTATTATGTACTATAAATTGATAAACTCACCTGACGAAATGCTATTCTCAGCATGCTGCTCTGACACGGCCATTGGCCGCGCTATACTAAGACTAGACGAAATCTTATTGTGGGGACTAGATTCCGCTTCACTCGGCCTATTTACATTTTGGTACTTATTTACACTGTTATATGTTATTTTATTAACTATATCACTATTTTTTTCGCTACTCGATTCTAAATTGTCTATAGAAGGTAAGTTTATTTCTGGCGGTCTATAGCTGTAGGACGTAGGCGCGCCATCTATTGGTTTAGTCATGAACGACGGCCTTTGTGTCTGCCAGTTTGGCCGCGCTATTGTTTGTGTCGACGCCTCCACTTGCTGGTGCGTCGTGCTGTGCCCGCTAGATGGCGGTGAGTACGGCTTTTCCGTCACTGTGACTGGACTTTGTGTTTCTGAAAATAGAAAACAATATAATGATGAGAAAATATATTTGAAAGATATATTGATAAAATCGTACAAATTCAATTAAACCAATTTTATCAAGTTCATTCTATTTTATCTTGTTCTGTAAATGCTAAATAATGGAAAAAAGTGTCAGGTTTGAAGTCATTTAAAAGATTTTTTTTTTTTATAATAGGTAATATACTTCATTTCTAATCATGTTAAATGCACGTGAGGTACCTCTGCTTAGACATTCATGACTAATCCTCAAAAAATCACTACTGCCTGCTGTCAACTGCTTTGTTTTCTAAAATCAATGAATAAAATATATACAACGTCTAAAGTTCACTGACGAAATCATTGGTACAGTATCTGGTGAACCAATCCTTTTATTACCTACTTTATAAGGAAACAGCAGATTAAATAAAGTATACAAACGTATAAATAATGGTTTATAACCCTTCAGCCAAAGAATATCAACATCTTCAGCCCAGAAAGAGAAACTTCCGCATTCTTTATGTTTACATTTATGCTTATGTTTTGCTTGCATTTAACTCAATATTACCAATCATTTACGTACCTTCTATATTAATAAGCGTCTATAGTAGTAGTAATTAAAATAAAATACTAGTTCGTGATACTCCAGACTAGCCAAGACTACGTTTTACATTTTGTCTTAAAATTATTATAGGATATAAGCAACGTTTTATGTGCATCTTAATATTATGTACGTAATTAAATTTTATGTATTTTGATTGGCTGTGCCAGCAGAAGAGAAATTAGCTAAAGATAAAGATCTATGCACATTTTTACATTTGCTCCTTACTATATGTTTCCACTCTTACGATTGTCCATTGATTGTTCACGTACCTTCTACACTGATCGGCTTATATGGTAGTAGATAGCACAAAACAATGATGAGGATACATTTTTGCATGTTTTCCTCTTACTATGTTTGCAACCTAGGTACCAAGACAATGACGAAAAGCTGAGAGTATTCCTCAATTTCAGGTTTTGGTGTTGTTATCTGCTGTCTCCGATGTGTACCTACTATGTGTGATGTGTTTAGTCTCGGCTTCTTGTGTCTGTCTCAACACCAATAAAACTTAAACTCTGCGAGCTCTCTAACCATTGATGGTTCGTACCGTCTATACTGATTCGGCTTCTCTGGCAGTAGACGGCATGAGCCGATGATGAACCAAACTCCTGCATGTTTGCCTACGACTCTGTTGCACTCTTGCAACCACATTCAGGAGGTAGTTCAGGACGCAGTATAGGCTCTTGTCTACCAACCAAAGTAGACTTTGTAGAGACCAAGACCATAGCCAAAGAGGAGACACCGAGAGCCTTCCTCTACTTCACGTTTTGATCTCCTGTCTGGGCCTCTGAACACATACGATAACCTGAAGATGTATGCGGTCTCCGATCTTTATCTTCGGTTTGGCCTCTTGTCTCTGTCTCGACGCAGACCCTCTACAAGTTTATACAACTTTAAGAGTTCTCTAAAAATTGATAGTTCATACCTTCTAAACTGATCGGCTTTTCTGGCAGTAGACAGCATGAGCCAATGATGAACCGGTCTATACAAACTCCTGCATGTTTTCCCCCGACTCTGTTGCATTCTTGTACCCACATGCAGGAGCCCCGCGCACCGCCCGCTTCGCACGATTTCCGGGACATTTGGTAACCTGGAAACAAAAAAAAAACTTTATTTATTTTCAAAACATGGTATAAGAAGTGAGAGATGATTTGAGTATGTGCATGTGCAAATGAAAGAAGATTTGATAACAAGTTGAAGTGAAAGAAGAGATCATAGAAATAAACCATAACTTCTAAAAAAAACAAAAAAAAAATTGCTGAGATAAAAAAAAACTTATCCATGAAAGAACGAATATCCTATTGTTTGTTTATTACGTATGTTATCTATTAGTTTGAAATAAATGACATCTATTTGTTATATTTTACGACTCGCGGAATCGCAGCCACGGAAGGTGTATTTTTCATGCCGAATGCGAAGAGGAACCACCAAGGGAACCACCCTTTAGAAAAAGTTTTACCGGCAAACAATAGATGGCGCTACAAGTTCCTAATTTCAAACAGTAGGTTTACCCTGTTGACGAATCACACTACTTAGAGATTATTTTCGCCGACGATTAAGAGTTGTCGCTACTAGTTTCTAATTGCAAACATTCACTATGTATTTATTTTGGCTTTAAGGTAATAATACAAAGTGCCTCTTCACTGAAAACAAATTATTGCATTGTAGAAATAATTGATTGAATTTGAAGCAAATCCAAAATATTTGTGTGTGACAATTAGGTACTGCTACTTTTAAAAAAATCGTTGTAATAACTCAGAATCACGCCGCAGTAAATAACGTAGACTGCAATTTCATTTACGTAAACTAAAATTAATGTGATACAGGAAAGTAAATTCCTCAAACAAACTCTTAAATACTGAATCAACAGAACAATTCATTTCAGCATCAAACAGAACACAGATTTAAAACGCATTACAGCTATTATAAGTAAAATTCTATTTCTAGGCACGCAACTGCATTCTAGACGCTCAAATAAGATTTTTTTGTATTGCAAAGTAAAATGGCTAAATGAGACGAATCAGAGCGAGACTGTGTTGTTTTACGAAAATCTACAACATAGTGGCACGATAGAAAAACCGGACAAGTGCGAGTCAGACTCTTTTATACCAAATAATATTATTTAGCACTACATTTGCTTTAGGTAAATTAGTTATTTTATTTCGATTATTGAATTCGATCAAAAACGCAAAAAAAAAAGTTTCTTATTGCGGTTAATGTTTTCGTAAATTATTAAAAGGTGTACCTATTAAAAAACATACATTACACAAGTTATAATAAGTAGTATTTTGTAGAACGTAAGTTTTATAAGGAAACTTTGTATGTCGTAGTGGGTCACATATTTTAGTAGAACAAAGTTGAAATAAACCAATTAAAGTTTCTGACAAAAGGATATATTTGAAAAGTTGCGACATGAAAATCAATTGGGTTGGGTATGAAAGTTTTGCAGAAGGCCAAATCTGTTTTGTACAAATCTGTTTTTGTATAATATGTTTTCGGACTTCTTGTTAAATGAGTTTAGAGAACTTAGAGCATGTGTAGTAAAAAGTAATGTAGTGTTTCTTTATATTTTTAACTTTAATCGATAATGAAAGCGAAATTGAATCGTCACACAAAACACACACAAACACATGTATATGATATACGAGTAGAAATGTAATGTAATTTTCATTTATTACCCGACTGCCAAACGAGGGTTATGTTTTTTTTTAATCTTAAACTGTGTAATCTAAAAAAGGTGAAATCAAACTTATGGACTCTGCAAGGGGATCAAAATTTTAGAAATACTTATTACTTAAAAAAAAAACAAATAATTTAATCAAGATCTTTTACATTTTGTAACGAGCAGATAACGTTGCATTTTTCGAACTTAAAGTAATGTAAATAATAACTATTAACATACATTTTATAGGTTTTAGTTTGAAAGTTAATAGTTTTGTTGAAAATATTTTGCAATTTCACTACTTACACAAACTTATGTCATAGGCATGTGCTTGTAATGACTTTTCACTACATACACAACATTCATTGCAAGCAGGCACAATATTACAACGACAACAATTATTATAGTGATTCCTGTTCAGCATGACATTTAATTACAAAATCGGAGTTCACTGCTCATCAGACAAAGACAAAGCCTTCAAAACTCCGAGTTTCTCATAGGAAAGCCGACACACTGCCTCGGTTCAAATGCCTTGAAAGTTTCAACGAAATTGAATGGTTTCTCCACTGGCCTATGTTACCGTATTATCTAGGCAGTTGATGAATGTGTACTTAACAATGACATTTTGGAAATGGTCGACCTGTTTAGCTCAAAGGCGCGGTGATTCGCATTTAAAAGGGCCCCGGGTTCGATACTAGGCATGCCATTTTAGGAAAAATATTTTTTTGCAAATCGCGTCAAGGCGAGCTGCGAAATGGATTTTGCAAAAGTATTTGTTCAATGATATACCTAATGATAGACACTTGGATTTCGCTTAAATCGAAAGGTATAATAAATTATATAGATTTAAACGCTTTAAAACAGTATCAATTAAGTATTATCGGCGAATTGCAGACAAAGTTGCCAGAGCACATTTTTATTTGAAATTTCAAATTATCTAAACTCAACTCCATGTATGCCATGTTAAGCAAGAACTTTTAAATTTAAATAAATTATTAAATATTTTATTAATAACACATAACAAACAGTTTTATATCCTACATTTTTTTTTACATCGCTTTCAGGCCAGAATTCATCCGAACGTAATCTTTGTTTACTTTAAAACAAGGCATTTTGTTAAACCGAAATCCCAATGCATAGATATATAAGTGCTAGCAATGGAACTAGCCAGATAATATCTTTCAAAACCACAAGTTATTTACAGACCTCACTGACCCTCAGCGTGATTTACACAATAGCTTCGATTAAACGTGTTTCATTTGCGGCAGAGTAGATATTAATGTAAAAAGAATACTGCCGTCTATAAGCTAAAAGGCCGCTAATTGACATTTGGTCATTTTTCACTTTTGATGAGATGGCAAGTGCAAAATGGTGGGGGTTGGTCATAAAGTCGGTGGTACAAAGAAAATATATTTTTTTTTTAACATACCATGTGATGTATCGAATCAAAGGGCTTTCATGCGCTTGTCTTCTCATCAAAAACCTCTTTTTTATGATCCAATTAAACTTACGCGGAACTTTTTGGAGTCCAAAATATCAATAAGTTAACGCCTTAATATGATGCTCCAAAATGTTGAGCACCAAAAATTTAAAAAGGATTATGTATAAGTCCCATACAAAGCAATACATACTAAATCTACCTCCTATGTTTAATAATATATTTTTAGTGCAATTGGTACATACTTGGTTTTAACTCTCGATCTGCTCTGCAGGGAGCGAACTTTTCTAAATTGAGTCACCGACTTAAAATCTAAAATTAAATTGGCTCGGGATCAAGTTCCGGTGGACGCTATTCTCTTTTAGAAACGTTATTATACGAACCAACTCAAACTTCAGATTTTACAGGTAGTTTTAAACTAAAGCGATAACTTAGAGTACATTTTGAGAGTTTACTTTCTAAATGTTGAATGACTTTTGTTATTGTTTAAATTTAAGGTTATTTCTAAATAAGTTTAATAACCCATCTCTATAATTAAAATCGTCATCATCACCGTTTGGAAGACCACTGCAGAACATAGGCTTCCATAGAAAACCACAGCAATTGGCTCTTGCCAGTTTGCATCTAGCAGCTTCAAATAAATTATTAAGTATTTTTCTTCTTTTTTCTTCGAATGAAGACCTATTTAATAAATAAAAGAATTTTAAAATTCGCTCCACAATTAGCGGAGATATCGAATAACATACAAAAATACCGTCATACATAACCTCAGAGCATAGAACATCCTCCTTTTTGCAGTCGGTTAAAACTAAATGTAGCCATAGTTGTATAATAGTAGGTACTTATAACGTCTAGACACCAAAGAATTCAAAAGAATCAAAGAACTCAAATTCAATTTATTTGATTCAAAATCAAATAATAGTATTCGGACACAAATCGGTCAACCGTAACTTCACGACCAAATTAGTGCGACAATCGATTTACAATCTCTTTAATATCGATGGTGTCGAAAACGATTATCTCGGAAATTAACCCCTAGTCGTCGATAGTAAAAATGCTTTTTTACGCCTTATAACATTAAGTTGACCTAAATAGACGTGACAGTAAATAAATAAATACCAGAAACACAGCAACTTAGTTATGGCATTGAAGTAGTAAATATTGTCCTTTTATACCTTGCACACTTAATAATATAGAAAACCGTGTGACGAAAAAATTTAATTTTGTATGAAGTCAGGTCAGGTTTGAATTACTACGAATATCAATTCCAAATCTCCTTAACCCTTAACCAGGGTAACCTTAAACCAACCGACTCCTTATACCTAACTTACGAGTGAAAATCAATCAAAAATTTTGTCTTCCAGGCCTGGTTAAGAGTTACAGTAAAAAGTCAAATAATATATTTATTTAAAAAGAAACAATGTATATACATAAGGTCTACGTAAGAATACACTAAAACCTTAAACGCAACAGTAAGCATTTATGCCACAACAGAAGTGCAAGTGACAGCGGATACTATTCAAAACTGTCAGTAGCAAGCGAGGGGTTACAATAAATTGCTGTATTCAGAATCCGTGCCGATCTGATTTGCTGCCGGGCCATTATATTGCAATAACAATAAAGTTTAACCAATATCGCACTGTAGGGCTAACACAAATAAATATTAGAAAAAGGATTTAAAAAACCGTGACCGTAATCTTTACCGATGAACTGTCCTACAGACATTTCTACAATATTTTTTTTATATTTTTTAAGCCTTAAGTCGTGTTTTTCAGGTTTATGAAATGTAAAAAGTTAAACTTTTTTTTACAGTTCCTACTAGATTTTCTTGCCATGCCGTATGATATAATTCAGAAAATTTATGGATTTGTATCTCAAAAGAAAGAAAAAGATTCATAGATTATCTGTCTGTTTTTAACAGAAACACGAGAAGATATAAAGTTGAAATGAAAAAAAAAATGTGTGAAAAAAACCGTTTGTATTGTACCCCCTCGGCGCGCGAGTTAGACTCTCAGTAGGCCGAGTTTTTGTTTGCTAACACAGATAGTCCTGGTCAGAAGAATGGGATTTCCCTTTTCTTTCTATCTAGTATATTAAAATGTATTTGCCGACCCTAAGCCCTATCTAGCTCCGCCTTACATAGTTCAACTGGTAAGCGGAGTCCGTTGGAATCCGCGTCGTATTTTGTTCGTTGGATTTTCATCGAGAAATAATTTCCAATGACGATAAATTGTTCGGGATATATTGTGAGCTGAGCAGGCTACCGGTTTAATCGGAGTTGGAGCAAGGTGCAAGCTGATGATATAGGTTAAGCATTCCTTTAATTACGGCAATACCCGCTCATTCTTTTTTTTATTTTTATGTTGAAGGCTATAGAACATTAAAAGATAAATAAATAGCTGGTTTCCAACAGCGACTTTGGTTTTATGAATGGTTTCAGGAGGAATACAAACAACATCAATTTCAAAAATGAATTAATCAAGTTCGTCTTTACATTCAAATCTGCATTCGTCTCTCTCCTCGCTAACTCAGTCTTTGTTCTCTTTTAAACATCTTGCGTTCCATTTTATAAATCCCACCTTTATATGGTCAAAGTAGTTCGGTCATATTTATTGTGACCAACATACGTGCGCAATGATTGTGGATCGGTGCTCAATAGGTGTGACTGGTGGAAGAATTTTTTTTTTTAAAGGCAAATAAGAATGATCTAAGTGTCCCAGGGGTAGTAACACTTTGAGACGTATGCTAATATGAAGGTAATTGTAATAAATTTGGTAATGATAGCGAAACTAAACCTTTCCAAAAATGTGTTTAAAGATTTTAGATCCTGTCGCTATCAGCTTATGACTTATTATAGCAAAACTGCTCCCTCAAAGGCTTCATCGCAGCGATCTGCGCACGCGACGCCCGGGGAAAGTGTATGTTCGACTCGCAACAATCATCTCTATACGCGCTGTTTATTGCTTGAGCATTAACCCTTGGATGCATGATGAATGACACCATAACTTTTATCTGGTGGATCTCTTCTTCATCATGACAGCCTATTGCAGTCCACAGCTAACGTAAGCCTCCTCAAAAAAGCGCTAAAGAGCTCAATTTCCCACTTTTTTCATCCGGCAACTCCCAGCCATCTTCTTATAAGCTGTCAGTACATAAAGCTGGAGAGCGACCTACACTTCGTTAGTGAATCTCTAATTATTACTGATTTAGGGTTATTAATGTGTTACTACTATTTTTTCAGTACAGTAGATAGTAAAAAATAACACATAATGAAATAATAATATGAAAAAATAACACAGTTCATTATTTTTAAACATAACTTTCTTTGGATAGGCACATAAGTCCAAATATTCGGGCGACTTTTTTCCTGTTCTATTACTACAATATTTACAAAGGTACAGCGCCGATTTGTCGCATATAAATTTGAAATAATATAACTTGGGTGGGAAAATAGGGGTGATTTATTGTTCACTCTCAGATTTTAATGCTTATCTTATATCCACAGAAAATCATTAAATAAAAAAGTCGGTGCGATCCAAAAAAGAACTGATTGGGTATACTTACATTTGTTAAGGAACTTAGTTATTAAAGTTAAATGAAAAAAAGTTTATTATTTTTTGCTTTTAAGTTTTTCGTCGGTTGAATTTTTTTGTTAAAAAGTTTCTATTTATAACGTGTTTATTTTTTATTTTTAATTTAAATTAATAAGTCAGTCAGACCCATTATCCTGGCAAGGGTTAAATTGCTGTTGCTGAGCGCTATCAAATCGCCGCTTCCATTAGCGTCGTTATTATTTAACAACTGGTTACGAATCTGTTGTTCCTTAAAGACTAGGTCGATGTGCTGATTGTGTATGATTAATCTGCCTTTATAAGCTTTTAATGATAAGTGAATGCATTTCTGTATTAGAACCTGGTATTGAAATTTCTGTATTATGTGAGGGGGTTTTGCAGCTATTTTGTTGTTTATTGCTAGAAAACTTTGTTTTTCTTTCTTTTAATGGCTTTGAAATATAAATATACCGCCGACATTTGACCGTATTGCTGTTTTGCCGATAACTTCGTTTGCAAAGACTTTAGACTTTTTACTAGAATTAACATAAAAAGATGAATGATCATCCATCAAACATACAAATTTAAATTATATGTTAGGGTACCTAAATAAGTGATAAGATTAATGACGTTTTCAGTATACTTAATTACTTAAATTTGTTATGAAAAAGCCAAAGTAGAAGAGATGATATTTTTTTAGGTAAATAGGTAATTGGATAAAAGCATTAGTACAATAAAGCGGAAAATTGTTAGTCTTTCTCAGTAACCAAAGCTTTTGTATGAAACAATATTATATTTTTATCTTTCCTTCCTTTTTATTTTAGATATTTCAAAGCAAACAAACGAAAGAGCGGATGGCCGTACAATAACTTCAATCCTTCGTTTAGCCTTCTTCCTGCGAGGGTCGAGTTCCTGTGCATAATATAGTTCGAAACGGTAGCTCCCTCTGTAACTGATATATAGGGTTACATTGCAGATTTGCAAGGTAGTGCCAATTTTTTATGAACCACTCAGAATCAATATTTAAATCGATCTACGATATAAACGATCTATAAGTCAATCTCTTTGTTTTTTATTAATATCCACTGTTTATAGTTGGTACTGGTGGATAATCTTATCTCATTCATAAAAAATGTAACCCTGTATAATACAATCTATGATGCTCAGTTACGATTAAAAGAGTACTAATTTTCAAAATTATTTCAATTACTAAAGTTTTTTCTGCGATATTCGTATTCACATTAAGTAAAACACTACGTTTAATATGGGGTTTCCCGTTACGGAATGGACCGTGGGGTGTACTGTTTCATGGTATGCCCACAGATCCGCCACATTTAATTTAAACCGGGTTTATACCCACAGTTCAGAGGTTTTGGTTAAATTAAGTGAAATAGCAAATAATCTTGTCCCAACGAAAATAGCAATATGATTGCAATAAACAACACCACTTAGCAGCGTGCATTGGGTAATGCCTATGTCTTACAGTTTGACTGACGAGGATTCATTAAGATGTTAATTATTGTCCCAAAAAATTCGAATCCCCGATTGGCGTAGTGGCGCAGATATTTATATCAAAAGGTCCCGTTTTCGATCCCCAATCCAGCTCAATTAAGAAAAATCTGTTATAAATTGTCTAAGGTCTGGGTGTGCTTAAAAACGCCTAAAATAAACATGACAATGATTTCTGTTGCGTATTAATATATTTATTATAACATAATATAGCCTAGGTAAGCACCAGGTTAAATAAACCTTCTGTTCCTATTTGAATTGTGAGGGTCGGGACACTTCCGTAGATGGTGCTTTTCAGGGGGTGAATTTATCTTCAACGTTGTATGAGCAAAATAATACTTTTGACGCAGTTTTAGTTTTTATGGCCATGGAAAAAAAGACTCAAATTTCTGTGTGTGAAAATAAATGTTTTAGCAAATATTATGTGTAAATCTTGTTGTCATTGTTTACATACAGCTGTGAAATATAAAATCTGTTTGGCCTCCTAACACACTTGATGATTTATTTAGGACTAGCTGCTACCTTTTTTGTCGAGTCCGAAACCTTTTCCGGCATTTGAAGAAAAATATTTGAAGAATTTGAAGAAAAATATGCATCACAGCACAGAATGGTGAAATGTGGTGTGCCGCAGGGCAGTGTATTGGGCCCTTTGTTATTTATTATCTATATTAATGATATGGTTAAATCTAGTCTGCATCCAATGATTCTCTTTGCTGATGATAGTACTGTTTTTATTGAATGTAATAGTAGGGAAAATTATGAACAAGATATAAACTTTACTCTAAATAACATAATCAAATGGTTGATATCAAACAATTTAAAAGTAAATTTGGAAAAAACTTTAATTATGCAATTCTCTCAGAGGATGACTAACCCGGTGCTATCAATAAATTACGAAAATGATAAAATTTATGAAACGAATGCCACTAAGTTCCTAGGTATTTATATTGATAGTAATATGGCGTGGAAGTCTCATTCTATGAAGGTGTGTAAAAAGTTGTACAGTTTTTCTTATGCTTTATATAAATTGTCAAAAGTAGCAGACCGAAGCACAGTTTTAACGGCATATCATGGATTTGTATCATCTACACTGCGTTATGGTATAGTGTTTTGGGGAAATTCAACACATAAAGAAACCTTATTTGTCGCCCAGAAGCAGTGCATTAGATCAATTTGCAATTTAAAACGAATAGAAAGTTGTGAGCCATATTTTAGAACTTTAAAATTGCTAACCTTGCCATGTCTGTATATACTGGAATGTTGCGTTTTTGTTAAGTGTAATCCGGACTTGTTTCCATTAGTGGAGGCACCTAGCCGACCTCTTCGCCCAAGGAAACCCTTAATTCGCACTAATTTATGTAAAACTGCACTCATGAAAAACAGTGTCATTGAAATGGCACCAAAAATATTTAATAAACTACCAGAAACAATAAAGAATAGCACATTTAGACATTTTAAAATTAAGTTGACTGAGTTTCTCATTGAAAAATGCTATTATACTGTTAATGAATACCTTTTAGACCCAGAAATAAATGATTAAATGTGTAATATATATGTAGCTTCAATAGATATAATTTAATTATGATTTAATTGGTATAATTAGAATAGATTTGATAATGAAAATGATAAAATTAATGTATAGTTTGCAAATTTTGTAATATAGTATGTTGTTATACATACTAAGTTTAAATTAAAATGTAAATACCTACTTCATATACCTGAAAGGGTGAAGCATAGAGTTCGCATTTAAACAACCTACAACCTTTGTATGTACCTATGTTTATGAAGAAATAAATGATTATGATTATGATTATGATTATGATCATGCAATACCTATATAGTCGGTTTAAATCGTCAGTTTTAAACGTTTTTTTTTCGGCTGTCATTGATTTCTGTCCTTATAAAAATATTTTCAAATGAATCTTTTTGCCGTAAAAAGAAAGAATATCGAATGAGTAAAATCACATTATCCGTTACTAAAACCGTCACAAAATACGTTACCATTTTATACAGTAAGATACACCGTCTTATTACATTTTTGCTTCATTAATCACATAAGGCCGTTACACACTAGGTTTGTTATTTATTGGTTCAGTTATTGACCCGACGCGACCGCAACACCGCAAACTAACGATAACATAGAAGTAACATGATTTCGGATCCATATCTGGCGTTCAATTTATTTTAGGGTTCCTTTGTTAATCTTTGAAACCTTTTAAAGTTATTGCAATATTGATGAACCGATTGCAAATAATCCCGGTTTCGATTCATGGTCGGTTTATTTTGAAACGTTTTCGTTTATGATAAAAATATATTTAGCGCAAGAGAAATTAAAGCCTTAGGCTAGAATGAAAATAAACAAGAGATATTTGGTAGCTCAAACTAATTCAACTTTGTTTAATTAATCTGATGCTATCGTATGAATTACTCCAGCAGTTATTAATTATTTGACAGTCTTATACCCTTGAAGTGATTACCGAAGTAAAAATACAATAATCTACATAAATCTTTTGTACTATCTGTTAAGTTATTATTTATTCTAAGGTACGGAATCCTCAAATATTTTGTTCTATTCGGACTTGCCAATCTAATTTATAAATGTACCATTACATTTTATGACTGCTATAAAATAGTGACGTTTCGTTTTATTCTAATGTCTTCATTAATTCCGGACAGTATAGTAGTCGGAATGGCGAGCAGTTGATGAGCTACTCGCTATTAATTTGTACGTGATGAATATCGTATGTTTTTACTGGTTTGATTGAGTGTACATTAAAATTTACGGTAATTTTACATGTTATTAAATAGGAAACCGACTTAATAAACAAGACGCTTTAATAATAATTATTATTTATTCATGATGTAAGTTCCTAAATTTATTCGTTTTAGGACTGATTATACTGCAATAACTATTAACAGGAAACAAACTTTAAAATTAAAAAAAAACGTTTGAAATCCGTCCGTCCGTATGTCCTTCTGTCTCCAGGCTGTATCTTATGAACCGTGATAGTAAGAGAGTTGAAATTTTCGCAGATGATGTATTTCTGTTGCCGCTATAACAACAAATACTAAAAGACAGAATACAATAATTATTAAAGGGGGCTCCAATACAACAAACGTGATTTTTTTGCCGTTTTTAAATGGTACGGAACTCTTCGTGCGCAAGTCCGACTCGCACTTGGCCGGTTTTTTAGTTATAGAAAAGTGAAAGAAAAAAAATAATTATACAATTACATCATAAATACTTAGTATGACCTGACATTGGCATTGGCAATAAATTTTAAGAAAATTGGCTTTGCTGGTTTTGGCTCAGTAAGTCAGGAAAACAATTCATAAATTCAATTCATACATTCAAATCACTGCTGGAATATCATCCTTCAACCCTTAAGCGGCAGCCGGCTGTCGCACGTCCTTTGTTATTCAATTGTTTTCTATTTTCCTGGGAGCTGAAGGGTTAGGGACATAGAAGCGGTGTCCTAAAGAAGGTGGAGAAAGAGTAAAGTGTCGACGAAATAGCACAAAAGCGGACCATATCACTGGACGGGATAGACGCTAGAAAGAAAAAGAAGATAAAAAAATATTCTTCGTCTTTTAGGGTTCCTTACCCAAAGGGTAAAACGGGACCCTATTACTAAGGCTCCGCTGTCCGTCTGTCTGTCTGTCTGTCTCTCCGTCTGTCAGAGAGTTGATATTTTTACAGATGATATATTTCTGTTGCTGCTATAACAACAAATACTAAAAAACAGAATACAATAAAAATTTAAGAGGGCTCCTATACAACAAACGTGATTTTTTTGCCGTTTTTATAGATAATGGTACGGAACCCTTCGTGCGCAAGTCCGACTCGCACTTGGCCGGTTTAATTCGTCTCCACTACACAAGCTGCTTGCGATTGTAGCTGCCCGTAGACATAGGACATCAAAGGAGATGGCTCATAAATATGGTTTGGGGAGAATCACTGCAATTACAATTCATTAACACAGGGTAAGTAATTTTAATATTGTTTAATTCTTTGAAGACACGTAAACCTTTAAGTTATTCCACGCTCCGCCACAAACTTCATTATCTGCATTACCTCAAGGTTGACTGGTAGACAATTCTGGCATTAAGTCCGCAAATTGTACTCAACTGTGCAATAAAGTTTAAATAAATACCTAAACTAGCACCATTGAGCTCAAACCCTCAGAGCAGCAATATGAATCGTCTATCTTCAAAACTAGTAAGTTGTTTTTCACTTACACCAATATATGTACATAATATATGTATACTTAAATGCCCATAATAAAACAGTTACATCACTGATGAGATATTAACGTATTTTTGTTAAACTAATCAATGGTCATTTTCACTCGAAAGGGTATAAATTACAAATGTTAATTGTACATCTTTCTGTAAATATCAACTGTAACTTCTTTGTTTAGTGTGCAATAAAGAGTATCTATCTATAATGTTCAATGATAAATCATACACAACAACTTTTCATGTAGAACAAATTCAGGAGACTTCTCTTAGCTTATTATAAAGCCTGTCTTTTCAAACAATTCTCAATCTTCCTACTTTACGGTTAACCTTAACCGTTTCCAATAATAAATAGTTTAATTATGCTCAAACATTATTTATTGGCGATTTCCATGCAACACAGTGTACTTGATGCAAAGGGCTCGGAATATTGTCGGAGTTAGCACATATTTTATCAGCGAACCACACCAATTTACATTTACTAGAAAGCTGAGGCATTCGGGATACTGAATAAATACTTATTATGTACATAGCTAATTTGATTACTATTTCATTGTGTAAAATATTCATTTACAAATTTTTATGTTGATTATTATTACAAAAATTTAAATTAATGTGAAACTATAACAGTTAATAATGTTGTTTATTATTATCTGATATTTATATTAATGTTAATAATAATAATAAATATCACGTTTTGGTATATTTATGAAATAATAATTAAAGTATACCGTTGTATAAAGGTTTAGTTCACAGGGATTCTTTCCCACTCACTGCTAGCAGTTTTGCGTAAATAAGGTCCGATTTTATTAGTATACATCCTTTTAACCTGTGACTAAATAGGTAAAAAGCAATTGTTAAAACCAACTTTCAAATGTCTATCATAAAAACTAAACAAGTAAAAAAAAAATACAAAATAACAACATCGACTTCATATTGCATAAACTCGTCCTATCTTCAACTCTTTCTCGCTCTGACAAGGGGGAGGAATAAGACGGATAATCCGATGGTTAAACGAACCAAAGAGTACGAGTTTATGCAATATGAAGTCAATGTTGTTGATTTTGATTTTTAACTTTTTTAGTTTTTATGGTACACATTTGAAAATTGTTTTTTACGATTGCTCTTCACCTATATAGTCACAGGTTAACAGGATGTACACTAATAAAATCGGACCTTATAGTACGCAGCACCGATGTTGCGCTTTGGGGCAAAGAGTGAGGATTGCTTTGCGCATCTTGCGACCTTTGCGTCCTAGTTGGATACCTAACGCTGCGTTGCCAAGTCGTGGTCTCCACTTAAAAACATTTTAATGTTCAGAAAGACGTTAACAGATTACAAATATTATAACATTTTTGGTACCTACAAAAAAATATCAACCAAAAATATTACATGTACAGACAGACACAATACATGGCTGGGATTCAAACGCACAACTTACGAGGCGAGGCTTCATCCACAAATTAATATTACCGCACTAATCTCGTTTCTTCCTGGCTTTTTAATAGAGTTTTATTAGTAAAAACATTTTTATTTTAAATCCAAAGCCATTAGAATACCTGCCATCTTAAAAATAAAACATTCCAACACTCATCAAATAAACTTAATTTAACACGATATCAAACAAACTGTTACAAGTTTTTCCTCTATTTCGAAGCAGCGCGATAATTTTCCGATTACCAACACGGGCACCGTAAACTCTAGGGCAATTAACCCTTTGAATGGCCCACGATGGCCCACTTTAGCCCACCTCGATCTACGATAACAAACACCTGTGTAGCCCTTTCCCTTTCAAAGAATAGCGGGCGGATTAACAACTGGTATGGCGATTTTGCTAATGGTAGTAAAATATTTTTATGGAGTTTGATAGTCTTGGCGAATCAAATATTGGTTTTATATACTCGTAGATGTCTTTTGATGTGATGAACTGAAGATTTTAAGAGATGCAGAGGAAAGAAGTACCAGTACTTCATACTTCTTGTTTGGGAACTTTTTACGTTACCTCATATCATGACATAGGTATTACAGCTGTTTTGAATTACGTAATACATTAAGCATTTTTTTGCTTTGTTATATGGGGATAATGTTATAAATGTAATTGATATAAATGTAGGATGACTAATGTATGATGACTGTCTCAATTGTTGTAATTTAAAAACTAGCTAAACCAATTCATTATCAAATACTAAGCAAATACTAGTACGGTAAGTAACCAGTTGGTTGTTTATTAAACCTTGCCAAATTTTTAAATACGGAATTTAAAAAAAAAACTACTTTAAATCCGGCCACTGTTTAAATAAAATAATGGGCACTTTTTTGTTTGATGTTACGTGCAAGCAGAGAATAGCATATTTTATAACACGATGCTGGTTTGCATTGAATAACATTTAATGAAAAAAGCAGTCTTCATTTAATCTCTATCAAAGTCAGTAATAGGTCGACAGATGTACTTACAATAAGATGAAAACAGAAATAAGCCGTAGCGTGTGTTTACCCAAGATAGCAGAACTGGATTGTGGAAACTTTACAGTCGATTGGAGGTCGATAGAAATTGAAATATGAAACTGGTGCTGAATAAACAAACTGTGTTGATCGATCGAGATTTTATGTTTTTAATCCGTAACTAGAACAAGTTAGTAGAGTACGATCAAAACTTGACTGAAGATTTTTATAGCTTGCTCTGACCTCATTCGGTCTTTTATTCAAACGGGTCTGAAAATAGAGATTAATGTAAATGATGTATTGTTTTGTGAATATACATGGGACTGGTTGTTCTGTTGATTCCATAATATTTGACGACCTATCAAAATTATGAAACATACATCGCGGTATCTAAATACACATTTATTTACCCTTTACAAATACAGTTAGTTCAAGGATTGCTCAATGCTTTTAAGTAATTAATGATGCAAAATACAGGGTGAAACTCAGCATCCAATATGGATGCTCGACAACAGAATTAATGGGCTGGCTCACCGCTAGCCCTCTCCGCTGATCCATTAACCGACCAACAACAATAAAACAAAATAATGTTTTCAACACAATGTTAGGGCATCGCTTCTCACCCTACTCAGTGCCACTCAATTTTAGATCTGGGATTTAACCGCGAACGCTAACAATATCTAAGTAGTGTTTGTTTTACGTAAAAATGTACAGACAAGAAAAAGTAAAGCATGAAGTAATACGGAAGGTCAGAAAGATAGAGAGAGAGTTCGAATCTTGGCACGTACCTCAAAATTATGCATAATACGTATACGGTATACCACTAGCTTAGCAGTAAGAGAAAATATCTTAACGGAATCTACACATCTGTAACCTTAATCTTAAATGATTTGATTCATCTATCGAAGTATTACGGACTTAAAATTTTTAGGATCAAACTTCTTATTAGACATGCCGCATCCAAGATATGAATGAAATCCAGTTCCTGAATGGTCAACATTACTCTTTCTAAGAACGGGACAAAACGTTCGGAGGAATGTCCCGAAAAAGTTTAATTTTAATTTCAATGTACGGTCACTCGAATGTTTAGAAGTGAATATCACAGAGACGAGTGATTTATGAAAATGGATAAACACGTCATATTCATTGAATCGCATTTTCGATCTCACTTCAACAGGCAACAATCTTGGTACAATTATGTTACGCTCGAATAATTTAACGATCGATATGCATAACCCCGAAATAATGCCAAGTACATCTGACATAACTTTAAGATCAAACAAATTGATAGTAATCAAGATTACACTTGACCTTGAATATTAGATACCTACAACCTAAATACTTACGAGCTAAACATAGGTCAATGTAAAAACAGAAGTTTTGCGCTCCTAGCAAATTATGTACCTTGCAGTCTTTAAATATGAGAAATTAATATCGTTAATGTAATTTTTCACACTTAAAGACAATTATAATCATAAATGGTGCATTGTATATACATACTTATTTACAGAACTTATAAAAAAAATTGGCTATTTCTTCTAATCATGAAACAACTTTTTCTAGGGGAGTAATATCGACATCACCGTTTAAGATGATGTACAAAATATTGCGCTACTTAAACGACAATACACGATTTATTAAATTCACATATGGTAACCGAAACACGAGGCTTTTAATTTATGAATGGGCTGCGAGCGGAATACTCAGCGTATTCACACATTCCCTTTGGGCCAAACTTTCGCTTTCCGCTCGCTTCCATATACGTGCTTCGCTTACCAAATATGTATTATACATTCACGGTTTTGTAGGAAGCGTTACAGTAAAGCTTGACGAAAATTCGTCTTGAATGGATGTCGAAGATTTTGAGCCATCAATAAATCTTCATCCATTGACTATTGGCTTTGAATGTCAAGGATGATTTTATATGGTAAATGTAAATGTATGGTGACTAACAATAACTGTATGCGTAATAAAAGGCAGATCCGAAGCATTGTCAAGGGAAGGCTCTTGTTGAATAATCATGAATGAATGGAGTGAACGTGAATGAAGTTAACATGAATGAAGTGAAGCCGAAGAGTAAAATTATTGTTGTTTGTTGACGAGTTTGCATTTGAGAGTATAGTATCTTTTCGATCTTAATTGCAATATCAATATTAAAGTGGAAAGTACAGATCGAAGAATTATTGTAAATCTAGGAAGGAACCAACCGATACTATAATTATCAATGTTTCAAAAGTTATGATTATGTTATGAATAAATGCTATTTAGTTTAATGGTCGATTATTAATGTCCATCTCTGTAAATACATTCTAAAACAACTTTGTGACCCACGAAACAGAATAAAAAACTCGTCCGTATTTTCCCTTCAAACAAATTGCATCAAAACAACCCCAAATGCAGGTATAATAAACTTAGAACAATAGCCTAAACATAATATTATATGTTACTCTGGAGAAATAAAAACTAAACCTTTTGTTGGGAATGTAGGTGCGTTTGAGAGCGCCACAAATATGCGTCTAACCACACAGATATTTACATAAAAATAAATTGTAACGTTTAATAATCTTTCTTAGACCCCGATAACAATGACGTGATGGCTTGGACAATTTTTTGAAAGACTGCCAAGTCTAATAACCGAAAGGATAATTAGAGACGTTTGGGCGAGGCTATTGACCAACAGAAGGACGAAAGAAGCTATTAAAAAAATATATAAACATGAATTAACTATAATATATGATTCTCCAATTTATGTTTCACAATGTAATTGATCTGATTTAGATTCTAGTATCTGTTTTTTATTTTAATTTAAGATAACATCCCCGATAGTCGTAAAACGCATCTCTGTTAACTTTTGACCAATTATACAACAGTAAGGTCCTTTAATGTATGACGTAATCCCTTTGAGACCTCGAAAAAATTCTTTTAAAGGACAGTTTCGTCATGTGGTGGAAGACAAAGGGTCTTTCTAAAACAATTCACAACATATTAAGGCCAAATGCTTTACGCCCCAAATGTTTTGGGACAAAGAAGTTGTGTAACGCACTTAAATTATGACGAGATTCGTTTGGCGACGTGTGGTGAGTTTGGTAACCACTACATGTCGTGAAAATATTTCAATAAAGACTCGTACTTATAGAGTATTTTAAAAAAAAATTAGACAACATCACATCATCATCATCACCAGCGTCATCATTTCAGCCACAGGACGTCCACTGGTGAACTTATAGGCCTCTCCCAGTGACATCCAGATTGGCTGGTTGGAAGCGGCCTAAATCCAGCGGCAAAAATCACATACATTGCTCGGATTCTCTGCTTCGGATTCGAAGTTGGTAAAGCACTTGTGTCATAGAAATTTGTATCAACGACGGTACCACAACACCCAGGCCCAAGTCAATGTAGAAAATATAGTCCTTTAAGATCTTAAACTTGACACGATCGTGTGCGATATACATGCGAGGAGACAGGTGTTAGCCTTAGCTAACACTTTACACACACATTTGTCTCAACGAATGATATACGCAAGATATTAGGTATTAGTAAAAAAAAATACTTCAGCACTGCATCATCTGCCGCTAAGTAAACGTAAATCATCTTGCCCCGTTAGCATTTGTTCTCTAAAGTGTGAGAAGATCATCATCATTATCGTCCCGACTGATATCACGTGATACTGTTCTTGAAGTTTAGTCTGAGGCCTTATGGCGGTTTAATTACATCTGACAGCTGTAATGCTTATAAAATCCCACTACCAATCCGAACTGGTCCCGTGTGGCGGAGTCTGGCCCAAACCACCTCATAGTTGTGGTGAGGCATGTGCCCTGCAGTGGGACGTATAAAGGCATACTTTACTTTAATGTTATTTACCTACTTGATTTGTCTTCCAAATCGACTTCTTAGTGACATGAAACATTCATATATTAAGAAGCGATTCAAAATAAACTTTATTTACATTTTAAGTGCTTTTAGTCACTATAGAACCTACTATACCTATGGACTAGGAGCACTTACAATACATAGATGCCATCATAGTTGTATAAATGCACCGAAATTGCTCCATTAATCATTCTTCGCAGTGTTTAAGATCCATTTAGGATCTGCTGAAAGCACTTTATAAAATTACTGGGCCGTAGAATAAAAAAGTATATAATTCTCAAACTTTTTGTGTCTGGCGTTTTAACAAAATTACTGCTCCATGAAATATTATAACGTTTTGTAGTCAATTGCTTTCATTCAATTTTCATTTTGCAAGCTATCATCAGTGGGTTCCACTATGGGCAAAATTAAATGTGTAATGAGTAATAGCTCTCATGTTTACGGTAAAAGCCTCGATTAGTATTGGGAATAGGTAAGTAATTAATGTAATGGTGCTGAAAATTTGTTACTATTTTGAGAGGGCTAGTTTAGAGTTTTCTTCACTTCAGTCGACGTGTACATTATGGATAGTTAATATATACGATTAACAGTGGCGGGCATTGGTTTTATTTCGAGGTAGGCAGTAGGTACTTACTAATGTGTTTTATTGATGAAAATCAATGGTTTTCATCAATAACACATATTTGTAAGTTACATACACATTGGGCAGTAGCTAACTAATGTGTTTTATTTTTGAAAATCAGCGGTTTTCATCAAAAACACACATTTGTAAGTACCTACTGCCTACCTCATTTCATTCATCGGGTAGGCACTGCCTAATTGCCTATATGCACCGCACGCCCCTGCGATTAGATTGTTAAAATACATGGTGATGACGATCATACGATAAGACAATGAAATGAAAACACAATTATGAGATGCACAAATTTAAACTGTGAGAATGAAAGATCTTTTTATATTTTGACTTTTTTATATTGAAATCTAAAAGTATTTACAGGCTGTACAAAAGAATAGGACACTCCTTAAAACCGCTTGATCACCTGGTGATATACAGCAACTTTTCCTATTCCCATAGGAACAATAGCAACATCGAAATCGTAAGAATAGTTTGTTACGGGATTGCTACCATGTACCTTATTTTTGAGTTCCCGATATTTATATATATCGTACATAGCGTGCCGAATGAAGGAACACATAAAAGCGGTCAAAAACAACGACAAACAGAAATCGGCAATCGCGGAACATTTGTTGGAATCAGGTCTCAATCACTGGATTGAGTTTCACAATCCTCAGATCATTTCGACAGAACGCCACTACATACCAAGAATGGTCAGGGAAGCGATTGAAATTACAAAGTACAAAAATTTCAATCGCGAGGATGGGTTTAAATTGTCAAGTGTCTGGAATCCAGTGATTCGTATGTGCAAAAACCGGAAAAAACAACAAACTGCTGTGTCGCGGTCATATACTGTTAGTGTTGTGTGTCGAGAACAGGTGCGAGAAAATAGTGAGTTTGTAGACAATGGTACCGACGCGTGCAATAAAAGACAGCGAAAGAGGGTAGACCGATATGTTTGCCCTTAACAACTTACCCGCAAGATCTTCAGTTACTCCGTGATCATGGCGCTTGCAACAGTGCCGAAATATCGGGAACTCAAAAATAAGGTACATGGTAGCAATCCCGTAACAAACTATTCTAATGTTAGTGACCATGAAAGTTTAAAACAATATATCGAAATCGTAATTTTATTTTTAGATTATTATCGAGGTATGCGAGTAAGTTTGTATGAAGCAGCTAAAAAAATCTCGATTTCGATGTTGCTCCCATAGAAAAAAATATTGTACCTATATGACCAGCTGGTCACGTGGTTTTAAGGAGTCTAAACGCGACGTACAAAGTATTGATACTACATACTTACATTCCTTGACGTTTCGACCGTGATGCTACGCGAAAGTTTAAAAGATTATATTGTTTTAAGGATTGTCCCATTCTTTTGTACAACCTGTATACGAGTAGTATAGTTTTATTCTGAAGCTACAGTTTGCGACTTCAAAACAAACGGATAGCGGAAAATATTTATTTTCAATATAGTTGTCAATGCTCGTCCACCGGAAAGCTAGCTCGGATACTTCCACATATTGTTGGTAGGCAGGAAGCTTTTACGCCGCCATTCTATTGTTTGCACAAATGATGTGACGACTATGATAGCGTGTTGTGTAACATGTAACATGTCGATCGGTGTTAGAAAACTGTGTAACAGTTATGCAATTTTATATTTCGTCTTTGGATATAAGAATAATTTGGTATCTAGTCTGAATCCAACACCAATTGTAAAATATTGTAAAAATGTTTTTTTTTCTGTAAAATCAGTCACAATTAATATTAAAAAGGAAAAGTAGGGTTTTATAAGTGTTTGAAATAAACTGTTGAACGTCTTTTCTAGTGGTTTGCGCTTTGGAATATAAATCCAGACGGTTAGGGGTTCGAATCCTCCAAGAGGAAAATGACATGTGTGATGACCACGAAGTACCTAATTGATGTAAATTTTAAATTTATCCGTTATCAAGTAACAAATTTAAAACGACTTCAAAAAAAATAAGTTTTTAATTTTTCGGATTCGTTTATAATGTTCAGCAAACATTCGTTGCCACGTTAAACAATTTCTTTATTTTTTTTTATGTTCGAAAGGAAATACTTTAGAACCAAACCCATTGTCAAGTTCAAATCAATAGTTGATTTCAAACATTTTAGATTCAAAACAAACCCTAACAAAAGTCAAATTGTGTTCAGCCAACACAGTTGCACTAATCCAGTACTTTAAATTAGCCGACCATCCTATAATAGTTCTACAGCTGACTGCTGGCCGCTCTGGTGGCTCCCAGCTCGGTCAGCGGCCATAATTTTAATGCGTCAAAACCAGTAGCTATTAAGACTTAGATACCGTTAAATACGAAGGACGTACAGTACTGAAGCTCTTACTATTGGTTTTCTAGACTATAATTTTAGTCATAGTAACCTTGGGTTTTGGAAATAGGATTATTTTCTTTAAGTAGCTGAAAAATGAAACTGGTTTGCTCCAAAAGTTCATGATGTGTTAATAAGCTAGAAAATAATTATTGCGGACATGAAGAGATCAAGAACAGGTAGATATAATAAAATGTTTATTGCAGATAATGCAAAGAAGTTACAGTTTATTGTACAGTGTAAAATCTAAACACCTCCATTAATTTTCACAAAAAGTTATCCCATCATTCTTGAGTTAAGTCTATCGTTAGATTGACCTTACCAAAACATGGCAACCTCGATTGGGTTTTTTACTCTTCCTAGTTCAGTCTAATATCAATTTATGTCTATAACGCGAAAATCATAGTATTTGCCATTATATAGGTACTACTTGCAATACCTATTAAAATTTGGTTATTCTATAAGTAATATTTTAAATTAGAATTATTTGTGGAATTCTTCCAAGATACACTTATTCGCACAACGATAGTACGGGCTCGACAATCCAGAATATAAAGCGTAATAATCGCGAGGTAAGACAGAATGGCATCTGTATTCGTAATCAATATGATTCGCTGAGCCGTTAAGCAGCATTGGGCCCGGACTGCGATAACTCGGCTGTGGGCGAGGGGATGGATCGCTTATCCATAAATAACAAAATAAGGATTGATTAGGACTAAGCGACTTTGATTTCTTGGGTTAAATTGCTTTTTTTTTACCAAAAAGACGCAAAACACATTATTTTGAAAATATTACGTTTAACTTTTAATTGTGAATATGACTACTAAATAAGGTAAGAGTTTTTTTTCAGTTTGAAAAAAATAAATGGAAATGAAATACTCGTACATGACATTTTATTAATAATACGCCACCTCCACATACCAATGTAGTACATCGCAGATATAAAATTTCGTTAATTTGCAATAAAAGATTGGACTGAATTTTCACACGGCGAATATGGCCAGATTATTTTTACTGCAATACGAAAATCGAATATGAAAATAGGGTGATTTAATTTAAATGTTGATAACAATCCGGGGCCTAAAAAGTACTTTAATTTGCATAGGACTAAGCATAGCAGAGCCTGTTGCAAAATTTCTGCAAAGGGAAAATTTCGCAAGGATAAACTGTTATATTGTGCAAATGTACCTTTTACTTACCTACTACATAACTTTACCTTTGATTTTTAATGAAAAAGGAGACCAAGCAGATATGTTGGCACCTATTTCTACAGTAGAATAAGGTATAAAAATGACAAACTATCCAAAAAGGACGATAAATACAGACAAAAATTGAGCGATTGACTAATTCTGCACTATAAATTCCTTAGTTTGCGGTCGGCCTTCGAGATCTTGTTCTATCTAGGTCTCCGAATATCTGGACTTCTTGTTATTGCAAAATCTACTTAACTACCTTCTCATAAAGTATATTAGCTGTCTCCTATGTGTGGTCCTTGGCATCACTTCAAGTTTGGTGTGAGTATAATTCCTTTGAGTAATTTACTCATTATGCAATGTGCTATGTGGGTTGGTGTAACAAATGATGGGATTGAGTTCGATTCCCATTTGGGCCTAGTTAGCTGTGAGACTTGCGGGGTAGAGCCCGTTATAAATGTTCAGGAAGAGGTAATGAACGGGTTTAAGAAGTGTTTTCAGGTTATGTGTATTTATTGTTATTATCAGAATAGTTGAGACTTGATCTCATGATCTTTGATGTCAATTTGAGTGTGCAACCAGTGGCCCTACTTTACTGATTTTTTACCCAAAAGTATTATTTGTGCCATAAAATGTGAATTATTAACTAAAAGCGTCAAAATGCATGCGAGTTTTATACCACTGACTGCAGTCAGAGATATAAAACTCGTCAATTAAGTGTAATGGCAAGATCAATTAATTTGTATCTGCTGTCAACCAATAACTTTTGCCCAAAAAATTATAGGCTTTAGCCACAAATTACATATAGCTGCGCGGCGCGCTAGACAGATAGTCCACTCGGAACATAAGCGTCATTTCGTTAACGCACATTTGGCATTGCGGTTTACTCGCCATCTCGGACGATTCCGGCTAGAACTTCAGCGGGCTGTCACTCACGACACGACAGTTTACTAAGCATAACACACTCCGCGAAGCTCAGTTTTTCAAGTTAGAAACGAATAAAAAAATTGCGTAACATGGACGAATGAGACAGAAATACAATTTCTCGAATAATATCAGGCTGGACCTATTTTATGGAACTTCTATATCGATAAAAGTTGCGAACTTTTTGCGAAACCTCCGCGAATTAGTTGCGAGTGTGAGTTTTGGTTATGTTGGCGGAAACTTCGCGCCGCGAATATTGCTCTGTCTTCCCATTTAGGCCTGGACGTATGATAAATTGAATGTATAAACTAATCGATGTTTCAGTGTAATAAAACACTTACTTATTTCCAAAATTCAGAATAGCATCCCTAGGTAGTAAGCCCAATTTTGGCAGTTGTTTTCGAGAACGGTGGGAGTGGCCCTTCCGTATTTTTTCTATTTGGTGGAACACATTGGTATTGAGCTAATCATTGCGAATTACAAACAAAAGGTGCCTGATATTGATCGTCGTAGCTACTATTCATGGAACGGGTAACAAACCTTTTCTGTGAAACACATAGTCATCTAACATAATTACTTTCATTTTGGGTCTGCGGAAAAAAATCCACACAGTCCGTCATTAGTGATACTAATATACACCTACATATTTACCTATATATACACCTATATATAGGTATATACCTACATATTTTTTCTATGAAATTCCTACATGGTGCTTGGTTGTGTAGGAACTAATACAGCTGAAAAATTTTATATGCAATCATAATTATTATGTACCTATATCACTATTATGGCGTAGTCAGAAATTTGATGTCATCATTTTGAAGTTTTCCTTTTTTTTTTTTTTACTTAAGATGGGCTTACACTTGACCCCAATCTTATGGAAAACTAAAACAATATTGCTTTATTTTATAAAAGTTATCAATCATTATTTTATCTCAAACAGTCAGAGTTTTGTATTCCAGTGGGATTAATTTGAAAGAAAAGTACGAAACAAGCGCAATATTTTCTGTGCAGGCCATTATTTTAAATGACATTCGACGTAAAACCAATAGCGGATTGTAGGTCCCAAGAGAAACAACTGTATGTTGATGCGATATTTTTAAAGAATATAGAGAACCCTTGCTTGTTTAAGTAAGTATTTACTTTTTCAAATCATTTAGACTACTTAAGTTGTGTTAAGACTATAATGATACTGCTCAAAAACTAAGGGTGTAATACCTTAGTTTTTCGATTTCTTAAAAATATATTTTTCTTAAAAAACTGTTCTAACCAGGGAAAGGGCAGTTGCATGGCTGTTCTTTTATAACGCGAAGTAACAGATATTCTTTCAAAAAAATTATGTAAACCTAAAGGTTGTTTATAAATTGTATGTATAGAGAACGAGCAATGTTTAGTTTTTTTCAAACTAGTTAAGTTAATAGGAGTCAATTTGAGTGTGACCCCTGTGAACTCAGATAGTAGCTGAGTTCACCGGGGTCACACTTAAATTGACTCGGCGTACACTCATCCTCGGAAAACAAAATCTGCGCATAATCGTGGGGACAGTGACCGGTCACTGTCTCCTAAATAAACACCTTTACACCATAGCCAACACAGACAGCCCTCTCTGCAGGGCTTGTCTAACTACAGATGAAACCGCCGCCCACGTAGTCCTGGAATGCGAGGCGGTAGCATCACATCGCAATGAAATCCTTGAAAACCCAAGGTCGCTCTGCGAAGCCTGTGAAAAACCCAGGAAACTTCTGCGCTTCTGGGCTGGTTGCAACCGTAACCATCACATCCCCCACGTACAAAGGACCAACTTTGAGTCTAAGTGTGGAAAAGGGAGTCCACTCTCTCATACTCATACTCATACTATCTGAGTTAAGTCTTAAAAAATATTGTTAAATTGATAATAACCACAATCTATCTACACACTTTCATTTTAATGTGGGTTAAATCTATAAATTAAAACCTGTGTACTGTTACAAATAAATCTCCTTATTTAGCAGAGGGAATAAAACCGGCCAAGTGAGTAGGACGAAGCACGAAGGGTTCCGTACCTTTATCTATAAAAACGGCAAAAAGAACACGTTTATTTGTAAGGGAGGCCCCTTAAATATTTATTATATTTTTTATTTGTATTTGTTTTTAAAGCGGCAACAGAAATACATCATCTATGTAAATTTCAACAGTCTAACTATCACGGTTCATGAGATACAGCCTAGTGACGGACGGACAGCGGAGTCTTAGTAATAGGGTCTCGTTTTACCTGTTTAGTACGGAACCCTAGAGAGGCATACAAACCTAGCAAGGCTGTGGCCTATATCTACGGAGCTGAATGGCATAAAACAAAGAAGCAACCGGACAAAAGGCGAGCGGAACCGCCCGCGGCTATCAGCTGAGAAATGAGTCTGAGTGCTGTAGCGACTGTAACCGAGACACTGTTCATTTAGATAACGGGTTTGTACTTTTGTGTTAAAAAATGCAAGTTGTTATACAATAAATTCGAGTTGAACACGCAAGGAGAGGGTTTAGAACTACTTAAAGGTTTGGTCTAATCAAAAGTAAAGACTTTTTTCTGAATTTTTTTGTGGTTGTACCTATTTAATTTTCTACCAATTTTCTTTTATCACATTCTTCTTCTTATTGCTCGGTCCCTCACTGATAAGGATTTCAACCACATACCTATATTTTTAACTTTTTATTTACGCCACGCCACCGCGCACGCCCACACGCACGCCCACGCCCCCGCGTTGGTTTGGCCGTAGGTTTACTGCAAGCCTATATTTGTGCCTCGCTGAATGGACTCGAACAAAATGATGACCTAACAAAAGAAGAGCGGCACTAATCGGGCTCACCATTGAAATTATTATTGAATCTTCTTTTGTTTTTTCTGTGTCGAGTTTTGGATAAAATCAACACTACTTAGGGCGTGGGCACGTAGAAAGTCCGTATTCGCAGGTTTTTTTTTAAATAGATACGTAGCTACTTGAGGTGATTTTCACACAGTTAACGGAGGTAATACCCTGAATGTACTTCGTTGATTTGGAATACAGTCACAGTATAATAATATGTATACAGTCGTGGGTGCGAACTCACGAGTACAACCAATTCATCGTCAAATAAAAACGTATACGATAAAACATACATGTGAAACGGATCGCTGTGTGAATGCGCACTTATATGTAAGTATTTTTTTGTGTCCAAGTTTAAGGATGCTGGCCTTTTCACTACTTATCATCATTATCATCATTCCAGCCACAGGATGTACACTGCTGAACATGGGCCTCTTCCAGTGACTTCCAGTTTGACCGGTTGGAAGCGGCCTGCATCCAGCCTCGTCCTGCAACCTTTACCAGGTCGTCTGCCCACCTTGTGGGTGGGCGTTACTTATACTTTTTACTACTTATATAGGTAATGTACGAATTGACTTACGTAACAGATTTTTTCTAGTTAAGCTACAGACTAGAACACAGGTTTTAAAACCATATATTAATAGAGAAAATGACATGGAATATTAATGTATTGCGTAGCGTTTATACTTCTCTTTCATTTATGGTAAGACGGGATTCGAATTAGGGTTCCTGTTGGGCTGGCCAAATGCATCGTCAAGATTACCACAACTTTTTTTAAAATATTGCTGGTGTGTCAAGCAATGTCACTATATTAATAAATTATGACCTAATTATTTATCTATAGCACACTCTTCCGATTGAAGTTACATGATATCTCTCCTTTGTCCGTGCTGCATCCAGTGTTAACCAAAGACAAACGACGCTCACTTTTCAGAGAGTATTTGCCTTCGTAGAGCGTCTCAAATGAACAGCTTCAGTAGGAAATATCTCGTGAATAAAATATTCCTTAAGAGACGGTTAAAAAAAAGTAACTACGTCTACTTTAGTTACTTGTGACAGTTGAACAATATGATTAACGACAAGATTCTGTCCGATGAAAATGGATACAATAATTTTTGCATCGTCTGTAAAATAGTGATTTGTAGTGACAAATGGTACATTATTTTAATAAAGTAAGTAGCTGTCAAACAGACTTGATTCAAGGTGCGCAACAGGTGGGCAGATGATCTGCAGGGCTAGTATGCGCAACACGATAAAATTTTGTCGTGGCATTTTATCGACTTTTGACGTAAATATGTCGTTTTGTCTTCGACGCTAACAAAGACAAAAACAAAATATCATGGCAATGCCGTGTTATAACGTAAAAATAAATGGCTATGATCAACGGGAGACTCTGAAAATATTAAGTAAAAGGATTCGAGACGTCCGTGATCCGTTAGGTTAGGGAAAATGACAAAATTATCGTCAAAGACAAAATTTGTCTGTTGGTAAAGGTTGCAGGACGACACTGGATGCAGGCCGCTTTCAACCGGCCGATCTGGAAGTCACTGGGGGAGGCCTATGTTCAGCAGTGGACGTCCTGTGGCTGAAATGATGTTGTGATGATGAGACTGGATTCAGTATTGAGTATGATAACAGAAAAAATAGGTAAAAACAGTTATGTTGTCGTTACTGGTGCAATCTCCATCGCTCAGAGGTTCTGGGTTTGAATAGGTGTTCTTATTATGCACGAACGAATGGAATGTTATTTACCTTGCAAGCGTTAGAAAAATCAACCACTAATTATATTCTTATTGAAGCTTTGAATTAGTGATTTACATAGCAAAATAAACTAATTTAAAATAATCAAAGTTTTAACGTACACGATGTACCCAATCCGTAACGAGGTTTATTCAGCATTGATTTACAGTTACCGATTGACATGACTGTCAAAATTACGAAGAAGACATAACAATAAAGTCTTCAAACACACATTCTGTTACGTGCGAAAAATTACACGTCAATCCGTTATGTCAATTGCAACTTTGATAGTTACCACTTCTGATAGAATCTTAATATCAAAATTAGACTTTATTTTTTAGGTAACAAGTGCTATTTGACGTTTGATGAGTAGCCGTTAATAATTATTACAATTAAATTAATTGCAATGACTTGCGGACGTTCGTGCGGAAAAGAAGAAAATGACGGCAACCCGGCTGATTTAAGAAGCATCGTCTATCAGTAGCTAGTGTGAAGTGTACAGGTATTTACTATTTAGTTGGGTGTCATAATTTGTCATAGAAATGTTAACAAGCTCCAGACGTATTATTCAACCGTTATTGTAAAGCTACGACTTCATTACACGTTTGCAACAATTGATTTTGAGTTCTTAGAAATGTATATAAGATTTTTGCGATTTCATTTGCGAATTTGATTTTCAAATGCTTTAAAAATTCATGCTTTCTGTAGTGTCAAAAGTTATGTTTTTTGTAATATTATATAGGGTGTTTTAAAAATATCTGCCGCGGCTTATATCGAAGAAAGTATTACTTATATAGATTAAGAAAGAGAAAAAATTTCATGCCCCAGACGTCATATTTTTTTTTATTAAAAAAAATTATAAACTTTGAATTAAGCTCCATTTTGTTTAAAGCCATCCACACTTGTCCAACTAGCGCGGGACGAAGTAAAAGGGGGCTAGTTGGCTGATGTGGACGGTTTAAAACAAAATTTAACAAAGTTAGGCTTAATCTTTAGTAAATATTATTTTATAAATAAAAAAATAATGACGTCTAGGGCATGAAATTTCTTTACTATCGTAATCTATATAAGTAAAACTTTCATCCATAGCAGCCGCGGCAAATATCTATTAAACACCTTAGATTTGTAGTAAAGGACATTATTAATTCGATTCAAAATTATTATTCACATGAGTTTAACCAGAGGTAGTGTCTACTCAGTACTAATGTACCTAATTTCGATTTGTATTTAGCGTCTAGAGGATAGAGCAGCCCTGAGGTATCCTTTTTTGAGATTCAGCTTTTTTAAGCGCAATGGTTTCAGATCTTCCCCGGATTGCTTATTTCGTAAATAAAATCAAGCATGTATCTCAATAATTCATATCTCAGTGACCAATGATGTTCGTTAAGATAAATCGAAGTACTAAAAATTATCCATAAGCCCGGCTTGTCACCTGTAGTGTGTGATTAACTTTAGTTTAACCACCAGATAGGTGTTGTTGACACCATGCGTCATGCTTTGTGAAGGAGTTACCTGATGCTTTACAGTTTTATTTGAAATGTGTTATTAGTGACAGACTCGTGTAATTATACTTATTACATAGAGCTGCGATGCTTGAGGTATTACTGAGGCTCACAGTAAAGATAGTTACCTACCTCATTTTATGTTTTAAAAGAGTTTTTTATTTAAATTTTAAAATACTTGCTATTAGAACATCTTACAACCCCTCGGCCGTGGGTAAAATAGATTAAAAATTATATAACAATAGACGTGTAGTAACCGGTATGCTTGGGAGTCGAAGGATTAATATAGAACCGACATGCAAAATGGCACATGAAAAGATGTTGTAAATGAACAGCTATAAGCTATTATTAAATACCTTATAATAATTGTAGTGCTTGCCATACTTTTATTTATGATGCGAAAAAAATATTAAAATAACTGGTGATTAAAACAAATTAAATGAATACAGCCAGACATTTGTCTTCAATAATTGGATATACAAATAAAGGCACGATTTCTTTTTTCAATTTATGAAAATATATAACTGGCTTTTTCCGATTTAAAAACTTTGGAAATCATAAATCCCAACTTTTCCTCGATTTAAATTTTATTACTACAAAGAGGTTTTATGGAGGATTAAGAATATTCTATTACATTTAGATTTGATCCCCAATTAACTTTGGTAGGGATAGTGGATCGAAAGAAATAAAAGGTTTCGGGATACATTTCTATTTCGTTAACAGAAAAAAATGGGAATATTGGGACCGGGGACGTTGTGTCAGGGAGCGTTCTCACTGGAGCATAAATTACATATTTTACGAGGGTTTGACATAAAACATTTCAGGTTTTTAGACAAAAATACTGTTAAAATGTTTGAAGTCGAAAATTTTATTTTAAAATGTGCCAGTTTAGTTGTTAAAAAAGACAAAATGAAATTATTAAGTCTTCCAACAGAAGCTAAATATTAATAACTGATATAACCTTAGCTAGTTACTTATGGCTAGACATAACTAAGCTAAGCTTAAGATAAACTTTATTTTGATGACTCGATTGACGTAGGACAAGGTGATTTGGTAAAATGCAAACTTTGATTCCCGATTCATACTAATTCAGAATTTTTTTTAACATAGCGGCTTTTACTGTCTTATTCAGAGTGATTTTGTGTCCTAACTTACAAAAATCAGTGGTTTAACCTTAGTCTGGACTAGTAAATACACTTTGAATAAGACTGTTAGTGTACTGAGAGATACCTCTGGCTAAACTGTCATCTTGACAGTTGGTGTGTTAGTCTTTCACATATTTATTTCATTTGGCATAGCTAGTGAAGCGATGTTTTGGTATTTTTATTTGGTTCTGATTGTCAAGCTGGTGAGAAGGCTCCCTTAGAGTAATTCTAGCCGACATCGTACCAGGGCAAATTATATTGACTGGATCAAATGGCTTTCCAATAAATGTAAAGTCGATTGGGGACGTTGCGTTCGATTGAAAATTACAGGATTTTGTGTCTTTTAAAACATTTTGCAATATTACATTTCGTTTTGAAATATGGCCAGATTGTAGTGGCCCAGTGGTACCCTTGTGGTTACCCTTGAACGTAATGTGGCCTGGGTTCGATTTTCGTTTCGGGTTGGCTTAGAAACCGAAACATATTTTTTTAGTAGGGTAAGGGCGTTAATTCCTTCCTTACTTAAGGTTCATGAACATTGCAGTAATGTCTTGCGCATTTTTTATTAAATTTAGACATAATTATGAGCTTACAACGTTTAGCAATGAAATTGTACTTAGATTTGGAATATTTGCTTCATTCCAAATTTGTAATACTAATACCAAGTACAAGTAGGTACTTATTATAATTTGCAGTAAATTAAAAGATTTCATCTTTTTCATTCTTCAGTTGATAAGTATTTGCTTCGTTAGTGATTTTAATACCCTTATTCTGTATAAATCACTTTTATTTTTCCTTCGTTACTGTTTTATGTGCTCTATTTCTCTTAACAATACTAAGGATATATGTAGGTCATAAATCCACGAGGAGTTCTAGAAAAACAACATTATTTCAAGACGACAACATCAGCCTGATTTATCAAGGCCCAGAAATCCGGTTTAATCAAGGGATAATAAAAAGTCGGTAATAAGGCAATGCACGCGTATCATAAAACTTTATTGACATTGCTTCTGTTAAATCTGCCCATACACTATATGACTTAGTCTGAATGGTAAGAGCTAAGTATTACTATAGATTTAGAGATTCTGAAATAATATTCGATGATAAATAAAAAATAAACATATTTTTTCTAAATAGATATTACACCAATCATCTAATTCCTAATTAAACATACCGTTATCCCATGAAGACTAGTGAAAGGATAGACATAGGTATACATGAATTATATATTGTTTTAAAAACATAGGTATACATGAAATATCGGGAACTCACAAATAAGGTACATGGTAGCAATCCCGTAACAAACTATTCTAATACATGAATTATATCTACCATCTAAGTATATTTTCATCTTACACACTAGGTCCTTCCTCCTTCGAAAGCGCGACCGCTGGTATTGACAAACGTCAGTGATAGACTTAAACAGAATATTCTCCTACGTACCATAATACTTTATTTTTGTCTAAGCAAACTAACTAGGTATCAATAAATAGTATGTGCAGCATGGATAGCGTTATGACGTGTAATTAATTGTCACTTGAGGTAGTAGAGCTATTTCAAATTCAAGGTAGGACAGATAATAGGAAGCAGAAAACATTCGCTTGCATATATAATGCTATCTTAATAATGTAATGAAACTAATCACATGTCATTGGAACTATCTCTTTCATAATCGTAAGGTCTTTGCTCTATAGTCTAATATACATTCAAACTGCCACAAGACATGCGATATACGTATCGATTACTTCAATCATTGATACCACTTATTTCTCATCACCAGCCGATATGTAGTCCCGAAGCGGTGGTAGGGCCAAGTTATATTTTGGGACGTGTATAAGTGCCTACATACAGAATAAATAATTTCATTTCATTTCATTTCAATTTCAATTTCATTTTAATTTCATTTCATTTCATTTCATTTCACACACAATAATCAATTCCATAAAACGACCAAGTGCGAGTTGGAGTCGCGCGCAAAGGTTTCCGTACCATTATCTATAAAAACGGTAAAAAAACATGTCGGTTGTATGGGATACATAAATATTGGAAAAGAAATCACGTTTGTTGTATGGAAGCGCCCTTAAATATCTTTTTTATTCTTGTTATAGCGCGACAGAAATACATCATCTATGAAAATTTGAACTGTCTAACTATCACGGTCCATAAGATACAGTCTGGTGACAGACGGACAGACAGATAGCCAGACGGACAGCGGAATCTTAGTAATAATCCCGTTTTACCCTTGAAAAAACTATAAAAAACCTTGTCTGGGGCCTTAACCATTACATCTAGTAATACTTCAACCCTCTTTTGTTTCAATAGAGTTTGGAGTATAACATCACTGGTTAATGATGATAAGAGTTCATGATAAGGCCCCTAGTCTCCATAAACATAAATTACTTTGTTAATTCCTGCCACTAAACTCACTTATAAGATATGTGATCCCAAAACAAGAATCGAAGTTCGTTCTAAGAATCATTAGAAGAGACCGATTTTCTTATAGAATCGACAGACTGACTTCGAGACCGTGACAATGTGTGTATTGTGTGGTGCATATCATTAATGATGGCTGTTCCAAAAAGCATTTCTCACTAATTTCACGGTATGACGTCTAATTGTTCCAACACTCGAGACTTTTTTGTTCCATGATGTCATGTTCCGTTCTGAATCGATGCTGAATCGTATCGATTCGCGAATCGTTTTCGTCTTTTTGACCGGCCCGTGCATGGTGAACTTTTAAACAATTTGTCCATCGAACGGTACATTGAATGGCGTTTTATTGTAATTTCAATTAGAGTTAGGTCGTTTATACACGACGCTACTGTTTGTGAAATTAATTTTATCGTAGCAAAAAGTTTGCCAATAAAAAAAAACACTCCGTCATTTTATATATATTTTATAATAATTGTATATAAATTTTTCTTTAGTATCACGAAAGAGAAACGATCCGTTGCTTATAAAATTACTTGACAAGTAATTTTACCAACGAAGTCTTCCAGCATACCCAACTCAAAGCCAATTTTAAAAATTTATTTTGTAATAATTAAACCCAAACTATAAATAAGTATAACCCAGTACTATCATTAATATCCAACAGAATTACCGCACATTCGGTGCAGTACATTATGAACTAAAATAGTTTTTTTTTTTTGTAGTATTTGGAGTAAATAAGTATTTCGTGTACGGCTACCCTTATTTCTCAAAAAGGGTCCGATGTGTTCCGAACCGACCGTTTTGGCGAAACAATTTGCCAAACGGCCGTATGATTCCAATTGCTGCCTCTTAATTACAGTTATTGTAATTACCTTGTTTTTATGTGGTTCCGTGTACTCGTATTTAATTTTATTATTTATTCGATATGACATATTAATGGTCTTTTCTCAATGTAATTTCAGTGATAGTAGGCTATTGGTTCGTATAAAAATTCAATATGTATGTCAATCTTGTGTATTTCAATACCACCATGTTTTTTTTTACTCTTGTATGGAAACATATTGTTCACTGCAAGTTCAAGATCACTCAGATATCGAACTTTTTAAATTGTCTCGGGTTTGATTTAGATGATGCGCTGTTAAATAACATTGGCTGGTTTTTTGATAATTGAAAAAAAAAACAATTGGTAAGTTATCTGATACATAATATATATTGTTTTTTTTTATTTATTTACTAATTGTATACAGCTATCACAATTTAATTAAATACAAAGTAAAATATATATTTTATAAAGTCGAGACATCTGATCTGAGGGCTAAACAAAAATTGTCCTCATTAAAAACATATTCTTTGAGCGAGTCGTGAATCTCGCTACCAACATGGACCATGTATCATAATATAAATTTCTCCAGTAGGCCTACTCCAAATAAACTGAAATATTTAAAAAGATATTTATGATTGAAAAGAAAGTGTCTGATTCTACTGCACATTTGCAACGGTTTCCTACATAAGATTAGTTCGAAAACACATGATGGCTAATAGATGTAGGATTAATTTGTATTTAAATTAAATAAAACAATTTTTAGAAATTATTTTTTTTATAACTTAATACGATACCAATAACTTTATTTTAACTTAAAACTTATCGCTTACTATAAGTAATTATTACGAAGTAATTTTTTTTTCTGAGTTTTTTGCTGGTTAGTGGAATGAAGTACAAATTTTGTTCTACGACTTACATTATCAGATCAACATCTGAAATACTAAAGGAAAACTCGATAGGCAATCAAATACACGATAATTAAGAAGTAAGACTACTCCTATCAACCTCCTTTATACATATGTAGTCTAATATTTATTAAAATTCTCGGTTCCATGTAATTTCACCTTTCCTCTCTCGGGATATTAAAAAGGAAACCGAGTCAACATTTTCACGGGTTTTTTTTGCGTGGCTAAGCTTTTTTAATCTGAGAAGTGGGAGGTGTACGTCCTTTTTAAGTATCATGCCACTGCAAGGTAAACTCATTTTCTGTAATAATGGCCCTATTTTTCTTGTACCTTTTTTCCCGATCACCTTTAAGACTATACCTAACGATAAAGTTTATTTATTAGACGTGTGTAAATGAAATTAATTATAACAAACTGTTACAACAATCACACAAAGTTTGCATGACTCTAAAGTATAGACTTTGTTTAGTAGCCAGAAAACGGATAAACAAACCGAAATACCTACATTTAGACTAATGTACAAAAGCAGGGGAAAATCTTCACGGGTGCAGTATTTAGTAAAAACTATAACATAGAAAGCATAGTGTTGAGCTAAGCCTTTAACATAGCAACGTAGGGAAATCGATAAATTGGCTTTGGAACGGAAAAAGTGTTGAAAATTCGACGATTGAGTTGACCAATTGCAAATATTATACTCAAAAACATCTATCTAGGCTTAATAGCCACTTTGCGAAACTTGGACTCGCTTTTTTGCTGTTTCGCGTCAATATGATATTAGTGACCAACGCCATCCACTTTACGCGGTGAGTGCTTTTCGCAAATTATAACCAGCACCCAGTGGCGAGCATTGGTTTTATTTCGAGGTAGGCAGTAGATACTTATAATGTGTTTTATTGATGAAAATCAGTGGTTTCATCAATAATCCTCATTTGTAAGTACCTGCTGCCTACCTCATTTCGATTATCAGGTAGGCACTGCCTAATTGCCTATATGCACCGCACGCCCCTGCCAGCACCTCTTCTTCTGTCTGATCCGTTTCCTCAGAAAAACGGTCACTGACATCGCTTTTAAACAAAGACTCCAACTATAGTTGAAAATAAAACAGTATGTAGTTCATTAAATGAAAGAAGATCTAATGAGCGCGATATTAATCTCTGCAATCAATTTGATTAGGAAAATAAGGTAAGTCATCGCAACGGTCTGTGTACATAATAAACGGTTACTCATTACAGAGCTAACTCGTACGCAGGCTAGTCGACTATCCACCGAGATCTCCGTGAATAGCATCATTTAATTTCACGCCATTAGCCGAACGACGCGTTTCCATTTGACGTCTATCCGACGAGTCTTTAAAACAGCCTAATAAATAACGGCAGTATTACACTGAACGTGCAAGATTTTCTTCGGTTTTCTAATTGGATACCAGCCCCCTAACTATGAACTCTAAAAACAATCTCAAAGTTGTCAAATCTGTCAATTTTGGTACGTCATTTTATACAAAATTTGACAGAAATGATAATGTTTGACATATTTTAGATTGTTTTAAGGGTTCGTGGTTACCGCCCAGATGTTTGTTATATACTAGGTTAAGGGTAGTAAAGTAAGATATAAAGTTATTGTCGTTGAAAGTAAAGGCCTGATAATTACAGCTTTTATTCGCACTGTCAATCGATTCTTGGTACTAAAATCGATTAATAGTGCAACCTGGAGGCTAGAAATCGCCTTATACCTATGAAGCAAAAGTAATGTCCAAGACGTAAAATATTAAGTAGGGTAAAACCGGGATAGATGCCACATTTTTTGAAAATATGTTATATCTCCCTGTACAATTATTTCATTCTTTTAATTGTAAAACTGGCAAGTACTTTGGTCTTTTATCTATGAATTTATGAAAGGAAAAAAATATTTCCACTGACATTTCCAGAGTATTACCGATTATTGCGGACCTCTAAATTTTGAGACATCTATCCCATATAGGGGATAGTTGCCAAGTCAATAAAGATAACATTAAGGATAGACGACCCGCTGAAAAATAGGGCATCTATCCCGAAAAAACTTTGATCGCACCTAGCCGTTCCATGCAATCGCACAGAGACACGAAACACGATCTAGTTGGTGGTAGTTGGAAAGTCTCTCGATAAATAAATAAAATAGCACGCTATGTATTATTGAAACTAGAGTAATTACAATCAAGGCATCTATACCACTGGGGCGTCTTTCCGGTTTTACCTTACTCTTTAACTATAAAAAAATATTATTTTGACAAGTGAATTTAAATAATATTAATTTATTAATTTTAGAATAAGTAGGTAAAGATTAAAATTATCATACCCTCAGAAGGATCCAACGACAAAATAATAAGACGCAAAAATAAAACAAAAACCGTCTATTACATTACATAAGATGAAAATTGTATTATTTTTTATAATAAGTATTATAATGTAATCAATTTGTTATATAGGGTGCTGATGTCAATCCTCGCCATATTTAGAAAGTTGATTAAGTATCTTATTCTGACCACAAATCAGTAAAAAACTGAACTTTGAAAAAAAAAATTTTTTAAATATCTACGATTTTCGTAATCGACCACTTTTGATACAATATATAGTCCCCCAACGCAAACGGCTGCTATCCGATGTAATAAGCGATCGATCCGCGTAGCTCGATGGTTGCCGCAGTGTAAACTTATTGCAGGGCCATAACCATGAACTCTTAAAACAATCTCAAAGTTGTCAAATCTGTCAATTTTGGTACGTCATTTCATACAAAATTTGACAGAAATGATAATGTTTGACAGATTTGAGATTGTTTTAAGAGTTCATGGTTAGGGCCCAGTATTTCGAGCCACAGTACAGTTGATATCATACGGAAATATTCGCTATAAATTCCTTTTTTTTTTTTGTAATTTTTTTGGTGGATAATTCGTTAATATAAGTCTTAATAGGTCACCTCAAAAAGTAAGGCGAGGATTTAAATCAGAACCCTGTAGAATAACAAATATTTAACGATTAATAAATTCCTTCAAAAACCCGATGTTATTATTTTCCTTCTTTATGATATGCCCGATTGGTAAAATAAAAAGACTTAAAAATCAATTACTTTACATAATAACGTACGTTAAAAATATCGTGTCGCCTTACAATGCGCACGAGTCAAAGGTGAGCCAGCCGCGTCTGAGTGAAGTAGAGTAAGCAAACGGCCTTTTCACTTTCATTGCCCGTACAGTTAGAATGAGTGCTTCCTTGCTCCACGACTCATTATGGAAGTTTCTTTGGATTCCTCGTCATTAGATGTAAGCTAAATAGTGGATAATAAGGCAATGATTTTAGTTATTTTCAAATGACTTCGAAAACTTGTCTCTTTCACAAACAACTTTTTGCGAGTCGATTATGATGAGAGTATAATTATAAAAATATTATGATCGAATTTAAATGTCATCTATTTAAATTAGCAGCCACGTTAAATGATACCTTTATTATATTACTGACACTAAAAGTATTCATCTCATAATTATTAAATACCTAAATAATTTATATTTGAACCAAAGCTTTGAACCTTATTTTAGATTGATCATTACACTAGGAAATTCATTACTGACAGAATAATTATATTTAACAAAATGTTCCAAAAAAAATTATTTCTTTATTATCAACATTATAACAGTGTTATTTTTTAAAATGATGCATTAATTTTGAATAAGTGTAAAAAAATAATGATTGAAATATATTAATGATTAGTTCATAAATAAAGTTCTATTTTTTCCAATCCATAAAGCAAACCCTGTTTCATTAATTGATAAAATTTTGAAAAACGTCTTTTTACGCCATTATGATGCCATAGAAGAAATAGCCCGGAGATTCCGTCGCCAATGTAACCGCTTATTATACAACGGGAGCGCGGCAGCACGCCGCTCTAGCCGCGTCTAGTAAACTAGTAAATGGAGTAGGTAGGCACAATTTCACTCTCGTTCACAGTTAGATGGGTGCTCTGTTATACTACGCTTCGGTCCGGTGGCGATGATCGTCTTTTTTTTATCGACACCGCTTTAGCGTCAATGGTATTTGTGGATACAAAAAGACAATGCTGCCAGTGTTAGCAAATAAAGAGAAAATTGATTAGGTACAAAAAAACGGTCCCCTTTCTCCGTAGTTGTTCTGTACTTCGAAATTTTAATAATAAGACCGCCTTGATTGAATGTCTTTCGATTGCCTTATTTTTTTATTTAATGTTATATTTGGTAAGGCTGGTTTTACAGTCACGCTGATCGTCGGCGCTGACCGTCAAAATGTATGAACTTGAGCGCTGACGGCGGTCAGCGCTGACAGCGATTCCTATACATTTGGGCGGTCGCGCGTCGGCGCCGATGGTCAGCGTGACTGTAAAACCAGCCTAACTGAGCGACTCTTGACACATGGAAATCTATTGAGAAGACCTTTACTAAAAAGGGTTTCTTACAGATTGCAATCAATTTACTTATAATAATAACAAAATCTAATTATTAACACAAAATAATAATAATAACACTAAAATAATATAATAGAAAACCACTAACATTACTATTAAGACACAAATGAACTTTAATTGTAAACTGGAAGAAATAAACAGCTTTATTATATCTAAATATAAAATATAAAGTCGGGGTTTTTCATATTTATATGTAGTTAAAATGTTTATGAAAATACGGGACAGTAAAATTGGGTCATAAAAATCTTTAAAATCCTAGTCAAATGTAAAATTTCCGTGCTTATAGACTTTTTTTTAGATCTTTTAAATTTTACTGAGTCAACTTTATAAATTACGCTACACTTTATGGAGCCGCATAACGATATTCATAACACTAACTTATTCATAAACTGTAATTGAAGCCAGTATTAATTTTGAAAGGCGCTCAGTTTAAAATGGACCATTTTCATTGCGGATTATCCAAGTATATATTATGTTCAATTAAACTTCGGATATGCGAGCAATCGGTTCTTAGACGAACTTATCCATTTCAGGCTACAGAAACAATTAAGGGTTTACTCTTAGAGCAATACAAACTTTCATGATAATAATCTTTTAAGGCGATCATTTTAATATTTAAGAGACCTCTTTCACTGCCGTTTATCACTGGCGATTTACAATTTGGAAGTCAAGAAAAGCGACTAAGTATTAATCGCAAAAAAAATATATGACACATGGCGCGATAGTAAATTTGCCTTTAATGAAAATTTCCTAAGATTTGTAGCAAAATTCAACCTCTAGTAACATAACACAATAAGGTTAACTACTCGTAATGGATGTGTTGTATAAAAATTTTTTTTTAGAGTATCACTTTTTTTTCGTGTTACGACGTTGGCCTTGTAGTAACAGCTATTTACCTTAATAGGCTTAACATACTGTAAAAGTGATTTGTTAAACCCGAAACCCTGTTTATTTATTTTTTTAATGCGCAAATCCCCAAATGCTAAAAATACAATGTCACGTCAGCAAGGGCTCTAATTTCTCCATTTTGTAACAAGACTGAATTGCCGGAGAAATTATAATTGTCTTACATTTTGTAACATCGTAGCGAAAACGCGCAGCCGTCTACTTTTCGCGACGACAATTTCCTTTGCGATTCCATCTACATTTTTCTTTTAGAGAACACGAATATTTTACATAGCATTGGCGAGTTAGTGATGCACCACTTAAAAAGGAAATCGAGTATTATTAATACTTTATCGATAACACACGAGTCTATACTCTTATATAATAAATAGTGAAGTTAATCCGATGATATTTTATATCAGTATTTTATGCAAGTAGCTACATACTACTTGAAGGGAATGGCTTCTGATTTGTAATCCACGTCGGGTATCTATTTCATAATTTTTAGGTTTTCTATATTTATTTTCATATCGACTGAGTTCTCCTGTACGGTAACCTATTTTTGTAGGAAATCCGATTGACTTAAATGAAATTGGCTACAGCAATGAAAATTCCGTTATCAAATACCAACAATTAAATTAAAGTTCTCCTGACAATCAGTAACAAGACAATCTGACAAGGCATATTTCCAGATGCTTTAAAGTTAGCAATGGTAAAACCTATCTTTAAGAAAGGGGACAAGCTTAGTGTTACAAACTATCGTCCTATTGCCTTATTACCAGTCATATCTAAGATATTTGAAAAAGTCATATGCCAAAGAATTTATACATTTCTTGAAAAGTATAATGTCTTACATAATAATCAACATGGCTTTAGAAAAAATCATTCAACGGTATCAGCTGTATTTGAATGCAATCTTGAAATATTAAATGCACTTAATAAAAACCAGTGCGCTATAGCTGTTTTTATGGATATGACTAAAGCCTATGACTGCGTCTTACATGATATTTTGATACAAAAACTAGAAACACTAGGTATACGTGGGAAAGCGAAAAATTGGCTCTCTTCCTACCTATCCAATAGAAGGCAATTTGTTCACCTAACTCATTTAAATGACACAACCAGAAAACTGACACAAATTAGATCATCTACTCAAAATATAACTGGGTCTTTACCCCAAGGCAGTGTGTTAGGTTGTTTGTTATTTTTAGCCTACATTAATGAATTACGTTCAGTAGTCTCACAAAAAATAGTTTTATTTGCAGATGACGCTACACTTATAGTCACTTGTGCACTTGATTTTATAAGCCAATTACAAGGTATTATTAGTGATTGTCTCCATAAAATTATAACACATCTAAAAGATATTGGCCTCACACTTAGTTTTGGGAAAACAAAAATGATGCAATTTAGACCATATCAGAGAACAGAGTTAATATATTCGATTTCATACCAGGGACAAAAAATTGAACAAGTGAATACATTCTCACTATTGGGTATCACGGTAGACTCGACACTTTCGTGGAAACCACATGTGCAAATAGTTGTAAGTAGGCTAAGTAGTTTTTCGTATGCACTGCGGGAACTCAGAAAAAGTACAAATGAGGAGTGTGCTCTCACTGCGTATCACAGCCACGCCGCCGCTTGGATACGTTACGGAATCATATTCTGGGGTAACTCGACCGATGTATCTGCGGTATCTGTTTTACAAAAGCGATGTCTCAGAATTATAACGTTTACAGCACCACGAGAGTCATGTAGAATCATATTTACACAATATAAACTACTTACGGTCACTTGCAGTTATATATTTGAATTGTGTCGTTTTATAAGAAAACATAGTAATTATTTCCAGCACTTTGATAACACGACGAGCCGTTATGCCTCGCGCCGAGCAAATGATTTTGTTCTACCCGCTGCCCGACTTGCGCTTTTTAAAAACGGTCCGTCCTATATGGCTCTCAAAGTTTACAATCATTTGCCCAACTTGCTCAAAGCCCTCCAAGGTACTAAATTTGATAAAGAGTTAAAGAAGTTATTACTTGCCAAGGCATATTATGATTTGAATGAATATTTCAGGGACAAATTTTAAATATTATAATTCTTGACGTCTTTGACATTATTTTATTGTGACTATGTATAAATTTGAATTTTATTTTGACAATTGTAATTTAATTTTAAGACGTAAATTTTGACATCTTGAAATCTTGGCATGACTTAATTATACCAATTTATGAATGTAATATTGTATGAATGTAACATAATGATGACATGTAAATATAATTATAACTTTAATTTGAATTCACGAATGCCTTATAAAGGTTGTAATGTTACTATTGACCATCTATTATGTACATTATGAAGTGATTAAATGAATATGAATATGAATATGAATATGAGTATAGTGAGTAGGGTAAAGTTAATTGATTTTAACTTACCAACCTCGAGTACCAAACTCGACTTGGTGCATCCCTATCGAATTGGGGCCGAATCTAGATAATCAGCAAAATATAAATAATTCAAACGGCCGCCATCTGGTACAGTGCCTCGCAATAATATTTTACACTATTTCATCTTGATGTCAATGTAATTGTGTATAAAAGTAAACATCTTAATTCGTGTCCAACTGTACATTCCACATTTATCACGTACAAAATCCAACTTAAGTTCACAATTTATTTTCCAATGCAAATCTGGTGTATTAAAGGTGGGCCGCCATTTCTTTCGGAAACTTAATCTTAAATTTATTTTCTTGCCTTGTTATTATATATTATTTGTATTTATTTTCACCTCATGAAATAAGGTTCGATTATGTAACCATTAATTACTTACATGATATCATATTCGACCAAGCATTCGACAGAATTTGAAATCTGTCAAAAAAATAACAAAATTTCGCAAAAACCTTGTTAACTCTATCTAAATAAAAAGAAAAAAATATATATAAAAGCAAAATGACAAAATTTTGATTTAGATAAGTAATCAAAATTTAAACATGATCGTTTAAATTAGGTATCTAGCCCTAAACTCTTTAAAGATATTATCACTTTAACCTTGATTTGCGTTTCATATTAATAGAGTTTGACTTAAAAACAATAATGATTGGAATAAAGATTGTGTGTATCAGTAAGCTGACTGTATCATAGATTCGATTTTAAAATCTAGAAATACAGTGATCGCACACTTGAAAGGTTGTATGACTATGTTGAGAGCGCTTCTCATCGCTTGCTATCTATCGCCGCCGTTCGCCGATCATCGTTCACAAGCCCTTCTATTCTGTATTACTATGTCCATGCGTGAATATTTGGGTAGCAGAAGTAAGTATTAGTATTTAATTGATAACATTTAGCTGCCAGACAAGATGGTACATTGTCATGTACCGCAAATGGGTCATATTCGGAACAAGAGAAAACCGTTTAAGATGAAAATCGTAATCAGTTGCATCGAAATGTTCGTTGCCGACGCATTGCGTGTGCGTGTAATGACTAGATGGTGGAGATTGTGCATCAGTTTGTCTGTGAAAGCAAACAGTTGATATATAGATCGTCAAGATAGCTCACCCGCGTTGACTGGAACAGAGAGTTGTCACTATTTATCTGGATTCTACACTTTTAATATATTTTAATACGAGGGTTTTTCGAAAATCGATTAAACATCGATTAAACATTTACCCAAACCGAGAATCGGGTCCCTTAGCCGATTCAAGGGAATGACCACAGCAAGGTACAGTCAACAGCACGTCGACCTACCCCAAAAGTCAAAAATTCTCCAATAGATTTTCAACTTTAAGCCTGACATATAGAGTTCATTTTCAAATAAGAAAATTTGACATTTTGTGGTAGGTCGACGTGCTGTTGTCCGTACCTACCAATCGCTAAACGTAAATGTTTTAAAGTTGGCTCCGAATTAAAATATTTATTTTATAGATTATGATTAAAAAGTTAATCAGAATATATAAACATAAAAAACGACTGTTAGTAAAAAAACTCCAATTCTAAGACACAAAATAAAATAATAATATCGTAAAATTTTATGGTTTTTATGACACGAAATTAATTTGTTTTTCTTTCCAAAATCGCCTTTTCACATCAATTTTTAATTAAAAACCAAAAGCTTCTTTAACATATTAAATAACCATAACTTATTCAAACAGCCGTATAAAATGCGACAAAATCAGAATTAACATAATTGACATTTACACGCAATACCGAGATCTTAATCAATAACATCATAACTTCGTCTCCGCTGAAACTTTTCGTAGACATAATGAATAATGCAAAAGACTTACCTTCGTTTTACTGTGAGAAAACTGACGCTAACAGACATAAATCTCAATTTCTTTTTAAATTAATTAATAAATCAATAAATATTGGACAAAATCACATACATTGCTCTGATCATAAGGTAAGTAGCTAAAGCACTTGTGTTATAGAAATCAGAAACAACAACACCCAGGCCCGACAAAACATAGAAAAGTTCGTTTTCTACATTGACCCGACCGGAGATCGAACATGGAACTCTCTGAGATGGCCGGTACAGTCCGGCACGCTCGCCTCTCGGCTACCTTACGAAGGTCATCGAAAGTATGTCATCAATACGTACATAACATTTTACTACAATTTATCAAAAAGGCCCCATAATTCAATGTATAACCAGCCTAACTCTTGTTTACTAATTGTCAACAGATGGCGTTACAAAAGTGCTTTTAGCATTTGTTTAGAGATTATACCTGTTTTATAGTAGCGTCTAGCGTACTTCGTATAACTTGCAGTGGACAGAAAATTTGAGGGTTGGGCCGCTTCTGCGCTGACAGCTTCGATTTATGTCGGTGAGCGACAGTTTTCTCACAGTAAAAGGAAGGTAAGTCTTTTGCACTATTCATTATGTCTACGAATTATCGTTAGATGCGTCTTTGCTATATTTTTAAACGTAAACCAGTTCTAGATGAGAAATTTAAAATATGTACGCCTTTCTGACACACTTAAGTATCGACATAGTGTCGAAGTGAGAAAATGTCATACTAGTACGATCGTCTTTTTATTTGACCTGATCTGGAAATCGATTATGGGGCTCTTGGCCTTTCAGACAAATCTTTGCGCTACTACACATTGGGTCAAAGTCAAATCAAGTCAAGTCAAAGCCGACACGTTCAAACTTTATGGCAAACCGTGTAGCCAGTTTCCGAATCCAACGCATTAAACCCTTCTTTCAATTTAAATCCTTGTTCAAACACCGACTTACATTAGTCGGCCAGTGACGGCGAAATTTATGTGTTGGACCTGACGTAAATCAGCGGGCGATCGTGAGAATTATGACGCGTGTGTTGGCTATCGCCAGGGATTATTTATTTTGAAATCGTTTATCTGTGCCGGGGCAATCGTCACCTGTTTCGTTGCAATTGACTTTTTAAATCGCTTAAAGTGGCCAGTGACCAATGAACGAATTACGTCATACTACTGTAAATGTACAGATACATTAAAAAACAACTTTGCATTATTGCAACTGTTTTAAAAACTTTGAGAAGTAGCTCAGCTTGCAGAACCATTGCTTACACTAAACTTTAATGAGGAATTCGCGTAATGGCTCTGTGATCTGCTGTGAAAGTAAAAGACCGGGTTCAATACCTGGCCTGTGTAAATTCGTAAAACGATCTTTCCAAATTGGCTCCGGATTTTTTGGAGCCGATTTTAGGCAGGGCATCCTCTGATAAATTGATTGTCTAGTACAGTTCATAGTAAGATATTAAATACTTACAATGAGACCATAACCACACGCCAGTGTTTGTTTTCTGGTGATTAAAACATAGTTATAGTTTAAAATTATCTAGATTCTAGACCCGTCCTAATGAGGCCGCCTGCACAATAAAATGACTCCAACATTTAACTTGACTCGTAAACTCGTAGGCATGTTCACATTTGCATTTCAATTATTAGCCTAACGCCAGCTGTTCCATTTAGCCAGCCTCGCAATTAGCCTAAAAGCCAGTCTGCAAAACATCTCAGGAGACCTGAGGTGCCATGCTCGAGTACATAAGCCGAGAAGACACTGAATAGGGAACGTGTGCATATTGTGATACTTTAACACTGATGCACGAAAAATGACAGGTAAAAATACAACAGAACAACATACTGGGTGTCTCTGGGAATATAATATAATTATATCAAATCGAACAGGCGTATATTTCTGGTGTTTATGAATGTGGGTTCCATTTTCGAAAGTAAAAAGTTGTGACTGGTTTTTAATTTTTTCGTGACATCGCATAGAACTTAAATAAACAAACTAACAACGATAACTGTTTAATTTTTGTTTAGAATGTTGTAGGACGGTTTGGCATTCGTTAGGAAATTAATTTGGTCAACTAGCAAACTTGTGTGACAAAAATGATTTTTTGTCACTTATTGATTCGTTAAAAATAAAACCTACATTTATTTAGCCAGATAGTTCGGAAATCACCCCCGCTACGCTTCTGTTCGATTTGATCCATACTTCCACGGACACCCTGTATATTATAACAATGTAAATGTACATTAACTCTAGCATTGTAAGAAATAAAACTGTCATTTATTTGTAGTAGTGTATACGCTTGTTGACATGCTCTTGGCGTCTATATTTATTGAACGCCGCATAATTTGATGTGCACACTCAATGATTGATTGAATTCTTACGTAATAAAGATAATTATTTTCATTAAGGCCTTACTTTAACTATGGGGTGTTTTGGGCAATTCTCCACCACGCGGGCCTTATACAGATTAGTAAAAGAGTGCTAAAAGGCAAGTGCTAACCGTAGGTCCTTGTACGCGACGTAGAAATGGAGCTAATAATATGTATAATGAAACGCGAGCAAATTTCAAAGATTCAAGTTTTGTATATTGGTGTTGATGAGCAAAACAAAGAAAAAATGACAAAAAGTAAAATCGTAAAAACATAACCCTCGTTTGGCAGTCGGGTAAAAAATTATAACAGGTTACAAAGAGTATGGTTTGCCACAGTACTGTTAGAAGGCCTCTGATCAGGCTTAACGACCAATATTAAGCGGTATTAGCCAAGAACTAATGTAAAGTAGTAGTAAACTTATTTTTCTTGTATGGATGATCCAGGATGAAAAACAATAAGATGAAACATAATATTTTAAGGAAAGATAAATAAGCAACATACTACAGTGTAATAAGATTAGCGTGCCTAAAAATTAAACTTTTATCATCATCGTCGTTATTCGATTACCGGTTCAAGTCAATTCAGTATTTATTTATTTTTATTTTTTTTTATTAATATAGTATTTTTTAATAATATGATTTGAGTCTGACTGTTCAGGCCTTGTACATAAATTAAGTACTACTTTATTAGTTTTTTTTTAGATTTAGATGTTTAGTTAGACGACGGTCTTGTTGTAGTGGTTCGCGATCCGGACTACAAAGCCTGATGGTTGCGGGTCCGATCCCGCGATGGGCAAATGTTTGTGTGATGACCACGAGCATTTGTACGTAAGTCATGGACGTTTATAAACGTATTTAGTATGTTTATGCGTTATCTAGTCGCCATAGTACAAGCTACGCTTAGTTTAGGGCTAGATAATTGGTGAAATTGTTTAATTTATAAAAAAAGGTTGCCCCCACATTGTCTGTTACCTCGTAACAAAATATGTTTTGTTTATTGTCTGGCGTAAACTACGTACGTAAACTATTCCAGAGAGCTTGCTGTATTAATCTCTGTTGCGATTAGACTAAGATTGATGTAACGTTACACTATGCCTCGGCCTAAATATATTATGCCCATATGCCCACATACATTCCTGGTACAGCATAACTCTTGCGGTTTCGCAGAATGTAGGCTAGAATCATAATTAACTCATTACTCATACATGTATATCAAAAACACACAACGGTAATACCTGTGCTGTGGTTAGCTTAAGATTTGATGTCATTAATCATAGAAACCACCTGTTTAATTTAAATTGAAATGTTAAAAAATGACAAAGTTTACCGTTTTAAAAGGAGAAAAGAGATTTGGATACCAATCGTCTTATTAATACACTCGTTTTATCTTAGTAATAACTTTACCTATAGATTATATTATTTAGAAAAGTTGGCAAAAACCATGTCTAGATAATTGCAACATACTTATAAGTATCATACATGGAATGGGGTTGGGTATTCTTTAGTCATGTTTTAAATATAATAGTAGATATTTATATAATTAGCAACAAATGAAATTACAGAAATTAAAATTACTTACGCAAGACACCCACGGTCATTAAATAATTTACATAATTCGCTTTAAAATATCGCCATCCATCATTACTAATAATGATTGATTGAGTCGGCACCGAGCCTCGGGCCCTTAAATGTTACGCCCTACTTTACCTTTAAGACCTAGCTCATAGACTCGAGCGGAGCGTGTAGCGTTTTGGCTTTATTTTAATTTTGGAAAGAGGAAGAATACGATTAATTATCTACTGCCTTTAGAGTATTGGTGTTAAAGAAACAATAACACGTCATTACCATTCTTTACAAGTTCATTATCATCATAATCAGCCCTCATAAGTCCACTGCTGGACATAAGCCTCACCTATTGGACGTCGTCAGCTCTTCTTTTTCATTTATACGAGTTAGCCTCTTCTACGAGTAATCCTGTCAGCATATTGTCTCCAGTACGCTAATTGGGCTTTATTCTTTGATGCACCTAATATTAATAACCTTACTAATAAAAAAATACTATCTTTATTTCCTTTATGTAAGTACCTACCTACTCTACTAAACTTTTATTCTTATTAACGAATACCAATAATCTTAAGAAATAACATGTTAATTATGCTACGTTATTTACCCGCTAGACGCTCCGCCTCGGCCTAAGCATAGCCTTAAAGATAATAATATGAAAGTTTATTGACTTTGCCTGCATATTTATTTATCCGCATCAGTCAGTGGCTATTAGGTGTGAAGCAAATATTATTAATTAGCGAAAGTGATTATTGAATTACATTGGACGTGCTTTTAAGAGGAAAGGGGTAATTATTAGTTGTGTTTATGTATTTTAGTAGATTTTACAAGTTAAACTATCTTGTGTGGCTTAACTTTTATGTTTGGAAAGATATGAGGAACTAAGAGGTATTCAAAGCATCTTGCGGAAATTTTCAATTATATATTAAGTTTCTTACAAATAGGGTACTCTTTTCTTCATTGTATACTGATTAAAATTTAATTCACAGCTGCAGTTACGATATTCTTACTTATTAATAATCACTTGCACTAGCATAATTTATTAACCTAATTGAGTAATATTAGTTTGAAATAGTAATGTTTTAATTCATCAGTCTTTAGTAGTACCTACTGCTAGATTATGAAGTGATTAAATTAATTTTAATATGAAATTGAATAAAAATGTGATTTTTCTTCAGTAAAACTATTAATATTTCAGCTGCCAATCACATTTTAATCAGTATATGTTTAACTAGAGTAGCTTTTTGTAAAAAAAAAACATAAGAAATTTTGTGTTTCGCAGGCAGCCTTAAACGATCCCCCCTAACGTGAACTACTTAGCGATAAATAAAACTACTACAACATTCTAACAACAATCTAATTTCAAACCCACAAACCGATAACGGTGGAAATTCCCACTCAACTGTCCAGTCCGTTGCGGCACTTCGCAAAATCGAATCTCGCAATCACAGGATTTAGAGGGAAAAGGAAATGAGTCCACAATGAGGAGCAGGGAGCCGCAGTTTATCCAATCTCATTTGGAGCTGGTGGAATTGTCTATCTATTATGTATCGATACACACTGCTGGAAAACCTGGCGAGCTTCTCCGCGTACATCATTGTGAGAAACGAAATTAATATTATCTCTATCTGTGTGGACCTGTATGTGGTTTTTTAAATGTTATTTGTGTATAATTATTGAAAAATTGTAAACCTTGGTCTTCCTAATAAAATAAAATAAAATAAAAATTATTTAAAAGACTTATAAACGCAGGTGATTAGTAAGACAAGGAAATCCTTTTAACAGGACATTCTGCCCATTAAAGTACCTAAACGGCTTTTGTATAGGGCGAAAATCTCACCATGAAATAAAATAACTGCTCCTTCATGTGTATGAAGGAGCAGTTATTTTATTTCATGGTCAGTTATTTTAAAACTACTTATTGTTTTTGATTGATTTTATTATTAGATCCTAGATAATCCAAGGAATCGCTGTGGTCGGATTTGGCTAGAAGGGGTAAATGTTGCCATCTAACGCTTGTCCCGAATGAGAATCGCGCAAAGACATGACGAGCTATAACTATATTAAGGACGCGCTTTCCTAGATCCTTAAACACAATATGAATTCAAACCCGCTTACCACCGCTCGCCAAACACGTAACACGTATGTCCAAACTATTAACGTCCAGTTGAATAGAATCCATTTTCTCCTTTTCACTAAATGAACAAAACAATAGCTGGACTATGAAACATCTTAATGGGCGGAAAAACCTCAACTGGCGAGTAAGTGCGCTTTCATTACTAATTAATCCTTTATTGCCTGTAAAACGGCAACTTCGCACGCTCTTAACAAGTGCAAACACATAAAAGTGAAGACGGTACAAAGTGTTATACGGCACTAAAATTTTGACACCCACTTACATAGTCAATAAATAATATGCGCCAGTGCGCCAATACAAGTCAATTTTGTGTTGGTTTCGAAGTAAGGAATTACAAAAAACAAAAGTTTTTTTTTCCATCTTTCCCACCCAGTCCCAAGCCATATGAATTGTCTCAAACTGGAAAACGAAAGAACTCCTTTGCGTTTTAGGCGAAAAATTGCATCACTACTCCAGCCCAGTTTGGCAACCTTTTCCATCTTACAATCTTGGAAACTGAAATATTTAAAGAAATATCTAATTATTGGACAGCTTCCAAAAGTATGTTTACGTAGGTATTCGTAATATTAGGTTGGCAATAGATAAATTGGTGTTTATTTTAAGTTATTTTTATTTTATTTTTAATTAATTGTACTGTGTTTAAACTTAGTTTAATTTTGATATTTTTATCGGTTACTTTTAAGTTTGGCTTCAACATTTTTAAGTCGAGATCTTAAAACATATGCTCTTTATTTTATTTTCTTCTATTACTAGTCTTTGCCATTGACTGTGACAGATGACTATAAAATTACTTCAGCCAAGAGTTAAACTGCTTTTCTGCTCATCAAAGATGGGTTCATCAAACATCATATTAATGTCACGTAACAGTTTTATGACGTCAAACATGTGTGCTGTTTATACCTTTCTTTATATTGTTTATACCATAATAGAATTTTCGGAAATGTATATTTAAGTTAAATAGAATTTTTTTTTACAAAATAACCATATTCTATAAAAGGCCCATTTTTTAAAAGCAAGATAATTTTTAAACGATGAATAAGTTACGTCAAACTTGCCATAACAGAAAATTATAATGTTAATGGAACTCATAGCGTTATGACTGTTCTCTTCTAACTGTTACAAAACCAGTAGGTACATCTAATAGGTCTTGATGTTTATTGTTGTATAACGGCTGTTATCAGAAGCCGATTAAGCCCTTCATATGACTCCTATAGCTGCCGGCGATTAGTATACTGAATGTTTGACTAGTACGTGATGTCAGAAATATGACCAGAAATCCTGAAAAAAATACTAAAACTACTACGAAAATGTGTCTCTCGTTCAGACGTATAAACCTAACAAATTAAAATAACCAATGACTTATCAATCCTTTAACAAAATATGACCGATTCAAGCTAGCCGCGTAAGGAACCCGACCATTTTGAATTATCTATAAATTGTCGTTGTTGTAGTTTTCAGAGTTATTATCATCAAACTTTAGTTCACTGCTGGACATACGAGTAAATATATATATATATCGTTAATCTCCCCAATAGTATTCACACAACAGCGAGCGGCATAGGGCTGTTTGCATTCAGATTGATTGTGTCGTCAGTCAATCGGGTTGGGGCCTGTTCAAGCTGTGTTTTCTATTTTTTTTAGCCCAACAGCTTTGACATTAAAACAGCTGTATCAGTGTCTTGTTTCGATATCCTCATTACCTACAGGTCTTCTTATTACTATGAAATGCCAAACGTAGCTCTCTCTCTCTATCGCATCGCATAATATACTAAAGGACGTTAAAATATTTGAATATGATTTTTTTGTAAGTGATTCCGACTACGAATCTGGCAACGTGGATATCAGCGTTCTAAGAGTTTTTATCATAATATTTTAGAAATTATGTGTAAATATTCAAAGTGATGAAAGGCTCAGGGGAAAAAAGTACTTTGCAAAACAAAAGATAGTATTACTTAAACGAAATACTACGTTGTTAACTGTTCATTAGGCCTAATGCAACGGTACTGTAATAATTCACAGATGTTGCGAAATGGGCCTTATCTGTTAACTGTTTGGGTAAAGCCCTAAAATTCGGCGTTAAATGGTGCATTAACAAATTTTATTAAGCTTATAAATAGGGATTAACGAAGTATTTCGTAGGTATATACTCGTAAAAGGAAATAGACGGCAATTAAATGTGAAAATCTGTTAAAAGGAAGTTTACGTAAGAAATACCTACTTAATTATGTTTATGAAAATTAATTTATTTTCCCTGCGTGGAGTTGAACCATTTATTTATTTTTGAAGTGATTGTTTATGGGATTTGACATAAATGCCAAGAATTTCGTTATAAAACTTTTTAAAAGATAGTATGATTAAAAAGCACATTAAAGAGCGTTCATTTTTGTAATAGTTAAAGTACTAAAACCAATGTTTTATACATTTGATTTTGAACGGAACCATAGCTTATGTAATGTGTGTATCCTATGCAGGTATGTATTGTGTTAAATAAAATTAATTTCAATTTTAATGACTGGGTTCTATTAAAAGGATCCGTTGGAGAAGCCACCTATAATAAAATTATAAATTGATTATTACAATACCTAAAAATCGATTTAATCGAAAAAATATATAGTATAAGGTAGGGTAGCTAGCTTAATTTATTTTTAAAACATAATTATGTAATGGGGTTTATTAAATCGGATGAATAAAACGGTGTTTGAATCAAAAAGTTCGGGACTGCTACAACGGGACGTGTTCATCTTAGTCCGAAAGATACAAGTTGGAGATAGTGCATTAAGATTTTAGACTTTATTGATCAAAGGCAAAAAAATAAACGTTTAACATGAACATTAACAAATTGTTTATTATTTGGCTATTTAAATTACACTACATATTTTATATGACGACCTTCACAGCCGAGAGGCGAGCACGCCAGACCTTAGTCGGGTCAATTTAGAAAACGAACTTTTCTATATTGTCTTAAGTCTGGGTGTTTTGGTATCGTCGTTGTTTCTGATTTCTATAACACAAGTGCTTTAGCTACTTACCTGAGAACCAGAGCAATGTATGTGATGTTGTCCAATATTTATATTTATAATTATAAATAAATAAATTGTTTCCACAATCACACCAATTATCTAGCCCCAAACTAAGCAAAGCTTATGCTATGGCGACTAGATAACGGATAAACATACTTAAATACGTTTTTTTTATAAACATCCATGACTTAGGTGCAAATGCTCGTGCTTATCACACTAACATTTGCCCCTCGCGGAATTCGAACCCGCAACCGCCAGGCATTCTAGTCCGGAGCGCAAACCACTACACCAGACGGTCATCGTACGAATTAAAAGGTATTTGTATATTCAAATTTCCCACGCAATTCGTCGCACCCTGCGCACGCGGCGAACGAAAGTGACATTTGACACGCTTTCCGACCCGACCGCGCAGTATTTCGTGACTTCTGTAATGGGACACATAAGAATTATGCAGTAATGCGTATTTCGTGGTAACCTTATTTTTTGCAACTATCGCTAAGTGAAAGAACAGTGAATGTTGGATTGTTCTAATCTTGAACCTCTGAATCTGCACTATACAACTACTGTTACTAGCGGTGGATGTTGAGCGCTGGGCGAAAGATGCGCAGAAGACCATAACGATTACGTGATTAATAGTCGCGCGCCTGCACAGCTAGCCGTGATTGGTTCTTAGGTCCGCGCACACGCGTCTCTGATACGAAGATCGTCTCGTAAGATTCGCAAAGCGATCCCCACTCTTTGCTTCAGCGCGTTATATATTTATGTTAAATCTTTATATGCACGGCCAGCACTAATAGTTTAAAAAACTATGAAACACGGTTTAACGCGAGACTCGTTAACAAAAAGCGCAGACTCAAAATCTTTCTGTCATCGGCGCCTAAATTCAGGTCACCGTTGCTAAAAGTTTGTGGTATAATATTTGATTTTTGTCAATCTGTCGTTTTTGTATTTATTTTTTTGATGATTCTTTCACCATCACTTTCGTGATACAAGTAGCCACCGTGGATCTCACGTCAACTTATAAAAAATAAAAACAAGGTTAAAGGGATACGAACTTAAGATATTATTGTAAACCAATTGATAAAGACGAAGAGTAGAAACTACCGCCTAAAATATTACCTCACTTTCAAATTAAGGAGCGAGCAAAAGATTGTTTAGTCAGATCATCAGGAAACAAAACAATCGATTACCAACACACAAACATCCTACTAATATTATAAATGCGAAAGTTTGGTATGGATGGATGTTTGTTACTCTTTCACGCAAAAACTACTGAACGGATTTGGATGAAATTTAAATTACTTAAAGAATATGATCTGGATTAACATATTAGATACTTTTTATCTCCGATAAATGATTCTGTTAGAAACATTGAATTGAATAAACTAAAGATCAGGCGCGCGAAGTCGCGGGCAACAGCTAGTTGTAAATATCCATAACTTGGCGTCGTATTACATACATATGTTTGTCAATCCACTCCAAAACTCTTTGCAAACGTTTCACCGCCATTCTGTTTCCCACTTTCCACGTGTCGGTGAAAATGTTTGCGCCGGCGCATCACGGAAATCCTACCATTACGCCCTACAATCGTACGCGCATTATCTGCGTTTCCATTTAGAGAGTATGGAAGCCAGTGGTCGGTTGTCCGTTAAAAGTGTCACAGAAATACTTATTGACTGCTGTTGGCTGGGATATTTTATTTGTGCAATCGACATTAGTCAATTTGATCAAGATATTTCCCTTTAGAAATAGAAAAATAGAAATTTTACAAAAGTAGCTTCAAATTGCAATTTAAAATGTATCTTTTGTTGGCATGAGACTTACACAGTTCCTCTCTTCATTATAGAGTTGATAATAGAAATGAAGACTTCGCAGTCTAAACAATGTTTAAAGCAAGCAACAATGCCTACAAGCTGACCTGACCTGTAGGTAACTTGGTCACCAATCAATGGTAGCTGTTAAGACTTTTGATTGCTACTTTTTCATTGCATACAGGCATTCGTTTTTGAGATAAAGAGCATGATCTAGATGCAACAAGTCCAGTTTTAATCATGATACGTCTAACAGCAACAAGATCTGAGTTCATCTTTGGAAGATCATAAAATGGAAAATTATGTATAATTTCATTTCAATTTACTTGCATTCCAAATTGTTACAATGGTGGTTTAGACCCAAAAGATTTTTATATCCAATAGATCTTTAAAGCCAAAAGTTTCACAGACAATTTGATGACGCAATTTATATTATAATTATATTTGACATATAAATAAAAATTGCTACGCATAGTACGAGATAGCCTGAAACAATACGAACGGCTTATCGGAATAACCCAGCAGCCCCATTATCATTGAACATTTCAATCACAAGAATATACTATAAGACGACTTCTATTGTCTCTATTCCCTAGTCAATAGCCCTTTGCTCGTTCGACTATCAACAGATTATTCGATTTCACTTGCGGTCGGACGATACGAGCTGTTCTTGTTTATGTATGATCTGAATCTCGGAAAAGATTTATTATGAAATTTAGTATGCAGGGGTTTCGGAGGCGATAAATCGAACTAGCATGGTTTAATTTTTAGAAAAAAAAACCTTATCCAGGTGCTATTTATTTTAACTCTCTGTCTGGTATGGCAGTTATACACTGTAAATAAGTCTTCTAGGGCCCCTACCTACCTTCTAGGGCTTGGTCCTTTCATTCTGATTATTTTGTAAGAACTGGGCCATAACCATGAACTCTTAAAACAATCTCAAAGTTGTCAAATCTGTCAATTTTGGTACGTCATTCCATACAAAATTTGACAGAAATGATAATGTTTGACAGATTTGTGATTGTTTTAACAGTTCATGGTTAGGGCCCAGGGCCATAACCATGAACTCTTAAAACAATCTCAAAGTTGTCAAATCTGTCATTTTTGGTATGTCATTTCATACAAAATTTGACAGAAAAGATAATGTTTGACAGATTTGTGATTGTTTTAACAGTTCATGGTTAGGGCCCAGGTCTTTTTTTTTAAAGATTTTAACCTTTCTCCCTTTTTGACAGTTGTTGTAAGTGGTGATAAAGATCTAGTACATGTGCCGCTGCATTCGCTAATTTGTCCCACCCTAAAAGTAATTAATTTTGTTATTCCAAGAAATACGAAACGTCAATTTACTGAGTTCAGCTAATGTGTAATGTAAGTTATATGTAACTTATATGTAATTAGACGACCTCCGTAGCCGAGAGGCGAGCACGCCGGACTTTAAATAGCGCCGCCCTCTCTGAAGTTCCGGGTTCGATCGGACGGGTCAATGTAGAAAACGATTTTTTCTATATTTTCGGGCCTGGGTGTTGTGGTACCGTCGTTGTTTCTGATTTCTATAACACAAGTGCTTTAGCTACTTACCTTAGGATCAGAGCAATGTATGTGATGTTGTCCATTATTGATGTTGTCCAACGATAGGGATAAAGACTGACTTTTTTAAATTAAAATGTAATCTTAGTGTATTCATACCCAAACGTCATCAATAAATCGAACTCCAATAGTAAGAACCTATTCTATAACAGTTTTTAAATCCAATACAGTTGTAAGACTTTAAATGATCTATTTTTTTATTATTGATTATGATCTATAATTTGATTTGATTTGATTTTAATTTATTTCATTATTGTTTCTTGTTTTGTCTTGATTACTATTATGAGCCATGTGTCGCTTGAAATAAATGATTTGAATTTGAATTTGAATAATTTTTAACCGCAAAGAAAGCCGCTTGAAACATAATTTGTATTGTAATATATGTAATATTATTCAGATCGCTTAGCATCTGTGTATTAATGTGTTGGTCTACTTATAATTCTGGACCGATTGCGCCGATACCGAGTGTTTTGTATGAATAATGAATTTGAAGCAGATTTGTATTCTTACACCAATGAAGCTGAAATTAAATGCATTAAAATGTATTTATTGCGATGCTTACCTTATTTTTTATTTTTGTAAGCATACTAAAAGATGTATTAAATTTAAACAGCGGGAGTGGAATCATATGACAGAACAAGTAGTTATAAAGGTCAATCAATTTTACAAACTCATCAAGCGTCTATATCTCAAATGCATGTGTGTGGGACATTCAAATTATATAATTTCTGTGCTCCTTATTATTAGATTTATTTTAATTGCTAATTTTAATTTTTACTAACATAATATAAGTAGATTACTAACAAATTTGTATGGATGATAATCTGAAATAAACATTTATTATTATTATTATATAGGTATAGTTTGTGATTCTTTTGAGTAACGATTTCTTAAGATATGTTTAGTATTAAATAAATAAATAAATATTGGACAACATCACATACATTGCTCTGATCCTAAGGTAAGTAGCTAAAGCACTTGTGTTATAGAAATCAGAAACAACGACGGTACCACAACACCCAGACCCGAGACAATATAGAAAAGTTCGTTTTCCACATTGACCCGACCGGGGATCGAACCCAGAACCTCAGAGATGGCGGCGCCATATACAGTCCGGCGTGCTCGCCTCTCGACTACGGAGGTCGACAAATTGAGATTATATATTTTTATCAGTTGCATTTTTTTCTGCGTTCTGAATATACGCTTTTGAATTATGCTTTCCATAATTCCATCAAGATCATGGTCGTAAACATATTACATAGTGAATACACATTGTATTCGATATAGCAATAAAGTATTTGATCCTAACAAAAATCTCATGATTATTCCTAGACACCCACAACCATTTTCGGAACAGCGTATAGCATAACTTACGGCCGTAATAACTCATGTGTCGGCGCAGATTGCTTGCCAGATATAGACCTAGGCAGAGGGTGACAAAAAGCATAGAATCCACGTACAATACCCGCATTGTTGAATAAATAAATATGCGCACGATTATGGAATACTACCTATGGCAATCAATGTCATGGTCTCGAAGTAGGAAATTAACAACACACTGATTGCTATGATTTGGAAATGAGAATTAATACCCAAGTTTAATGAGGTACTAGGCAGTAGGTATAGTTTTGCGAAGAGCATCTTATGACTAACCCAGACCTAAGCAAATTTAGAAAAAAAAAAATCTGAATAGACCAAAAGCGATAAATGTATAGTCCAGTAACCATGAACTCTTAAAACAATCTCAAATCTGTCAAATTTCGTACGTAATGACTAATGACGTACGAAATTGAAAGATTTGAGATTTTTTTAAGAGTTCATGGTTTCCCCGCAGGTAATTAACAGAAAACTAACTTTTTAAAGTTTTTGTTTAAGGTGAATCATCGCGCTACTGTACTACGCTAATCGGGTCGTTGAACTATGTACCTTATAAGTAGATATTGTTATGTAAAGTACCTACTGCTATGCGTGCATGGTGAGGCCATGTCCGCTTAACAGTACAGAAGCGATGGGATTTTTTGTTGCACATTTAAAAACTCGCATCGGAGATCTAAAGCTAGTCTCCAAAAAAACAAAGGACAAAATATGACACATCTATAAATTTTTCGTTCATTGGGCCTAGGCTGTAGGGACCCAATTAGTTTGTAAGCCGATATAAGTCGCCAAAGGTCAGCGGACATGATGGATCATATAGTTTATACTGAGACAAAATGGTCGTAGGGGTATCTAAAAAAACTAGCTCTTGATAACATACTTAAAAACATTCTAGTCATTAGAAGCCTATGCCTCTTTCAATGCACGCCATTAAGCCCGATTCTCAGCTGATTTTTATTTCCTCCGCTGCCAACAGCTTTGTGTATAATTTATCATCGCTAAACCTAGTCAGAGGGCGCCCTACGTTTCGGCTAAGAATACGTCTACTGCATCATTCTACGGTTAATGTGACCAGCCCACTACTTCACTGTTCTGACTATTAATTCCTTTTAGGGTTCCGTACCCAAAGGTTAAAACGGGACCCTATAACTAAGACTCGCTGTCCGTCCGTCTGTCTCTCCGTCTGTCACCAGGCTGTATCTCATAAACTATGATAACCGTTAAACTGCTCAAATTTTCACATCGTTCATTCATCTTTTTTTTTTGGTGCTGTTTACAACGAATTCTAAAAAAATATCGAAGGGGGCTCTCATACAACAGGCATGATTTTTTTGCCGTTTTTATAGATAATGGTGGTACGGAACCCTTGGTGCGCGAGTCTGACTCGCATTTGGCCGGTTTTTTGCTGTCTAACGTAACTTCGCAGATAGTCAGATATCAAAACAGAATCAGTTTATAAAGTCACACGCACATAAAGCGAGAGTCGGCAAGTCAAAGCTCCTTCGCACTTTCATAGTTATGAACGGTTTAATCAAAGTCGCGAAGGTCGTAAAATATGCCTTACATCTGATATAGGGTTGCTACATGTTAAATAGTAAATGCCACCGTATGCTTTGTTTTAATATAGTAAAATAACCTAATGATAGCAAAAATTGCCAGAAAAAGAAGAACTGTATTTTTGGTGTACTCGTACTCTTATTATACCTACAAGATAGATTAAGTATAACTAATACTTATGATAACGGGTCTAAACGCGAAGTACTATAGTTTATAAGATAAGATTAAATATCTTCTACTGAAAATAATAAATAAATAAATACTACCAATATTATTACACACAAGTCTCAATTGAAGCAGGTCTCGGAGTAGAAGTACAAACTTCTACTGCAGTGATTTATTAGATACCTATACAAATTAACTAATAAATATTGGACAACATCACATACATTGTTCTGTTCCTAAGGTAACTAGCTAATGAACTTGTGTCTTGGGAATCACAAACAACAAAGTACCACAACGCCAAGATCTAAGAAAATATGGCCTGGCTTGGAATCGCCATGCAATCGTATATGAATTTTATGACTTATAATAATATATTATTTCAGACATTACTATCATGAGAGTTTAAAACAACATTTAAAAGAATTTATTTTAACACAGCATTAACTCAGTATTAAAAGTGACTTTGATTGAACAATCCCTAACAAAGTTGGGAGCCCTATTCTGATCCCGCAAGCCGTAAAGATAAGAAGACGTGAGCGAGCGAGATCGCATCACACGTGGAAAGCGAAGTGGTTTCACTTTCGTACAAATTACCACCTGGTGGGCAAACGCCTTTATTCGATGGCCCTTTGATGGGTCGGGTCACCATGCTTTGTGTTATTTTTGAGACCGTCTTTTGTTTTTTATCGATATATCAGGGCCCTAACCATGGACTGTTAAAACAATCACAAATCTGACAAATATTATCATTTCTGTCAAATTTTCTATGACGTACCAAAATTGACAGATTTGACAACTTTGAGATTGTTTTAAGAGCTCATGGTTATGGCCCTAAGATGAGGTTTTAGGTCTATAAAAATGTTTTTATAAATTAAATAAGTAAGTAATAACACCAATTTCTAATACATTGCTAAGCAGAGTTTGTAGACATACGTAAAACATTATATTGCAACTATGACTCAGGTATAAAATGCTCATGCTTATCCCACAAATCATTGGCACCTTTTTGTTGGATTAAAGCCGTTCCCCGTCAGTTTTGTAGTCTGAATGCGAACATTTTGAAGTTCCGGGTTTGATTAGCTGTTCGGGTTAATTCAAAAACCATTTTTTCCTAAATGGCTCGTCTCGTGCTTGGAGATGCCCATGGCAAACGAAGTGTCTGTTCTTCTTTACAAGAAGATGTTAGTTCTTAAATTTCTGACCGTGAATTTGGCTTATTGTCTAGCAGATTTAAATATTAAATTGCCCTTATTTCGTTTTTAAAGTAGTTTTCCTCATTCGTGATCAAAACATTACCAGTCGATCACGGTCCAAATTCCTTTGAGTACCAATAGTCGAATACTCGTATAATCGTGATTGCCAAATCGTGATGATTATGTAGGCCAAATGATTGCCGAAAGCAGATTGTAAATAAAAAGTTCATTATTAAAACGTCTTAATAATATTAAATGCTAAAACATTAATAAATCACAAATCGACATCAAAATCATCTCACGATTGCAATATTTTGCTAACGGTATTCGCGGTTCATAAATGCGCAAAATGATGTACCACGTTATTATGTGCGTTGTTATATATTTTTTGCTGGTGCTATCTTCATACCGTTTTTATCGAAGTGATTAATTGTGATGCAAGTTTCGGTAACATATAAATCAGTAATGAACGAATCGACGCCTACGGTACGATATTATAACAGATGACGCAGATACACTGTTATAACGGTATTATGTTACTATGGTGATGTATTGTTTCGAGTTGTATTTTTTCTTCCAATGTTGAAGTTTAAGTGCAAAATAACGTACTTACCTAAGAATAAATAGTTTAACTCTATACATTATGGCCCGACGTAAAATAAAAATCATGTCATATCCAAAATCTGGTTATAAATGAAAGTGAAAAAATGCAATCTTGAAATTCTGATGACAATGTAATCACCATATTTGTTTTTTTTTTCTTAAAATTATTCCTAATTTATTTTAAACGCCTACGCACCCCACTCACGCGTGTGATTAAACTACGCTTGTCACTTTCGATTGCACTCGCTGCTTGCTTACCAATTCGAGACATTCAAGTATACTTATTGTGCCTAAGTATCGATGGGAGCGAAGCAAAAACGGCTATCTCAAAAAGGACAATAATTTGTGCCCAAAATAAAAATGCGCCAGCACCAATTCTTATGATCTCGAAGCAAGGGATTAACGTCTTTTTGTACTACACAATGTATTTTGCCAGGGGGTCTCCCAGAACACCCAGACTCATCTTCCAGGGCACCTTGAGAAGATCGTGTTCTGAACTGACTCAAACCGGGAATGGAATCCGGGACCCCGGGAAACCTCTATGCGTTCAAGCGAATTACCACGACACTTATACACTTATCGGAGCGTCATTCAAATATTAAACAATAAGGATATTCGGCCGCAATCAATTTATTTTTTCAAACGAAATCGTAATAAACACTCACAAAAATAAATAACGTAAAGTTTTTTTTAAATCATTACCTACTAAGTACAAAGTCTGCAGCATGATGCTAAATGAATATTTATGCAGATATTATTTTGTACGACGCTGCCGTCAGCCTGACCTATTTATAGAAACAGCTAATTCAATATGCTATGCGCTACTTTGATTTATTTGCTCTCAGACGAAATAAAGGAAAGCTTTTGGGAGAATCCACTTATTGCGATTCAGATTTGATTTGTATTTTATTTTATATTTGAATTAATTTAACGAATTTTGTTTATTATTCTGAACGCTTCTGGGATTTCTGAGATAATTTCATTTTCTGAGACGACTGTCGGATTTGGAAATGTGGGTGGTTTATTGGTTTACTTGATAAGTTGCTACAGTCATTTATTTCAAATGGTTAATTTAAAATTTCCTTTCATAATAGCTAGCAATTTTTTTTTTGTTACACTTCAATATACGTAAATTTTATGTAAGAGCACCTTATAGTAACTATTTCAGGTCAAGGGGCTGTTGCAAAATTGTTAATGTTAACAAACGACACTATTTGAACTCTCTGCCTGTTTTCCTACTTAACTCGAAACGGCTTAATAGCCTAGCTCGCACTGTTTTAGTAATTTAATCGATCGAAAACTGATTAATTTATAAAATTAGCTAGACAGAAGTGTTTACTAAACTAATAATATTTTTTTGTTGTTTGAAAACAGCTCGCTTCTAAATTACTTGGCACTCAACCAATACTTGCCATTTTCGAAATACAATTTGTTACGTAAGTAGCCATTCATGAAATTGAAATTTTACACTCGTAAAATGGGCATTAATTAATTATTTACTTTGAAAGTGGAGACTTGAGACCAGCGCGGTTTATTAATAAAGGTTATTTTTTAGGTTTCCGTACCCAAAGGGTATAAGGGTCCCTATTACTAAGCCTCCGCTGTCCGTCTGTCCGTCTGTCCGTCTGTCCGTCTGTCCGTCTGTCCGTCTGTTCGTCTGTCCGTCTGTCCGTCTGTCCGTCTGTCCGTCTGTCCGTCTGTCCGTCTGTCCGTCTGTCCGTCTGTCCGTCTGTCCGTCTGTCCGTCTGTCCGTCTGTCCGTCTGTCCGTCTGTCCGTCTGTCCGTCTGTCCGTCTGTCCGTCTGTCCGTCTGTCCGTCTGTCCGTCTGTCCGTCTGTCCGTCTGTCCGTCTGTCCGTCTGTCCGTCTGTCCGTCTGTCCGTCTGTCCGTCTGTCCGTCTGTCCGTCTGTCCGTCTGTCCGTCTGTCCGTCTGTCCGCCTGTCCGCCTGTCCGTCTGTCCGTCTGTCCGTCTGTCCGTCTGTCCGTCTGTCCGTCTGTCCGTCTGTCCGTCTGTCCGTCTGTCCGTCTGTCCGTCTGTCCGTCTGTCCGTCTGTCCGTCTGTCCGTCTGTCCGTCTGTCCGTCTGTCCGTCTGTCCGTCTGTCCGTCTGTCCGTCTGTCCGTCTGTCCGTCTGTCCGTCTGTCCGTCTGTCCGTCTGTCCGTCTGTCCGTCTGTCCGTCTGTCCGTCTGTCCGTCTGTCCGTCTGTCCGTCTGTCTGCCGCTATAACAACAAATACTAAAAATCAGAATTAAATAAATATTTAAGGGGGCTCCCATACAACAAACGTGATTTTATTTGCTCGTTTTTATAGATGATTTTGCGGAACACTTCGTGCGCGAGTCTGACTCGCACTTGGCCGGTTTTTAATGTTGCTGGACACAGCCATGGCCAACTATTCAGTGAGGCACATCCCACGCTTGGGTAAGTGAGTCCAATTTATCATATCGTCATCCTGCGATCGATAATACCTATACCGTTAACCATAATATCATCTTTTTAATAAAAAGGCATTTTCCAAAAACACTATTACAATCATAAATCAAATGTAACAAACAATAAACGTCTAATATAATCGCCTCCATAATTTATCTAAATAATATTTTCCCAGATCGCCGAAGAATGTAGCATTACCCGAAATGTGCGGAGAAAGCGAATTTTATCCCACTATTTTTCTATTATTCAACAGGGATTTACAGGACCCTAATAATTTAGCCTGAATTTTGGGTCTCGAGATAAATAAGACTCTAGTAGGATAGATTGATAAGGGCTTACAGTAAGTTTTCAGCCGTTAGTAGGGACAACAAAGAGTAAATAACACATAACACCATGGGTGTTGTCATTGTAAACATTTTTTAAAGTTATTTTATACACACATCTCTTTTTTGAGACCATAATAAAAGCAAACCCTGCGTGGTGTTTGCCCTATTATTATTATTTGTTTTAATTTCAAAACAAATACGGAATTTCTTTAGATCTGCATCTGCCTGAAAACTAAACACAAAACAACAGAAAATATGTTATTTGGGTGTCACCGGTGACCCCCATAAGACATTCAAGGTATCAGTGTTCAGTAAACCAAAAATAATTAAAATATAATTAATTTTATCCAAAAAATCCGTCCAAAATGTAAGTCAGTCAAAAAAGTCAAACAAAGCCCTTTCAAATCGCGAATATTCGCTCAAATTTTAAAAAAAATAGGAGCCTACATGAAGTGAGAGTTTCCATGCATATTCATGAATTCATTTAAATATGTTACAGCACGTGGTACACAGTCGTTAATAAGCTGGTTCAAAAGTATATTCACACGTAAAAATATTTTTATAAATTTACTGTGAGTTTTTGACGTTTATTATTCACGCTCAGCGTTTCATGTTTGGTAATCCCAAAATGTTTACCTAACTGTTGAAGGAGGAACCTGTGATGGAAGGAACGTCATGTTTTTTGAGTGAACTCTAAACAGTAACCAAGCAGTGTTATTTTTACGTTAAACTCTACACAGAATAAACAAACAAGGTTGAAGTTTTCAAGGTCATAACCATGATCTATGAAACAGTATTGCTGACATAAAAATAACACTGCCAAGATAATGATTAAGAATTTATTGTTAGCTCACTGTAGAGTTATCAATTTTGAGCGAGGTGTTCTTAGGCTAATGTTATCTAAAAAATGTATACCTACTCGTAAAATGTGCAGTGGCTATTTAATTTGTCATACTTAAAAGCTTAAATGAAAAATTAATGTACTGGCAGTAATTTTAAATGGTAGACTTTAAAAAATATATTAAATTCGCGCCAATATAGAGCAAGGTCTTTATATATAGTTATGCTTTTATGCGTCTACTAATGCATCTTAGAATCAGTGAGTGTAAAAATGAAAGGGCAAGCTTTTTTCTGCTACAGAAAAACAATGTTCTAATCGAACTTATAAAAAGCAAATAAATCTTTGCCCAACCAGAGCAAGATCTTGGCTAGTCTATCCTCAAGTTAGCATTATCTTTATAATAGTTTATATGCTTGTATGGGTCTACTAGTGCTTTTAGAATCAATGTGTGTAAAGATGGAAGGGCAAGCTCAAAGCAAAGCTTACTGAATGCGAGGTCGCTAAACCGCCCAAGGCGTAAGGCGGGCGGGTCTAACTTTAAAGGGAATGTTTGTGTGTATCGTAGATTCTTTTGAATGTACCAAGTTAGCTAAAGGTTGAAAAAGTGGATCCGCAGAAGCGATAGTTTTAAAAATAGATCAATGTCAAATCGAATTTTTGTTTAGTTTCTCCATACCTACATAGATACATACCTACTAACGCTTTACTTTGATGAAAGTATTTTTTGTGATGATTTCGACGTTGACCTCTTAATAAAAGTTTTTTTTGTAAAAATAGGACAATGCTTACAGTAAATAAAATACGAGTAATGTCACCAATATGGTATGGATCAGGTGAACTGGAGTTATTAGTACGAAGGTTAATCGATGTAAAGACAACTTGTGCAGGTTAGGTTATACTGACAACTCATCAACAGAGGACAGAGGCCTTTGATTAGCTACTTTTCCGACTAAAGGCTTCTGTAATGTCTATAACGTGAAAAGGCGTACTGTGCGCCACCAAAAAAGGTTGCCTGAGTGGCAAACAGTGAGTACACAGAGGGTACAAAATAATATATAATATAATACTAGAGAACTCCTTAAAACCACGTGATCAGTTGGTGATATACAACAACTTATCCTATGAGAGTAACATCGAAATCGTGATATTTTTGTCAGATGCTCCATACATTATCATCAAGGTTTGCGAGAAAGTTTGTATTGAGCCAAAAAAAATCTCGATTTCAATGTTGCTGCCAAATAAGAAATTGTTGTATGTGACCATCTGATCACGTGGTTTTATTGAGTGTCCTGGTTCAGTTCAGTAAATGAATCGTTACTCACGGGAGCGAGAAAATTTAACTTCAGCTTACATATTAAATAAACGAATCTCAGCAGAATGAATTTATGTGAAAGAATGACGAGCGAGAAAATTAACTTCAGCTTACGCACTTGATTAACAAATCACAGCAGAATGAGTATGGCAAAGAAGAAGGGCGCGTGCAAGTGATGCTTACTGTAAATGAGCTCACCGTTGCCCGCCCGGGGCGCTGGGCGGGCGGGAGTCGCCAGCGCTAGCAGCGCGAGCGCCCACCACCATGTCATCACAACCACACCTGCAACAAAGGAGTTTGTTAGTTATCATCATCACTTAAGGCGTCCAATACTGAACATAGGCCTCAATGACTTCTAGATTGGGCAGTTGGAAGCGGCCTATCCAGCGGCTTCCTACAACCTTTAAAAGTTCTATTTGTCTATTTTTCCGGTGGCTTGCATTTTAGAACCTTTTCTGCCCCATTCGAAAGGGTACTGCTTGATATGGGCCTCTACTATAGAACGCCAATGTTAAGCGACTCTTGGCAGTATGCATCTAGCGACGTCCTTGCCTAGGCTTTTCTACCAGGTTGCCTAACAGGTTGTTGGTCTACCAGGCTTGCCTACGATGCGTCTTCCAGTTCGTGGTCGCTACTAGAAAAGCTTAGACGGTTGTCAGCTTTGCAAGCATTGAGGCCTGCTTATTACCATTTTTGATATGTATTTGTATAATAAATCGGTGAATTTAGTTCTTTTACAACAGACATCATTTAATTCCTAAATAATGAAGTCCGTATTTTTTTATGTATGTGACCATTATAAGCAAATTCGTCGTCCACACCATATACAAAGAAGTGACAGTTGACGTTAACAAAAGAATAGAAAAAACGAACATTATTAATATTATTGAGGAACGTGCGTTAGAGATTGAAGTGGAGATAAAAAATCGGCCAAGTGCGAGTCGGACTCGCGCACGAAGGGTTTTGTACCTTTATCTGTAAAAACAGCAAAAAAAATCGCGTTGGTTTTATGGGAGCCCTCTTAAATATTTATTGTATTCTGTTTTTTCGTCTTTGTTGTTATAGCGGCATCAGAAATACATCATCTGTGACAGACGGACAGGTGGAAAGACGGACGGACAGACGGACAGGCAGACGGACATACAGACAGACGGACAGCGGAGTCTTAGTAATACGAGTCTTAAAAACGGAGAGAAGATGGACAGCAAAAAAAACTATCTCTGTCGTCATATCTATGTTTCCCCAAAGACAAAATTGTGAGTATTGATGAATACAATGTTTTGAAACTGTATTCTAGAGTTTGCGCTAATGCACTCAATGACACATCCACTTCAGCATTTATCAAATCCACACCGGCTTAGCTACTCAATATTCATCACGCTATAAATAAACCCAATCAAAACCGTTCTAGCGTCAAATGAAATAATGCATAAACACGAACTCAAAAGGCTAGCCACTGAGATACGGGCTGCACATTGCCACTTGCAGAAATGTAAGTGTCACTTAAATGGGTCTCGTAAATCCGCTAGCGTTTAGTGCGTTATCGGACGCTGTCACCACGGCGGCCGTATTATGAATTGAATCTACTATTCCAAACTCACTGGTATCGAATAATTTATAGTTTACATTATAGTTTTGGTTAGTTTTGAAAGGTGTGAAGATTCTAGAGCACAAATAAATCTTAGACAGTCAATTTTTGAAAAAAAAAAACGATGGTATGGACTTTTAAATATCAGTTAGAAGTGTATGATTATCGCAAAATGTATAATAATTTAATATAAAAGATATTTATAAATTAGCCTCACTTTAACAGAAATTACAAAATTCAAGATTATAAAACTGTCCTCTAGTCCCCAGTGTTAATTTTCTTAAAAGCTCGCAGGGACCATTATATTTCGAATATTAAATATCCTTCTTGAAAATTAAATGGCACCAGAATTCCTGCCAAAAGTATCAAGCACAATTTGTATGTTCGCAAACTTCGCACTTCAGGGACTGAGTGATGAACCAAGTTGATATTCGGGCCTTTCATCGACACCCCGAAGGACGCCTTGTTGTATCTTATTCTGAATTAGTTACGACTGGGCTGAATTATAATGAGAATTAGTTATCGAGAGATGTCTGCTTTTTGTTATACATATTAATATTTTGGATAAATATAACCCAATTATAATTTATCATATAACAATAAAATGATAAGTAGTGTTTCTGAAGGTGAATATCTGTTTTTTTTTTGTTTTTTTTTTCGAAAAGAAAACTGACGCTTTTGATACTCGTGTAATGTACCATAATGAGTTTTCAGTATAAATATTGTTTTAATTTTATTATGTTATAATTTGGTCTCTCGTGTAATGTGACATCTTTATTGTTTGTGTTTTGTGTCATTTAAACTATTATGTTTGTTGTGTTTACTTAGTCTCTTTTTGTATTTTTATTTAGCTTTTTCTGTTTGTATTAAATTGGTTGTATATATGATGTTTCATATATATATATATATATATATATATGAAACATCACAATCATCACAACACAAACGGTAACAGCTATATATATATATATATATATATATATATATATATATATATATATATATATAATATTTTTAGTAATATGCAAGAAAATTTTACAATGTTTAAGCATTTCTGATCTTAACCAATAGTCAGATATTTGTAAAAATATTTCTATAGGGTGTTGACGGTAGTATACTACTCAGCTATACATATAGCTACAACATTGATCAGAGATACGCTGGCTTTGAAAGCGAGAAAAAAATCACTTGAGGAATTTCATCTTATCACGTGACGTCCTCGGTAGCTTAGTTGGTAAAGCACTCGCCCGGCTTGCGATGGGACGTGGGTTCGAGTCCCACCTGAGGTCGATGTTTTTTTTTCGAGTGTTATTTATCTTCAATATGCAAGACTTTGTCGACGACCTCCGCAGCCGAGAGGTCCTGGTGTCTATATTGCCTTGACTCTGGGTGTTGTTGTTTCTAATTTCTATAACACTGGTGCTTTAGCTTTGCCGAGTAGATAAAAAATGTTATATTATAATATTCCTGAAATGAAGGAAGATAATACATTTATACAAATATCATATCTGTCACTACCCTAAAAACTAAACTAAATTTGGATGGCCGTTCTTTAAAACACGATAAAAGCTTTTGGCAGTTTACGTGGCGAGAAACTCAATAAATGTCAAAGTGATATCCAACCCTGAATAGTTACTTGCTTACAAGTTGAACAAGTTCTATGATCCAAAATTTAATGTAATATATTATACACCCAAATTAATGTAAATACATAACCGAGAAACAATGGAAGCAGTGTTGCGTTGTTAAACTAACTAACTAAAACACCCCATGGGCATGAACTTATCAAGATTTCCTGTGCCTCGTGAACGTTTAAATGTCGAAACGTTGGTACCAGAGCGATTCAAGGATCAATTAGATTAAATCCACATAGGAAGATCACCGCTTGGTGTTATGCTTGGTGTATAGGCGAAGTGTGTGTAAAAAAAATACAGAGGATCAATAACTACGGTATCATCTGCATAACATCAATTGCAAACTAGGTCTATAATTGAGTTTAATCATTTTTAGAGTGAAAAATAAAGTTGGGCCGAAGATACTCCCCTGGGGGACGCCAATTAATAGGGCTGCTTATTTGGATTCTGAGACACACAAATTATATCAATGTTATATAATTTTGCTTTTAACTATAAATTCTCAGTTACAGAAACTTACGTAACACTAAAGGAATAAATGCTTTACACCCTACGGACTTGCAAATTTTCTCACTCCGTATCTCGGCCGTTTCAGAATACGGCCCCGAAGCGTTTAGCTAGATTTATTCCCGCATATATTTTTGTTGGCCTAGTTATGATAGTGACTCGTGGCTACAGAAAACGTAGGTCTTAGAACCTTCATAAAATAGGCTAAAAGTTTTGAAAGCATTAGTATTTCGATTTTTAGAAACTTTTTAATTTTTTTCAAAAAATGTTATATAAATTGTGTTTATTTATCATGTAAATCATATTTATACATATTTGTTTTTCTGAAATGTGAAATTCAGAGTAAAACGTTCTACGAAAAAACTAGAAGATGCTTTAAGGTTGAAAGATTGAAAATTAATCTTGGTTTTCTGAAGTTAGTGGAGAAGACAAAATTATAGGTAGTCAAAGCAGTAAAAGCAAGCTAGAAAGCTTGCTTTCATGCAGAATCATGACCCAATGGTTAAGTCCATCTTTTGTACACTGACTATAAGTTTGTGAAATAAAGTTTTAAATAAATTAATATATAAAAACATTTTAAAACCTCTTGTGTAGCGTCTTCGTTGATAATTTGTCTGTGCTCGTGTCTGAGTCCGGTGATAAGGAACCGGCCTTAAATATTTATGGCGAAGCGATAATTTGTATTATTGATAACTAGTAAAAGGGGCGTGAGAGAAATACTTTGGAATAAGTATTTGGGGCTGGTTATGGTCTATGCTTGGATCAAGTTGGTTATTATATTTTTCTACACTGTGGAATTTCGTAAACAACTTGGCGCCATAAATTAGTGTTACACAAAGAATGCACTGTTACATGTAATATAAGGTGTTTGGTAATGGGTATATTCAACTGAATCTACCTTGTGTTTACATGCGCATATAAATACCATAAGAAATCTGATTTTTCCATTTTTTTCACACAAAACTTTGTAAAGAAAACAGATAAACTGACTTCACCATAGCAATTAATGTGCATGTGTTAGTTTCGGCTTGATTTACTAATTACCAAACACCCTGTATAAAGTATACTTTCATACTAGAAGAAATTAAAAAGAAGATTAATACAAATCCATTAAGATAGAGTTATTATCTTGATACAATGTAAAGCTCATTTGTACAGTATAAAACAATCTTAAGATATCATGCTGTAAAACTTTCGAACGACTTTCCTAGCTCATTCCCGGCAATGCTGGCTTAGTGTTGCTGCTAAACTAATAGAAAATATATCGATAGCTGACTGTGAATTAGTTTTATCGATAATGTATAAATGCATATAACAACTGCATACGTCATTTGAGAACATTAAAATATAGACGCATAAATGATGAGGAGATTATTAACCTAAATTAGTAGATAATTCTATAAAATTAATAGAATGCGTTCAACAACTCTATCAAGATACTTAGCAATGATGTCTATCATATGTGATGTTTTGATCGTTGATAGTCCCTGAATGATAATACGATATTCTTTGTTCTGAAGCATTAATAAAGTATTTCATTTGCAGTTGCTCTTACCTTGGTAAGTATTATTTGTACAGACTATAGAATAACGACAGCGCTAAAATATGTATTTTTAGAAAGCTGTTTCTATTGACACTTTTATAATATTGTTGACAGAGCGCCATAATAATAATACTCATAACTATCGACGGTAACTATCTTTTATGTACATAAACTTTTATCGACCTAAACATAGTTAGGTTCTTGACTACGAACCTAACAACACCCAATATTGTCTGTCGATAGACTAACGAGACTTTATCGATGTAAAGCGACAACACTAACGTAGAGTTATGTTAAAGCGTTGTTTAACATTGTAATCCCGAAGCCGTTTCATTACGTGACTAACTATAAATACAATGCGAAAAGAAACGTTTTAATACTTAAAGCGATGTTTTGTATGGAAGAAAAATAATATAAATAGTGACAAATTTATAAAAAAAAAAAAATATCAGGATTACAGTAGTGACTCGTACTTGGTAAAAGCGGTAGAATAAGATCCGATTTTTATAACTGATTTATTGGTTTTTATAGAAAATTAAAACAAAAATTAAAATTCTAGTATCGACTTAATTTCTTTTATCTTACATGTTAAATAACATTTTTTTTTAAAACTTTCTTTATAATTTTACTTATGCGGCAAAGCATGTTATTGATAACTTGATTAGGGGTACCTAAAATATCTCGCGTGGGACGAAGCGTCATTAATATGTTTTACTTTAATGATCATCTTAATTGGTCTACATACCTTTGAAAGAGTTCAAGTGTTGGGATGTCCATTACAAATAAGGACATAGTTTTAGGACCACTTAAGGGTTTAAGTAAAAATGTAAATGTGTCAGACAAAGCCATTTGGACGAAACAGACAACGACATTTTAATTGGAGTAACTCCAAGGTCTCCAAGACCAAGTTTAATGAGGTAAACAAAACATAACATTACGTTTAAGGATCATTGTCAAGAGAATTATCAAATTTTTGGTACGTGTAAGTCAACTTTTTTACTTATTTTTTTTAAACTATGCATCTCTGACTTTCGTGGGTTATTGTGATGTGGGCGTTAATAACTGCAACACAGTTTTTGTACTTTCCCAAGTTGTTATTTGATTGTTTCCCAAATTTAACACTTCATACACGATTTCATTTTTAGTAAAAATCTAATCCTATTTCTCTCTCTCTCATTATTATTCTTCGCTCACGTTGACACATACTAATTTACACGTAATATCCCAATAATGACCACATTAGGCTTACTCACTGTCCGTGACCCCACTTTCGACGATAACATCTGTTCAAACATTAACTAGTATATTTCCCAACGTAAAAAGTACATAAAATTAAAGGTGAAAGTAAATTTTGTCATCGTCACTTGCCGGTTAATGTGGAGATTGATTTTACGAGCGACATACGACTATTATTACATCTATTTTGTAACAAAATTCATGGGTACTTAAATGTTGGGCCATAATAACAGCGGGACGTTATGGTATTAAGAGGAAAAATAAGAAATTTTTAGAAACACTTGGTGATCATTTAAATGAAATTCTTACAAATTATGTATTTATTAAAATTTATTCTTACAAGTTTGTTACGTGGTTACGCAATCTAGCTTGTTAGTGAGTGATTAAGTTTAACACAGTATAATACGACGAGTACCTGATTCGATCGATTCGACCCGTCGGATTTTAATCGACTATGGATGGATAGTTTTTCAATATAGGATAGCGTATTGTCTTGTCGATTTAAGGTATAAGTAAAATGTGTTTAGCGAAACGGTAAGGTAATCCACATAACTCCCGCTTACAGTCACAGCGGCCGACAAGACGTTTGGTGAACATTCTCTTACACTCGCTACCCCTATAATAAATAAATAAATTGTTTCCACAATCACACCAATTAGCTAGCCCCAAACTAAACAAAGCTTGTATTATGGCGATTAGATAACGGATAATCATACTTAAATACGTTTATAAACATCCATGACTTAGGCACAAATGCTCGTGCTCATTACACTAACATTTGCCCCTTGCGGGATTCGAACCCGCAACCGTCAGGCTTTGTAGTCCGGAGCGCGAACCACTACACCAGGCTATGTCTATGGCTTTTCGTCGTTTCTATGGCCCTCCCTCGCACGATTCTCGTAAACTGATTCATCTGTCAATAGAACTTTTATTAGAGAGAGTACGACTGACGCCGCTACGGGTGTCGGAGAGATAAATACTTGAGTAAACGACGAGGAATTTTTATTAAATCTCTTTGATATTGGGATGTTTGAACACGCGTTTATTATCAGCCGGGTACGAATTCGGTAGAATTTTCGGTTACCAAATTACAGCGAGATATTTTCTTACCGGAATTCCAGTGGTTTAAATATTTTATTATTATTATTTTTTTATTGAACCAGACGAATTGTCGTTGTCTCGAAGGAAATAATTAAACATAAATCAATCATCATTAGATATTCAATGTACAAAAGCTTATTATTTTTAGTTTGTTTGTCACAAAAATTCTATCATTGCTTTATAAAATGGAATTTAAAAAAATATTGAATACTTAATTCAAGTATGGAGATAGTATTATACTACGTAAAAATTCACGTTTTAAGATTTATTGTTATTTAATTCCTTCCTGTTTTGCTGTCAAAATTTAATGCAATTTATAATTTAAGAAATATGTATCGTATATTTAAGAAAATCTCCATTTCCAATTAAACAGTTTTGTGTCAATCGTGATTTACGAGAATGACGTAATAAAAACGAATTATTCAGAAAGTTTTAAATTACCTTTCAATCATATAATGCGAATCGAAATGAACTCGAGTTCAATGCAAACATCACTAAGTTAATCAAAGACGTGCAAATAATAGGATGATTGATGAATATGAATACACGTGAAATCTGTTTTTCGCTGAATCAATTTATTCATCGAGATTAATACCATAAAAAAATACAACCGTACGCACGATGCTAGACGAATGAATGTTTATGCAAATAACCAATTATTCAACTTTTTGCCGAAAATGGAATTGTTCCGAAACGAAAGAAAAAATTGCGTTCCCAATTTAAATAAAGAGATACACATTAATACTTATTTATTTTAAAGCATGTTCTATTGCTTAAACCCATTAGCACAATAATTAAGATAGCCTGCTTAAGGGTTTTTAATTTATTTGAAGGGCACTAGGAATCCTGTAGCAAACGGTAACTCGTGGGCACTATAATGCACCGCTAATGTGCTTTTCTTATGTAATTTTTTCTACGGACCCCATATTGGGTTATAGGCAAGATGAGTAAACAGATATAAAACTGATGTTTTATCTTCCAAGCTAACAGATTACATCAAGCGATTAAATACAACTATGGTTTTAAGTTCATCAGGTTTTAAACACATGGACTTTTCAAAATTAGCCCTGGGCTGCACACATTTAAATTTAAGTTCTTTTAACTAGTATGATGTATTGCTTAACTGATTTTCTGAAGATTTCAATATTAAAATCTTTGCCAAGCAAAAGAACGCCGCCATAATTTGACTTAGAAATAATTTTCCACTTAGTCACTTATATCGCGTGCCCGCGCAGCCACTAAGTGTTCAGATACAAACATTATCTGCGATATATCTCCCAGAGAAAACTCTGATATAAAAGAGAAACCAGTTAGAGCCCTCATTAATACAGAACACCTGGGTTAACGAAGTCTGGGGCGTTTTAAAAGAGTTGCGGTAACGTAAAAAGCTGATGGCCAGCTTCTGGGCAAAGATACAAAGATACGCGAAGTGACAGATATGGGTTTAACAACTTTTTTAACATCGACTACCTAGATCATCTGTCAAATTACAGATAGTGACAGAAGTGAAACAGATACAAGCTTGGTTGACATAAAACCTGTACGGCGAGGACTTTATAATGAGGCAGATAATAAAATGGTCAATAAATGCAATATTATGGACCAGCTAGGCTTATACATGGTCACAAATACTTCATAGTTTAACACTGTCATTTTAAATATATAATACGAAGTTAAATTATATATTAGGCAATAAAATATTAGTTTCCACTTTTACTATCTTGTATATTAATACCAAAGATCTACCACCATGATTATTGCAGTAATGCTATGTGTTCCCAAAGATGATAATGCTGTGAAAGCACCAAGTGACCTAGATACAAACTGTTTTACCTAGATAGTAAAATAATCAGTTGGGGCGACTAGGGACAGATTCAACCTGAAGATAGGTACATCCAGTGGGTAATATTCGTGTAATTTATTGCTATGGTAGGCAGTTACCGTGACAAGTGACATCTGAATTAATTTCCCACTTCCTGGGTCACATATAGCATGACTTGAGCGATAGTTCACACACTTCAATCGTACTAATAGCAGCTTATCTTGCTTTAACTTTTAAATGGTATTAAGGGTTAGCTAGGTAGTTAAAGCCAAATCCAGATAACGCTAAATAAGTGCAAAAGATTAGCTATTAATCTTTAATACTGCCTTACTTGTCGATTATTTAAAGCAGAACTATCGTTTTAGATATCCTATTTAAGATCACTTTTTACACTAATGTGTACGATCAAAGTAACTGGATTTTTTATAGGTATTTTGTGAACGCTCATGTTGAGAATACAGCAACCGCAATGAGCATGTTTTTTGGAGTGTACTTGTACATTTTGCGAAGTGATCATTCTGCATCAAACCCAGTACACACATGTTATTTATTTTGCTAAAAGTTTTTTGTTTTATGAACATGTGCAATTGTATGTTAGCTGTGCTGTTGTTATACAAGTAACCTAGGCTACTTTTATGTCAGAAAAACTAATCAGGGATTCGCGAAAATAAATTGTGAACGCGATCCAATTCAAATTGGGAAGTTTTTGGATTAATTTAACGACTACGAGACTGAAATCGTGGGCAATGACCTGGCAGTGTACTAGAAAAAAATAATATGTAGATGACCATAAACAGCCACATCCAGAGAACATACATAACCCTCGTCCCACGGGCGTGTGAATTAATAGAAAAGTTCTAGACGAGACCGTGTCTTAAGGGATGAGTTCTACACATAAAGTGACTCATTTAAAATGTACCACGAACTGATTTGATATAGCTGACAAAAGTAGTGTTGAACAAGGAATACATCGATATGATATTTGTTATTCTTAATATTATTATGACGGTAAGAAAATGTACTTAATTGGACCTCTGTTTTTATGTATTTGCAGGAAATTATATGTTTCTTAAAATCTTCATCTCAAGGTGTCAAAATTTGTAAAAAAATTGCGACCAATGTATTAAGTTACGTACGACGGCCGTGTTAAAAATCTCTGTTTTACTAATGATTATTTATCTTGCAAATCAGATATGTTTACAATTCATTAAGTGGACAAATGACGATAGCTTAAATATTTACTAAGGAAAAAGATTCGACTCATTGGATGTTAATTTTACAAAAATGTATCTTTAAAATGACTTGAATTTCGAGTGAAAGCAAATGGCATCACTAGATTCCACCAATTTACTGTCCACTAGAACACGCACGCAATCCATCTTAGCGATTACAGAGATATCAATAGCATTTCCGATATCCAATTAAACGAAACATTCAATTAGCTTGCTAATTTTATAACCTACTTTAGGCTGGGAATGCGATACCGAAACGCGTCATAAAATCTTAATTGGTACTATGAAAATGACACCAATACCGATCGAAAGATACCGCGGTAATATTAACATGCACATCATAAGACATTTATAAATCATTCGTTATACTCGTTTAATGATTCTTGCGTTTGCTCTTTTTATCACATTCAACAACTTCTATATTTTTTACATGTAATCACATGTTTTGCGTACTTACGCAACTCTGAAGGAGAACATACAAAATTTTAGTAAGCTACTCTAATTATGATCTAACAATTTGTCAAATTTTACGCTAAGTATTTATGAGTTGAAAAATTAATAATTGATAGATCTAAAGGACCTAGGTAGAAAGAAATAGTTACAGACTGCTCGTCAACCTACCACAAAACTTTAAAATTTCCCAATTAATATAGTCTCTATATGTCGGCCTTAAAGTTGAAAATCAGTTAGATGACCTTTAACTTTTTGGGTAGGTTGACCTGCCGTCGACTGTACAATACCAACGGCAGCTCAATGATAAAATAAAAATGATGGCATTAGACCAAAAAGTTATTTATCAAAAACTCTTAATCAAAAATCTTTATTTTGATTACTTATTACAGACGAATTTGTGATTCACGATTCTGTCACGTCACTTTTGAATTGTCAATCACACATGCGCTGAATGAGACTGCAGCACTAGGCATTTTTGTTAGCAAGAGCAAAAAAATACCAGCAATCGCGTGCGTTACATAAAAATCTTTAGATATACTTAACCACACACCATCGATCAAGTGAAAATGCACTTTCGATCGTGACAACAAAATGTAAAATCGGAAGACGTTTACCGAGAATCATCTATATGTCCCACGAGCCACGGTCGGCAATATTGCATCGTATATGTCGTATTATATGCGCCCGTACTTAGTTCCGCTAATTCCGACGTATGTTTAGACTATTTAAAAATGAAAGTAAGGTTTTGTCCTCGTTGAATGGTCGAAAGTAATGGTTTAACGCTGGCTTCGCTCGCAGTGTGCACTTAGAAATAATTGCTTTATTCAGAGCGGGAATGGCAAATAAGTTGTGTTTACTACCAATCATTCAATTACGTTTGCAGGTAAATTACTTTGTCGTATGTTTAGTGGGCTATTCAGTGTGGTTTGATGTTGATAAAGGTGATTGTGTACTATTTATAGTGGAAGAGTTGGTAAATGGTAATACAATGCATAATCACGATCAAATAATAGACTTGATGCAAGTAATAGATTAATTTAAACAACTGATCTTTTTTTGTCAAATAAAAGGCCAAGCTGGTATTGACATTTATTATTGTTTAAAATACTAAAGTCATGTACTCTATTGATGTAACAAATAAAAGAATTGAGAAGAAGTTGATAGGAAACCCAGCCTTGATGACAGTATTGCGAGAAATAATTGGAGAACCAGATTTTAATATCGTGATTTGCGAATAATAACTGTTCAAATCGCTCTATGTCGTAACATTTTATAGTACGGTTAGAATAAAATTGAAAACGTGTCGCGATAAAAGCGTCAGCAAAAAAATACCTAAAAATTTCAGTAGAAGAGCCTTTGTTTCCAAAGCGCAGGTTATTGGAAAATTTATCATCAAAATTTCGGGAAGACATGTCGTAAACGAGATACCATAAATATGTAATAGAAGGAAACAGTTTCCTTTATGGATAGAGAAAAATCTTAGGATAGAATGGAAATGATTGCTGTCACAAATGGTATGAATCCCTGAAGCTAGGGAAAATAGATCATAAATGATTGAAATTCTTGCTCAAGCGTGTAAAAGATGTATTATATTTTATTTATTCTATTGAAATTTATTTTAATGTGATAGTTTTCCCTTCAGATGATTCCTTTTATATGGAATAGATTCATGAAAGTGGGTTACCTTTTTTTCGCCTATAAATTTTTGTCTTATTTGAAGTCGGAATATTCTTGACCAATTTCCTAGATGTGGCAAGTCTACTTAATTATACATTTGTAGCGAATATCAGCAGACCTTCTTAACCTCTAGACAGAGCAAACAGACTATTTTAGACCATGCCTTGTTGACTACCCATCTATGTATGTATATGTTTGTTGTCTAAATGTATACTTAAAGGTTTCTTTTCCAATGTCTTCACTCACTAATAAACCACTGGTATCCGTCAATATCCGTCCACCGGTATCAAATCCGTGCAAAAATTCGGAAATATCCCAAGGTAGGTGCTTTAGTGGAAAGGGCATTCTAATCATCATCATAAATATGGAAAGAGGGGGATAATTATCATCTCTATCATCGTTTCAGCCAAAGGACTGCTATATATACTTCTTGTTTCTTGATTCAACGCTGATGAGGATCGCGACCATATATTTCTAGTGTTCTTGCACAGACTGCATTATGCATGTTTTCGCTAACCGTCTTCCTCGCCGCTAAACATAGGCTTCTTTTAATTATATTAATGCGTAAATTGTCGTAATATCCTAAATCAATGTTGTTTAAACTGTTACCTTATTGAGAAACATCACCAAAGTAAGCGACACGGATCCTCATTTTGTTAAACATCCGTTAATTCGTCACGCAGTTTATGTAATCCTGTTGTATGATGCATAACACGTTCTGTTTCGAAAGCTTACTAATCTGGTGAATCACTTTTAGGTAAGTAAACAGCATAGGCTTTAGGGTTTACACGTTTGTGTTTATTTAAACTTAATTGCTCTTAAGATATTCGTAGGCAGTATTCCAAACACTACAGATTTTTTGCCCGCAAAAACGTTAAAAGAATAATGTACAAAAGGTAGTTTTAATTTACTATAGCGTTATCTGGCAGACGACCTAGGTAGAGTTAAACGAAATTATTTTTGATTGATACACAAAGAAGAAAACATTTTGGATTTTCCTTTTCGTTATGCATTAATCATTAACCAAATTAAGTAACATCTGTTTACAATCAAAGATAGGATTACCGATAATACACACACAAAAAAAGCACGTTTTGTCGATAATAATGATATTAACTTTTATTTTTATAATAATAATATCTTTATTTCAGGTAAAAACACCCATATCACAGACACCTACATTCAAAAATAGCAAAGTAAAATAATCCAATAAAAGCCAATTAAAATATATTTAAACGACGTAAGTGAAAAAATAAAATGCTAACCCTCTTCTAAGAAGTGAAAGTAAATTATTTCCAAATAAACAAAAGGATTTTCCGCAACACTGCGCTTATTATAACCTACTCTAATTTATTAACGTTTCGACGTAACACTATGTGTTGTAAAATGATAACTGGGATAAATCCTCCAATAAAATTCATTGTAAAGCCTGTTGACTTAATGTAAGCCAAGTTAGCTTACATTTAAACAACAGACCTTACACAATTTAAGACAGAATAACATTGTACTTAGTATGCTGCTCACATCTCTAAGCTTGAGATTAGCAAGCAAGGGTTCATCCATGCTTAAATTGTACTAACACGTAAGTGGTTGTTACTTCTACAGTATCTTAAACATGGAGATAATCCTGTCAAAAAGCATCATATTGACAGAATTATCTCCATTTTGTATGTTTGTGCGCATTCAGTGCGTAGTGTGGATCTATTAAACCCTTTTGTTTTAGAGTTGACTCCTAAACAGAACTCTAACTGAGCTCATTTTAAACAGTAGCCAATGTTAATTTGCCAGTTGGGGGTCTAAGCATACATCCCTGAGCCACACGTACCATACAATAGTCAAATAATAAAGTCCAAGTAATAAATTTAATTCTTGATCAGATGCTCAAATTATGTCTTGCAAAGATTTTTGTCTGTCCGATTCATTTACTGGTAGTGTGCAATAAACCTTTTTAAATAAATTCCGGAGCCTTTGAAATTGAAACCTTCAGGGTTCGATGAGATTTTTTGTGTGTAATAAAACAAGGTTTACTTTATCCGTTGCGTTGTTTGTTCATTACGAAGGTATCGAATTCGTATTCGACCTTCTATATGCTGAATCAGATTTGCGCTTACAAAAACATAAGTCAATTAAGAGTAAAACGGTTTGAATGCTAATTCCTGAGGTTTATTATTAAATAATTATTTACCAATTTGTGGGTAATTGGTGTGGCAATATAAATTATAATTAATATTTAATATAACATTTAAATACTATACAAAAAAACTTATTTATTCATGCTTTGGAACATGTTTTTTTTTAATTACATAATGTCATAGATAGACCGTTGCCATTTGCAAAATTTTATTTTAAATATGATTTCTTAACTTCTACATATTTATAACTGACAATAAAAAAAATTGTACGATATTATAACAAAAATGAGTATGTCAGTGATGTAATATCACTATTTTTTATCACCAATCGGTTTAAAATCCGAGTTTAATGCAGTTTTATCAGTGTTTTGTCAGGAGTTACGATATCTGTCAGTTAATACCCGAATGTTTACGACAAAGGTTTCTATCCATTAAAGTGTAAGCACCATTAAAGTGACAAACTCGCATCAGTCAAGCCAGGCCAAAGGTAACTTACATCCTCTTTCTTTTGACGAGTCACTTTCTCAGCATGATTGATGCAAGTACCCTGGTTATCACTTTCACTAGCCAATGACAATCCATTGTATGGTATAACAAGCCAATTAACAAAGCTCTGCGAATGACAGCTGTGCTGAACACTGTTTCACAGTGTTGTGATAGTCACTTATCGGGAATAGTATCGAGAGACTGTCGTCGGTTTAAGATTATTTGGTATCGATAAACAAGGAAAATTTTATATCGTTTGCCATTAAGAAATCATACCAGAGATGATAACGTCGTTCGTTAGCAAGTTAAATATACTTATATTGTTTGCGTAAGTGTGAGAGTGTATTAATGGTTCAATCTAGATCTGAATGCAATCCAAGAGAAGACTTGACATTGAGTAACAAAGATTTGACTTGCTCAGGGAAATCTTACTTGAAAATTTTATTTTGTACGTTTTGCTCTATTATATCAAATAATAGAATATCGATAATTTTACTGTCGATAGTTCAACGACACTGTTTCACGGTTACGCTAGTAAACTGTGAAAGGCGATTGCAGTAGATAATGTTCTGTAACGTTCTGATTGGTGCTTTTATGTGTGATATGTGGATATAAACTTTCTAGATTGTTTACGAGTGTACAAGTTCATTGATTTTAAATACTATACATCAATTGATATTATTCAGGATCTTAGCTTGGGGATTATTATTAACTTACCTTGACAGTCTTTGTCTTTAAAAATCAGCTATTTAATCAAGTACCTACAATATTTTACCAAATAAAATTTGTACTGTCTGTGTGTGAGTACTGTGTGTGTATGTACTATGGATGTGTTATGTCGAAGTATAAAAGCTACCTAAATTTCAATTTATGTTTTTCGTCCAACGGTGAATAGGACGTAGGTACTTATTTATGACCATAATTTAATGTTGGCAAATTCGTTTAAACGCACACCAACTTTTGCCATGATAGCTTGCGGCTCAAAAAGTGGCTCTATAAAAGTGTAATTAAATCTACCAGTGATTGCTATGTTGACATCTTAGTAGCTAATTTCTAGAATCGGCTAACTACCTTGTTATTGCTCGGTATGGTCATTGGTTAAACTTTCGATGCGAGAGCTGTTTTTCGCTTTATTTCTTAAGTAGAAATAATATATTACGCGGTTTTAATAGATTTGCTTTGATATATTTATGGTAATTTCCAGTTTGTTTCTCTTTCCGCAAAACTTATTGGTGGTAATTTCTGCAATATATTACATATACATTCATAAACGAACCTACGAATGTGGAAAACGAACTTTTCTATATTGGCTCGGGTCTGGGTGTTGTGGTACCGTCATTGTTTCTGATTTCTATAACACAAGTGCTTTAGCTACTTACCTTAGGATCAGAGAAATGTATGTGATGTTGTCCAATAATTATTATTATTTGTTATAAACATAAAATAATCATTTATGTGTATAGGTTTGGGTCAATAAAAAATTGCTTTCATAATCTGGCTTAGGTCTGGGTGTTTGGGGAAACAACAATATATTGAGATCAGGTGAGCACAGTAGATATTTAAGAATAACTTATGTCACACAATGTAATGATGATCCAAAGAATCCAACAAAGTCAGTGGAAAAAATAGGCTTAAACTAAGCGCTTTTACACGTCCCGACGTTACCACCCGGAATATTACGCATAATATCATTAAAATAACGGTTATAATAATACTATTTGAAACAAGTTTTGAATATCTAAAATTGAAATGGCTCTTCAGAAAATCTTTTTCCGCCATTATATCCGCCATTTATAACACCTAAATGAAGGAACGGCTGGTTTTTTTGTTTTTACTCTTTATGTAATGGCTTCATGAATAAAGAGTGTCTTTTTAATAGCATAGTACGAGGAAATACCCACTGGATATTTTTACGTAGCGGTATGATGTAGTTTATAGCAGCCAATTGGGGTATACACAGTTGTTTTTTTAAAACCTGCCAAGTTTTAGCCAGCTAGGATTTTCCAGTTGCGAGTCGGACTCATGCACCAATGGATTCGTGCAAATAAGTAAGTAAGTGTCTCTCAATCCCTTATTCCCCTAAAAATTTGATGCCAATTAGCAGCATTAAAGCCAGAATTGGTCAATTTTTGCTATTGCATTGCTTTTGCAAGATACGGAATCATGGTACGGTTCTGGTTGTCATTCGGAGTCTGGTATCTGCGAGTTCTTTTCAAGATGATACAAACAGACTGATGCTTTGCGCCAGATTAAGTCTAAATCAAGAGTTAAGAGAACTGTGCTAATTTTTAGGGAAAAAGGAGGCCGGCTCCCTTATTTCCTAAAAATTCGCAATCAGCGACTAATAGTTGTCAACAGTAGATTTTTTTTTGTTTTTTGCTGTTAATTTGCGCTTTTAAAGCTAGAATTCCTCAATTTTCGCTATCGCATTGCTTTTGCAGGATACGTAATAAAGTTGCAGGTTTTGCCTAAATCTGGATTTTAGAGCATTGTTCCAGTAAGCATTATTTATTCCAAGCTGACCATTTCCTAAAAACATACCTTTAAACAATAAGAAACTCGTTACAAATAACCTCAAAAATAAAACTTTCCTAAGATCCATATCGTTTCTTGCGACCGTATTACCTTCTAGATATCCAGCAATGGCAATACGTTTTCACTTAATACGGCAACTGGTAACGCACGTATGTCCGTCATTAGAAATGGATCTCAAGAGACCGACCCATTTAGCAGCCCGACTGTTCTTTCCGCAACTGGTACGATTTCCCACGGTCCGTTAAAGGTAGTGCTTAGAATAGATTCGACCTTTAAAGGACTTAAATAGATTTATTGATAGTAAATCAAAGTAAAGAGTGTTTAGATACGGTCTACTATGCTATGTCACTCCTATGTTATGGATCATAGATCTGATGATATGCTTGTAGTTTTGTGGTGGCAGCGCTTTAGTTAAACAACCTAGCCTGCAGTTGTTAAATGGTGGGTGACCACTGCAAGCATATTTAGTAAGACATTTATAACAAACATTTATATTTTAGTTCTTTAGCTACTAACGTAGGATAGGAACAAAATATTTAATATAATAATAATAGAACGTTTATTTCAGATCCACTATCAAGATCCATACAGTGGTGTGTGAGTAACAATATACTTAAGAACTAAGTTAGTATCATAGGATGGTTAAAACTAAATTTATTAAACAAGTTTAAAGTTAGGTTATACCAGACATAAAGCCTAGTCAGAAACTTGCTTCCAGCTGACAGTTAAGTTTAGCTTGTCTTTCTAAAACAACCCTCCATTAACCCGTACTATTAAGCTTTAACCAAACCAACGCGTTCAGCCTGCGTGCGCGTTGGCGAGCGCGTTGGCGATCTTCTCGCGTGCAAGGCCAGTGCACACCAAATGTGCGGCCTAGGTACGCGTTCAGTCCAGTCTGCGTCCGCCTTCCGAACATACTCCTAATGAATTTGGTGATAATAGAAGACATCGAAACTAAAATCGAAGCTGAAATTCTTCTATTAGCAGCAGTTATTGAAGATAAAAAAAATAAAAAGAGTACCTATCCTCTGATATAAATAAGTTTAAAATAAATCTGGTAATCATTATTTCGCGTGGGTTTCTTTGTGTCGCTTTTTATTATGTAGTCGTGTATTTTATATAAGTCGTAAAAAGTGAAATATTACAATAATAGCAATATTTGTGTTATCATACTAGCGCCATCTTTCCGTAAATAAACGCGTCCGCCCAATGATTGCGCGTACGAACGGTGTATTTCAAGCTGCAGGACGCACCGGTTTGAATTCGTCGCTAGAAATGCTATTGCACTATCTAAACGCCACCGTGCACGCCATCGCACACGCAGGATGAACGCGTTGGTTGGGTCAGACCTTTACTATGGAGAGTAGCCCAAACGATGAAGCCTGTTCTTTACTTTTTTTGAATGCTAAATCAAAGTGATCTTATTGCTAGAATAGAAAGAAGCTAATAATTGAATTATATAACGAGAAGTTGCCCTTTTAAAGCGCGTTTAGAGTGCATCAATGTAGATACGCCTTGTGAATTCGCTCCCCAGTATCGTTGCTCTTATTTTATACGCTTGTTATTAGACCTCTTTAACCACTTCCCCCATTCTTTTCTTTGCTTTTCCCAAATGTATATCGTTTGTTTGTTTGCTCTGAATCAAGTGGAGCACTTTATTTTAATTTTCGTTTTGCGGGTTTCGCGCAAAGAGCTTCGCTTCTCCATTTTTGTTGAAGTTAAATTTAGAAACACAATACTAGCTTTGAAGGTTTTTGCACAGAATATTCAAGGGTTTCAGGGAAATTTTGGCGAAACATTTTTATACTAAGACACTGTTTTTGTCTCATATTTCGTAAATTAATTAATTAATTTAATTTAAAACTTTATTGCACAAACTTACAATAAGTGTACAAATGGTGGACTTAATGCTAAAAGCGTTCTCTGCCAGTCAACCATTGGGTCATGCAGAAAGCTTGCAAAAGGTGCGGTAAGATAAAATTATAGAGAAAAAAAAAACCATAATATAAATTATATATGGTAGAAACGAACATTCTTACATAGGCATACAGTAATATATTTCTATAATACCAAAAACATATCTACATACATCATAAAATGTCCAGTTTCTTATAATATTTCTTTCTTCATATTTGCTAATGCTACGATAAAGTCTGTTTTGTTTTACCAAATAAATAGTCCAATATTTATTTAAAATCACATTTTTTTTTATGAATATGGAGTAGAGTAGTAAAGTACCTAATTAAATATCGAAAGTATTCCAAAAATATACGAATATGCTTTACTAGGTCTATAAATCTAGAACAAAAATATGAATTTTGTTCGTAGAAACCGAAAACGAAAATATATTTATAATACTAAACTTTCTTAAACTTCGATAATCTTAACACTCCGACGGTTTATGAAACAGAAGCAAATGGCTTATAAAAAATCGCCTGCATTAGTTTAAAGTGGTCACATTAATCTAGATCAGAAATGGATTTATTTTCTCGCGAACAATTTTACTTCTTATCGTCCAGATGATTTGTATTTCCTACAGAGCAGCCATTTAAATAATGGCCGTGTTATCTTTTAAATGAACCGCTTTGCCGGCTATGAAGTATGTTTCGATACTATTAACCACGCCTAGGCGGTGTTTAAAAGGATAGTTATACTTAAAAACGTTGAATTTTTAATATAATTTTAGTTTTAAACAGTTTTGCTATAGTTTTAATTAAGTAGGGTGATAAAAAATTTATTATATATTTAGGATTAGAATTATATTAGAAATCTTTCGCCCAATTTGGAAAAGCTCTGAAAACTAAAACATGAAAAAGGTTTTATGTAAAATTAGTTGTTTAAGTTTTGTTCTAGATACTAATAACATAACATAAAATGACAAATTATATTGTAGTAGATTATTAACAGGTACTCGTATGTAGCCATGTTTTAATATCGCATATATCTACAAACCTGAACTCGTTTGCCTCACAATTTACCGCCGCTAATTTAATGTTGATTAGTTTAGTTAAATCGCTCCATTCTAATTGAGATCTAGCTGTTAAGCTCCTTACTTATCCTTATACTCATATGGCTTTAAATATTAATGTGTTCAGTTGATATAAACTAGATTTGTAATGTGTATAATTTACGTATCAAATAATTTAAATTCAAAAGTATCTTATATATTTCTGATCCTAAAAGATTACACAGCATAAATGCGAATTTTGAGTTGCGGTTTTACAGGCGCCGAAACATGTTTTTTAAAGCAGTATTACTTTAGCTTCCTTTTTTTTTGTGTATACCTCTGTAATATGACTAACACTGTTTATTTGTTTATTGATCCAACAACATTTGTATCATTCCTTACATGTTAAATACAATGAATTAAAAAATAAGAACTAAAATGCAAGATAAATGTGGGTCGCAAAATATTGTCATATTGTTTTGCTAAATTAACTTTACACATTCTAGCAAAAGGAAAATTGGAGCCAAACACTGTTCTACGATATGGCATGTTCTTCGTAGATGAGGGTTTGGCTCCAATTCAAATGTCAATAGTGTAATCTTAAAAACACAACGCGGATAACGAATAGGACAGGACATTTTAAATTTACTTAAAATTTCAGGACAGTCAATAACACCACTAATAATTTGGAAGCAAAAATGAAATCAATAATGCCCTGCAGTTTTCTAGAGAGATCATTTTAAAATAGTCTAGATTATTTTTTTAGAAGACACGCTTCTTAGCTCTTAACCTAGCGTGCGCGTACGACAAATTTCTTATGAATATTTTTTGCATTCGCTCGATGTTTATTGCTCATATTACTGTGTAGTGTCCATTGTTAATTAAGTCTCAATTACTGCATCACCCGTTAAAAATATGTATAAAAGTTAAAAGTAAAATCTAATCAGTCATGCATAAAATTTTCATAAAGAATTTCATCGCCAAACCCTTTTTTTCTTAAAAGTAGAAATTATTTTTAATGAATCTCCTAATCTTTAATGAAAATCCTATTTTTATATGAAAATATTGTATTAATTTTGATAACAACTATCACCGGCAAACCCTAGAAAGTTGTGCAACAAATTAATTAAAATGCCATTAAAATCCAATCAAAGAGTATGTTTACGATCGCGGTTGGAGGTTTATGAACGGCGACTGTCACACCGTAGCGGCGTATCATGTGGTGACATTTTATAATTTAACTAGCAGTTGCCCGCCACTTAGTTTGCGTGTTCTTTAACTTATTCATAATATGGCCAAATTGCACAAAAAACTTTATAAATTGTAGCCTATGTGTTTTTCTAATGTATAACCTATAGTACTGTGAAGTTTCATCAAAATACGTTTGGTAGTTTTTGCGTGTAAAGTTACAAACATCCGTCGATCCATCTTAACAAGTTTTCGCATTTATAATAATAGGATTAGAACATCTGGCAATGATCGAGTAACGTCATATTCACATGAAATTTAGCGCACCCATTCTTCGTTTCATTCATTCCATTTCGAGATATATAAGTTGTTCCAGACAGAAAAAAGGATCTGAAGAAGAGAACAGTCTTTTAGATAAATCATTGTAAGATAGCGCTCTTAAATTTTGATTTTTACTTCCGTGTAATGTAATATATAGTGTTTGACAAAAATGCCGCCATTAGGTACTGTCGTAATCAATAGTGTGTTTTGGTATGGGCGTAATGCCAATGAACTATCCATTTCGTTACTAATAATTATGAATAGTAAATCTAGAATCGTTATTAATGAATTGAAGAAAATTATTGATTTAATAGGCACTCTCAATATAAAATGGTTTTATTTCTATTATTTTAATGTCTATGTAATTTCACTATGAAAGTGTAGCGTAGTTACTTATTGCTTAATTATAAGCGATTTTCTCTTCCTCAATTATCTCATTAGGCAAGCACTTGCAATTTCTTTACTAAAACGATCACTTGCGTGTGACTAAGTTAATACTTTCTTAGACTTTCTCAAAGTACTACCTTTTTGTCTATATTCTGTATTGATTTCTTTGTAAATATTTGCATACAAGGTACCTAAAAAAAACTAATCACCAACATTTTTTGTTTCTTGCAATTACATGCTAGTTATATTTGAGTTAGAAGTACTTAATTGAAAATAATTAGTAGTAAATACGAGTAGTTATTATCAAAATACCAATTTTAAAAATACAAATTATTTATTACCCTTTCTCAAAACAAAAAATTTAAGTGTGTCACACTATGTGCATGACATATCACACGGACCTACAAAATCTAGCGAATGCGGCTCGCATCGCAGAAGGCCTACTACAAAAATGTATCGTTCGTTCGGACGTAAAACCCCACAAATTAAAATAACTATTCACTAGTATCAAACGTTTGACAACTTATGAACAATAGAAAACGGTCGTGTATTTTACACGCTAGTTTGAGTTGGGCATATTTTGTCAAAGGATTGATTTTAAGTGACTGGTTATTTTAGTTGATAGGTAAGTAGGTACGTCCAAACGAATGACACATTTTAGTATTCCATCCTTAATATCCTTTCTGTTGGAGAGGCCTATGACCAGCTGTGGACTCTTAAAGGCTGATGATTCTATTCATCTATCTATCCAGCCTATTTTAGTCCACTGCTGGACGTAGGCCTCCTCCAAAGACCGCCAAAGAGCACGATCTCTCTCTTTTTTTATCCATCCACTGCCAGCGATCTTCCTAAAGTCGTCGGTCTATCGGACTGGGGGGCGTCCTACAACGATGGCTACAACTAAAGCTGATCATTAAGGTTCTGTTTTTACAACGCTACATTTTTTTATACAGAGCAACTATGTCCAGTGGACTTGCAAAGGCTGTTGATGATTATGACTGTATTCCCAAAGAATACAATTTTTTTAAAAGAGATTCACAACGGTGTCACAGTCGGTCATTTATAGACCAGCCCAACAGGGCGGGCTAACAAGCCCGATCAAAGATGTTAATCCGAGTGCACGGCAACCTTTGCGTTTCGCTGCCATTAGGTACTGTATAGTCAGCGAATTAGTTGCGCATGCCCAGTCATCGCTGTACACAGCCGCTCAGTGGACAGGTTGTTGTACATTTATTGACCGGTAAATTTCTCTTGCCCTTGCAAATAGCAATTTAATCTTTTATTTCTTGTCAAGATAGATAACGCATAACGTCTACAGAAACTTGTACAATAAATAAATATTTTCTCCCAACAATAATAATTAGACTAAATCTACTATAGCTAAAACTAAGCGTAGCTCGCACTATGGCCACTATTACGAATAAAAGTACTAGAAATCTCGACTTTACAAATACGCGTGTTCGTAACAATAACACAACTCCGTAGCCGAGAGGCGAGCACACCGGAATATATGGCGTCGCCATCTCTGAGGTTTCGGGTTCGATCCCCGGTCGGGTCAATGTAGGAAACGAACTTTTCTATATTGGCTCCGGTCTTTGTATTGTGGTACCGTTGTTTTTTCTGATTTCTATAACATAAGTGCTTTAGCTACTTACCTTTGGATCAGAGCAATGTACCTATGTGATGTTGTCCCATATTTTATTTTTTATTTTATTTGCCTAGTACGGTAATCAAACCCACCACCACCACCACTGTCTACCACTGGACAAGACAGTCGTCAACATAAAAAATTGTTAATACTTTCTCTGTAAGAAACTATTTCTCTGAAAACCAACTTAAAAAAAAAAAACAATATTGAAAGAAGGTAAAAATGACAAGCCAAGGAGTAATAGAACAATAAAATAGCTAAGGAGTTTACAAAATATGCGAAAACATAGTCGCGAGTGAAATTCTAGTCTAAAAACAAACCAGCAGGCGATATGATAATGACGTGTCTAGACAGGACTTGATAAAATCTAGTCTACTTCCATTATGGAGTTATGGTGGTAAGTCGTAAAAAATATCAGATTTCCTCGCACTTTAACTTCGAAAGCATCAACAGCTATAAACATAAACTAAATATCAATTAGTTACAGTGTTTTAAAAAATATATTTATTTATTATATATAGTGTTTTAAAATTACACAATAAGCACTCTGCAGCACTTTCCCCTTTCTTTGTAGTTGTCCTCTGCCTAAAGGTTGTCTGGAAGAGATCGCTTTTTAGCGATAAGACCGCCTAAATTGTATATCTTTCTGTAAATATCAACTGTAACTTCTTTGTTTGGTGTGCAATAAAGAGTATCTATCTATCTATCTATATTTCAAAAAATACTGAGTCATATTTTGTGAACGTGATTCTTAAATTATGAATTCTAACTATCCTCTTGATCCTCAAAACAAAACTACTTAATAAAGTTTGGAAACTCGAATCCATAGTTGTTTTAAACCAACATCATTTTAGTTAATTTTCTTTCCTTTCCTTTTCTTTTCCTAAGGAAGTGATTTTACTGCAAATTTTTATAAATTACCAACATCTACATATACCAATATATATATTTTTAAATAAATTATGTGTGATCTTTAAGATTATAAAAATTGTATTTGGTTATAGAAATACCCCTAAATAGAGGTTAATTTAGACCTTAATAAATATGCAAAAGCAAGTTTAATCTTTGCTTTATCCTAATAGTATTATACTTACGTGGTTTTGGTTAAATAAGTGACCCTACAAGCTCAAAGTAAATAACATGAAAGCTTAAATAATACTCGTACAATACGACATCCCTATGCAGATGTTTTAGTTGTAAATTACATAAAGCCAATTGTTTAAACAATGGGTGCCATAACATCACTGAATATTATGGATCTCCCGGGACGAAATATTAACGTATGTGGGTTTACGATGTTATTATAAAACGTCACTACAGGCCTTATTATACCCGAGCCGTTACGCGCAGGGCTGCCTCCGAGGGGTTGTTCAAAAGGTTTATGGGTTTGGGAAAATATTTAGGTAATTACACTTTGTGGAGATATTATGTACTGGGTATTTGGTATAGCGATTACCAGTGGTTTATTTGCATAATTACACTATGCTAAAACTAAAAAAGGTTTTATGACTAAGTTCTGTTAAAATCATAATCTTCGTAATAAGTATTCATCTTTTTTTAGGATTACACACCTTAAAAATGAAAAAGGAACCCTCATAGAATCGTTTTACTGTCCATCTTTTCGTTTCACCATTTATCTATCGACTTTAGATCGTTCATCGAGTTTCAATTCCCGATATGGACACGATAAAAATAGGTATATCGGGTCTGGGTGTTGTGGTGTTGTCGTTGTTTCTGAATTCTTTAACACAAGTGCTTTATTTACAGGATCACAGCAAAGTATGTGATGTTGTCCAATATTTATTATTTGTATTTAAAGTTGTTAGAACCCTCAGTGCCCGAGTCTAACTCACAGTTGGTCGGTTTCTTTTCATTGTTTTTAACAAGTTTTCTTTATTATTAAAAGAAAAAATTCTCGTGTTTTACCTGTGTGTGACGGCCCTGTTTTAACCTATTTCGTTATCTGGTTTATAATCGATTTTATTGTCCGCCTAGTAGGAAGCGATCGGTGTTAGTATTGCGTTCGAATTAACATTTAGAGTAAGCCATTTAAGAGCTCCATTATTTCGCCTTTCAACAGCCGTAGTTCACATTTGATTTGAATTTATTTTAGATTTGTGCCTTTAAACGCAAACTTGGAAAATAGTTCTGAATAAATATATTGTCTAAATGTTTGGTCCTCGACTATACCTATTCTCAAATAAAGGAATTGTGTGTATTATAATAAAACAGTAACTAAATTGGCTTATAGCTCTTTACTGTCTTAAAAATCGAGTAAAAAAGAGAAACAAAGATAGCTAGTTCTTTAAGAAGGGTGGCAAAAGAAGATCTATTTCATGATTAAATATAGCACTAACCAGGGCCATAACCATGAACTCTTAAAACAATCTCAAAGTTGTCAAATCTGACAATTTTGGTACGTCATTTCATACAAAATTTGTCAGAAATGATAATGTTTGACAGATTTGTGATTGTTTTAACCGTTCATGGTTAGGGCCCAGGGCCATAACCATGAACTCTTAAAACAATCTCAAAGTTGTCAAATCTGACAATTTTGGTACGTCATTTCATACAAAAATTAACAGAAATGATAATGTTTGACAGATTTGTGATTGTTTTAACAGTTCATGGTTAGGGCCCAGATCTTTTATGTATCAATTACAGACTGCTTCCAAAAAGTGGAACTAGTAGGTAGCTAAGTTTTTGAACTGTTCATAAACGTTTTAATGAGATATCATATTTCAAAGCTGAGCTAAGTCTAGCATCAATAACGTCCCAAACTCGACAATGTTGCTAAACTATGGCAAAGTTATGCCACAGTGCAAACAATGCTAAGCAACACACTTCGTATTGGGTTTTTAAACCCGTTTACTCCACCTATGGTTGAATATGTGACAGATGTGGCCGGCCTAGCTTGCTACTTTTTTGGACTAATTCCATTACTTTGGTCTTCTGCCGGATGACCTTAACTCTGACCTCTGCCATAACAAGATCCCAGGCAAGCGAAAACTACTTTTGTTGTTTTATATATTAATTAGTTAGAATATCCAATGTAATAAAACATATTTTATAACAATGTAGACCTACCCATTAGGTCTACATTGTATGCAAAAGCTAAAGCCCTTTTTAAGTTTCTGGGGCTGGTCAAAAAGGGTAGAATTATAGTAATTGGATTCTGTTAAGGATAGTTTGTTCCGGAATTTTAGGGAACTGGACCCAAAATGTCCGAAATTGTAGTACGGTACAGATAAAGTTGGTCCAGTATACATACTGAATCTAAGTACATTATGGTTAGCCCTCTGTCATTTAATAACTTCACTTTATATGAAGATAGTTCGTAAAGAACAAGTTCCTTCCATGAAATTGAAATAAGTAATAGTCAAGCGTGCATGACAGTATCTCAAAACATTGCTATTGAGAACGCACTTACATTTTACTTTCCGTTTTTTTACTAGAATCTTTATTTTTTAGGTAGTCAGATCGTAATTTAAATGAACTTAAAATAGGATATTGTTTTTTGCGTATTTAAATATGTATATTGTATTTTAATAAGCCTAATAAGTTAATACACAAAGTGACACAAAATTTATTACAAGCGATCAAGCTATTTTAAAACATTTGTATAGGACAGATGTTTTTTTATTCGGTACTTAAGCTTAAGTCGTAATATTTTACAACCCAGCCAGCAATTTTTGAATATTCATTAAATTTTTCATAGACGTCTCAGTGCCCTTAAAATTCATGTCTTGTTATCTACGACGATCGATGTTTTGCAAACCATTACGTGTAGTTTATTATGGGTACAGTTAAACGCAAAGATGTGAAAACAAGTGTGTTCTTATGTCAATGCGTTAAGACCTAAAATGTAATGTATTCGTTGCTCGTGGTTATTTGGCCAAAATTCTGAAAACCGCAACTTTCCACTGTAAATCGAGATCTTTTAGTACTTAAGTAAACCCTTACTATGCGATCGATTGTAAGTGAGACGAGTTCGAAACTTTGACGTGATACATGTTTTTTATCACTCACGAAGCAGAATTATGCACAAGGGCGTATTGTTTCGTCTTGAGCGAAAAGAATTTTGTTTTTGATCCCCTGTGTTAGATCAATGTAGAAAACATATTTTTCTAAATTGTTTCAGTTCTAGGAGTGTTAACATCCAGCACCATCAAAAAACAGTTTGATACCTATGATAAAGTTAACAAGAATAAAAGTTATTTATAAATATTGGACTGTAACATTTCATCGATAAATCTAATCCTAAGCTTACCAGCCAAGCTCTCGTGTTATAGAAATCAGAACCAACCAGATGACAATACCACACCACAACAATATTAATTCGTTTCATCGAGACCATTATAGTTGGTGTGTAGTTTGAGAATTTATTCTAAGAAAACAAGTTTAAATTATTTGTTTTTAAACAATCCGTAGTAAGGGCGATTACACGCTCGCGAGCCGCGAAGCGAAATTTATGCTCTCCGCCGTTACATATGGGCCATAAAGTTTCGAAGGCTTACAAATCAGTTCTCTTTTATAATCCTTTTTGCGGTGAAATTACAATAAACTTGATAAAGATAAAGAAGAGTAACGTTACTCTTGTCGTAAACGTGAGACAACGGCACATAATTTGCTTTTAAATTGCGTGACACGAAGTCGGAATACCTCTGAAGGTTTAGGGTGTATCTTAAATCTTATGTAGTGAAAATAATATGTTCTTTAAAAGTATTACTCATATTTGCTTATTTGTTTGCAATAAAAAACAGACGTTACAACACATACAAATTAAGACTGTAAGTTCGCCTTACATCGCTACGCCCTTAACGCATGAACTTGTGACTTTGTTAAGCTTTTTAAACAGATTTTATTTTGATTTAAGTTGCTTTCTGTGATTTTTGACACTTTCTAGGTATTTATTACAGATTAAGGAATAGATAGTTGTAAATAGTCACTTTGATAGTTGTAAATAGTCACTTGGTGTAACCTGATTTTGAGACCCAACCATTGAGGTATAATGTACTAGCGTACTAGAGAACACATCTCGAACTAAATGTTTCAGCCAAGCATTGTAGTATTGAACAATCAAGAAGCAGTTTTGACAACTTCAATTAACGACACTACTGAAGCTTTGTAGTCCGCTGGACTACAATTCTTGGCTGAAAAATTTAGTTCGAGATGTGTCCTCTAGTACGCTAGTACATTATACATCAATGGACCTAACCAATAAAATGATCTGACACTTTTCTCTTAAAAAACAATTGAAAAATGTGTCTAATGTTTAAAATCCGCATTCGCCTCCTTTCTCGATCACTCCTATACGCTCTCGTTAATATGTTATGTACATTCCTTGGGCTTGGGGGCTTGGATAGAAAGAAAAAGTAGATGTAACATTGTCATAGCTACACCTCAAAATACACCGACAGATGTGTCTTGAGATACGATATATTATATGTATTAGGGTATGTACAATTACGAGTATTTGTGACGCAATAAACAGAGTAAATAATTCAGGGTGGAACCGCAGAAGAGGCGTAAAAGTTGGATTAATGCTCTGGAAATTAATGTCTCCGGGCTTGTGGAGTCTGACTTTATCGCAGGATCAGGGCGTACACTCAGCCACGGGAATATACTAATTTCTGTAAACCCAGTAAAAATTGACGTTTTTTTAAGCCACATTAAACACACAGTCTTCTCGTCGCTACTGCCGCAATGCTTGAAGAGAAAGATGTTCAATCAGGGTGACCTACCGTGATGGCGTTTTGGGTCCGTAGATCCGAAACGTGGATCATGACAGTAAAGCTGGCCCGCCGACTTCACGTACGGAAAGGTCGATGGCTAACATTCAGCAATGGAGACAAAAGGTGGACATGTTAATTTTTTTTTAAATAAAACCTTACAAACGACCCTAAATTAATTTGTGTTCTTTAAAATAAAACGTTTGAATTATTTCTGAAACTGACTGTACCGTTGGTATATGGAACTGTTGACGGCAGGAGTTATACTTTCATTTACGCTTTGGATGTTTTTATGGGAGTGAAAGTATGGGGTTGGAAATTATAGGGGTGTTCCCCCATAGTACGAAATTAAAAACATTATTTAGTTCAACTTATTTGTGTGACATGTATTCAGTTTATTGTCTTGCTTTGTTTTTTATTTATTTATTTAATCTTCATTGCGCTAAATAAAAAATATGATTGATGAATTCAATGTGGAAGGCATTCTCTATCCGTCTACCTTAAATACTGTTTACTTATATTATCCAAAATCTGAATTATTAGTATGTATCAAAATATCGTGAATTAGACGAGTGATAAAATTAAAACCTTAACTAGGCTTACCTACATGGTACACAAATTAATCTTAACCTAAAGATTAAGGATCGTTATTTTTAAATTCTAAAATTTATTTTAGATTTAATGTAGTGTATATTTCCTTTTATACTTATCCATTTAAACTGGTTTCGAAAATTACCTGTAACAAAAAAACAGTAATAAGTATATAAAAATGAAAGTAAAAATAAGTTTTGCTAATATGTATGGTGATGATGATTGGCTGTTTAGTCAAGTATAAGCAATTTTATTTTTTCAATATATTTATTTAAAACCTTAGGTATTGCACAAACTTATAAAAAGTGTACAAAAGGTGGACTAAATGCTAGAAGCATTATCTGCCAGTCAACCTATAAGGCATGCAGAAAGCATGCAAAAAGGTGCAGTATACATATTATACAATATAAAAAAAACATAAACACTTTTCGGACACATCACGCCTATATACGTGATATAACAATAGAATTTATATTATATGTTGCGCAGTGTCCCAGAAAGCGTTTATAGTGCAACAAATAAATTGTATACAAACAAAAATACTATGACATAAACATAAATTGCCTTACTACAAAAAGATAGACAAGTGTTAAACACTTGTCTAAAGATAAGTCAACCAATTTGAAATGTTTGTTCATATTGGTTGACATGTCTCGAATGTCTAATGGTGTCAAAATTTCAAATTGGTTGACTAATTTTAGACAAGTGTTCAACCCTAATCTATCGTTTTTGTAGTAAGGCCAAAAATATTTATATCAAATAAAAAGCATTACATATACATACATATAATTTCAATGCTGGTCCCTTAAAAAGGTAAAATGTTTGAATAATAGAATCATCCTTGAAGTTACCCAATAAAATAGGTGTCGTGCCCTATTTATCAACGGAGTAAGCCACCTCTATTTGTTAACGTCTATTTGTAACAGGCGGTCGAGCACGAACGGCAGACAAATACACGCTTGTCACAGTTAGTGATGTGTACCTACTTTGCCATGGGTCCGTCTGAAAGGACCTTTTTTAACACCTTTTGCTAGAAAATAAAATTCTTTGAATTCCCTTGTAAACGTAGCTTTAGCTTTCAATTTGGACTATTTTTTAGCACAAGACACAAAAAAGAGTTATTTATTGCCAATATACCTGATAAAAAAGAAAAATAAAATGCCAATATTATCATCATCATCATCATTTCAGCCACAGGACGTCCACTGCTGAACATAGGCCTCCCCCAGTGACTTCTGTCGTCAGATGGTTGTTGCCATACTCGCCACGCTTGGCAAGCGGGTTGGCGAGCGCAGTTTTTTTATTATTTCGCACGCGGACGCTGCTCCCCGTCTCGTGCTACAGGATTTAGTCGCCTCTTACGATCGCCTCCTGTTAGCGGTGGGGAAGTGTATTTTTTACGGCCGTACCCACACGGCACTATACCTGATATAAATAGTACCTATATGTATTATATCTCAATGCACATAGTAAGATGTTGCTAAAAAGGAAAATGCAATCAATAGTTATTAGTGTTAGTAATAAGTATGTAATATATAAGTGTTAACTGCTAATTTCCAATCCATACAAAAGCCTTAAATGCAAAATAAAGTAACGCGTAGTGAAATTTCAAGTCATTGTAAAAGGTTGCTTTGTGCCCATGGTTACTATCACTTTCACTATAAAATATTGTTATCACCATATGGAAGCGGGTATTACAAGGAACATGCATACAGCAAGCTCGAATTAAAGGCATACGCTCAGTGATTTACTAAAATTAAACCACACAAAGAGTTATTTTATAGTGTTAGTTATTTCAAGTAAAATGATTGCAGTTGAAAACTTTTTACGTATATCATCCTTTTAAAAAAAAAACAACGAGGTTTTGAATATTATCGACGCTGGGCGCTGCGTTCCGCATATTTTTTCCAACGCAGTTGTCATAAAATCAAAATCCGTCTGCGGTCCGGCAAACATGCAGACAAAATTTCTATGTTGAAAAGGCCCTCAAACCTACATATAAATCAAAACAAACAGTAGGTAATAATCATTTTACTATAACCCAAACTGTCGAATATTTTTTAATTACTAATCTCAGTGGCGGCAGCGCTTTGGTATCGATTACTAAAGTTAAGCAACCAACGCCGCGGTCGTGAGTGGATGGGTGACCATTCCGACCATATTTAGTGACATTTATCAAGAGCATCTCCCTGCTTCGGAAGGCACGTTAAAAGTTGGTCCCGGTCGCTTGATATTGGTCGTGAAGCCTAGTCAGAGGCCTTAAGGCGGCTTGATAACATCTGACAGTAAGGTTTAGTCACTGGCCTTACAACACCCTTCCACCCATCCGCACTGGGCCCGCGTGGTGAACTATGGCCCAAACCACCTCATAGTTGAGGTGAGGCCTGTGCCCTGCAGTGGGACGTATATAGGCATACTTTACTTTAATCCCTAGAGGTGACGCTCTATTTGGCGCTCTTACGTCCAGCAGTGGACTACAATAGGCTGATTAGATATAGGTGACGCCAGTGAGCCTACTTGTATGTAACCTTTCTTTGCTGTACAGACACTTAAGAAAATAAATGGTAATTTTATTCAAAAGACTAATAAAGTGTACATGTGTCAAATTGTAATGAGACCTTTGTAATTGAAGTATTGTAGCCTTAAATAAATTAAGTGGCATTCTGTCAAGTTAATGTGAACAAATTGGATGAGACGGAGCAAATTAAATTATGTTTAGATATGAATGTTATATAACAATGTTAGGTAGACGTAGTAACGCAGACTTTCTTGTTTTATGTAGACTTTCAACTTCAATGCGCATTTAATAGATACCTTACGATTCTAACAAACAATGGATTAAAATAAAATATAGAAAAGTTTAGAATTAAAAAACAATTAACTACAACAACCAGCCGATAACATAATTAATGACAACATATTCATCATATTAACTCATGGTCATAGACCAACGAAGTCGTTTGCTAGGATGTAAAATGAAGCCAAAGAAAAATGAATAACTATCCCACGGAAACATGAAAAAAGTCTTCTGATCAAAGTCATATCCAAATATCCAATGATCTAAAAATATATTTGTACTACTCAGAAAATTCTGTGAGTAATACCAACTTTCACACATGATATTAGTTAACATTCGATCCCCGAGGGAATCATGCGTTGCCTAAAACAAACTATAAGCAACTTCGAACAAAAATTAAGTATACTGGATACCTATTTTATTAGAATTTACCTTGAACCAAATAAAATACTACATATATTTATTGAACCTTACCAAGAGCAGTTTTTATCGAAAACTAAATTCTTGCTGAGTCCAAACAATTGCCTGTCGCAAAAGAATGTTCATTTTATCTGGCCACAAAATGTCTACCTGCGGATTTTTCTCGCTACGTATACCCCTTCTACGGAGTGTGTTGTTTTGTACTTAGCATGGTTAAAAACCGAACATATTGCGGAAAATAAAAGTGTGTGAGTGAGTCAAATATTTTTTAATACGATAGCAATAAGGCATGCGAGACACGAAGGATTAAGATCAAGATTTTTGGGTCCAACGTCAAATCCGTATTGCTATACGGGTGCGAAACGTGGAAGGTCACCAAGTCCATCTCGCACAAACTCCAGGTCTTCATCAACCGCTGTTTTCGCCAAATCCTCGGTGTGTACTGGCCCGAGAAAATTTCCAACGAACACCTGTTGGAACGCTGCCACGAAACCCCGATCGATCAGCAGATCAAGCGCCGCAAGTGGAATTGGATTGGCCACACTCTCCGGAGGGATCCCGATCATATTCCCAAACAGGCTCTGGATTGGAATCCCCAAGGAAAACGCAAACGTGGTCGCCCCAAGCAGACTTGGCGTCGCACTATAGCAGATGAGGCGAAAAAGATCGGCAAGACTTGGAGTGAAATCAAACGCGAAGCTCAAGACCGAACGCGATGGAGGACTACTGTGGACGCCCTCTGCCCCATCTAGGGGACCTAGGACATTAAGTCAAGTAAGTCAAGGCATGCGAGCGAACCATATTCTTCCGAATTAGCGGTAAGGTTAGGGCACGTTTAATATTTGCAAAAATTAATTGGGTTTATTTATTTTTATTGGTTATTTTTGGATTGTACTACCTATGTGAGAAATTAAAAACTTCCCAACTCGCACCAACACGTATTTTCTTGGAAACAATTCATTTAATAGAAAGCTGACAAATAGCGAGCAAGTTTCTTGCGCAGCTTTTTTCTGGCCCATAAATGAATATAAATGTCCCGAAGCAGTAGTGTAAAAAACAAAACCTATTGGTATGTACGTCTATTTAAAAAATATATATTGTTTTTATTTTATTGGTAAGTAATTACCGTTACAAATTTTTAGTTTTTCATAATATTTTAATTTGCATGCCTCTTGTAATTTTAGACTAACATGCTTGGTACCTTCTTTATTTTAAACACCTCTGTATACCATGTTTAAGCAAAACTAAGATTATTTTTGATTTATTTATTTAAATAGCTAAAAAAAATCACCCCGTACATTGAAACCGGGTGAATTCCCCAAATGTCCGTTCGGATAGACACAAGGTAGAAAGAAATTTATCTATTTTCACGTACTGAAGGTCCGAGATGGAAGACAGAACACGACATTTGCCGATTAATTTCCGAGTATAAAACTCGTGACATTGTACTTTCTCTGTTATTTGACAATGATTGTAGGTTTGTGGATTTGATGTTAGATATAATATCACGTTTGAAAGCAAAAATGAAATTTAGATTAATGAAAAAAAACGTAAAATGTAAAAAAACGTGAAACTTTCACTTTTTGTAATAATTGTCGAAAAGTACAGAAACTATCTAAACTAAAAAATGCTAAGTCGTTCGTGTCTTTAAATCTTAAAGTACTAAAAATGTACATCATCGCTAGTCATTTACTGCTTCACAATCAAACAAGAGTAACCATTTTTACTGTACAGAGACCGGTTCGAAACTGAATTGCGACGTCGTCTAAATTACTGGTATTAGTCTACAGAACCTAACTACTGCTTCAAAGCCGAAGTGTAAACAAGAGCGTCACTAGGTGAGTGAGTAAGCACCTAAGCAAATGTGCCGCGACCGGGCGCAACTTGCGATTGCAAATAACTACCTAGACGAGTAGGGTTACCACATAATAATAATAATTGAAAGATAGAAAAATGTGTTTACTTGTCATAAGATAAAAAAACCGGCCAAGTGCGAGTCGACTCGCGCACAAAGGGTTATAATAAAAAAACTATAAAAACGGTAAAAAAACAGGTTTGTTGTATGGGGGCCCCCTTAAATATTTATTCTATTCTGTTTTTTTGTATTTGTTGTTATTGCGGCAACTGAAATGCATCAAAAATTTCAACTCTCTAACTATCACGGTTCATGAGATACAGACAGACAGACGGACAGCGGAGCCTTAGTAATAGGGTCCTGTTTTACCCTTTGGGTACGAAACCCTAAAAACAAAATATAAGAAACATATAATAAACGGTTTTGTGTCAAGGTGTAAAAAGGTTCCAGGTCAGCAAAGGGACTTCTTACCAAACTGATATTGGACCCGTGATCAGCTGTCACACAAATTTCAATAAAGTTGTTTTATAAAATTCTACGTATGACCGCGATAATCAAACAATATTAAATATGATTTTTTATCAATCTGATAATATTTCCGCCAGATTGATCGTGTAAAGATTTACTGATTGCCGGACTGATGATAATCGAGACGAAGATTTGCGAAGAAAGTGTTGACTGTTGACCACTGTAATATTATGTTATACGATCTAGTGGTAACAATAATCATTAAACACAAGATCTTTACCAAATAATTTGTCAGGTTGCCGAAATGTTTTCGGGTAACCGTGTTTATCAATCCGTCAGTCTCTTGTCAATTTATTAACGGACTGAACTGACGAAACTGATCATTCAAAGTCCTTTTAACAGAAGGTTGTATATTTATCTTCAAATATATATACAATGCTTTATAATAGTCTAGATTTACAGCCAGACTAGCAATAAAACCCGTCCAATGAGTTTGGCTAGTCCCACGGGGAGGTTTATAGCTTTGCAGTTAATACCCTGGGACCGGGGTGTAATCAGAAGTAATTGGAGGAATTCGAAGTCAATTTACAACTGTACATATTACCAACTTTATACTTGTACTAAAACAGACATTAAATAGATGAACAGTAGTGTAACACATGCAGAATGTAAAAAAATGGGTTTCAAAATAAAGATTGAATTAAGCTCTTGATCGGTAGATCGGTATCTGGTAAGATATGACAGTTTTCAAGACAATTACTTTTTACGTATCGATACCTGCATGTATTTTTATTTCTCTTTTTAAAAAATCACGCTGTATGTTTTATTATTAAAGACAACCGCAAAATTGTTGTTGTATAATTAGCTTAAAAAACCGAACAATATATATATATTGTTTCTATAATATCCGTAATGCACTATGTATGTAGGTATTAGGTCTTATAGTCATTTCTGTCCAGTCACTAGAAGTCTACGACTGCCCTTAACAACACTTTTTCATTGATATTTAAAAAAAACTTAAAAATAATATTATTAATAATAGATTATAATAAAATTTGTTTACTATTGCCAGCCCTACCCGAGACACACATGCAGTTAGTCCAGCGAGCGATGACACTGCTTACTTTATTAATCGTCGGCCTGACACTCGATTTGCATAGTACAATTTAAGTGGCATGCATTATGACATACGCCATTTATTATTTATTTAGTCGGAGCTAATGCTTATAAGATACACGATAGATAGGATTTACGTTTACAGTTTGACTGTAATTATGCGTAAGCTGAATCGTAGCTAGCGGAATCTATTTGTGAAGGTTATTTTTAGGTACTTCGTATGAAAGGTAGACCAGTTGGTTAACCGGTTAAAGGCTACGTTGAGTCGTTACTTATCTTTCAAAATTAGACGCTAGTCCACTTCTGTATACAGACCTCTCAGAATTCACACAACTGATCTTTATTTATTCTTTTTCATCCACTGCTAGTTTTGCGTACCGCTAACATCGCTCTACATATTTGAAGGGCAGTATTTATCTAGTCGCAGTTACTATTCGAAAAGATGTCTACGCCATCGGTTACAGGTTCTACGGCAAATGTAATAAGCCCACACTCAATTTAAAAGGTGACAGGTTAAATAAATTATTTTTTCCAATTAAGTGAACAGCTTTTATAACAACAACTACGAGGCCAACGTCGCAACCAAAAAATGGATGCTTCTCACATTATCGTTGAGGTATTTTTTTTTAAATGTGAACTTTATTTCCCGACTTCGATATTGGTATGGTAAAATTAATTATTAATTAATTATATAATGACTTATTTATTTGCTTAATGTTGGTGACAATACCTATCCCTGTGTCCCGACTCCTGAGTCTCTAGACATCTCCCGGGGGCCTGATCGGTTACCTCGCATATTTGCTGAGCCATCCATAGTTTGCGAGGATGCCTGTCTCAACACTCACGTCGCTATAGTAATTAATCCTGAGTAAACGAGGTGAGGATTATAAACAAACACCTTGATTCATTAAACAACCACCCCAATTAATATTGCCGTAAATACTACCTTAAGTTTGTACTGTAGCAATTAGGTAAATAATTGTCTGTCTGTCTGTGTGTGTGTGTGTGTGTGTGTGTGTGTGTGTGTGTGTGTGTGTGTGTGTGTGTGTGTGTGTGTGTGTGTGTGTGTGTGTGTGTGTGTGCGCGTGTGCGTGTGTGTGTGTAAGGTACTGCTAAAATACATTACCCCAAATGATTTTATTGCTCAATTGCCACATAATGATGGTTAAGCAAATGTATCAGTCCATAAAATATCGTGAAAAAAACGTTCATGCGGTATATAAATTTAACAATATTTTAATGAACATTCTGTTTTACGCAAAGCCTCCTAAGGCTGATTCTGTTGCTCAAATATATAGATAAATAGATAGATACTCTTTATTGCACACCGAATAAAGAAATTACAGTTGATATTTACAGAAAGACGTACAATTTAGGCGGTATATCGCTAAAAGCGATCTCTTACAGACAACCTTCAGGCAGAGGACAACTATAAAGAAAGGGGAAAGTGGTGCAGAGTGCTTATTGTGTAATTTTATATACATACCTACACATACAATATCAATAAATATAAACTACATACATAAAAATAACTTTAAATTATATAAATGCTTAGATAAAATAAACTAACATACATACATATAACTTAAATAGGATACATATTATTATAACATTCAAGGAAATAACTTAAACACAACAATACCTACTATCTCTATAGTTAGTTTTAATTAATACCCGTAAGATTGATTTTATGAAACCGATTTCGAGTTGAATACCATTAAGGCTAGATAGCTATTATGGTCTGATTAAATCAATCATTAACATTGTTGTATACATAATGTGTTCGTAGGATCTCTTAAAATCTACTACAATTTATCTATTCAAATACTTACTACAGTACCTATTATTATTACTCGTACCGTTCAATTATTATTGATTACTCTAAGATGGACTTGCGCATCGGATTAATTAAGTTCGAGATTATGACATCATTCTGTCTTTGTAACGTTAGACGCTGACAGCTATACTCGTAGAATGTTTAACATCATGTAGGGACGTGCTCATTCACACGATGGCGATTCGTTTTGTTTTTTGAAGGCGACAATGCTTTTTAACCGACTTCAAAAAGAACGAGGTTCATTATGAGACGGTTTTTAATGTTTGTGTCGTTTTATTTTTCTATAACATATCACGTCATATAAATATGCCCGTATTCACACATATCACGACACTTGAAAAATTACAGACAGGCCTTAAATCACGTATCGTTTTTTTCAAATTCGTAAAAAAAATTGAATCGTGATATTTTTCACATCCATCCTGTTCAATAGTTTATCAAAGACTGAAATCTGAATCACAAAACGAATGTGAACATCAATTTGGATTTTGAGGAATCGTGAAAACACACGATACCAAAGACGAATTGTCAATGATGGCTCTCGTACATGGTGTTAAACATTCTACCTATAGCTGTCAGCGTCTTACGTTACAAAGACAGAATGATGTCAAAATCTTGAACTAAATTAATTAGATGCGCAAATCCATCTGAGGAATCAATCAATAAATAATATAATGAGCCCTTAGTGGATATTTCGGCTTTGTAGGTAAGGTGATATTACACCTCGTCTCGCCAGTCACCGTTAGAATTAGACCAAATAAACTAGTTTTAATTAAGAGTAAATAATATACTTAGGACATTTTGCAGTCTTTTCCATTGGTTTTCAAGTAAACAAATACCCAAAAATAAATCAGAATAAATTATTTCTAATCCTACTTAAAGTTAAAAGCATTGTGATATACACGATATACAACACCTTTTAAGTTTTCAGTATCTTAATTACGCAGAGACTTGCGAAATTCTTTATTTAATTAATGATTTTTAGAAGCCCCTTTAGGAGCCTTGGAAGTATTTTTAAGTATTCATGTAACCCCTTTTCCTTTTATTGGCATTCTAATTGGAGAGAACGGAAAAGAAAAACAATTAATTTGAAGTTACAATTTCAGAGTCTCGCAATTAACTTAACCGTATTCATTAGTAAGGGCTTCATGATTTGTTCATTTAATTGACTAAAAATAAAGGTTTAATAAATCTAAGAAAAGCAGAAATCTTGTCAAGATCTTAGTTTGATTTTAAAGAGTTATCACTATTCAGTCAATAATTCATAGCACAAATTACGTATAGCGCTAGAAATCGAACTAGCCCATAGCTTGGGCTAGTTCGATTTCTAGCGGAATATAAAAACGTCAACAATAACAACGTTACATAGTATTGTTCAGGAGTTAGAGAATGACATGATGCTACTTTTAATCTTAAAAAATGCACGGTTCCTCAAGGATATCCTACCGATTGATTCCAAGGACGGCATAAATTCTATATTTCATTCACACCCAAAGGTGAAAATAAAGAGCGACAAGCCGTATTCTACGTGAGCGAAACCACGGGCACAGCTAGTATGCTATAAATGAACTGTAGCTAAAAATGCATCATTTCTATGATTAGCAACACACAGACCTGATCCGATGACCCTAATCACACGCATTAGAAATGTAACTGGCAAACAGAGAAAACAGACTTTAGACTGTCTTCCCGACGAGACAAAGACCTCAGTTTTTACGCGATATAAATGTGCCTTTTATTCGCGATCGACGCGAATTATCACATTACAAACGACACTGTATCCGTGAGCAAGAATTGTTAAATGTTCTGAGACAATAACGGCACAAAAACATGCGAAAAGACAATTATAATGACCGTATGTTACGTTAATGTCATAATAAACGAAAGTTTCCGTAGTGTTACATCTCGTTTGAGACGCTTATTTAATACAATGGTAATTTGTAAAACATCACACTTAAAGCGTTATTTTGCTATTAATAATAGGGCGATAAGTAGATTAAGATACTTATAGGTACTTATAGATTGTTCTATAACAACTTATAGATCCACAGGCCAAGTAAAATGCTGCTGTTTTATATTTAATTCCAGTGACTACTAGCTGTTTTATTTCGGGACCAATAGTCCTGAAAATGTACACGAAAACAACAATAATTTTGTAAATTTGGTTGTTTGTCACATGGTCTGATAGTTTAGATAGAAACACTCGTTATTTTATGGAGCAAATATAAAGTGAAATCAAAAAGTCCTTAGAGAATCTTATCGCTTCAAAGGTATCACAAGCATTAAAAGCATTTTCTTTTTTGCTGACCATGCGTCCTCAAACTTGTTGAAAGCCAACGTGACATTACTGATTAATAAAAGAGATTTTCGCCCTTAGTAGCCAGTATTTCCAGTCCGTTTTATCTCAGTCATCAGAATGGATTACTCCCATTCGTATAGATCAGCTTAATTGTATTTGAAAGTGTAACGCTATCATTCAGGCATAATTTTAAATGTCAACCGCTGCATTAGATAGCACAATGCGCAGTATAAACCGTTGATGGTGTATTGTTTATTTTTGTATCTAAATGGATCTCTGCTTTCGTTGTGTTTAGAGAGCACAAAAGCATTTCTGTTTTTTTTTTTCAATAGGTTAAGAAAATTTATCAACGTTTTGTCTAATCCTTATAAATAAGTTGCCTCTTGAGTTTAGTTGAATTTCATTGTTGTGATTTCGAGTATTTTTTTGTTAACACATTACCAAATATTATAAAAAATAAGTAAGCAGGGAGAACGGTAAAACGACAGATTAACAAGATATTCTACTCAATAAGGTAAACTATTACATAGGGCCAAAGTCGCAACACAAAAAACAATACTGATTCTCAATACTCTTCGAGGTATATCATGTATAATCCTACTTAATAGTTGAACTGCAACATCGTGTGCTGACTAGCCCGTCGCAGCTTCATCATAAAATCCTCATTCGCGGCGTAATAAGGATATCTCTGTAACATTTGCATGCGACAAGCCGACTATTGGGTCAGACACGCCATCTAGCGGCGCATCCGTAAAGTATGGATAGCAAAAAAATTAACCATTTTATGCTTCCTCGAAACTTTAGAAAATACCTATGCTGGACCAATACTGAATCCAAGCTACAATTATATTTTAAAACGTAGCATGTGGCATTACATGCACACCATTTACATTTTAATCACTTACATAAAATATATCCCAGCAATTTCTAGCAATGTTAAATTATTGAGATGAGCAAATTGTTCAATCCTAATATTTAAAACACACATTGATAAGCTAGAAGCAATGCAAATTAGATTTATTAAACTACTAGTAAATAATAAAACGAAGGCAAATTGCAAAGGTAATTATTATAAATTATGTAAAATTTGTAGAATTTTTCCGGTCAGTTTAAAACATAAGTACCAATTAGCAATAAATAACCACGACAGTCAGAAGTATAGCCCAACATTGGTCAATCATAGTAATTGTACCCGGTCTATGTCTGCGGGCAAATTTGAGGTACCTAAAGTAAATAACTACTTTGGTGATAGAACATTAAAAAAACGGTTACCATACCTATTAAATAGTTTGCTCGAGGACAAACGCCAGGAACAAGATAAAAATGTATTTAAAAGTAAACTTAAAAAGTATTTTTTAGCTAACTTAGCTTAGTATTTAAGTTTATTTAGTAAGTTAGAGACTCGTGATCCCACAGACAAACTATGTAAATAGTTTTGTGGGACTACTATATTCCAACTGTAAACTGTTGTTTAATAAATAAATAAATTTAAAAAAAAAATACGCTAACTCAAATGTAACTTCTTTGTATTTGCTTATTTGGGTGCAGACTAGGGTGGACCCTAGTCTGCACCCAAATAATATTAGCTGGAGCTAATGAATAATATAGCGGACTTTACAAAAGCCTGAACACCCGAAACCATTTTTTTTTTAATTATTGAATGTGTGCATATTTTGTTTAGCGTTTGATTTAACATGCCAACCATACTGTACCTGGGAATGACTCGTATGCCTATAAAATTCTCAGAGAAAATCTGAATTCATGTCAATGACAGTTGAAGACAGTGTAACATCCATCGTATTTCACTTAAGTATTTAAATGGTAATTAAAATTATTTACTTTAACTCCCAACTTAATCCTTATCTTAAAACTCTATATTTGTCTCTGAAGTAATCATTTTGATTTTATTTAAGCAATACATTATTAGTAAGTACTAATCATTTAGAATTAACTTAAACTGAATCTGAGAAGGTTCTAGGGAGTAGTTAATTATTTACCTACATTAAGACATTCAAAGGTTAACAGGTAAACATTTTCAACCATTTTAAAATGTTCGTTTTTAAAATTCTAGAAATATGAAGTATCTTCATAACCTGTTAGATTTTTATTTGATTTTTAAATTTAAATCATAATTCAATTATTATTCATCAAATACCACAATGTTTAGAAAAATATTTTAAATCAGTTATTAAGAATGTTTTTGATAGACTATAATAACATCTACACATAAAATATATGCACAACAAAGTTCTTTCAATCAATGTCGTCGTACTTAAACATACTTAGGCACCTACGCTTAGAAAGACAATACGATCATAACATATGCTCATTGCTTTTGAATTACTTATCTACAATCTAGCCATGTACATTGTACACTACTCTTAAATATAAAAACAGTAATAAAAAAACTGCAATGCAAAATCTCGGGAAAACTGAAGCTCCAATGTCTTAACAATGTTCTACTAAACCCGTGGGAAAGAAAGTTCAGAGGGAAATCAACGAGGACTTCACGTAGCAGAGTTACGTAATCCAATAATTTTGAACGAACACGCTCGTAAAAATATATGGCTTGAACTAATGTTTCTTTAACATACCAGCTATTAACTTAGCTATGGCCGCATCGGGGTTAAACTGGAAATTCACGGGAATATATTAAGCGCGGAGTCGCCCAAGCCGACTGCGGTTAGCCGCCGACTGCAAATGCATAATAGCAAGCATTGCACTTGCAGTATTTTATAGTGTACTAGCAGTTGCGCGCTGACTATATTATAATATAGCAGCCCGTCCCTGCTTCGCACGGGTTAGACAATTATCGCTAATAGTTTCGGCAGCGCACTTGAACACCACTTTCGGCTACCTCCAGTTTTAAAGTCAAAAAACCAGCCAAGTGCGAGTCGGACTCGCACACGAAGGGTTCCGTGCCATTCTCTATAAAAACGGCAAAAAAAATCAAGTTTGTTGTATGGGGATAACATTTTAATTTTATTCTGTTTTTTAGTATTTCTTGTTATAGCGGCAACAAAAATACATCATCCGTGAAAATTTTAAATGTCTAACTATCACGGTTAATGATATACACCCTGTTGACAGACGGACAGACAGACAGGCGGACGGACAGCGGAGTCTTAGTAATAGGGCTCCGTTTTACCCTTTGGGTACGGAACCCTAAAAGCGTCAATTGCATTTATTTAAGTTACCTTTGTATTTTGGTCGATTAAACCAAATCTACATCCAGCATATCATCATCATCATCATATCAGCCACGTCGTCCACTGCTGCACATAGGCCTCCCCCAGTGACTTCTGTCATGGGGGGGTTGTTGCCATACTCGCCACGCTTGGCAGGCGGGTTGGCGAGCGCAGTTTTTTTTAATTATTTCGCACGCAGACGCTGCTGCCCGTCTCGTGCTACATATAGGTCAATATTTTTGACAATGATAGGATACTAATAACTAATTCATTTGTGCATTCTCTTGCCAAAAAAAGCAAAAAGGATTATTACAGGCGATTTTTCATCTCCCTAACCAAACAAAACTATTATTGGTGAATAGGCGTAATTTTTTATTTAAATTTGTCTGTATGTTATGTTTACATTTGACAACATGGATTCAAATCATGCGGACGATAACGTTCAAAAATGATGTCGTATGTTTTCGTTCTCGTTCGACCCCGACTCTTGTAAATCAAGGCTCAAAATTGACCCAATCGACTCAAAGGTTAATCTATCGCATAGAAACAATACGTTTAATCCCATTTTAAACTATCGTCATATCAGTAAGTGCTTGTTTCTTCATTCCGTTAAAAAAAATAACTTTTCATGTAAGCCATTGTAATGAATTAGATTGTTCAAGACTAAACGAAAGTGATGTAAATGAAGAAAGTAAAACTGATTATTCTCTACATTAAAAAAAAACTATGCTTAAAATTACAAATTTCGAATGAAATCGAAACCAATCCGATTTAACGCGTCGTCAACTTTGACATCTAATCACATACATCATAATTTAGTGACTTTATATTCAAATTCACTTTTACCTAGCATAAATCTTTTATGATTTAATGTGCGTTTCTGGTTTTATTATCTCCGGCCTATTTATTTTTAATCTGTATTAAAGTTTTATCATAATGAGGTTTCTCTTTTGCCAGTAGTCGTTTTGAAAACAAAACTTGTTTAACGTGTACGATGAAGTTTGTTTTAGACGGCTATTGTTTTGATCATCAGTTATTATAGGTGTTTTATGGAACTCGTTTTGATGTTTCATTTGTTTTATTAATGTTACATTTAACATTCTTAACCCTTCAACTCCCAAAAAAACAATTGAATAACAATGGAGCGTGCGGTAACCGGTTACCGCTTGGGAGTTGAAGGTTAGTGTTGACTCAATCAATAATTTATCGCCTGTTACATTGGTGTGTACTCAAAAAAGTTATAAAAGTCATTCATACATAAGTATATGATTATTTATTTGCATGTCCTTAATAACTTAAGGTAGTTCAATCGCGAAATGATTCGCCTGGAACGCAAAATGCTTGTTTCGTTCCCGGTTCGGACCAATTAAATAAAAAACGAAATGTTTTAAGTTTGGCTCGGGTCTGGGTGTGCTGCGAAAAGCCTCTCGCAAAATTCATTTTATGGCACATAAGTTGGGTATGAAATTAATTGTAGGTACATGGTCTATCACATATTAATACTCGTATTTTATGCTATCAAGATTCGTGCTTTGCCAACATATCGGAAAATCATCATAAAAGTTTACAAATACTCAGAAATGTTCCAGTATCGTTCAATTTCAATTAATTAGTCAAAATGAGATACCGGTATTGCATGCAACATGCTTCCTATTAGCACCGGCCATAGACAATGACCACAAAATTCTGGGTTATTTATGATAACGCTCCGACGAATTATTTACTCCCGCTATATACGGTATTTGCTTAATTAACTTAGAAATAGCTGTCCCGAGGTTTCTCTTCGAAAAATTTATAGTATGCGGGTCTATACCTGAATATGAGGAGGGTAGTGGGTCGCCGTTCAATGTTAGGGATGCCAATGGTTAGGATGCTGATCGAATCAACAAGGTGTAACATAACGAACGCACATCCTCGTAAGGGCTGATTCTGGTGCTCTAATACAATAACTTTTATTACGGGACCAACATCGATATCTCAAAAAAAAATTGACTTGTCCATACAAATTGATGTCAGCCGATCGGCGGTTTTGTATGGGGAGTTGTTTTTTTTTGCAATTTCGATGTTGGTCCCATAGACTTGCCCAGAAGGCGGCTACCGTGGTAGCCCTCTAGTTACTGACAAGTAGGTCCTCACGCGAGCAGGTGGTCGGGCACGCGGGACAGTTAGTGAGGTGAGCCATGGTTTGCAGGGGTTCTCCACATTCACAGCTGGTCCCATAGTAAAAGTTGTTGTATTTGAGCACCAGAATCAGCTCGTTCTTTATGTTACACCTTGTTTAGACAGACCAATAGTTTAGTACATAATAACTCAAATGATGAAATAAACTAATTTAAACTTTGTTGGTCACTATTTGGGATTACTATTATGTATTATTTTATTATGAGGCTGTTTCCGTGAACCACTTAGAATGTAGTGGCGTTAAATAAAAAGACAACGACAAAAGTGTATGTATAGGTACATTTATCTATAATGACACCCATCTAGACTCTAGTTCACCGGTCTAGATGAAACTTACCATGAACTCTTAAAACAATCTCAAAGCTGTCAAATCTGTCAATTTTGGTACGTCATTCCATACAAAATTTGATAGATTTGATAATGTTTGACAGATTTGAGATTGTTTTAAGAGTTCGTGGTTACCGCCCTGTTAACAAAACTGTCAAATATAAATAAAAATTGACACATGGCGAAATTAATATCATAATAGCATTCCCTACTCTATTCTTTACGCTAAGCAGAAGCGATATTGATCAGGCGGTGTCAAATAGCAAGAGGGAAAAAATATAATAAAAACAAAAGATATTTATTATAATGACTCTGTCTATATATATACATTGCAAATATAAACATAGGTACTACAACACACTTTCTAAATAAATATGCTCCTAAATATTGCATAACCAAAGAAGCTTAAGCATTCATTTCATCATATCTTTATCGCGGAAGAGTTCATCCAAAAAGGTTCCTTAATCAACCAACGATTTTAAATTCCTGAAAAATGGGGATCATTAGTTGAATCGCCAGCCCTGCCTGAATGCGGAATTTGAGCCACGTGGATATAATGACTAACGACTGCGCTTGAATGGCTCGTTAGAGATGGAAATATCGCCATCAGCTACCGCTTATCTTTTTTTTTACTTCACTCGGAACTATCCGAGGATTTAATGGGCGGAGAGATCGTCATTTCAAAGGTAGAAGAATAATACCTATATGGAAACATTTTACAAAAATCGTTACGACTAGCGTTGGTCGTAATTCGGACTTATAATTATTGGTCTATCATTGGCTTTGGCGCTTAGCATAGCATTACGGAAAATTCGCGCAGCCCTGCAATGCAGCGTCAGTGTGGAGAGGGTTAAAATGTTTTATGTTTGTCTTTTATTTGAAGATAAATATTAATATTTAATTGAATAAACCATGCAGGCATGTGTAGTACAAATTAGTAAGATCACCAAACGATATAATTATTGTAAGAACATAAAAACTAAATAATTAAGAAGTTTAAAAACTATAAGTAACCCGACTACGTAAATAGTTTAAAAACGTACGACCGCATTTTAAAGATATATTTTGACTTAAACAATACAATATTCTTTTGATACTAAACTCGTGGTGATTATCACAATTTAATTTTTTTCGAGGATAAAATCTGAGGTTTAAATTCCGTAATATAAAATTTTGATCAAAATTTATACATATTACCTATTTTACCCGAGCCATTACTACGAATCTATTGACACCTCGTTCATTAAAATCAGTTCAGTAGTTTAGGCGCTACGATGCAGTGGAACACACATAAATAGACTGCCAAAATGATTACCCTTCCTTTTGGCTTCGCCGTAGTCGGGTATTAAGTCTCTCATTTTAAAAGGAATAATGTACATTCTTATGTTTGATGGTCAAAACTAATTTTAGCGACGTTTGATAAATGATGCCTCTCATCTCCAGACTAGAGACTGAATAAGGTTATTACCACAAAATGCTGACTATTACTAATTTTCAAGCCGTCAGACAATGGCGCTGGAGAGGCATTGTCGCTTACAGTAATAAGACCTGACAAAGACGCACTAACATAAAAACGCATTAAAATGGACAAGGAGTATGGGACGGACGGGAGGGCGATAAAAACAAAAGGTAATGGACCCGAGAAATAGGAGGGAATAAAAATCGCTTCTAATTTTGCAGCCGTGTTTCCTCGGTGTTAGGTGTCAGTCAGTGTTTTCAGAAATTTTGCACAAGAAGTGTAGTTGATTAATGACTCTTTTGAATTTGAGAGAAAAAAATGAGTTTTTAGACACAAAAAAAGATGATGAAAATTGATGATAGCACATTTTACTGCAAGATCGTTTTTTAGGGACCCGTACCCAAAGGGTAAAACGGGACCCTTTTACTAAGACTGCGCTGTCTGTCTGTCTGTCCGTGTGTCACCAAGCTGTATCTCATGAACCGTGATAGTAAGACAGTTGAAATTTTAACAGATGATGTATTTTTGTTGCCGCTATAACAACAACAAAAAAACAGAATAAAATAAATATTTAAGGGGGCTCCCATACAACAACCGTGATTTTTTTGCTCGTTTTTATAGATTTCATTAATTATGCGCGAGTCTGAATATGACTTAGCCGGTTTTTATACCGTATCCAATATGCAGTTATTACTCTTCACCGAGTGAGATGTTAATTTCAGATGTCCCGCTCTCATCCTTTATTCAGCGTGGTAATTAAAGTAAGGCCCTTACATTTTGGCCACTACGGGTTAACTAAATGGCTTTCGTGATCACCACATAGATTGCGCTTGCTGATTCCTTTGGTATGTAATTAAGTTTTTGAGGTGAAGAATAAATAACAGACTTCAAGGCCCAAATGGTCCGTTAAAAATATTATTTAAAAAAAAGGTTTATACATTTTCTTTTTATTATTTCCAATTTATTGATATGAACGAAATCGTTTCACAGAAATGCCGTGCTGCGACAACACTAGAGCCACCCTGACTAGAGCTAATTTTAAACAGTAATTATCACCATTAATACCAAAACCGGCGTTGTCGATGACATGTAAAATGGTTCAAAATTATATAAAATGAAGTGAGCAATGGGATACCACACCTTATACAGAATTAATAAAAATGAAAACCGTAGTACTATTGTGGCTAAAGAACCCATTTTGTATGAAACCCAAATATTTTAGGAACCTAAAAATAATCTCCATTTCTCAATCCCGCTTTTAATTATGTTTATGCGAGAAAACTGGCCTATAATCTTTCTATCCCACGATCCGTATCGATTCTCTAAATCGGTAACAATCGCTACCGAGAATCGATGTGGCGATATCATTCTATTATTCGAATCGATTCTTTATTAACGATTCTACTGTCATATAAAGCTTAGTAAAGAATTAGCCATTGTGGTCTCAATCTTAGAGCATTCAACCAACAGGAGACGCCATTGACAGGCATTCCCCTCTGCCACAAGTCTATGACCGTCGGTCACAGAGGTTATATAAAACTATTTGCAGCGCGTTCCGCCATCATTGGCAAATCACGGTCTGCGTGGAAGGACAGCAGCTAAAAATGCCAAATTACGCCGTGTGCTCGTGTTAAAAAAGATCAGAAACATTTTATGTGCTAAAGGACAACGTAAATTTTCATCTATAAGTATTATTGAGTCTCAATATTAGCAAATAATGGCTTAAAATTGCAAAAACCTTATAAAATTTGTCAATCAAAAAGTGATACCAGTAAAAGGTAAAAAATCCCATTAAGCGTAATTTTTTATACTGAAGTACCCAACTTTGAAATCACACTGGTATTTCACGTTTGATATTGTTAATAATATTAATTACAATAGATGCTTATTGAATTAATGATATATCACAGTTAACAAATTATGTATCTTGTTTATGTTTTGCGCATTTTTTTGGACTTAATACTTAAGTTAATTTTTGTTTAAAAGTATTAATACTATAAATATTTGCTTATAATGTGTCTACTTCAAAAATATAATATATTTGCGAACTACAACTTATTCTGAAAATTTGAGATTTTTTTGATATACGCTGGCTGGCCACCCTGCAGCAAAGTTGGTGATGGGATAGCACAAAAACAAAATATCGATATCGATTTAACCACTTGACCTTTAGGTCAACTAGATTTGCGATTCCACCTGGAGGTATTTCTAAAATGGGAATATATTCAGAAACATTCACAATGAACACACCCGTTGGAAAAATAAACGGGTGGATTCGATTTTATTGTTTATATGAATTTATATAACACAAAAATTAAGACTTAGGTTACAAGCATTTTTGTTGTTATTTATTGACACATACAATAAAAAACAGTATGGTGTTATGTTTTGTTTCATTTGGTTGCTTTACTGTAAGATTACGGATCTTCTTTATATTACAATAGGCATTATTATAATGTGTCCATATTAAGATGTCAGTAAATATTAATTTTCATTATTTTTGCGGAAATATGACATTACAAAAGGTTACGACAAAATCTTTGGGCACCTAAAATATCTTATCATTTATCTTAGGCTCGGTCTATACCCAGCTAGAAACCGGACCAGGTTAACGCGGATTCAATCCATCGCTAAAGCAATAAGGTCGTTTTTGAACGGACTCTTGCGGATGCTATCGGATTCCGGCAGCGTATAGACTGAGCCTTAAACTCTAGAGAAACGTGTGTTTCGTGTATTTTTGGTGAACAAGTATAAAAAAGTCTTGTTGTTAAAAGTTAACAGATTGTTTATTATTTGAGCGTATTTTATGGCTCGGACTATACCCATTCGGAAACCGGTCCGGGTAAGTACGGTTTCAATCCATCGCTTAAGCAATAGGGTCGTGTTTTGAACGGATTCTCGCGGATTTGATAATGTTTCGGATAATGATTTTTATTAATTATTATTTACCACCTTCTCAATTACTAATTAGGTCATAAAAATGAATCCATTTCAAAGAAACATAACTTTATATTATAAAGTCTCCGAGCCAACCATCTCCAATAGTCACCACCACAGACAGACCCAGACCAATAATATTTGAATTCATTTACTATTTAATGTCCAAGCAAGTAAAAAAATAGGTACCTATTATGTTTTTCTTATTTCATGATATCACTAATATTTGTTAACTTTTTCTTATGCAAAAAGAAAATGTTTGAGAATATAGCTAAACTAGTTAACACCTTTGTCCTTTACAAAATTCAACCTTCTAACTTTACCTTCAATTATATTTACGATTTTTGCGGGTTATAGCCCAGTATTTTTTTATAATAATTTTAGACAATTCACCTGAAAACCAAATTATACAGGTATTTCTTGCAGTTTTAGGCTTGGACTTTAACCAGCCGGAATCTGTTAGAAACCGCTAGAATTCGTTCAATAACGACCTTATTGCTTAAGCGATGGATTGAAACCGTACTTACCCTGACCGGTTTCCGGCTGGGTATAGTCCGGACCTTAGACTCAACCATACTGACGTATATTAATAAATAACCCTGTAGATCTTAATGACAGCCAAAATAAATGTTTCTATCTTACAAATAATAAAGAGTCTGAATTGAATAAAACCTTATCATAATACTGCAGAACTCATCGATAAAATTTATCGATAGTGTTAAGCACTATCTTCGTTTATTTAAAACTGACGTCACACCCGTGCATGGATAAGTTGTCCTTGTGTGTAAATATATTTGTGTGCGTCTAGTTTAAGCTAGTGTTAGATAATTTTTGTTGTGTGCGAGCGTAGCAATGTCATCCAAAATGCGTTAGTGTTAATTTTCTATGTGTGCGTTACTCCCTGCCCCCCGCAAGAAATGACAGACTTTTTCGCATAGAAATTAGCGAGCTTGTCGTCTCCTGTTGGTTGAATGCTCTAAGGTCTCAATAGAGGCGTTAAGGGTCTTACCAAGGTACTGATTTTTATACATTATTTAATTTAAATTAAAAAAAACATGAGAAAGGTCACAATAAATCATTATTTAGTTCACACAGGATAGTGGAAAACCTGACTGTTCCTTGAAAATTATTTAAAATAATCTATCGGATTTTTAATGTTAAACTTGCATAAAATATTTAGATGTTAATTTTTGGTATTATTCAATAATACTAATGAAACTGAAATGTATACTTGTTTTCATATCTCATTTTTGTGTTTTACAAAGTATTATTCGAATTGATCGAATTGGATTCTCAATTAGCATTAATACCTTCGTTTGTTAAACAACCTGTCACTCCGGGAGACCCTTAACAAGAAATGCTTTCTTATTTGGACTGTTGTGTTTAAGAAGCCTATTAAGGCGGTAAGGGCAAATCAAATATTAAAAAATAATATTCTGTTACGTGCTCTGTATTCTGAGAAGTAGTACAGTCGCTTACATAACAAAGAATGCAAGAACTTATGTTTTATTTACAGGAAACTAGTTTTTGTTGTTTTCTTTTGTGGAAACAAGCTGAGTAGAGTGCTTAAAAGTAAGTACACCTAGTACCTTATTAAATAGAGCATATACTAAAATAAGTATATTTCATAATAGTAAAATAAACCGACTTGATTAAGAGCTTGTGAGCTATTTGCTTTAATTAAACGGTGTAGTTACCGGTCGATTTTAAATGTTTACTTTCTTTATTGGCTCGGGTCAAGGTGTGCTTGGGTTAATTTACTGTGTTGGGGTACTCGTGAAACAAAGATGTTAACTTCTGACCGTAAGCACCAGGCAAATTTTAGTGAGTTTCTTTTTTTTAATAAAAAAACTACACTTGTTTACAAAAATATAGACGTCACGACTTTTTAACAATCATGTTTTCATCATCACTCTACACATAAAAGTGTGTCATGCAATATTGTCACAAACTGAAATACAAGCACCCAAAAATTGCCTTTTAAATAATCGTTTTGTCGCTTCACGACTGTTGCCCTAATGTCTATGTAAATGTGAATCAAAAGCACAGCATTGTTTAAATATTAAAGAGCCATTATCTCGCGACGGTACGCGTCGACGAAAGTGAAAACGGCCTTTTAAACGTGCCCGAACCAAGGATGTTATAGTATCTGACTCCTTGGTTTGAATAACCGAACCTTTCTTCCTAAAATTTTATACGTGTATTTTTTTTGATATAACAAACAAAGTTACTTATTTATATCGATAACTCCCAATCAATGGAAGAGATCGCGTTTAGCAATAATAAAGCCTCAATTTTGCAACATAAACGGTTTTCTTTGTATGGTGTGAAATAAGATGTATCTATCTATGAGTATTAATTTTGCAGTAAGTCGAAGAAAATTGTTTCTTTTTCCTAACGAGGTTATTATGCTAAAGATCACAAACCCTTGTAATTGAGGTATCGACTAGATGCAGAGGGTATTGCTTTCAAAAGTAGATATCATTATTAGTTCAGTTTTATTCCTAGAAGAAATATCAAGTGTGGCCACAAAAGTATATATTCAATTTTCTGTTGTACAAAACCAGGCACGATTAAATACCACTAAAATATATCGATCGATGTGGATTTCGACATCGATGGATATCTGTTTCGATTTTTTATCTGAAAAGTGGAATTAAGTACAACCCTAGTCCAAACAGTGTCTGGTTTCAGTTACAAAACAAATATTGGGCCCGTCCCTGCACAATAAGATGAGCCATAGAAAGTGCTTTTGCATGTTGTCATTATGGCCTTATTATAAGTTTAATAGTATTACAACGAAGTGTAATAAGTAGAGCTAAGGTCATACAAACTGTTTGAAAAAGTAAAATAAGAAGCTTTAGTAGGTATCAACACAGTATAAATAATAATAATTAAAAATTATTTCCACAATCACGCCAATTTATCTAGCCCCAAACTAAGCAAAGCTTGTGCTATGGCTACTAGATAACGGATAAACATACTTAAATACGTTTTTAAACATCCATGGCTTAGGTGCAAATGCTCGTGCTCATCACACTAACATTTGCCCCTCGTGGGATTTAAACCCGCAACCGCCAGGCATTGTAGTCCGGAGCGCAAACTACTACACCAGACAGTCGTCGACGGACAGTAGCCTTTGATACAATGCCACTTCTAACTGCACTAGCTTATCCCGTCGGAACTAGTACGCTAGTATGTACAATAAGTCCAGCACTCTCTTTCTAGCTTGCTACTTCTGCGGACCCTCTACCTACTGGTAAGTAGTTTAACTCCAATACTTGCATTTGTTATTCCATCCAACATTTCACCCATCTAAAGCTAGCGAATTCTAAGTCTATGCATCTAACTGACTTATGTATGATTTAGATCGTAACCAGTTCTTTCCGATCGTATAAATCTAATAAATGTAAAAACCTATTCAACTGTGTGAAATTCTATACCCGTTTATAAAATACTGAAAATAGCCGTGTAAATGATTTCATTTGCTCATAAATTGTCAAACATTTGACACAATGTAGATTGTAATTTTGATTTATTAGGTGCGGGTGAACGCAATTCGCAGTGGGCCTCCTCTTTCTGCCATCGTGTGAATGAACCATTATTCAAAAAATAATCGCCTGATAATTTACAAAACGCACTAATTTTTGAGTGATGGTTTTTCAATATACATTTGAAACTTATATTAACGCATGTAGTTGCGTGGCCTACCCAAACACCTATATATTCCTACATCAAATGTAACTGCTTTTTTTAGCATCAGCAAAGTAACTGCAATGAGTCACTTTTTGGAAGCATTTGCAGTGACTATTGCTATCATTGCTTCGTCTATCAAACTGGGTAATACCCGTGGTAATACCTACAATATACGCAATCCTAGCACCAGAAAGCAGATTTCTAAAAAGTTATCGATGATGACTGACTAATGCTTATCGTAATCGTAATAAAGCTTCGATTCAGAATTGCAGACGTAAAAAACATCGCAGATGCTTTATTTATGCTATCAAGTATACGTGGGCTCTAAAATGTCATAATTACGTTTACCGTACCGAAACCTTGAATTATTGTAAAATAGACATCGCACATGAATGAGGTTTAATTATCACGATTATAAAATAAAAGATATGCCTTATTAAGATCGCCCCAGATAAAATCAATAATTTCTAGATTTCTAGTGCCTTTTTAATTTATTTTACAGTCGATTATAATACTGAAATCAATAGCTTAACTTAACAACCGTAGAAAGCTCTGGCTATTAATTCCTGTCACCAAAAACACTAATTGATCCTTATGGATCGTTAATGCAAATTACTTATTCGTTTAGCATAATTTTACATTATTTTTGGCAGTTGGATAAAAAATTGACGTCTATTTAAATGAAATACTGTGAATTTTGCATCGGACTCATAATTTGTAATAATTTTAAAAATCATAATTTAGCCTTAAATATGGTTTGAAATTGTGATCATAAATTGGGGTTAGAAATACACATACCCAAATTATATAAATTAATCAGTCTAGAATCAAATTGGTTTAAGTAACAAGTTTTGCGATATACGCTAATGGTAAATTGCCAACATTTCCGAGATTAAAATGTCAGAATAAATGTTGTTTGAAATATTGGTGTGATAAATTATATTAACCGTGTAGATGGAAATCGATTTATAAAACAGTTTAATTACACGATAAAATTTTAATTGGACATACTAAATGCCCTATTTAAGGGCCCATGCATACATATTCTTCAGCCGGTAGATTTCGATCGACTTATCGACGATAAGTTAGTAATATGAACCCAATGTCTAACCAAATAGAGTCTACATTCGTTTGCACTGCTTTGGTAAATCGCGCTGCTTGGACACTGATCTCACTCATCGACGAGTAATGTGAACTTATATTTTGGCACAATAGAGGCTATGTTCGTTTACTTGTACCGATTAGGTGAATTTTAGAGCGAGTTACATGCGGATGTTTCTTACAGAACCGATAGGCTGCTGCTGGTTGCGATCACATCGTGTTCCGAGCGCGTTGCAATTGGTGTCCAACATTGAGCTTATACTTAATATAATTTCAATTAGACTTAATATAAAATGACAAGTAATGGGGTGCCATTCTCGCCCCCTACATCTAGAGATAAAATTTTGACAGATTTTTTGTCGAAGATATATGACATCTCTACTCTATAAGGTATGGTCTCGATGTGTCCATTCACCTCTTCACAGCTAAGGTATTTATCAGGCGCCCGTCGACGTAACTAAACAGGATTATCAAAATGGGACTTCCCAAACAAATGCGTTATGTGTGATCTCGTCACAAATCAAAAGTCGGATGAGAACGTCTTCTTTTTTGAAGTCGGTTAAAAAGCATACGTGCTTAGTTACACGCTTGTGTTAAATCAAAAACCTTTTATTCCACAATCGCACTGCCTATAGCGCTTTATAGTCAGACATTTATTTCGTGGCCATTATCAGCCAATTTTCCCGTTCGTTGCCATAATGGGAATTGAATGTTGGAAAACATGTTTTGTCTATGGGGACAAAAACTTTATTTTTTGCACATGATTCGTAATTGGTAACGTGGTCTACAATAGCAGAATTCAAGTATGTGTACTTTTACAGTAATTTACATATAATGTACTAAGATTTAAAATTTCTAGACTTTGAAAAACCTGGCCCAGTTTTTGTGGTGTGTGTATTAGGATGAATGATGTCTTGTACAATATAATATAGAGTTTTATTATAAATTCGTTAAAATGATTATCAAAACTACATTTCTAATCAAGCAATATAAAACGGTAAAATTAATACCGGGAAATTCTTAATTTATTGATAAACTTCCGGATTTTCCTTATAACAAATTGTACTGCTAACAACTTGCACAATTCATTATATTTCAATTATATTTTTTCCGACTCTCAAACTTAGGATGCGTTTCAATTCATTGTTCCAAAATAAAAAACGCAAAAAGATTCGTTGTTCTAAAAGAAAAAAAAATCGGACGTTTTTACTAACGGAAGTATTTTCACAAAAAATAATAAACATTTATTTTAAGCAAAACATGAAGTTTGTATTTTTGAACTAGGTATCCAAATCGTTTGGTGATACCATTTTGTTCAATGAAGGGTTGCCAAATGAACTGTTATTTTATGTCAGTTAAATTATTTAAGTGAGAAATGTTTTTATAGTGTGAATGAATTTATTAAGAGTAAAATGTGAATTTAATTATTTTAATCTATTTTAATGATCAATCTTATTGTGTCTAATTATTTCTTTGGTGAATTTGATATTTTTAATTGTTAATGCTTTTCTCTCTTTTATTGCATGCCATTGTTTTCTGGCTAAATGTGAGCAGCCATATATTTGTGTCATCTTTTTGTACCACATTTACCGCAATAAAAACCTATTCCATTCTATTTTATCTATGCATACATTTTTACAGAGTGTAACAAAAGAAAATTTGTGGAACTTTAAGGAGACATTATTAACCTGTACTAAACTACCGACAAGCATTGTTTTTAAAGATTTCGATGATTATCCCGTAGAAAGGTTGTTTATGAGCAGTTGAGCAATAACCCCTAAAGCTCCACTGTATTTTACTTTAACACCCTGTATATTTTGATCCTACGCGAAATAACTCATCTCCGAATGGACACTGAAACAACTATAAAACTGGTACCAGAAAGTGAGGTACACTCTCTCACAATAAAACTCGACAGTAAAATCGGAGGTGTGGGAAACTGTGTAAAACAAGATGATCCGTGACATTGAAATCCGATACCAAGTAAGTACAGTACACCCCTGCCTGATTTAGACCTTCGCTACTACAAAATAAGGGCGATTTTATTAAGCCTGTGATCTCGTCTTTTCGGAATCAATACAGCGCTGTAACGATGTTTTTTTTATGTTGTTTAAATGTTTATTCTTTATGTTACGAGAATACGATATCACAGTCATGGTCTGTGTCTTAAATACATTCTCTGAAAACTTATTAAAACTTTGGTAGACTTTTTTACGATACGGTATTCGGTTATTTAACAAAAAAATAAATAAATAAAAACGCAAAAACCGGTCAAGTTCCATTCGATCTCGTGATAGTTCCTAACTTTGAAGAGTGTCGTCTGAAGGAACTCGACGAAAAGCGCCAAACTCGCAAGAATCGCCCTAAACCCAGCTACAACTACACCTATAACGCGGATGGACAGCTATTCTGCCCCCTATGTGACCGGTTGTTCAAATCAAAGTTTGGCTTCGCCAGCCACATTCGTGCTCACGATAGAAGAGTCTGAGGTCGCCGTTGTCGGACACGACAAGGAGGACTATATATATATAGTTCCTAACCCAACACCCTTTTCATATTTATTTAATAAATCAATAACAAATTACTAGAAACGTTTGACAAAGCGTGAAGCAGGCTAGAGGCAATTTCATAAATCAAAGAAACTTTTTACTTTGACGAACCGTCCATAGTTTCTTCCAAACAAGTTTATTCATAGCACGTTTCTCTATAATACGTTATCTATATTATCTATATTCACGATTCCTCAACACAATTATACCCAAAGCCGCAACACAATCGCAACACGCTAAATTATTCATTGCGTCAAATTAACACTTTTAATTTCACCGCTCACGTAATTGTCGAGTAAAAGTTTTAAAATTCCAATCACGGCCAAAACGGTTCCACTGAATCAAATTGTCGTCACAGTATGCAGAGATATAGTAGGATTAAATTTTTTGATACCGGCGCAAACAAGCAAAAGCGGTAATGGACACTCACACTGAAATGTTTGTCCTTTTGTATTCTGTGTGTGTCAAATAAATCTTTTTCTATTCTATTCTTTTTCTAAATATATTTCACGAAATAATGATCCTAATGTATAGCTACTTTAATTTTAGGGGGTAATTTTACTGCAGAAATACAACAACTTTAATAAGGGTCTAACTAAAAAATCGCAAACAAAGTCAAACGGTTATAGGTCAGTTATTTCATATGAGCAAGCAGTATACGTTACAATCACACCCTAAAGTGAAATTAAATAACAAATAAAAATATAAGCCAATTGTCATGGTCTTAAAGGCAGGAATTTTATTTCAAATATTGTTATAAATTTAAACTAATTATTGTAAAGGACAGTAAAATATACCAAACAGTTAACAATAGCAGTAACCCTACTGATAATACTCGTGTTGTGTTCTCACTAGTTCAAAAAACGTTTTCTTATGTAACGGGCGACAGTTTTGGTAGCTACGTCACTAGCAAGTCAAATAGTCTTAACTCGAAGTACTAAGGTCTATAATCCAATGAACCTATCTCTATGGTTTTTAGGAAAAAGGCAGAGTAGAATTTACTTTCACTGTCTCAGGTATAATAACTTTTTGTAATTAAGGCCGTGGATCGAGATAGACGAACGATTCTCGATAATTTAGAGATTTTGCTTCAGTCCAGTTGGATTGGTTTTGCAATAAAAGATGATTTGGTGACGATGACGAAGTTCTTAGTCATTCAATTTCACCTACTTATTAGCTCCCTGAATCCCAAAGGTAGATAATGTGTTATTGGAAATTAGAATTCAGCCTTGCTAGACTATGTTTGCTTGAAATGTAAAGAAAGATTGACTTTATATAAATAAAAATAATGGCTATTTATTTATTGCTTCTAGCACAATAGGATAATAACAATATTATAAATATTTCCTCCATGGATCCTCCTCTAAAATTAGAGTTTTTTCTAGAGATGTCTTCTAACACCTATAAAACACCCCTACTTAGAAATAAAACATAAATTGCCCCAATCGAGAATCAAACTCGACATCCTTGCGCCTGCGCAAATCGGATCTGAATGTGGACAAGACAAGAAAAATAAAAGTATGACCAATAAGACATACAAATATCCTAAAATACAACTTTAAAATTATTTCAGTAGACTGAAATCACGCCAATCTACATACGTACGATTTCTTTATCTTTATACATGTTTTAATACTTTGCTGCTGCACCTAACAAAGATCTATCAATCCTACGAACAAGCTTACAAACTTGTCCAAATCTTGTTTTCACTTTTTATTAGGGCTATCATAGTAGCGGCTATCTATAGAACCGACACAAAACCTGTCGGTTGACTCGTCCAATAATATGTTATACATAATTGCACACTCCCACATTTTAACCACACAAGTCGGTATAACTGGTGTTTTAGGGACTGCGCTAAATAAGTCTTTTAGCTTTTGTGATCTGCAATTTTGCGAATTAATCGAATTAAAAATATATATATATAATCGATGCTGCATCGCGTTTGGCAACTCTCTATAAAACGATTCGCGACCCGTCATTTGTTGATTTGTCCCTTCACATTTAGATTTGATTCGTTTTATGACCCAGAATCATCATCATCAGCCTATGAAAGTCTACTGATGGAAGTAGGCTCCCCACAACCTTGACTCCTACATTCGTTTTAAAAGATCAATTTTATACTGTTTTATAAAATAAATAAAGATTTTTGCCTAAAAATCCACTTCTGGGCAAAAATCTCCCTTAGGATTAAGGATAGTGAGTTAACAAAAAAAAACAAATGACAATCACACCAATTATTTAGCCCTAAACTTAGTAGAATGCATACTACCATAATACATAAATAACAAATGAAGATCTAAAACTAAAATAAGAAAAATGTAGTTCAATTTAACATTCACGGTAGAACTTTTACACAATTTAAATCTCGAACGAACTTGACTTTATTAACTCTAAATAAGTTTACATAATACCAGCCAGAGTTCGTTGACCGCTGAACTTATCAGTGGATCAGCTGATCAGTCGGGTCGATGTCTCCGAACATTATTAACGATTCTATTCGGTTTCAATTATCTTTACTGTTAATAGCTTCTTTAGAGATGGTATTAGATAACCCCGTGTAAGAAAACCGGTTTTAATTTGCACCTTGCTAAATTGAAAGAACCGAAGAAGCTTAGTAAGACACTTTAACTGGTTATTACTCGTATAATACAGAAATAAGAAAGTTAAATTAAGAAAGATTAAAGCGAATAATAGTTCATAGTGTGATAAGTACCGAAATGTGGCATTATCGTTTTGTGAATAAAGTTTTTCAGTCTCATTGTTCGAATGTGGTGGGCTCACGAACTGCGAATAAACGATTAACTTTTAATCCTGCGAATCGGATACTTGTATTCCATAATATAAAAGCTACTAGTAAGGCTAGTCGCTATCAAAACATACTTGGTCTCTCTAACAGAGCTCAGAGTCGCTAAGTTTTTATCTCTCTAAGACAAAATTAAATCAAAGGTATATTGATGAGATGAGGATTCGTAAACAAAAGGCTTAAAAAATACTCCCGAAATAAAATTACGATATGAGTTTTATGAGTTGTGAATTTACAATAACTGTAACATAAATAACCCAGGGATAGATTCTCTTTGCGCCTGAAGACGATGAGATAACCTAAATAATGAGACAATTCGAGAAAGAAGAAGAAGATTGTGGTGAATTAACAATTCTAATAGAGATTAACCAAACCAGACTCGATAAGATGTTCATAATAAGTCCCAATGAATGCCACCATCCCGATGATGCCAGTGACGATTCAATTACCGATACACGTTCAATCATTCGATGGCATCTTAATTAGCTTGGTTCATTAATTTTCACAGCAATATTTATGAAGCCGCGTCGATTCATTCGATAATTTATCGGTTTTGTTGTAATGGAGAAGGTAATTACATTTTGAAAGTCCAAAACATAATTTGTCAAATACCTATGAGAATGTTAAATAAACACATTTTGTATGAAACGTGATCAAATCATTGTTGTGTTTAACGTAACTAAAATCCCAGTTACTAATTATTTTCGTTACGTTACGTTCTTACGTTCGTTAGAATTTTTATTTATTTAATCTATCAGTATGATTATCAAAAAATAATGGACTCTTATTTTCTTATGTCAATCAACCAAAAAATTACAAAGATAAAGCACGTTAAAATTCGGGAGAGGGGGCTATCGTGACGTCACTTCTAAGTAAAAATTGTACCCAGGCGTGACGTCATGCGACATTTTATTGTTAAATGATACAAAAATAAAAATCTGCAATACTTTAAGTAAAAAAAAAAAATACGTGTCCATTACTTTTTGATAATGTACCTGATAGATAAATAAAAAAGTTAGTCGTCATACCTATTGGGTAAGCCGAAGCCTAACAGCAGCCAGTTACTAGCTAATAATGCTATGTATTTCTTTACAGTATCATTTTCAAAAGACATCAGATGACTGGAACCACGAGCAAAACCCATTTTACTTATTAGATGCAAATCTAATGCATGCGCAATGTGGTCTTGGACTACTTGTTTTAAATAGCTAAAGATCACAAGATTTATAAATAAAGTAAAGAATAGTACCTATTTACTAAGAACAAGTTCCAAAAAGGTTTCTTGGAGCGACCTTTTCCAATCCACTTTTTGCACTAAATTTCAAACTCGTACCATAATATTTCATGTTCATTACTATTGAAAATTATTCAATAAGTTATTTTATTTTTAACCAATTATCCTGACAACTGTACAATTAGGATTGAACAGTAGATTCTTAATTCGTACCTAATCATAATTAAAGCAATCCAAGCTATCTGATGGATGAAAATACTAAAAAATAATAATCGGGCAACTAAGACCAAACTCCCATATTCAATACGATCCCAGTCACCTTCATACTTGGTTAGAAGATCATAAAACTGCGTTTTCTGATTACTATATTAGACACTTAATTACCAGTCTAAGTAATATCAACATTTTAAAGAAGCGTTTTAAGTTTACTATTACGTGAAGTACCCATAGTATAATAATAATAACTCTATTTCGCTTATTAAAGACTACTAAGGAATAAGTATAAAACTAGAAAGTTAATTCAGTGTATTTTCAACTTAACGACCTCCGTAGCCGAGAGCTTGGAAGCCGAACTTGGTGTCACAATCTTTGAGGTCCCGGATTTGACTCCCGTTCGGTTCAATGTAGTAAACAAAATTTTCTAAATACTCTTGACTCTGGTTGTTGAGGTAAAGTTATTATTAAATGTGCGAAATAATAATTGGGACAGCAACAAATGTTTTAGCTGTACATTACCCCCATTGATCAAACAACTTCTTTTTAACGCCATCTTTGTTCATTGATCATCTAAAATCTAAGCAATTAATATTAACTTTTGACACAGCGGCTTGTAGATAAGAGAATAATTAATGTTTATAGAAGCTTTCTTCCTTGACTTATTACACGTTAAAAACCCGTATTATCTAGATAATATAGGTGGGTGAATCGCACCCCTAGGAGTGAGATTTACCCAGCGCCAATTTCTTGATTTATAGTAAATAAATATTGGACAAAATCACTCACATACATTGCTCTGATTCTATGGTAAGTAGTTCAAGTATTTTTGTTATAAAAATCAGAAACAACGACGGTTCACGGTACCACAGAGTTCAGATAAATATTCTCCAGTTATAAAAACAAACCATTATTTAGGTATGTGTGTGACCAATATGACTCTTTAGTCAAGGCAAGGTTTAAAAAAAATTAAAATATAAAAAAAATACAAAACATATTACATGGCTGCTTGGTTGTGATTCGAGTAAGTACATTTTTTTACAAAGACAAGTAAAAAAAAAGAAAATTATAAAACTTGTGAGTTTCATAATAAATACTACGAAATTACGATATCATTGAATTATACTAAGCTCTATTTGCTAAGCAAATATCAAGCTCGATCCCGACACTATCAGACAAAGCCTCTAATGAGATTGTCACATTACTGCTTGCCTAAACATTGACACATCTCATATAACCAAATAACGGATAACGTTACCGATAATGTTATACCGTTAATTACCGTTATTGATTACGTCAATAACATCATAACAGGTTGTTAGTGTTCGGAAGCGCGTACGAAATACATCAGGGAATTGGATACTGTGACAAGATATATATATATAACGACCCAGTTATAATTCCTGTTATGTATCGGGAATGAGATTTGCTTTGTTTGATTGGGTACTTACCTATATTACGATATCTTAATAAATTTGATAAGATAGGCGATTTCTTTTATGAGAATGAAATTGTAATTAATTCACACAAATATTTGGCCGTGAATACGTGTACCAAAAAAATATCTACAATACATAAAATGACATAATATCACGGTAATATTATCTATAGTATTACCGTGATAACACTTTCCAAAAATGAATAATAATTTTACATGAAATAAATCCTTTGATGGAACAAGAAAACACTTTCACTGTTCATAAATTTTAATGCCGCGTGAAAATGCTAATATTCGCACCAATGACCCATTGGCACGGTTATAAAAGCAACGCTTAATAACCGCGCTGCAATTAATAATTATTCTACGTTGTCACTCTACTGTGTCAACACGGACACAGTATAGAGACTTAGCAGTAGTTTAGTACAAGTTTTTTTATAGAGAATTCACTGTGCATTAAATTAATATTATTATCCGTTTCTCATCATTGTACAAAATCTTAGTCTAAGGTTATGTAGATAAGTGGTTGTGATGACTGATGAATTTTAGAAGATATTTTTTATTCACTTCCTATATAATCTATAATGATCATAGTCCAAACAAATCAAAATTAATGTTACATTTATACAACAAAGTGATTTCATAATTATTTTGATTCTGGGTTTGTTTATCTCATCCGTTATCAGCTCGCTGAAAAACATACGAGTATAATTAAGTCCTTTAAGCTAGTCGCAGACATTTTTAATCATAAATATGGATACAATAAATTCAGAGCAGTATTTTTGGCCATTCAGATTCGGCAAATTATACATGTAATTAGCCAATTTATACAACGCTAAAAAACATTTTGAACACCGTTACTTTCTGCTAAATAGAAAAAATAATAAATAATTAACGTTGAATACTTTTAACCTATCGATCAATTATGGGGCCGAAGTGTTCTTGAGAAAGTACCATCAAGGCGCCCTCTGACAAGGAGACGCTTCTCCTTGTCAGAGGGCGCCTTGATGGTAAACGCAAAGCTGCTGGCAGCAGACGGCAAATAATAGCTGAAGAGATCTTCTAGGTCCAGTTCTAATTAAGCCAGATGGCTCAGTGGCATGCATTGAACTAGGTCTGACTGCGCAGCACACCTAGCAAAAGACTCATATCTGTGCTTTAATATACTGCATTAAATTAGACTGTGACACGATTGAACCGTAGCGGTTGGTCCACGCACGAGATCTCGTTAACTACGTTCCGAATAAATATTAATAAGCTTAGCATGCATCGCCATTATGGCGTGAGCCACAGACTAATTACTCATGGTTTTGAGTAAACAGTATGAAATTTGCATTGCCGCTTTTTTTTCTTTCTATTCTTGCATACTTTCATAGATATCGTTGAGGAAGTGCCTTAGTTCACGCAAATTTATGTAAGCCAGTTACGAGTTGTAACAATTAAATACAAAATACTAATTTACCAAGTTATCATTATACTAATATTCAAACTCATGTAACACAAGCCACGAACGCATAATGTCATTAATTAACTATTCACATTTTTTTTATATATACATTTCATTAAATACTTTAAAACTCTAACGAAATTCTCAACCTCTATACAGGGTTACATTGCAAAGGGGTGCCAAATTTTCAGGGACCACTCAGAGTCAGTAACTAAATCGATCTACGATATAAACGATCTAAATTTTTTTTTTATTACTATTCGTTAAGGCATGGTACGCGGGGATAATCTTGCCTCATTCATAAAAAAATACGCACGCCCTATCTCTGTGCAACCTAGAACTGCAAAGTTCAATGCAAAAAAAGTCACAATGGCGCGTGAAAACAAACCTTAGCCTTTTCGATGTAAGGTACATTTCTAACAGCAGGAGCATCCGCACATACCACTGGTTCAAATTGACAACAAATACCATAAGCAGTGCACCTCTAGATCTTATTTTTAAATTTTAGCACCCCTTTGCAATTTAACCCTGTATAAAGGATCATTTACCATATTGTGATCCATTAATCAAATTAAGGCCTTAACACCACCCAGGTGCCTAAAATCTCGAATATAAAAATCAAATTGTCAGAATACCTGTTACTTGAATCTAAAAAATTAAAATACGATATGCTAGAAGAGGATTTAATAAACATTTTGAATTAAATTATTTTGATTTTCCGTCAAGTCCCTTGGATTGAAACATGCACAAAAAAGTGTCTATTTTTTCATAAATTGCAAATGTTCTCTTAAACGACACAAGCTTTTTCATAACTGTTTTCACACAAAACAAGATTTTGGAAATATACATGTTTTGAATTGTGAGTTTTATTTGAAAATTCTCGCTATAGGCATTAATTTCATAAAAAACATGTTTTTCCGATTTTTAGAGGCCCCTACAATTTCGCACGTGCGAAATTGTATGGGCGGGACGCGTCAAGGCCTTAAGAGTTAAGTCTATTTTGATTGATTCTGTACCATTTATTCGAACTTATGATACAATACTACTTAACGGCGTTCTTAAATTTTCTTTATTAAGCCTTTTTTTCATAACTGCCCATTATTTTGCGACCATGATCCGTTGTAGATAATAATAAAATACCAAACAGAGAGATTGAAAGAGAAAAAAATGTGTCATTACTACATACACTCTACAATAGTTTTGTATTACCAGTTACTAATTAAGCTTAGCTAATTATTTAAATGCCTACTGCACGAAGTAATAACGTTTAGAAACCGAATAACGACTTGTATCTAGGTCTATGAATTTTATTCTCGGAGTTTATTTTAATGACCATAAAAACAAATAATTTTAAACATCTAGACAAAACTCTACAAAGCCTACTAACTCTTGAAATATATGTCATAGTATTATCTGACAGTTAAAACTATAACTACAGTAGTAAAATCAGTCTCAGTAGGACAGTGGTGCCATTTGTAGGCTATGAACATCAGTTTAATAGGCACTAGCTAATACATCCATGCCACGAACTTCATTTGCGATGTATATGTTTCATTGCTATAATTATAATACGTTAAAAAGTTAGACCCGGCTAATACCGTTCAGTCGTGAAATAGAAATAATCTTTATTTGCATACCTAATCAGAGACCTTAGGACAGCTTGATTACATATGACTTAACTTACATATGGGTTAACTCCCTTTCATAATCCTTTGACCAATCCGAATTAGCATAGTATTATAGCTTTCCACCTTATAGTTTACGGGTACGTACCTTATGAAATACTTATATAAATAAGTATTATTTGTATTATATTGTATTTATATTGATGCGGATTGCGGGTGGCACAAGACCGATCTTTGTGGAAATTCTTGGGGGAGGCCTATGTCTAGCAGCGGACGTCTTTCGGCTGATGGATGGATGGATAGATTTGTATTGTATTGTTTAAACGTGTATTTATTTTAAATCGTATTAAATCATTCAGTCACAGGGATGTGTATGTATATAACGCCTTATAATCTGAGAGGCAACGATCCTGGCAATATTTTTAGAAGAGCTTATGTACTTTTTAAAAATTGTATTTACATTCTTAGATACAATAAATATAAATAAATAAATAAATATTGGACAACATCACATACATTGCTCTGATCCTATGGTAAGTAGCTAAAGCACTTGTGTTATAGAAATCAGAAACAACGACGGTACCACAACCCATACCCAGACCCGATACACGATACCCAGACCCGAGACAATATAGAAAAGTTCGTTTTCTACATTGACCCGACCGGGGATCGAACCCGGAACTTCAGAGATACGCCATATAGTCCGGCGTGCTCGCCTCCCAGCTACGGAGGTCGTCTATACTATAAAGTGGATATTACGATGACCAGTGATCGTAATGTATATTGATGTTAGTTAATATACAGTCAGCAGGCTAAACGAAGACCAGTAATATAGATGTCTGCTACGTAGTAAGCGTCAGGATTCCGTTAAATTATTGCGGTAGATTAAAAAGATCATTATCTCTTTTCAGGGCCATAACCATGAACTCTTAAAACAATCTCAAAGTTGTCAAATCTGTCAATTTTGGTACGTCATTTCATACAAAATTTGACAGAAATGATAATGTTTGACAGATTTGAGATTGTTTTAAGAGTTCTTGGTTACCGCCCAGTTAATAAAATAACAAAAGAAAGTACAGTGTCAGCTTGATGAAAAAATGCGTGCGAGATGCGACGAGAGAATATTTACTGATAGGGTTGCCAGAAGTTGGAAAATGACAGCTGAATAAAGAGGCCCTGAAGAACGTAAAAGCACTGCATAACGATTTCATTCCATACCAAGAGATGCTTTTGTATGAAAAAAAATCGCTTTAGTCCCTCCAAGTCACTTCCGAATGATATGAGTGAGATGAGAGTAGGTACGGATAGATTGAATACAAAAATTTTAGCCCAATATTTGGCTTAAATAGAAATTCTTGAGTGAGTCAGATAGAAAGAACCGAAAAACATTAATAGTGAAGTAAAGTTTTTGTAGGCATTCAACTTTATTTAAGATCTAAACCCTTAACTTTAGCTACCAGTCAAGGGTTGGTGTTGTTTCGTCATAGTGTAGTTTCGTCATGATTTTTAACTTCCATACATTGAGTGTAGTTTGGTCATTGGCAATTTTAATATTTAAAATTTGGTGTAGTTTCGTCATTAGTGCATCGGCTCTTGAAATGAAGTACAGTTCACAACATAAGTTACTGTTAAAATTAAACTACAAGATGAAATTCATATAAATATAAGGTCCGATTTTATTAGTGTTTATCCTGTTAACCTGTGACTATATAGGTGAAAAGCAATCGTAAAAACCAATTTTGAAATGTGTACCATAAAAACTAAAAAAGTTAAAAATCAACAACATTGACTTCATATTGCATAAACTCGTCCTATCTTTGCTACGTTTAACCATCTGATTATCCGTCTTATTCCTTCCCCTTGTACAGAGCGAGAAAGAGTAGAAGATAGGACGAGTTTATGCAATATGAAGTCGATGTTGTTATTTTGTAATTAATCTTTAACTTTTTTAGATTTTATGATAGACATTTGAAAGTTGGTTTATACGATTGCTTTTCACCTATATAGTCACAGGTTAACAGGATGAACACTAATAAAATCGGGCCTTATATAATATAATTTCAACATTTTACAAGGATTCTTTTCACAGTCTTAAAGTTAACAACAGAATAATTTACGTTGAATATCACACTTTTTATAATGTAAATAAAGCAAAGCCTTCCTTAAATAATTAAATAAATCACAGACTAGAATAATAATTATTACAAAATCAATCCTCGACTACTTTAAAACATATCCATAATGATTAACAAACAACATTTATTAAAGATCACAAGGCCATACCTAACTCGAAACAATATAGTAATCATATAATCAATATTTAAAAAAAACTGCTAAGTTACAAGCATTTTGTAAAGTTAGGAATATTAATACTCTAAAAATATTTGAAAAATCACAGATAAAAATGAAAATAGTACTGATTACGTGATTTAAAAAAAACATATTATCACATATTGTTAGTATGTGACAAAAAAGATATTTTTTAAATTAATTCTTTAATGCTAAATTTATCGTAATTAGTCAAAATGTTATTTAATTCTTTGTCAAACGCTATTGACCGCCGTTTTCGCATTGTGGTTTGTAAACCATAATTAAGCTTTTGTATCCGTAAATTAAAATATTCGGATTCAATTTTAATACCTTGTAAAAATTGCAGCAAATCTGGTTTAGTTTTCGGCATTTGACATTTAAGCGTTTGTGCCATGCTTCGGCGCTATTAATTGTTCTGTGGCGGAAACCGTAACAATTCCAAATGTCTCTTAAATCATTTTTTTCCAGCCACTGCGTCACAAAGTAATCATTTAAAGCAGGTACTGCTTTATTTGATGGCACCTCCTCCATGATACTGAGCCAACCATCATCCACATTATATCTGGTTCGCTGGTATCGTCAAACAGCAAGAAACATTTGCAATATTTTTCTGGTATAACAATATCTTCTCTAACTGTTGTCTTTTATTTTAATATCTTCTCTTTTAGAAAAATAAGTCTTCGGAACGTTCAATGTACGATTTCTGGCAGTGTATAACGTGCGTTTAAAATTATTGAATTTGGGTACAATATTTAATAAGTCATAGCCAGCATCTTTGGCTCTTTTAAAACTGTTCTCAAAAACTTGAGGCATTGGCGTGCATGATTTAGCTGCTTGCTCTTTGCATTCCTGTTTCATCTTTAAAACTTCGGTTTTACATACGTTTCGTGTGCATCTGTGAGGGCTTTCGTGTAAAATGCGAACTATGTCTTCATTTTCTAGAATCGTAATCAAAGCACTACATTCAGATCGATTAACACATCTCCAGTTTTATTCCTCACATGAAAACCATATATAAAACCAGCCCTTATCAGTTGTTTTTTTGCTCTTTTACTAATAATAAATATTACCTGTACAATTGCTAACCATCTGTGCGGATGCAAACTAAAGATACCTAAGAAGGGTAAAACATTACCGTCGTCGTGGGATTTCTAGGGATTTGTGACAAATCACTGGTTAAAAACAGTCGCTACACCCGAACTCGGCGTTTAATTCGAAATAGCTATAGGCGTATAAAAACTGTAAATTAAGGTCGTAATAAATGAATTTTACTGTATGTTGAATATTATTTATGTTAGTTTAATTAATTATCGATATTAAATTTATAAAAAGACTATAAGCCCGCGGATTGTAGATCTACCAAGCACGACGATACCGGCAACAAACTCTCCCCATTAATACTTTACACATATGAAAACAACACCAAAAAGTAATAAGCCGCGAGTCTATATTAGTTGCAGTATTTTATTTTCACCTTAGAATATTCAATAGACAAAAGAGAAAAAATACACTTTCTTTTTGTTTAAACTGCGATGCTGACTGTACTTTCATTTCATGACGAAACTACACCAGGCTATTAAAATTTAATAGAATAATGACCAAACTACACCATTTTTTTTTCATGACAAAACAACACCATGACGAAACTACACTAACCCCCAGTCAATTGCAATAATAAAAATCAATACCTGGCTTAAACCGAGTAACAAACATAATATTGTGATTTGCTACCATGCTTGTTATGTTCTCTTAGAATTAGCACTATCTCGATTATGACGACCTCCGTAGCCGAGAGGCGAGCACGCCGGACTTTAAATGGCGCCGCCATCTCTGAGGTTCCGGGTTCGATCCCCGGTCGGGTCAATATAGAAAACGAACTTTTCTATATTGGCTCGGGTCTGGGTGTTATGGTACCGTCGTTCTTTCTGATTTCTATAACACAAGTGCTTTAGCAACTTACCTTAGGATCAGAGCAATGTATGTGATGTTGTCCAATATTTATTTATTATTTTTCTAGCAAACCTAATCAGAGCAGGAAGCATATTATCTCATGCAATATTCAAACCTAAATTAGCGGTACAAAACACTACAACAATAGTTGCAACAAGAATAACGAATTATAAGTTGGCTTGTTTCATATTACATTTCATACAAAAAGATATACTTCACTCCTGAATTGCTAACCCTAACCTCAGTGGACAACCTCAAACAACACAGAAAGATACAGTTGGCTCATTCTTCTACCCCTTTGCTCATGAAAAAAGTTTCATTGAATTGCTTTAAAGTGTCAAACATCAAGATGTTGATGTTGAGAAGATGTCTAATCTTATCACAATTTTAAAGTTTAATGGTTCATAGCTATACCAAATGTATTTTTTCAAGCTGGTCCGTCGAGACTGATATGGAGAGAAGGTTGTTATTAGGAAGGTTGTTGTTTGGTTGGAAACAATTAAAACATCGTCAAGAACAAAAGACCACTAGGGTCCTCAAAACTATGGTTGGGTAATTAACTTAAATATAGTGTAAAGTCAAACAAAGCTGTGGATATACGTAGATGACTTTTTTTTACAGTAATAGGTGTAAGTTACAGTGTCCATTATCTCGCAAATAATAAACGAGCTATGACTTTGACTCCTATATGACTATTGATCATTATTTCATCATCTAACTGTTTAAATACGATTTGGAAATAGCCGCGCGCGCCCTATACCGTTCCGCCCAATATTATTTTATTTTTAAATGCAGCCACTGGTAAATAGTTTAAGCTCGACAGATTAAGTGAGCGTCAGTGAACTTCTTCTTCGTCTTTTAATCTCTTACTTATCGTCGTCATATTTATTTATATATGTATCATCATGTCTATGTAGTCTATGTATGATAGTATTTAGTTTATGTGTATAAATAAATAATCGTATTTAGTTTATGCATTTTTATGTAGCTTATGATTTTATTAGTTTTTTTTTTAATTGTGTATCTATACCGCACCGCCCACAAAACATCTCTGTTTAGCCCAATGGTCAACTGGTAGAGAATGCCTCATGGCATTAAGTCAACTTATTGTATGATTTATTTTTAAATAAATAAAACTTGCTGCCTATCCCTGTGTTATGGTCGCATCTCATGCAATATGCAACGCTGCATTAGCGCAGGAAAGCGTCAGCACAACAATAGTTTTAACGCGGATTATTTGTTGCCCCGCTTTGCATATTGCAATGTGGGTTTTTGCTTGCAACGTAATTTTTTACGAAAGGGCGCTCGTTTCCCATGAAAAGGTGTGTTTCTTTCCATGTTTTTGTTGGTGGGTGACGTTTTGTGGATTTACAGCTTAAGTGCATGTACATTTAATTGCTTAATTCTAATTATTAACGCCGCAGTTGTGAGTGAATGGGTGACCATTCCAACCATATTTAAAGTGACATTTATCACGAGCAACGCCGATGCTTTGGAAGGCACGTCAAAAGTGGGTCCGGCTGATATCGCTTGATATGAGTCGTGAATCCTAGTCAAATGCCTTATGGCGCCTTGATTACATCTGACAGTAAGGTTTAGTCACTGGCCTTACAACACCCCTTCGCCACTCCGCACTGGGCCCGCGTGGTGCAGTATGGCCCAATCCACCTCATAGTTGAGGTGAGGCCTGTGCCCTTTATACTTTATTATCTATTTTAAATTATAATAAATAATTACGTTTTTTTCTTACATTTTATCGACACAAAATTACAAATTTACTTCTGTGTCGATTATACCTACTAATAGTAAGTTTACTAAATAAATACATTATTTACTTTTAAGTTCATGTAAATTGAGATACCTGCCAAACTGTAGCCACCACCGGTTCATGTAACTTGAGGCACCTGCCAAACTGTAGCCTGTAGCCACATGCAACAAGCACGCTCGATTTGATATACTTGAAAACGTTCGGTCCGAATCAGCACACTTCACTGAGTATCCATCAAAGATATTGAGCGGAAAATCGCATGGACACACAGACACTTACCGGACCGCGGGACGAGATTCGCTCGGGATTAATGTTACGTATAATAATATTATGTACCCGCGTATGTAGTATCTTAGCTCCCATTTCCAGGATTGATTTTAAACTTCACGTTCAACAAGTAAAGAGTTCAATATCAAATCATGGTCTTAAATTACTATAAAGTCTAGGTAGAGTACTAGACTAGTATCAAAACTAAGATAAGAGTACTAATGGTATCTAATCTTATCATCATCTTATCATCTCAGCCTATTACAGTCTACTGCTGGACGTAAACCTCCGCCGAAGAGCACGAACTCCGGCTTTTGGCACCCAACCACTGCCAGCCATCTTCCTAAGTTCATCGGTCCATCGAGCTGGAGGACGTCCTACACTACGTTTGCCAAGGCGTAGTTTCTAGGCGTTACCTCCATTATCGGTTCTGTGACAAATGTGGCCAGCCCACATTCTGTGATAAGGGATAAAATTCGAAACGAGATTATCAAGCAGAGGACTAAAGTACGCAGAACTCATTTTTATGACAAAAGTAATGGGCATAGTCTGAATCTTCATCATCATTTCATTCATCATTTCAGCCACAGGACGTCCACTGCTGAACATAGGCCTCTCCAGTAACTTCTGCCATCGGGGGTTTTTGCCATACTCGCCACGCTTGGCAGGCGGGTTGGCGAGCGCAGTTTTTTTATATTATTTCGCACGCAGACGCTGCTCCCCGTCTCGTGCTACAGGATTTAGTCGTAGTGTCTTACGACACGCCTCCTGTTGGCGGTGGGGAAGTGTATTCTTTACGGCCGTCCCCACACGGAACATATTACTAAATTAGGTATATTAGTAGTATTTACCGGGGGCGCGGGCGGCATGCATATGTCGATCCCGGGCGCTCGCGGCGCATCACCGCACATGCAGCGCTGTCCCCACGCACACCCTGAAACAAACACGTATTCATATAAAGGCGCAGCGGGAAATACGCAACGTAGATATCTTGGTGGTTGCGATTAAGTCAAGGCTGTGAGAAGCAACAGATACAAACGGCCCAGAGCCGCTCTCTGTAGCCCATGTCTAGCAGTGAAGTTCGGAAGACTGATTCAGAGTTTATATTATGGTAGGTATATTGGACATTGAACCCAGAACCTTCTAATTAGTGAATAATTTTCCAAACGTATTTACTAGTAAACTTCCATCTAGGCAAATCAACAAATTAACAATTTTTTTTTTCAAATTTTGATGTTGGTCGCATAGAAAAAGTTTTTAATTTGCGCATGAGAGTGTGATAATCGTAACTACAAAACCAATAAATATTCACCGTATATTAAAGAAGCTGTGTGTGAACTCTATTTCAGAACGTCGTTTGTTTCGTTACAAAAACTACCAGCTATTTACACATTACGCAAGATTTTCTACCATTTCGGAGCAAGCGGAACCGTAAGCGATGTGCCACTTTATCGACAATAGTCGACAAAACTATGACGCGCAAAAAATCCGCAACCAGACACTACCCGTGCCTAATGCTTAGTTGGATAGTTAATAGATATCCGTATGATGCTAACAATGGCCATGCTTATTTATCTACTTAAGAAAAAAAAAGTTTTGAAACAAAATAAGTGTTTCAAACACAATTTTGTGCTATTCACTAGAAAAATGCTTTTTATTTTTATACATTTCAAAGATACCAACAAAAATAAAAATTTCAGATTTTGTAAGGTTTCAAAACTTGACAAAGTACAAAATATACTAAACATAGCAGACTACACCGTAATAGTAATGTTATAAATCGGCACACGATTTAGCATAAAAAGTGCTCTAATAAAACAAAAATAGTAAAAATTTAAGCCTACCACAACTACAAAAACTGTTCCAATTGTCTTGCGATATATCAACAAAAGTGAAATGTTGAAAAGTGGAGTAGATTTCTACAATCGGCGACCGCACTGTTCTATGATTAGCGGCGTCTATCCACGTTATTTATTAGTGCACGTTTCCACGATCAATGCCGAGCGAGTAAAAAGCCGGCAAGTCCACATAAAAAAAATCTTCTCTTCTTTTTCTGCAATTATTTATAGGGGCACGAACGTAAGAAACAATAATTTTAGATACAAAATCAATCAATAGTTACGATTCGTTGAAGACACACCAGATTTTTTGAACAACTTCGTTGAATAAATCAGATGATTTAATGGTTGATCAGTCCACAACAATGCTTAATCTCTTATGAAAATGACCGTGTTTATATTTGTCCGATATACAACACCTAGCTTCTGATTATTCATCACCAACATTAGGCATACAATTCATATCTTCTGTGTTAAATGAGCAGTTAGTTCCTTTCAAAATATTGGTCTATTTGTGCTGAGAAGTTTGTCACAAGATAAATTAATTTATCGGTCGGATAAAAGGTAAATCGGTCCGAGATTAGTAACAATGGGAACTTACTCTTACAGTTGCCAAACGTAAAATCAGAAGCTGACAAAAAACACGTCCAGGTGGAAAGTAGTTATGATCATTATAATAGACTACGGCTCTTGTAATGATTCGAATAGCGTTTTTTTTGTAATGATTAGGGGTGGAATGGTAGCAAGTATCAATACTTTTACTTGGTATGGAAAAAATAATAATATTTATTAAATATCTTACAAACTATTCTTAATAATGTCGTCATTCTTATTAGTAAAATCTTTTTTGTATTTGTTCATACAGTTAATATGTACTATATAGTAGCCGCAATAAATAATATTAGTGCCAGTGTAGAGATTTCAAAAAATACATCGATAGCTCGGGTATCCAGTTAAGTATCGATACTTAAGATACCTACACGGTTTCAAAAATACATTAATTTGTTTTTTGTTGCATCTTTAATCCGTGCTTGACTCAATCCGGTATAGCGTATCTTGCGGCGCGCGCGCAGCTTAGGTAACTGTACGTGAGACTCATTAACTGCGCGCGTCACTTGTTTCTGCTCCCGCGCATTCGCCGAAGAAATTCGCTTCCATTTTCTTGACGGTTGGAGATTTCAACTGAGATTCTTTACGTCATAATTGTTTTATGAGATTCGAAAGGTTTTTTGTGCATTGGATCGGAGAATATTGTATTATTAAACAAATTTTACTGTAAATATTTTGTTTATCAATGTAATTATTCCGGTTTGATGCGATTCTGTACCTGTTTCTATTTCAAAAAGTATGCAAAAAGATTTAGTTCATTCATTGGTTGGGAAATAGAGTTTTGTAAAGCAAAATATAGAATGAACTGAATCTGAAATATAGTAAAGTAAAGTATGCCTATATACGTCCCACTGCAGGGCACAGGCCTCACCTCAACTATGAGGTGGTTTGAGCCATACTCCACCACGCGGGCCCGGTGCGGATTGGTGGAGGGGTGTTGTAAGGCCAGTGACTAAACCTTACTGTCAGATGTTTAACAAGCCGCCTTAAGGCCTCTGACTAGGCTTCACGACCAATATCAAGCGATATTGGCCGGGACCAACTTTTAACGTGCCTTCCGAAGCACGGAGATGCTCGTGATAAATGTCACTAAATATGGTCGGAATGGTCACTCATCCACTCACGACCGCGGCGTTGGTTGCTTAACTTTAGTAATCGCTGCCGCCACTGAGCTACGAGCACCTACATGTCTGAAATACAATGGATATAATATAATTATGAATTATCTAAGAGGCTACTCGTATGCTTATACTCTGCTCTAGTTTATTTCTTTAAAACATTTTAATTTCACCGCCTTACGCGCTGAAGACAATGCGTAAATGGAATTTTAATAGACATTAGTTAATTGATATGTACCGAACAAAGGACAAGTATAATTCAGGACCCGACAATGAGGCGTGGGAGTATGTAGTTATTACCAGCGAAAGTAGGTGCAAACGTGAATGGGCCTGGAATAATTCGTAATAAAAAATTGCAAGTAGAAAGGCTCTGTATTTAATGGATGAATTTGTCCCAGTCAAATTATCGTGCAGTAAGAGAAAAGAACGGCTCCCAGACAATAAGTCCACTTGGGCATAATAAGAGTAAATTGCTCAGCGCAAATTATATTCGGTTTCGCGTAAGTGCTGACACAAAGATTGGCAGGCTGGCAAACCTCTTGCTAGTTCAGCTGCTTAAAATTGACTCTGTATGACAGGTTTATAATAAATAAATACAGGATGTTCGTTGAAGTCAAGCAAATCAAACAGGTTGGAAGTATTTTGACGGTTTAAAGGATATGGGTTTGATAGGATTTAGTACTAATTAATATCAGATACGATAATATTTATGTCCAATGACCATAGGTATAGTAGTGTTAAATCATCACATAACTTTGAACCGTGACTACCTAATAGAAAAAATGTTTAACTTGATCCGTACTTACAATTACAGCGTGCAGTGTTGTCGTCCTTGCTAAGTAATCCTACCATCTGACTAAATACATTATTATGTATATATACAATTAGCGATTTAACGTTTATAAAGGCTTAGCCCTTGATAAGAAAATTAATTAGAAGCTTATTATTTGCAATGGCCTGCATTCGTTTGGTCTATATTTAATAAGTTAATCGCTGAATTAACATGTAATTAATATGTATAACCTAACAATGAAATTTTATACAACTTTTTAGATAAAAAACAAACTAAAAAACATTCTGATCTAGGAAATGACAACAGTGACACCGACACCTTTAACGCTCTTATTCAATTATTGTTCCAGTTATTTTGTAACAATAAGAATTACTAAAAAATATTAAAACAGGGTGACACATATTTTGATGATGCCATTGAAACTAATTCAATGCAACTTTCTTAGGTATATTAAAAATGAATAATCGTGATGATTGACAGAAATAAATTATTAACTAGCGCTCAGAAAAACTCCTATGCCTAACAAAACTGTAACAGCATTGTGAAATCTTTAGACTTACAGGCTTACGACTGTTTTATGTTTGAAAGAGATATAAATTAGTTTATTAAGGTTTATGATCAGGAGAAATCGCAACGTCATCTGGTTCGAAACTTAATCAACATCGGCGGATAGCAACTGGAATATAAGTTGGTTTGGCAAAATTATGGTGTGTATGTTTGCACTGTGCAAAGCAAAGTTTGTAAAACAGTTAGATTCTGATATGATCACAATTTTATTAATCCTTTTGTTTTTACACAATTGTTACCTTTGTAACTTTGAACTAACTAATCAAATCCTGGAGGTTCGATTACTTGTAATTTTTGTATTCAGACAAAAATATGCATTGTGTTGTATTCATAACCACTAACACTGTACAAAGTAAGATTGTGATTGATATGATCACAATTTCATCAATCCTGTTGTTTTTACACAATTGTTACCTTTGTTATTTGGAACTAACTAATCAAATCTTGACTGCCAAGTTCGATTACTTGTAATTATTGAATTCAAAAAAAAATATGCATTGTGTTGTATTCATAACCACTATTGAACTGATCTGATGATAGTGCTCATCGTCATATCGTATGGCGTTTAGCTGCTAGAATCCCACAATCAAATGTCGATTGTCAGTTGACGCAACCAGTCCTCCTGGGGTGAAAAGATTAAGTTCCCGCAAGCCACCAGGGAAAAAGTGAAGCTGGCAATCGTTGGCGATGTGAGCCAAGATTTGATCCGCTGCACCACAATCGCAGGCCGGGTACATAGCATGGTGGTGCTAGAAGTCAAATAGGAGAACTCTTCAGTGGTTACTAGTAAAGCGTTCGGGTTTGTGATCATTTGATTTGTTTTGACGTTTGTCACAAGTGTGTTTTTCGGGTTTTGAAACCGCCATAGTAAAACATCACAAAATGTAATGTTTAAGGTTTGGTACGTAATCTCTAAGGTCCTTGGTTCGATTTCCATTCTGGACAATGTAGAAAATGATTTTTTCTATTTTGTTGCAGGATTGGCTGTTGAGGTACCGTCGCTGTTTCTGATTTCTAAAACACAGTTATTTAGCTACATATATTTATATTATGATTACACTAATCTCTTAGCGCTCGCGACAGCATATATAATTTTGATTTAGCTAGTGACAACGATCTACTGGGACTATTTCGTAGTTCTTAAAACTTAAAGTCAGTGTGTCGAAAACATAATTGCTAGCAAGTGGTCAGATGTAGCTTGCAAATTGCAGGTGCATCGCAGACACACTAACACACAAGTTTAACTCTTGTGGTCTTACTACAAAAAGATAGACTAGTGTTAAGCACTTGTCTAAAGATTAGCCAACCAATTTCAAATGTTTGTTAGTAATATGTCTCGAATGTCTGATGTGTCAACATTTCAAATTGGTTGACCAATCTTTAGCTGTGTCTTTAGACAAGTGTTTAACACTAGTCTATCTTTCTGTAGTGAGGCCATTACTGTCTTATCAGAGTGCATTTGCTAGACTAGGACTAAGGTTAAACCACTGTAGTAATATACATAAATAAGTGGTTTAACCTTAGTCCCGTACTAGCAAATGCACTCTGAATAAGACAGCATGTTTTTAGTAGCGGCTGTCGAAATGAACGGAACCGGTACATTCTGAGTGCTTTCAAGTGTTTGCGTTTGACGTGCAAATTTTTATGGAATTTACAATTTCGTTCAGTTTTTATAGACTAGAAACAAGACGTGAAATAGAAGGTGATTTGTAATTAGACAATTTCTTTCGGAAAATATTTCATAATAATCCATTTCGCGATATTATAGTAGCAAAACTTTAACAACTTTTTTTTATAGACTAACTCAGAATAAAACTTAAATTCCGATATCTAGAAAAAAAATACTAAATACAGGATTAGCTGTTATAATTTTTATGCTAATACACTTATGGGATTCAAACTAGCAAATGCTTTGTAATCCGAAGTCAAACTACAAAATAATCGGCCTACATATAGCGGTCGGTGAATTCGGAAAAAAACATATTGCGTATGATTGCAGCCATTATGCATTATGCAGTCTATCATCATCACCTTTTGGAGTTCACTGCTGGACTAAATGCCTAAAAGAAACTGCCTTTTAATAAGTTTGGCTAAAGCTTTGTTATACTCGTACAAATGCTAAATAAAAGCCTGACTGAACGAAACGCCCGATACAGCAGCAGTACCGTTGGCAAATATCAATAACGCATCGCCGCGGCCATTACTGGCCGGCCGGCTCCTGCACACGGCAGTATTCTGGATGCCTAGCCTACTACTAAAGTGTTTCGTTCGTTCGGACGTATTAACCTATTAAAATTTGTCAATTTATGAACTATTGAAAACGGTCGGGTTTTTAACAACTAGTTTAGTTGGCCATATTTTTACGTTTGAACGAACGATACATTTTTGTAGTAGGCTTTCTGATGTTTACCGATACTGGCAACCACAAACTGAAATACAACACGATAACCCAGCATCGATGCTGGGCGCTGGAGCAAAGATTAGGGCATCGCTTTACGCATCTTACGAGACGATCATCGTATTATAGACACGTGTTCGCGGAGCTTATGTTTCTTTGGCGGAGCTAACAACCAATCACGGTCGGGAGTGCCGGCGAGTCGCACTACTAGCCAATCACCTAAGAATCGTAATGGTCTTTGGTGTACCTTTCGGCTACGGAAGTGTTGGTACAGCGTAATAGATAAACAAGTAGAGTCAAATAGGGAAACAAGAACAAAAATGGCAAATCTATAAGGATTGATTCCATTTTGACTACGGAACCGTACTTAAAAACACAAAAAAGACGAAACAAAAATAAACGGATGAAGGTGATGTACCTATCTTGCAAAGCATATTATATCGACGTAACGTAACTGCTTTAAACTAAAAAACCTTAAGGAAAATCATTGTTATAAAAAACTAAATAGACAGAATAAGGCTGCGTATTACGTATTATCTTTCGTACATTCAGGGCTAATATTGTACAGAGGCGCGCGCGTATCGTACAGTCGGCAACAAAAATACGAACGAACTGATGGCTGCTATATTTATGAACATAAGGTCGAACATAAAAATGGATTTTTGATCACCATTGTACAAGTGGAAACGGACCCTAATAGCCATAAATATAACATTAGTAAATTGACAATATCGTAGAAATGTTGTAGATTGATTTTATGATGTATAAAAGATTATAGAAATAAATTAAATCCAACTCTAAATGACTGTTGTTCAAATACCTCGTAAAAAGATCAATATTCCAAACGCACACCTAATGATATTGTAAGCATTTTTATAGCTCTTCCATCGACATACCGAACTATACTGCAATTCTTTGAAAATGTCTAACCTAACTGTATCACAAATTGAATTTTTAACTACTAGTACTAGTATTTCTTTGATGAAAATATTATGAAACAACCTTACCAGATGGAACCTTATAATAACGCTTAATTCTCTTAAGAGCTCTTCTCGTTCTCTCATACAAATACTTTTTGTATGATATTAGTATGGTAGTGTAATCAAAAAAAAAAACCTGTTCTCACACAACTCGTAAAGCTAATTAATTGGATATTTTGTAGGGAGATAATAAAGTACAGTACCCGGCAATAAATATTGCACATCGGCAATAATCGCATTTCCGAATTTAAACGAATATTAGGATAATAAATATGTTAATTTTTTTTTTAAATAAATATTAGGTAATATTTATTATTATTAATATTTATTATATTTTTTTAACGAATATTAGAATAGTTTTTAAAGGTCGATGTGCAATATTTACCGCCGGGTAGGTACTGTATGGTTCTTGCGATTTTTATGTTGATCCTTCGTTGTTGTATTTGTGCACCAAGCTCTTAAGAACATGTGCGTTAGTAGTTACACCTTGTATGTGAGTCAAAATATAAATTGAGAAATCATAAAAAAAGTTTATGTTTTAATTCGGACGGCATAATACATTATAGTGAGTTAATAACGTTTAGTTTGGCAAATTAAATAAAAAATAATAGAAAAAACAATAACAGGGATACAAAGATGGTGTTTTAGTCTTTTTTTTTAGTTAATGATTAGATAAGACAACACCATTTACAAACTCTTAAGGCTTCCTAAGTAAGTTTATTTAAAACTTCACTGTTATCACTGAAATTAGGCTTTATAAGCTTAACCTGGCTATGATCCACATTAATCATCGGTGAGCTTTGTTAGCAATTTTCAACCTTAAATTTAGCAGACCTTAAGTTTAGATTGATTCGTCATATAGTTTATAAAGTCAACATCAAAATTAGATGCCCTATTACAAATAGAATAAAGTTGAATTTTACAAGAAACATTTTGTAATGACTGTACATTTTGAAATAGCGATAGAGGTGCCCTAATTTCAACGGTTATGGGTTCCAAAAAATAGGGAGGGTCAGAAAGTCCGCTCCAAGTTTCTGTCTCATTTGAATTTCGTCACAACATTTTGGTAATCAGTTTGACTTTAGTGAAACAGTCATTTTTCTCGGTGTCATTGGTCCCGTAGTGTACATTTTATTATTATTAGTATTTTTACTATTTTTACTATTTCTCATAAAACAAATCTTTATTCCTCCACCAGACTTTAATAAAGAATTGACAATTGCTACAATAACAATGCGGTATCTGTTAAACAAAAGTGGCCTTACTACAAAAAAGATAGACAAGCGCTGAACACTTGTCTAAAATTAATCAACCAATTTGAAATGTTGACACATCTGACATTCGAGACATATTAATAACACACATTTCAAAATGGTTGACTTATCTGTAAACAGGTGTTCAACACGTGTGGTGCTCACAATATTATTTTTATACTCGTAGATTAATGTATGTATTATACGTCGTAATTCGATAAAACTAACAATACGTCACCATAAACAAAAAATATTTTACAAAGAATTATTTTGTTACTCAAATGCATAGCATCCCTGCAAAAGCTTACAATGGTTATGACATGCTTTTTATGAGCTGTCAAAACGACCTATTTCTTTTAATGCCTTTTAATTTTATGGCAGTATCGGCTTATGACGTCACTGTCGACCTAACTAAACTGCCTTACTTTTTATCGATTTTGAAGCAATCAAAAATCAGTTTTTCTAATAAATGGTATTGTACCGGGTTATTAGGCCTAAAATATAGTGTTAGTTTTATTAATGATACCTTAGAATTATTTAATAATGGTGTCAACATCCCTAGTGCATTGTAGTTTAGTAAGGAACAAACCTACTGGATGTATGTACAATGTGTACAACGTCTGTGTGTTTCAACGGTCATAGGTCCGATCAGTTAGTTCAATATCATAGCTCGTAAAGTATTGTCATATCACGCAACTGTATGTGACTCGCTTTACAGTTAATGACTAAATAAAAGCCTGTTCAAGTATGACTGATACTTTTCTTTGTTTTAACTTATATCTGTAATTCTTTATACATTAAGAACGATTGTTTATCGTGTCTACAGTGCTAGACTAGGTATTCATAGGTAGTACGATTGCAATGAAACTTAGATTGTTGAGTAAAGGTTTAGTATTAAAGCTTTGTATTTTATGATATAATTAATAGCGCGGTTATTTGTAACTAAACTTGATGATAATTAGTAATAACTTAGTAATATTTAAACAAAATTATTATTTTACTAAATATGACGATGTCGATTATGTGCGAATAGTGGGTAGGTAACATAATAAAGGTAATGTATTTTCAACCGACGAAAAAAAACGGAGGACGGTATCAAGTCGACGCGTATATTTTTTCAACGTCACTATCGGGTTTTTTATAACTAATGGATAATATTCCGTTTTTCTTTGATATTCATTCTTAACAAAATTAACAATTACACAAAAAACCTACTCACAATAATTAATAATATAACACAAACTCCTTTTTTTTAAACTAATAGTTCGTTACAATTATATACTGGTCTTTTTGTTAAAAGACATGCTATTAATGTTCACAATATTTAACGAGCACATAAAAACCGACGTTAGATTTTTTCTGTAAAACGTAGCTTCGGCTAAATAAAAACATCTTGCATTCACCAGAATCAGCCCTTAGGTTATAAATCCATAACAACCCTGTATAAAACTTGAACCCAGACTGAGCGCAGACTAAGTAACGTGTAATAAGACCTCGTTAGTCGTGTTATCTGTTAATGCCACACCCCGGAGTCGGTTGCAGTTTGTTAAGGGTATGTCTCATGTTGAACAAGAAATTAAGTGATACTTAATATACCTAATTACTTACTATTAAACTTATAGAAAAAAAACAATCTATTTTAATAAAAAAAATTAACGGCACTTTGAATTTGATCCTACGACCATTCGCTAATACCCGATTACTACTCTTTAACCGACTTCAAAAAAGGAGGTTCTCAGTTTGACCCTTATGTTTGTATGTTTGTCCGCGATTTTCTCGCGTTTGGCTTATCCGATTTTGATGCGGTTTTCAGAAAAGTATTTGTTACATTCTGGAGAAGGTTTAAGTATGCCTATTATACTGCTGAGCTGATGATGGGGGCCACAGAACTCGTTAACGGTTAGGAGTCAATAGATAATACTACGATTTGTCGACAGATCGTATCTCGTAGTTTATTGGGCATAATTGGCGCTTACGGGGTACCAGATAATAATCTTATTTACTTGGGGCATAAAGCAGTACACCCAGAAACAAGAAAAACATTGTTCGTTCTTTAAATTAACTTAGGCATTCAACGCAAAACCTCATCCCATGGTTACGACACTTCTGTTAATAACGATATTCTAAACAACTTTATAATGATACCTATATCCTCAATTAGACGATAAAGTATTGTTAAAGTCCTAACACTAAAAATTGTGAAATAAAATAAAAGTTTTAAAAAACTAAGAACCGACTTCTAAAATGAACTAAAAAGCCTAAAATAAATTTCTAAACTAAAACATACCTAATCAGTTATTTTTGGAGTCGGTGCGATTAATAAACACATTTAAACTCTCCATGGAGCACCGACTCCAAAAATAACTGATTAGGTATGTTTCAGTTTAGAAATTAATTTTATGCTTTTTACTTTATTTTTTAAGTCGGTTCATCGTTTTTTTTTTTAACTTTTTTAAATCCAAAATCAACCCGCGCTTTTTTTACTATTAGAATTTTATTTAATTTTCTAAAGTTTTGCAAATGTAAGTACGTTTTGTAATGTGCATTGCGATCAATGCTGTTATTTTGTAGAAATATTGCCCCTAAAGTAATAACTACCCCCTTAACAGCATTACATTAAGCGTGCTAGATTGCGATTTGCTATTATTCTCGTATATCTTAATGCATTTTCAACGGCAAAGGCGATAATTGGAAATAACTAATTATCATTTATAATCATTATTAAATTTTATTATGTTGTAAATATTATGTTAATGTAGGAAAAATATTAATATGATTAATTTTTATGTCCGGTTAATGAACATTGTTAACAATAAAAATGAAATTTGCAATGTAATTTTGCAGCTTTATTCACTTGTTTTTCCCCACCACCGTGTAACTTGTATAATCCTATAATATATTATATTATGTATAGATTCAGAAAAATCTAGACGTGATGCCTGAATTCAAGATCTTTTTATGTAGCTGAACTTGCATTTTACAAAAATAGAAATGTCACATAGCATTTCTTAAAAAAACATTAGTATGAATTCAACGATGCGTTAAAATAAAAAGGATTTTGTGTTTGATAATTATTTTTTGTAAAAAGAAGATTATTTTTTTGTCTACCTTTTTTTTTAATTTCAAGTAAAGATACATGGACTTAACCTTTTAAAAGCCAAATAGCTATTGACGTTTTTAAAAATAAACACACCATAATTAAGTTACTGCGTAATTTGTTAACAAATTTGTGAAAAAAATTATCATCATTGTCATATTAAAAATAACAATTTAATTTAATTAAAACAGTAGTTCAGTTACAAATAACAGTTAATAATTATAACCATAAAACATAGAAACTTCACTATTAAAAGGTGTAGGTACATTAGATTATTATAACTAAAGTATTACACCAATAACAATTACATTAACTTGTTTTAATTAAATATTACCTACAGAATGAACGAATAAAATAGGTTCTATTCATGTTTATTAAAAAAAGAGGTCATAAATAACAGCAGGTCATATCTTCACAGACTAAAAAATCAATTAATAACAGGCAACATACGTTATCAGTTAATTAAAATGTAAATCTATGTTAATTTACAATTTAGATTAACTCATTAATAAACTAGACTAAATTTACCCTCGATTTCGTTCATACGGGATGTTATTTTTACCACAATGTTGAAAAATTTCTAAATTAAAAGTTACCTAACTTAATCTTTATGTAACTAAATTTTAAATATATTTTTTTTATTTGTATCCAAAGAAATGTCACATTTACATTTAAACTTTAATATTTATGGCACGAATATCTTTTTTTTTTGCAGTTTTTTTTTTGTGTTAAATAAAATCACCTTTATTCCTAAATAGGCCCGTTCCACAATGTACGGATGAGTTCTGTATTGGTTTTGAATAACCTATGTTTTACTTAGGTATCTATAGGATAAACACGATTTTGACACATTTTGACACGATTTTCAAACAATTTTTCAACACAGTTGCTCGTAAATTGACTCTTATAACACCGTTTTTAGTTTCATAATTCATCATATTACGCACTTGTGCTGTAATAACATTGTCGCACTAGTGCGGTAATGTAAACTTTTTTTAAAAATCCAACAAATTGATCCAGCTAATGTCTAAGAACATTGAATATTTTACCAATATTAAATTATTTTAGGGTAAAGATGACAAATAAATATTTTATTTTATCAAATTGTATATTAATAAACACAAATTAACTTAACTATCATTTTTAGAAACAATAATTTATAGTTTGTTTTATTTTTTAAATCGCTGCTACTCCGGCTGAACAGCCAGTTTTTCCTGTGCCATTATTGAACCTGCGCGCGCATCGAAATTGCGGCTCGCGAAAAGAACAAAACTTACATGCCATTTTCCCTAAATATTTGGTAAAGTTGTTGCTGTGTGGTTAATTACTATCAAAAATGTCTAATACTTATCGAGGCACAAAACGCAAGTGATAGCCTGTTGCCGCCAAAATCCAGAGAAAAACAGCAAAATCGGAGAAGATATTTTAGATTTTAGTTAGGTTTTTTCCTCGCAATTGTGTTGAAAAACGTCATATGCAACTCGTGTGCATTGATTATTAGACACTCGTCTTCCTTACCGCGCTCGCCTGCGGCTCGCGCTTACAATAATGCCTCGTGTATAATAATCAACTTTGCACACTCGTATCATAATGTACTATTATCCTCGACATATTTTTATCTTTTACTTTATCCGTACATTGTGAAACAGGCCCTTAAACTGTCATACCCATCCATTATGTAAAAAAATATTAAGTAAAGTAACTAAAAAGAAATCTTTTCGTATTAGATGTCGCAGAAAAACAAACAGACAAACAGATTTTTCATTCATAACGAATTTATTATAGACATACGCTAAAATTTGCAAATTAAATATGATATTCTAACCGCCTTTAATTAATTAGCGATATATAATAGCCAGGACCTGATGGTGCTAATGATGATTTCATGTTTCTTCATCGCGAACCATAAATATTCCTTTAATATGTTGCCCTAGTAAACTACTTTTCTCTCAGTCTTATTTTGTACCACAATTTAACGATATTTCATACTCATTAATTTCTGTTTTTTTTTTGTGGAATTGCAAAGAAATACAATTATTGAAATGCTTAATATTTTTTTATGACAATTTATAGATAAAATACAAATTTTAATGACAACGTTTAAGACAAAGTAGTAATTAACTTACTATACCTACTGCCGCGAATAATATTAAGTTTGGAACAATCAAAATTTCATCAAAATAACGGTATTATAATTGTAGAAATAACTGATCCATCATAATTTTAATTTTACTAAGACAGCATCTATTAAAAAAAACTAATAATTATGTTAGTCAGGATTATTTTCGACCATTGATTATAAATAGACACATTATAACCGACTAATCAGACCGTAACTACTTACTAGAATGAAAATTTATAATAGAAAAAGCCATATTTCGCACTTGGCCAGAACGCTTTTAAACCTTAAGGTGTCTTTCCATTTAAGTTACTGTGATTGACCACATGTGTTGATCGACAAAAACCAAGGTCATTATTATCATAAGCATTTGGCAGTCAAATGCTGGATGCCTGTAACACAGGACAGGCTTTGAGCCTTTTTAGAGAGTTTGCATCTTGCGGGTTCCCGCAATCATAAAGGCTGTCAGTGCAAAAGCGGCCTAGCTATCAAAATTTAATATACTGAGTAATCTACTACAAGTTATCAAAAAGGCACCAAAGTTTTTATGTATATCTGGCTTACTCTGGTATATCAATGGTCAACAGATGGCATTACAAAAGTTCTTTTAGCATTTGATAGAGATAAACCGGTTCAAAACAAAATTATAGCGCATTTCCAATAACTTGCAGTAGACAGAAAATTTTAGGGTAAGGCTTGGTCTATAACGCGGATTCAATCCATCGCTTACGCAATAAGGTCGTTTTTTGAACGGATTCTTGCGGATGCTTACGGATTCCGGCAGCGTATAGACTGAGCCGTAGTCTCTGTCTTTCAGTTGTCTTTCAGTTTCAATGTGTTTTAGTTCGTGGACACCACTCGAAGACCTTACATTTCTTCCACAACGGTTATCAGCTCTGAGAGCGATATTGTCACTGTCATTGTCTGCCCATTACTATGTCTGCGAGTTTGGTACTTCTTAAACCCATTGTCAAAATAATGTTAATGTGTATTCATCTTAAGCGCCACCAGAATAGTCATAGCAAAGATCATTAAGTCAAATGACTGGGCGACCTGTGACCGTGACTGTGTCTGGTCTAGCCAGGTCAACGGCCGTGGTAAATAAAATACAATTAAACTATCCCGCGGTAAAATCAGCTGAGCGATTACAAAGATACGAGTAACAGTAACTTCACTTTGTGCAAAAATTCAGATCTAATTTTATATTATAATATTTTCTAAAAAATGTGACTTATAGAACATATTTCAATATTATTAATTTAGAGATTACATTTTCTTGTATTCAACCCTAATTTCTAATTTATTAGCTATTTTCCTTACAAAAGTTGATTATCAAAAACAGTGGCAATACGATGCTGGTCCCATGGATAAGGATTGTTTAACTAAGCAAAAATCAAAATCATTTATTTTGCTAACGGGCCATTAAATGTGCTTTTACAGCAGAATCACGTCCTACAAAGATGTTAACTAATAAATTAGGATAGGACCCTACTTACCCGAGAAAAGAATTAAATGTTGAATTTACACCACATAATATCTTCATTCATACAGATAAAATATGTTTACTTTAACAGACCAAAAATCTTAAGAGTTCCTGTATAAAACACTAAAATATAAGGAATATCATGACTACATATTAATTGCCACTGTCTATTAATGTAGGAATTCCGTATAAAATACCTAAACAAATACTTTATTACAATCTAAAAATATTATTAGAAACAATCAAATGCAACATTTATGTAAGTTACTGTTAAATATATTTACTGTACTTATGTAATAGACAATACACTACGTCATACGGTTTTTGCTATCTTGTCTTCAATCTTTTGTTGTATAATAAGCTTTATCACAGTCGAAACTAAGTCGTTTCACATAAAATGGATAGCGGATAATTATTTTGCATACAATGACAGTCTTTTGTTCTTTTTAAGATTCGTAGCCGAATATAATCGAGATTTCCAAAGTACATGACATTGTGATGATGAAAAGATGTGTATGCCGTTGCTTGTTTCTGTGTTACAGAAGTGAATATTTGTTTGTTATTTTTAACCTCTGTATGATTGCCGAACTATTTAACACGTAAAAATGTCTCATGTAAGTGAAATTATGTAATTTCTTTATGAGAAAATAAACGTCTTTAACCAGAAAAGAGGCGTACCGGTAAAATAATGATAAAAATAAGTGCAAGATGATTATTTAATTTATGTATTGAGGGTTATGCTACATTATATTTAATTGGACATGTAGGCATTTCTAATTTATGTGAATAGATTGATTTTCTTTATCCTTGACTTTAAAATTCGCTCTTCGCGTCAGTATTGGGACCATGCTCTGCTGTGGCTCTTTTCATAAATCTTTAAACACTTTTCCTGTAAATAAGATCTAATTTTTCATGTTATTTTCATAAAATTTCTCTCTAGAGAGAAATTTCTTGACACATTTCCACTAATGAGCACACATGCGCTAAATGGATGTTTTTCAGGCACACGAGTTTTCTTGGGTTAGACCTTTTAAACATAATATGTGTTACGTAAGTAATGTTACGTTAAAAAGGGCAAGTCTTGCTCATTTAAGTGACGGCGACGTTGAATGTGAATATGTAGGTCTTTTGTATGAGTGCGCGTAAGTTAATTCATTAGAATAATACCCATAAGAAATAATAATATGGTCCGTGATTTTTTATTTATTTAAGGAGTAAGTTTATTGTTCCTGTTTTTGACACTAACACACACTTGAGTGCGGTTTTTTATAAAACATACCTAAACGAAGTTATATTAATAATGAATGTCCTGAGTGACTACATAATTTCAAGTAAAGAGTATAAAAGTGTTTAATAATAGGCAGCCCTAAGATAAAGGTAAGATTCTTAAATCAACAGGGTGTTTTAAAGTAGAAAAACGCAGTGACGCGCGGGTGACAGAACTGACAGACAGCCAGACGGAAAAATGGCGTCAGACAATCGTGTTCCTATATATAGCATCAGTAATGAAGTTGTTCCTAACAAAGGCATACGCATACAATCACAGTATATAAATAATATAAGTATTAAAAAAATATACATCATAGACAATTAATATTTCAAGCAAAAACCATAAACAAAGATTCCAATCTCACTCAAAAAAAACATTTATTTCTGCAAATTGGCCATTTAAGGCACTTTAAATGCCCCAATAATATTTTTTTGCCTACCACCGCTTCGGAACTACATATCGGCTGGTGATGAGAAGAAGCGGCGCAACATACTCAGTCACTTGAAGTTAAGTGAATTAGATGACACACCTAATTCACATCTAAACTCATTTCTGATATTAAACTTCTCTAATGATGTTATACTTAATGCATATTAATGGATTCCGTTCAGACGTGATTAAAATATTGAAATTCTAAACCACGTGACCTCACCTCACCAGTCGACAGTAAATATTTGCTTTGACACTAAAATACCGACGATTAAATCCTAATCATCATTACTCGTCTGATTTCTAAGTTCTGAATGTTTATATGTATGAGCTAAGGCGAACGAAGATAGTCGTTTATCGATAGTCTAATCGATATAGAGCAAAACCCAATGGTGAAAATAATTTATCGCATGCTAATACTATAGAAACAATTGATAGTACTGATAGCGCTTGCTCTCTAAATTATAGGTGACAGCAATATGGATCGATAATATGGATAGTTTTACGAACAGTCTCAGCCCAGGTTTCGCAAAAAATACAAATGTATTTATTTTTAACATAGCTCTATTATATAGGCTTTGAGTTTTTTTTACTCACTAACAGAATCGAAATATCTGTGACAATCGATAGTACGGAACTATCGAAACTATCGACTGAATCAAATAATTATATTTTTACGTTTACGTAGTTACGTAAAGCTATCGAGACTAACAGTTCTGCGCTATCAAAAGTATTGCTTAAAAGAGACTTTCAATATTTGCATAGCATTATTCATATCTTGAATAGTCTTCGAAGCCTCGATAGGCCAACTATCGATAGTTCAGCAACACTAAAACTAACCGGTGTTTGACCGCCGCAGTAAACTTTTCTAATAATTACTACCTATAAAGCGATATCCATGATTTATATCTACATAATCACATAAAATTAGAAGTACTAACATTGTAGACAAAGGACGTGGAAATCGTACACAGGTTAGCATAAAATAATAAACGTATAATCGTTTATACGACTACTAATAAAATTCAGTTGTGCGGTTAAGATAATTACATAGCTAAGTGACTAATTTGCAAAATAATTTACTAAAAGTAACATACAAAGATAATATCACTTATTTTAATGTTTTGATTTTAATACAAATGTTAAATTTAAATTAAATATTTGCTTTGACACTAAAATACCGAAGATTAAATCCTAATCATCATTACTCGTGTTATTTTAACCTTTCATAAGTTATAACAAGCCAAGCAGTCGCATCAGACTACGTTAATAAAAAATATATATTATCGTGTTTCGCTTTCTGCGCTAAGGGTTTAAATTATTCGCACAAACTAAATTAAGCACATCACTATTACGTTCTCATAAAGAGAACACTTAACACTTCCCTAGTAATGTGTACTAGTGCAGGCGAGATACCATCTAGCAAGCAATTTCCTTTAATTAGCAAGACGACTTGCCTTAATTAATTGTTTTGAAAGTTTTAATATCGAGGAACTAACGTGGGGAAAGATGGGTAACAGTTTTACATGCACTCTTTCGTGCAAAAACGAGTATAACCTATAATAATGTACACGTAAAAGTATTTTAAAAACAATTATATTAGTTTGTTTGGTCTTGTTTCGTGATGTCACGTGATAAGTTACAGGTAAACAGGATGTTATAAGTAATAATTATGTATTTATTCCTAATTAAACATTAAAATACCGATTGTAAAAATATAACCTCACAAAAATGTTGATACGTTTATCAAAATTTCATTATAGGTACAAAATTTTACTATTTTTATTTTTTTAACCAAAATTTATTTTAAAAACGAATTTCAAAAGTAGTAAATGTATGGAATTGACATATTAATATGTAATCGTGGAATTACGTGGTAAATTGTTATCATTATTGTGTATTGCATCAATAAAAATATTTCTATGTATATTAGGTACATACATACGAAAAATATATCCCTTTTTTCTATGATCGGGTAATTCTGCTGCTTTCTTTCAAGAAAATACCAAGCGCACTATTTCAGACGCTAAAAGTGGTCTCGAGAAGTAATTTATTTTTAAAGAAAACTAGTAGTTGCTTGCTTTTATTTTTGAGTGCACTCTATCTGAGTGTAGTCTAGTGTCGTAGTTTTTCGATAAGTTTTTAAAATGATTTTTAAAAATATTTTTTAATGATCTACGCTGGCAATCTTTTTTTCCATATTTATGGAAAGGTCGATGCTTGGGATTTCGTTAAAGGATAAAATCCGAAATGAGATCATCAGGCAGAGGACTAAAGTAACTGACATAGTCCAAAAATGTTGCAAGCTTAAGTGGCAGTGGGCTGGCCACATCTGTCGCAGAACCGATGAAAGGTGGAGTAAACGGGTTCTCGAGTGGAGACCACGCCTAGGCAAACGTAGTGTAGGACGACCCCCAGCTCGATGGACCGACGACCTTAGGAAGATGGCTGGCAGTGGATGGATGAAAAAAGCGGGAGATTGTGCTCTTTGGCGCTCTTTGGGGGAGGCCTACGGCCAGCAGTGGACTGCAATAGGCTGAGATGATGATGATGATGATGACGCTGGCAATACATTTGGAGAGATTGGTAAATTTGATTTCGACAAAATAAAGATTGCCACAAAAGGTCTTTATGAGTTGAATCCCTAATATAATTCGCTAGCGAGCCAATTTAACAAATCGAATCTAAGATTTAGTTACTCTTACATCATTATACTAAAAGGGTGTAAATTTCATTGAAGTAGGCGTACCTATGGATAATAAGATTTTATTACGATTCCGATGTTGATTCAATAGCAAACATTATTCGTAGTGCTGAACACATCGCCACCATTTATATATAGACTAATAGTTTCCACACTTTATCGCAAAAAAAAACTAAAAACCTTGAAAGAGGGATAACAAATAACTCCAGACCAATTCCAGCTGTTGCCCGATTTATCCATCAAAGAAACGCGTTTACGGGCAATAATTCGAGGTGTTCCAGGTCGTGGCTGCTACACATTCTAACTCTCACTGCGCGCGCGCCACTAACATACTCGGCTGGCTGAGATCGCACGCAGATAATTGCAACACTGGATGCGCTGGCAAAAAGATAATGTCCAAGTTCGTGGGGTGTGGAACCGTTAGTGTTGTAACAATGATATTTTACTGACGGAAATGCTTAAAATTGTAAACCGATTATTAAATCGGTGACATAGCAAAATAGAATACGACTTTTTATGAATTGATTTTTTTATTTCTTTCTCCTTATTAAGTACCTCGTGTCTTTAAGGAAAAGCAAGAAATTGAGGACTGCTATTGCGAATAAAGCACGATTTTTCACAAATCCACATTTCTTTAAAGAATTTATTGAAGTCTGTATTTCCGAGTGCATATAATGTGTCTCTCTTTAAGTCCAGAGTGAATAGGCATTTTCTGGGCAAGCTCGCTCCATCGTAGATCCCATCTATGCTCTAGAGCAAGATTGGGGTCAAGAGCAAGCCCATCTCAAATAAATAAAAATAAAATAAGTCTCAATATGTTTCATTCCCTTAATAATTAAATTTTTTATTAATTTTTATTCCGTATTTTTCCTTGATTTTTTTTACATGTTTCAGTTATTATTTTTTAAGATATTTAAGAGAAAAAAAAGCCTCTTCCAGCGAGAGCATGAACGCGGCTACCGCGCAGGCGCCCGCGCCGCTTCGGCGATTTCGTTCGTTTTTTGCAAGTGACGACTGGATTTCTAAATAATTTAAATACATGCACGTACACTGAGAAACGCATTAACGCCGTTTGCAAATTAATTACGCTGAATTGGGTCTGTGTGTATCGCGTGATGATTTGTCGTATCGTTTATAGGCCGATTTATTATTTCAAAGGTACGCGCGTCAGCTGTGCTCCGTTGGAATGGCCGAGGCGGAATTCTATCTTGTTAATTATTTACTGGGAACTTACTTTGCTTTGTCTATTTAATTATTAATGTTTATTTATACCTGAAAACGTTTATTTTCTATTAGTGTATTTATATTGTATTGTAGGTAATCTATATTTCAACCACTTCATCGAATTTCTTAACTTCGTTTAAAAGAACTACTGTCCGCATTAGATAAAACTGATAACTGAAGTAAATTTTCAGCACATCCATTCGAAAAAAACCGATACATTTAAATTCAATCCGTAAAATGTCTAAAACTTTTCTTAAACCCCACAATTCAACACTTGAAAATTAAAACCCAACTTACTGTGTCAACGGGAAAATGTGTGAATCCAATAATCAAGAGCACAGAACATCACTACACTACGCGTGCGAGCGTCGCGGGTGCGCGGGCGCTACTGGCGGGCGGCGCGCGCGCAAGCCTGATGCGTGATAAGTGGGATTTTTAAGCCACTTTCAGACTGCAGTTTAGTTGATAGAAGAAACGTATATCTTTACTGCAATAGGGATGATGACGCCACGAGATTCGCGTAGCTTATGTGAGCTATTAAAATAAGGTAATTAATTTTATTCAGACACAGACATTGATTATTTATTTTGCATTTGTAACTCGCTACTATTTAAAAAAAAATAGTATTGTACATAATACTAGTGATGACGTTACTAATAAGCTGAAAGCGAAAGTAATTAATGAGTTTTTTTAAGGAATAAAAATAATAATTGAAAATTTAAAACGATAACCTACTAAACCATGTAAACTTAAATAAACGGAGTCTTAAACTTATTCCAGTGATGTAAATATCCTGATTCTGTTGAACATTGTATTAATTATCTTATTAAAAATAAATTGCGTTTTGTTAATGCAATATAATATTTCTATTAGAATAAGAATGACTTAATAAGAATAAACTATACATAATCTGGTATATTTTAAATCATATAAACAAAAATAATATAATATAACAAGGTTTATCACCATTATCAAACCATGAAAATTTAAACAACATTTCTAATTAATTGTATAATCTGTAGATTAATCATCGTGTAACATTATTCCGAGGATAAAACTACTTTATTAATAAGACAGATAAATAATGATATTGCAAAATTGAATCATAAATAATCAATTTAGGCAAATAATATCCGTTAATATACAACAAATACACAAAATAAAAATAAAAAATTACCGTGCTTACCATAAAAATACGAGAAAACCATAAAATAGTACTTTCGTAATCATACCATTGACTTTTGATAGAAAAATGAACAACTAATGGAAGAAAAACCTAAGAGAGATAATATTATGCTGACTATTTCACACAATGATTAGTTTTTTAATTTTTATTTATTTATTAAATTTTTACCATTATTGGTACTAAGAAGTTATTTATTTTCATGAAAAGAACTACCTATAGAATATAATAAATAGAAAACCTTCGTTAAACCTAACCCCCTAAAGTAAGTCCTAAAGTACGTAGTTAAATAACACTTAGTAGATAACAATTAACCATTATAAAAAAAATAGGAATAAAAAAATTGGTGATAGATTAATACAAAATTAAATTAAATGTATTATCAGAGTGGCACTGTACTAAAAAATGGTAAAACATCGAGATTATTTATATGCAAAAGTCACGCAACGTCAGAATACAGGCCGCCATAATAAAGACATCAACGCGCTCGCCTGCGCCGGCGCATTTGTTACAATAAAATGTGACGCTTCCTTTGTTATATCAGTTATAAATTTTACAAATAAAACGTTTATTAATATGATAACAAAAATGGTAATATCATCTTTATTCGCACCATGGTGCCAAGTGCCAACCATGTTGCATATGCGTTCTTTGGACGGCGATTTGGAACCCATTTTTACTTTTAAATGTTTTTGTATATAATATTATATTTTGGTTAGTTTGGTATATTTTTTTAGTTTCAGTAAAAAACATTTTTTACTATAATTGGCATCTTTAGATACAAGATTAAATTCTGGACTTTAGAAATCATTATTAAAAAAAAGCCTTCAAAACCAATTTATGTAAACTGTCCACTACCTGAAGGTTGTCTGGAAGAGATCGCTGCTAGCGATAAGACCGCCGAAAGTGTACCATTCTAAATGTATTTTTCTTTGAACTGTTTGTTTTGTGTGGTGTGCAATAAACATTACCTATATATCTATCTATTATGTCATATCTAGTAATAAGAAATGCTACTATAAAATGAAAAATAAGTTTAGATTAGATATATAATAACTCCACCATTCCACACTGAGCTGCGTGGTGGAGTACGACCCAAACCACCTTATAGTTGAGGTGAGGCCTTGGCCCTGTATGTAAGTAAAAAAGTAAAGTATACTTATATACATAAGCATACTTTACTTTTTTACTTACATAGTAACAACCTACAATTTTTCTGCAGAAAATATTTACTTCTTCATTCATGAATTTATTACTTAATCTAAGTAACCAACATTTAAAAGTAAGTTTACATTGATTTGTATTTAGATTACAATTTAACTTTTACTGGTCATTAAAATAGGTAAATATGCATCAGTTGTAGGTACATGCATTTCTATATAGAGAGAAAACTCGGAAACGTGAGAAAAAGCATAAGTGTTTCTTGTTTAACTGTGTATAAAGTGTTTATTGAAGTTAAAGGTATCACAGTAAAGAAAGACACAGTAGGTTTTAATTTCTTATAAAAAACACTGACAGCCTTTAGGTAACAAACGTCGCATAAACTTAATAATATGTTAGGCGTACTATACAATCAAATTTTAAATTTAAACGACTTCAAAAAGGACGAGGTTTTAATTACTTGAAAACATTTTTTTTTAATAAAATGTTTTTTATTTAAAAAAATACTTGCTCTAATATGCTTTAAACATCGCTTTATCTGTCTATTCGAATTCTAATGACCTTACTACAAAAAAGATAGACAAGCGTTGAACACTTGTCTAAAATTAATCAACCAGTTTGAAATGTTGACACATCTGACATTCGAGACATATTACTAACAAACATTTCAAAATGGTTGACTTATCTGTAAACAAGTGTTCAACACGTGTCTATATTTTTGTAGTAAGGCCGTAATAGTCTAACTTCCGGCGTTAAATCAGTCATCACTTTGACCAATTTTCTTTCACAGAATGAAAAATGATTTTGTTTGCTGTCAGGGAAGTCTAAAGAAGATTTCGATTTAGATTAACTTACTTATTTACTTAAAACATGAACCGTACATAATGGTTCCAAAATTTAAAATGACCATAATGTTCTAAGACAGCACGCAAATATCTATTTAATATATAATTATTTATGTTAAAGATAACTATTAAAGTAAAATTTTATGTTCAAGCAGTAGACTGAAGTTATATACTAAATCGACCCGATCAGGAACTGAACGCTTGTCCTTCCTGCTTAAGGGTAATTTTCGGGCTACTACACTAATTGTATTGTCTAAAGTAAACCTACTGCACAAACATGTATTGTGGTTTTGTTCTACAACTTCACACATCAACTATTCACAAACTCTTGCTTTTACTTTGACAAGGAAATAGTAAATTAACATCAACGTCATCTTGGAAAATACCTACAACAACAAGTCACTTTCTCATTTATTAGCAATTAACGTTTCATTGATCTGAGCCAAACAGAAGCTGATCGGACATCAAAGTCAATTCTTCGAAACTTAGTAGAAAATTACATTCACTTAAGAAAGTGATTTAGAGGAAACTGTTTTAAATTATCTTTTTGTGTGTCCGCAACGTCCGCACGAAGGGTTCCGTACCATTACCTATAAAAACGGTAAAAAAATCACTTAAATATTTATTGTATTCTGTTTTTCAGTATTTGTTGTTATAGCGGCAACAGAAATACATCATCTGTGAAAATTTCAACTCTCTAACTAGCACGGTTCATTCAGACAGACAGAGAGAAAGACGGACAGCGAAGCCTTAGTAATAGGGTCCCGTTTTACCCTTTGGGTACGGAACCCTAAAGAATGTTGATCGTATGTCTGTACTCTGTCAAATTTGGAACGTCACTTTATACAAAATTTGACAGAAATGATAATGTTTGACAGATTTGAGATTGTTTTAAGAGTTCGTGGTTACCGCCCTAGACTCTTTATTGCACACCATACAAAATCAATACATACACATGATTTTAACAGAGACGTACTATTAAGGTGGTCTTATCGCTAATAGTAATCTCTTCCAGACAACCTTCAGGTAGAGAATAACCATGAAGAAAGACATGATACAATATTTCTGTAACGCTACAAATTTATGCGCAAGCAAAAACGAAGATAGTAACTAGTGTTTTAAAGAACACAGTATAATCTAATTAAATAATTATTATGCGTTTAATAACAACAAACGTGACGACAAAACGAATGTTACTTCCTGTAATAAACATTACAGTAATTATATTTGTTTATTTTATTTAAATTTTATTTAATATTTTTATTTGTTTAGGATATTACGAGACGGAAATAATGTTACACTGGCACGCCATTATCATCATCATCATTTCAACCACAGGACATCCACTGCTGAACATAGGCCTCCCCCAGTGACTTCCAGATTTTCCCTCTGCCCCGCCTTCACACTGGCCGCTACCGTAGCCAGGAACAGCGGGACCACCGGAGACTGGGGGCCTGGTCTTTGTCGTGCCTATCGTTGGGGGGGGTGGTTGCCAGGCTCGCCACGCTTGGCAGGCGGGTTGGCGAGCGCAGTTTTTTTATATTGTTTCGCACGCAGACGCTGCTCCGCGTCTCGGGCTACAGGATTTAGTCGCCTCTTACGACACGCCTCCTGCCGGCGGTGGGGAAGTGTATTCTTTACAGCCTTCCTCACACGGCACACGTCATTAAGTTGCAATTAATTTTTGTACGTAATTAATATTATTTCCATAGTTCATGTGTTTTTATTTTACTAAAACATTAATTTGGGTCTGGTTGTAGTGAGTTACTTTTTGCTTCTTAATTATATTTTGCAACGGTTTTATATATCGGTTGCAATAAGAAAGAACAAAGATTATATAAAAACCTCGAAACATATTGTCGTTATTGTATTTTTAACAAAATTGTCTCTCATAGGTTTTGAATACAAAGACAAGAGATTCATTTTTTTAAGGATAGTCATATGTATATTAAACCTTGTTTTAAGAACACATTAATTCAACTAATAGGTTAAGATTTTTCATGTACCAAAAGCCTACTACTAAATTTGTACAATTTGCAGCCACTTATATTCTAGATTCCATAAATTGTGCAAATTTTTATTCTATTTTCATCCAAGTGTTTATTAATTTAGTTTACACACACACGACAAACAAAATAAATGTATTTTAGCACCCAACGCGAGTTTGCTTGTTTCCTATTAATGCATGCATAATGTTAGTCGTGTGGACACTTCAATTTGAATTTAGTTAGCTTTTGTGTGGTTTGTTTTAGAAAGGGGAGGTTTGTGCATCTCTCTTGAGCTTAAAATTGAGTTAGAATACAAAATGTATTTTCATAATAAAAAAAAACTTGCTCTACAGAGCAGCCTAGCCAATGTGTTTTACAGGGTTAAGATGAAAACACACTTAAAACTACGTAAACGACACTAAATATTACGTTAGGCGCAAAATTAAAACCGTAAAAAATATTATGCATAAATTATCCAATAATACCTCGAAAGAAAGCGCGTTAGTTTACATGTTTTTAAAAAGTTTTTCATTCTCTTATAAACCCTGTAAAAAACATATAAAATAGTTCGTTTAGTTTGTATTTTTTTGGGTACCTATTGTTTTAAAAATTAAGCTATGCTTTTAAAGATCATCTTTAGAAGCGTACACAAGCAGATTTTTTCGCACATAATATAACATTCAGTTTTTATTTAAATCTGTACAACAAACAAATGTTAATTTTTCTAAGTTAAAGAATTTCTTTGGTAGCCAAGTACTTCATATCCAAAACAAACAACCAATCGACGCCACAAAAACAATCCTTTACAAAAGCAATAGTGTTGTCCTCATAATCGTTAACCTCCTAACCGTCGCTACAAGTTGTCGCGTGTTGAACTACTAACTCTCAAAGATCTATATCAGCGATGGTATCGCAAATTAGTTCCTATATGGAGATCAGTACACGGCCGGGCCTTGTACAGGTGAACTTTTACCGCGGTATAAGGAACCCGCCACCGTGAGACCAATTAACCATCCCTATTTTAGAGAAACTGAAATAGCCGAGTTTCAAATCCGTTTGTTTTATGATAAACAATTTTATCTTTTGCCTACAACATAAATTCTTATTTTTGAAATTGTTTATGTACTTAATGAATATAGACTCGGTGAATGATTTATCACCTACTTAATATTTTTAGGGCAATTATTTTAAGTATGATGATTCAAAATACAAAAATATGGAATTGAAGTACCTAATACAATAATTTAGTTATTTTGTTTGTTTTATTTTTAGTTAATTTAGTTTTAGTTCATTAAATTAAAACTTAGCTACACATTACGGTAAATGTTGTGTATACCTGTTATTGGCAAACATATTTAACCATATACTTGTAATCGTGTTGTTGTTAATGTTTTATGTGTTTCGCTGTTGGTGTACCTTATAAATAAATAATAATAATAATAATAATTAAAAATTCAGTCATGGACGTCGTAAAATATATAATTGTGTATATCCGTTCCGTTATCTGTCCCACAGTAGTTTTTCGAAGCTATCACACAATTTATTGATATTTCTAATCTAAATCTGAAATCTAATCCTAAATAATTATGCAGTCAAAAATTAGTTTGGGGCTAGTTAATTGATGTGATTAAATCAATTTATTACCATTATTATTTTTATAAAAGATAAAAAACAGGGTGCATGTTTCTGTTTTTTCAAAGTGATAAAATTGTTGAAATAAATCGTTGTAGCAAATAATTTAAATGCAGAAAACCGCAAAACGCAGGACGCTTTCATTTGGCCGATCTGGAAGAGAGACCTCTGTTCGTTCAGCAGTGGACGTCTTATGACAGTTATGACTGATATCAATCAAATAAACCATAAAAGTTTGCGTCTATCATTTTTTTAATCTACTTAACGTTTACCGTTTTCTGATTTGTCATCAATTTTACATTCATAATATAATACTTACATTTATTTTCCATGTTAATACTTTAAAATTTTTCTATGATAATACTTTGAAATTTTAATTATTTGATTATTTAAGGTGTAATTTAGTTTGATTACTATATCACATCTAGTAGCCCCAAGTCTATAGCTTCACAACTATGTAAATATGAGAAAACAAACTAAAGTTCACAAACAAACTTGCTAACAAACGGTCTGCACAAACCGCTTCTGCGCATGAGTGAAAGTGATCGACGAATGATTAGCGAGTGCGCAGTGCGCAGTGCGCGTGCATTTCGTCGCCGTTGTTTGACAAGTCATGGGGAATTAGGGACGGCTGTAACACCGATGCGTAGGTAATATAAAAGTTTTACTATAGAACTAATACTCGTAGTAAATAGGTATATAGACTTCGCCTGCTGCACAATGTACGGATAAAGTGCGAAATAACTACTAAAGTAACAGATAAATTAAGTGAAAGCTAAAGGTTCTTGAACTTAATGTGTCATATAGCGCTATTTGACAGTTGTGAAACTTAAAAATAGTGTATATCCTTCAGATAAGTAAAAAATAACTTATTCAGAACTTTTATTAGCTGTATCGGCTTCGGCTGTGTCAATATCGTTTGCAGATGTAAAAATCAGTCAAGTTCAAATCTAACTCGCGCAGTGAGGGTTCCGTACAAACTTGTAGGTATGCAAATGATGCGCCGATAACGTGATTTTTACCGCTTATTCGGAATTCGTTTTTTTCAACTGGTCGTATCTATTGCGTTTGCATTTTTTGCGTAAGCTTAGAAGTTTGATTCTTTTGTTAACCTTTGATTAATTATGATATGATAGTTTAAAGATGTCTTAACCAGTGAAAGTGATTACCGTCTCATCACAGATCACCCACTGACATGCATCAAACTAGAAATGCTGGTTTGGCATTCTGCTTGTCATAAAACCAACGAGTCATAAACAGAAGCAGCACTTACAAATACAGGCAGTCGAACATTCGCTTAATAAAATAGATGATTCCCCGTAGTCGCCTTACCATGTCTATTAAAATCTTTATTTAAGTTTTTAGTTTCGATAAAAAAACATAATTAAAGAGACATGACTTTTGTAGAAACAAAAACATCTCAAATTACTATTATTATTTTATTAAAAGTTGTAGTTTCATATGGCCAGTTGAGGTAAGACGTGTACACTGGAGTGGGACGTATACAGGGTTACTTTACTTTTTACTTTCTTAAATTATGCATGCAGATGAATACATTCATAATACGAATCATATTCGGGTGTCACAATCACAAGTTTACAACCGTAATTTACATAAATTTAAATACGGCTCGACTCGTAAACTCAAACACGAGAACAATCTACATTGACCTAAGACAACGAGTGAAAGTACGGACGATCAGGTGCATTTCGTTACCTCACTGACTGATGGCTCCCGATCTTGGAAAGTCGCTGTCAAATTTACTTGTCAAACATAATCACACCGAGGTATAACTAAACGCGCACGTTTGTTCCACGAGACGTATTTTTGAAGCATTTGAATCCCAATTCGCATATGAATTCACCAAAATCGCGTTACGCGTTACTTAGAAGGGACGTCACGAGCCTCCATAACTTTGACGAGCTTTATTTTTCTAATTTTTTGTTTGAAGAACATAAGAAAAAATAAGAGTGCATTATTTTTTGATAATCTAACTGACGGACTATATAGAATTTCATTTTCTTTACCGAGCCATATTACTATAATATTTTACAATGTTTGATTGTTTGTTATATTTGCTTTGGAAATCTAGTCATGCAACAGTTACATATAAAAAGATTGAGGCTAATGTTAGTTTGTACTCCGCATTAAATTGACAACTTAATTAGTGTAGTAACACAGTGATTCTCCTTGAATGCAGAGGGCCCCGGGTGCGATTGCAGATTCTAAACTTAACTCATTTTCATATTAGTGCAGTTTTTGTGTTAAACATCGTCGCGATGCGTGAGAGCCGGTGAAAGTGAAGGGCGATATTTGTCGAGACTCCATCGGTAGCTGATGAGCAGCTATCCTTATTGAGCCCTTTAGACCAAATAATAATAATTTTGACATCGCTTTGCCTATGAAAAGTGTCAAATTTGAGCAAGGTTTTGTGTGGATAATAAGTCGAAAGAAATAAGATAAAAAATCAATCAATTTTTAGGGTTCCGTACCCAGAGGGTAAAACGGGACCCTATTACTAAGGCTCCGCTGTCCGTCTTTTCGTCTGACTGTCCGTCTGTCACCAGGCTGTATCTCATGAACCCTTAAAGTTAGACAATTGACATTTTCACAGAGGATGTATTTCTGTTGCCGCTATAACAACAAATAGTAAAGACCCGAATAAAATAAATATTTAAATGGGCTCCCATACTCTATAGGCGTGATTTTTTGCCGTTTTTATAGATAATGGTACGGAACCCTACGGAGTCCGACTCGCACTTGGCCGGTTTTGTTCGATTAAAGAGTGCTTACTGCAATAAGATCTCATGGTTAGTTTCCCTGGTTCGTACGTTCAAAAATTACTCGGTTTCATTTTTTTCATATTGGTTAAGTATTCATAATTCGGGATATCAAAAGATGTATGTAGACCATAAAAAAGAGGAACTTGAAAAGAGGAAGCCTCTTCGATTGTGACTTGGAAAGCCAAGGCATCATTATTATTATACATATTATTTTTAGTGGATTTATCTCAATCAATTAAGACCGATGACATAATTCTCATTTACCAGTATTACATATTTTGTTTTTTCTGTGTCAAGTTTGACGTAAAAACAACAATAATTACGTACAGCGAAGTTAATAACGCTAAGTTTAATGGAAATGCCTCCGACCAGGTTACGCTACTGTCTAACCGTCGGTAAAATTCTCACTTTTTACTGCACAAAAACCATAAAACAGTAATTGAAAGCTGCTGTTACAAACTCGTAAATCCGCAACGATTTATCTCGAGCGATTTTCACTTACTCTTAAAGGTCGTCCCTTCAAGGTTTTTGACGCCCTACTTCTGCCTACGGGTCTGTTCCAAACATTTTTATAGGCTGTAAAAACATCGTAATAAAGTTTTATAATGCTCCGTGAGATGCCTAGTTTTAACAATAAAAATAAAGCCAGTTTTAAAAAAATATGTAAGGTTTCACCAACGATCCTGAAAGGTGTCGCTAATAAAGTTTTATTGGTAGTCGGAAACACAGGAATGCAGGAGTTGCAATGATAGAAAATTAATAATTAGAATAGTTTGTTACGGGATTGCTACCATGTACCTTATTTTTGAGTTCCCGATATTTCGGCACTGTTGCAAGCGCCATGATCACGGAGTGCTTGCAACAGTGCCGAAATATCGGGAACTCAAAAATAAGGTACATGGTAGCAATCCCGTAACAAACTATTCTAATGTTAGTGACCATGAAAGTTTAAAACAATATATAATTAATAATTAATTCTGCTGCCTTAAGTAAACAATACCTCGAGTGTCAAGTAGCTTCTACATCTTGCCCTGTCTAGAATATTCTTTACAAGTGCTAGAAATAAAGATCAGTAAACAAGATGTATCCTTTATACGAGTGAAACTGCCTGCGTGTTGATCGATGCAGTTTTTGCTTGAGATTTGTGGCGGTCGCTTTCCCCGCCTCGCTTTTGACCTTAGCTAATAAAGTCGGGAGCACGCATTATGCCCTGGGAACTTGTTCATGCATGTTAGGGCTGACAAATCTACTAACCAGATTAGCGTTAAAGAAACTAATCGCGACATTTGATTTTATTGCTTCAGTCATAGAACGTCTACCGCTGAACAAAAACCTACCCCAATGACTTTCAGATTCATGCTGATTGGAATAAGCCTGTGTCCAGTGGCTTTCCGTAATCTTTACCAGAACGCCTTAAAATATTTTTGCCTTTACATAAAAGTAAATTATGTAAATAAGCATTCCTTTTAATAAACACACTGATTTATCTAGCCCCAACCTAAGCAGAGGCAATTAGATCTAAATAGACAAACACATTAAATGACATAACATAGGTTCAAAATAATGCTTGGGCTCCTTGCCCCTTATGGGATTCGAACGCGTGACCGCCTGGCGATGTAATCTCTGAACTAACCAATGAACTAATCAAGATAGTTGTGATCTGTTATCATATTTTGGAAACCTGAAAGCAAGCAGATTTACGCACATAACTGAGAAATAGATCTGACAATCCGTCTGATGTAAATAAATAAATATTGGACAACATCATATACATTGCTTTGATCCTAGCTAAAGCTAAAGGTAAGTAGCTAAAGCACTTGTGGTATAGAAACAACGACGGTGTATCACAACACCCAGACCCGAGCCAATAATGGAAAAGTTCGTTTTCTACATTGACCCGACCGGGAATCGAACCCGTAACCTCAGAGATGGCGACGCCAAGTCCGACGTGCTCGCCTCTCGGATACGGCGGTCGTCTAATATGTAAAATATGCTCCAAACATTTGTCAAATACAGCAGCATTTGTAAGGCAGCACTTTCAAATTAAAATGGGTTTTATTTTAATTCGGACGAAGGGACCAATTGGCTCACAGCCCTACAAGTTGGACTGTTCATTCTGCTGTAATTACTAGCAGACGACATTCTACAATCTGTGGAAATGTGTTTCTATGGCTTTCGCCAATTTTACGAACTTTCTTGCCTCTGTCAAATAGCTGAAGTTTTGATAGGCTGTTATCTTGTCTATGGGAGCGAGACACAATCTCACATGTTATTTTAAATAATAAAAGTAAAATTTAATGTTGAAACTATAATTTTGCTATCCGTAACAAGCTAAAAGACACAAGCGCAATCGCCCATTTTATTCTTATCACAATAGGTATCAATAATCACACCAAATCGGTTTCAGCATTCAGAAGTAGAATAAACAAACATACAAACAGGTATTTAACAATCGATCAGAGTGTAAGAAAAACTATTAGTGGCCTGTAATTTTTCTCGACATAAAAGAAATTAAATAAATAAAATGAACAAAACAAAAATATGAAAAAATATAATTGATGGTACCTACCTTACCTCTAACCTTCACTACACCTACAATAGTGTATTCAATGAAGTTTAAATTGATAAGATACAATGTGCTAATCATAATAGTACATTATGATACAAGTGTGCTACGTTGGTCATTATACACGAGGCATTATTATAAGCGCGAGCCGCAGGCGAGCGCGGTAAGGAAGCCGAGTGAGATAATGATCAATGCACACGAGTTGCATACGACGTTTTTCAACACAATTGCGAGGAAAAAACAAACTAAAATCTAAAATACCTTCTCCGAATATGACTTGGCGTTTTTGCTGTTTTTCTATGCATTTTGGCGGCAACAGGCTATCACTCGCGTTTCGTGCCTCGATAAGTATTTCCGACGGGGTTGAATAACATTTTACTCGTCTTTACTATTTAAAGTAGACATTTTTGATAGTAATTAAGCACACAGCAACAACTTTACCAAATAATAATGGAAAATAGCACGTAAGTTTTGTTTTTTTCGCGCGCCGCAATTTCGATGCGCGCGCAGGTTCAATAATGGCACAGGAAAAACTGGCTGTTCAGCCGAGTAGCAGCAATTTAAAAAATAAAATAAACTATAAATTATTGTTTCTAAAAATGATAGTTAAGTTAGTTTGTGTTTATTAATATACAATTTAATAAAATGAAATATTTATTTGTCATCTTAACCCTTAAATAATTTAATATTCGTAAAATATTCAATGTTCTTAGACACAAACTTTTGCTGGATTTTTTAAAAAAAAGTTTACATTACCGCACTAGTGCGATAATCTTTTTACAGCACAAGTGCGTAATATGATGAGTTATGATACTAAAAACGGTGTTATAAGAGTGAATTTACGAGCAACTGTGTTGAAAATTATATTATTATTGTTCTGCATCAAGCGACAGACACGAAAGATCGAACAAGTTGAAAAAAATCTGTAAACAATTGACGATCGATAAATTAATCGACCAAAATGAGTGCATTTGTTTGACTAGCAAACACACTTAAGAATAAATAGCCCACCGTTCTGAATTAGCGTAATTATGTTTAACCGGAGCTCGTATTATTAGTGCATTTGCACACATATTGCAGAGCTGTTACCATCTCCTGTTTTCCTAGCGCGGTATATTCGTCGTAATTGCGTTCCGGTTACGGCAAACGCGCCGTAAACTGTCGTAGCTAGCCCGCACTTGATACTTGTGGGAATAACAATCACATTTCATACTGTTAGTGGTGTTAGCGCTTTGCTATTTGGGTCGGGTAGTTCGGAATTTGAAATGCAAGCGGGGTATGAAATAAACAATTACGGCATTATTCCAAAAAGGTAGACTAGGTTTAATGGATGTCTAAATAATAACCAAACATTTTGAAATGTTGACACATCAGACATGTCTCTGTAATGATGTCTTACATTTAAAATTGGTTGGTTAATCTTTCATTATCATAATTTTAGCTACAGGACGTCCACTGCTGAACATAGGCCTCCTCTAGTGACTTCCAGATCGGCCGGTTGGAAGCGGTCTGCATCCAGCGTCGTCCTGCAAACTTTACCAGGCCGTCTGCCCACCTTGTGGGTGGACGTCCCACGCTGCGCTTGCTGGTACGTGGCCTCCATTCCAGAACCTTTCTGCCCCATCGGCCGTCAGTTCTACATGCTATGTGCCCCGCCCATTGCCACTTTAGCTGGTTAATCCGTCGGTTAATCTTTAGACAGTGTTTAAATCTAGCCTATCTTTTTTGTTATAATACCGATGGCTTTTTTCCTTGGGGTTAAATTACGTATTAAGACAATAACTAAATTTTGCAACATGCTTATTTCTAGTAGCCTAAAGGCCAGTATACACAGCACAACGACGTCGCTTCGTGTCAATTGATACGATTGTTACGTGAGTCTATTATCGTTTCACCCATAGAGCAATAAGAAAAAAGGAAAAGTCTTGTAAAATCACATTTTTTTCTCTTATTTTAATAGATTTATATGCTAATAGCCATAATCACACATAATTGTATTCTGTAAATATTCAATCTATGACAGAACAATAACTTGCTATCCTTTATACGTAGAACAGACGGACAGATAAAAAGGTAGACAGAGTATAAGCTTAGTCATATGGTCAAACTTTTTGATCCACTTTAGAGGAACCCTATAAAAATACAAGAATTAAATTCTTGCTTTAAGGAAAACCCGCTGAAACATTCTTTCTGGCTGAGACGTAAGGATGACTCCCATCTCATAACAGTTCTGGTTATTATACTCGAATTAGCATCAAACGGAACCACACTCATTATCCGGATTCTCGTGGACATTCGTTGCATAAGCCGACCAGTTTGCAAACTGTGTTTGTTGCTCTGAAATAAACATAGCCTAACTTAATAAAATGGTTTATGCTATGTACTTCTAAGCAAAAATGTTGTCTAATTCTTTATTTTTGTTGGGATACAAGAATAACAATGTTATACATAAAGAAATAATTTCGACAAATTCGGGAGGTACTTATGTATGTATTTTGGTAGTTATTTGTACAAAACCTGGTAAAAATCTAATTCAGGCTTATAACCACAAAATAGAGACAATACAGAAGGTCCACTCCCGCCGTTCTCGAAAACAACTGCCCAAATTGGGCTGACTGCCTAGGGTTGCTATTCTGATTTTTGAAATAAATAAGTGTGCCTTATTACACTGATACAAAGGTTAGTTTATTCATTCATCTTATTATACGTCCAGGCCTAAATGGGAAGACAGAGCAATAATTACTCTCCCCAACTTAGCTTCTTCAACTACTGTCGTTTTTAACAGCGGCTGCAGCTACGCGTTGTTAGAAATTATACGTACTAACTACATTACTTAGGTACTGTTCTGACATATACTGACATTTCAAGGTGGCGTATTTATCCTAGCAACGACAATGTAAAAAAAATCAATAAACAATTTAATATGTTTATAATCTTTTATTCAACGCTTACCTAAAACACTGGTGTTAAACCAATGACGATTTAAGTAAAATTTAAAAGCTCATTCCTGCTGAATGTGTAATGTAATGATATGAATGATTGATCGCTATAAAAACTTATCTTTACCTTTATTACTTACTTACTTTACTTTACTTACAAGAGAAAACCTAGACCTAGTTTTATATACCTTTTAATATTATTTTGAAAATTTAAAGAACGTGTAATCACAAATTTGTGTTGTATTCAAACATCCAAACACACTGCAGCAGTACCTAATAAAAACGCTTGTATCCATTTTTCGCACGTAACAATGATCAATGCGTAGTAAACTGTCGTGCGTGAGTGACGGTCCGCTGTAGTACTGCCCCGGATCGTCCGAGATTGCATATAAACGTAATTGTCAATTTGTGCGTAACGATTTTGACGCTTTTTTCCGAGTGGCCTATCTGTCTAGCGCGCCGCCGCTATACGTAATTTGTGTTATTACTACATAAATAAAAAGATAACGATAAAAACTTTTACAATTTACGTCTAAATCAAATCTTTTGTTGTTTATCGGCCAAACCCACATCATTGTCAAACACAGATTTTGTATTTTATTATGAGGTAGATATCTGGAATTGATTTAAACGTACAGAAGTGTAAGGGCTCATGTCTAGACAGATTTTAAATTTCATTTACAGCAAAAACATTAGAGTCAGGGAGTGAAAAAAAACAGTGATTATGTTCCATAATCTCGTCCTCGTTTTGTACTATGTAGTAGGCACCTTTGTGTAACTACGCGATCTACAATGTTTAAAGTATAGCGCCTTAGAGCGCTATTTATACTGAAAAAAATAAAAAACACAACCAATGGCATCCTGTCCCTGGTGTCACGTTTGACATCTGTCAATCTTAATGTCATTGTACTTTTTTGTACGCTGCGCGATCGTACGTAATTTTTTTCACACGCGTTTATTTTTAGTATTTTACTGGATTAGTAACGTGTTTAGACTATAAAATATAGGCCAGTAAGGTTGACGAAGTCTCAAGAAAGAAAGAGTGCCAATTGGAGATGTTTTATAACTATTTGTGATTCAAAACGACGTCGACACCGCCTATCTATTGCAGTCCGGCTTCTGCTTGGCACGCAGTTTCTTTTTCAGCCGTGTTTCTGAAGTCGTCGGTCCATGGAGTTAAGAGAAGTCCTACACTACGTTTACCGAAACATGACCTCCATAACCTGCATAAAATTAATCAAGAAAACAACGGATGTCAACTCAAAACCAATGATCAATGACGACCCGGAGCCTTCAAGGGAGGTTGGCCGTGGTGATCGCATGTTCATTCTAGCCGCTGCGTTGTCTCAGAATGACTACAAAACAGAGCCTTGATGGTGGATTGGGCTATTCATTCTAAAGTGTCGTCACAAGATATTGACCTGAGACTTAACATGACATTTGCTCTAGTAGTCTTCATGAAGGGTTGACTATGAGACCAAAGCCTGTGAGAAATTAATCAAGAAAACAACGGAAGTCAACTCAGAACCAATGATCAATGACGACCCGGAGCCTTCACGGGAGGTTGGCCGTGGTGATCACATGTTCATTCTAGCTGCTGCGTTGTCTCAGAATGACTAAAAAACAGAGCCTTGATGGTGGATTGGGCTATTCATTCTAATGTGTCATCACAAGATATTGACCTGAGACAACATGACATCGGCCCTAGTAGTCTTGATGAAGGGTTGACCGTGAAACGAATAAATGTCTTGCACCACAAATATACTACAAAGGATTAATAATATCAGCAGGTAAGCTGTAAACATCACACACATTTGTTCCAGCTTATTTGATGTCGCATAAATAATTACCAAAAGAACAGTATAATTCTATCTCGCAGCAGAATTTTACCACTTTCACTTGCTTTCACGAGGGGTCAGCTTGTGGCTTAACATTATTAATTAACATATTGTGGATCTGCAATTCATTATATAAAGCAATCATAGACTGACTTCATCAATTGAAATTGAATATATATTTGAATACAAAATGTCAAGGTGAAACTGCTCCTTGAGCACCACTGAAGCTGAAGAAAAAGAGGAGGGGGTAAATATTGGTACTGAGACACCAAGACAGTGTCCACCCTCGATCTTAGCAGTTTTTTCTACCCAACATTTTGACTCAAGAGAAATCACAGAAAGAAGCTCCTTTATCAGCTGATATTAAAGGCTAAAAGACTTCTGAGTAACCAAGTCACAGACTCATACCTAGACAATTTCAATTAGATTTTAAATTTTTGACATTTCATATGTTTCTAATATATTTACTAATTTAGAATTGGGCCTTCCACATATATAAGGCTACCAAGTCTTAGATACACTTGGCCTTTTTTGCTGCATTCACATACATACAAGACAATGAAATAGCACTTATACCAATTGTGACTTCTCGCAGTGTGGATTTCCATCTCAAGCATTTAATATTATTGATGTACATCTTGATGTTGGCCCAAGAGGAAGAACATTATAAAGCATAGCCAGTTTATAATAGTTGGCATACACATACTTAAAATCTAAACCACAGTTTTGTGTTTTTTAATATATATATATATATATTTATTTCATAAAATTGTAAGTTTGAATAAATAAATAAACATAACTTGCAATCACTAAATAATATCTCTAATCAAAGGATATTCTGTTTACCAGATTGGTGTAGTGGTTTAACATTGGAAGTTGCAGGGTTTGATTCCCAATCGGGTCGGGCATACTGCCCTTGGTCATATGCATAATCTTGTACCTTGTAACATGGGAATGCTAGGTCCTTGCTTGAAGACCATTACAATTGGTCTGTTAACTAGTGCATATTTGTGTTATTGTTTCCTATGTTTCATAAGTTATGTGAAATCCCTTTTTTAGACTTACATTAAATCTAATACATTAAGTCCTAAACAAAATTCTAAGTTTTCATAATAACCTATAAATGCACTTAATAATACCTATTCTAATAGTCTGGCTGAAAGTCAAGGCTAGGCTACTTGCCTTCATCAAGTGTGAACAATTCAAGAGAAAGGCACACTCATCTTATTGGTTACAAATAAAAGGTTTATTTACTTTTTGGCAATAATATAATGTAACCATTGTAAAAAGCATTTTATAAACACTAATCACTGTATTCCAAAATTTTCAGAGTCAGTCAAAAATCCATGGCAAGATTTATGAAGCCTTATTAATAGGCATTTACAAAAATGATACACTATTATATGACCCTTTACACTTGTTATATGGTTTTGTAACAAATAATTTTATTTTACAGTTAAATAGACCATGGAAGACTAAGAAACATTTTTAAATCAGTTCAGTTTTTGTAATACCATTATATGACCCTTATACACTTGTCATATGGTTTTGTAACAAATAATTTTATTTTACAGTTGAGTAGACCATGGAAGACTAAGAAACATTTTTAGATCAGTTCAGATTTTGTAAATAGAACATAAAACATCCCAAACAAGTTAAAATTGTCTTAATATAATACCTACTAATTATGTTTCATAAAAACTACAAGCTATTATTAAGCTCCAAACTTAAGAGTACCTACCTGTATGACATGTTATTTTATCAAAGTAGCAAGTATATGGAGATGATTAATATCAAATGAAGATTTCAACTGAAAATTTGAAAATAAACCGAATACAATTGGCACTCAAGGCATTGGTGACAGCTGGCAGTAGTTGACAAATATGTTCACACTCCTCGTTATTGGATTGAGGCTGTCAGGGTACCAGACTGATGTCCGGACCACAGAAAAATTCAAGTTTGAATATTTTTTCTATCTTATTAGATGAGACTTATTGGTAAGTTTTTATTTTTTATTTTATCAGTTGAACAAGCATTGATCAGTTCAGTGTTGAATCTTTCTCTTATTAGGTTTCAGAAACTGTGTTGTTTCAGTAACCTATTATTTCCCCCCTGGAGATCCACATACAGTGCAGGAGTTTCACACTGATTTCCAGTTGTATATTATTAATTTGTTTTCTATCAATGGTTTTCTAACAAGATTAATCAAAAATTAATCTCATTAACTATAATAATGTTGAAACCATTGTTAACTAAAGAAAACTAATCTCAGTCTACGCGGAATCGGTGGGTTATTCCTTGCCAGTAAATATGTATGTGAATCCCTCTCCGACTGAATCAATACTTGCAGCATGTCTATTAGTTTTATTTTTTATTTAATAACACATAGGTAACGAAGTATTTGCCATATTAAACACTAATATTGATTTATTTTGAACCATTGATAAGTACAGACAACAGCTCGTCGACCTACCACAAATCATCGTTTTTATCAATTGAAAATGATTTCTACAAGTCAGGCTTAAAGTTAAAAAATCTGTTGAAGAACTTTTAATTTTTTGGGTGGTAACTTTAAACGTGCTGTTTACCGTACATTGAACAGATGGTTCATTAAAGTTATTTACCAAGATTTCTATTTGAATATAATAAAATAATCATTTTTATAAAATTATTACCATATACCACTTGTACTGGGGTAAAGTTACCTTTTTAAATACCTACCCATTTACTAAGTATGTACATTCTTTTAGATAAATGAGACTAGGTTTAGCTTAAATCATTTTCTTGTTTTCATGATAACATTAAGCAAGCTGATGCCCGCGACTCCGTTTGTGTGAACTTTAGTTTATGCATAAATAATTTCTATTGCGAAAATCGCTATTGCGTCAGTTTCATTTCCCATTTTCATTTAGATTACTTTTTTCGAGTTTATGAGTGATTTGCTTTTTCTTCTTGGTTCACCTGTAAGTATGGTACAACGGTCGTCAGTGTCATCAGTTGACTGCATCAATATACAGAGTTGTATTATCATACGGGGCTGTACCTCCATACAGGGTGGTACCATCAAACAGGATTGTACCATCATACAGGGTTGCACCGTCATACAGGGTTGCACCGTCATACAGGGTTGTACCACTATACAGGGTTGTAACATCATACAAGGTTGTATTATCATACAGGGTTGCACCATTATGCATGGTGGTTACATCATGCAAAGTTAAATTATCATACAGGGTTGTATAGATCTGAAGATGTTTTGATATTCAGAGTTGATTGATTAATTCCAATGATGAATAAAACAACTACACCCGCGTTAGATAAAATTTGAATGAAGTATCTACTTACTAACAGATACTTCATAAAATAACACCTAAAAATTTTTACATCTCAAACTTCAGCAAATCATTAGGTATGTGATCATAATAAATGATTTATTGATTTTGCAACACAACTTTCCTCTTTGAACATCTACATAGTACAAAACGAGGACGAGATTATGGAACATAATTTATTGATTGGACTAACTTACCTAGTGACGTCCAATCCTAATTATATGAAGTAATCTCGTCCTCGTTATAATCCCAGCCCAGCCCTGATTCTAGGTTTTTTAGAAATATATATATATACGAATGTATATATAATTGTATATTTAGTCCTTAATATATGTATACGCTTTTATGACCCCTTTTTTGATGTTGAAAGTTGTGTACCTATTCTTTGAAATAATGACATTAAGATTGACAGATGTCAAACGTGACACCAGGGACAGGATGCCATTGGTTGTGTTTTTTATTTTTTTCAGTATAAATAGCGCTCTAAGGCGCTATACTTTAAACATTGTAGATCGCGTAGTTACACAAAGGTGCCTACTACATAGTACAAAACGAGGACGAGATTACTTCACATAATTAGGATTGGACGTCACTAGGTAAGTTAGTCCAATCAATAAATTATATTCGTATTTATAATGAGGTTTTGTCAGTTATTAATAAAAGGAGGACCTTACCCTACGCTGATAACTTATACTCTTCAATATTTCCTAGACCTCGAGTTAATATTTGATACCAATATTAAAATTTGGAGGTTTCATACATTTTAAAGAATTTACTCCACGTTACTAAAGCGCCATCATTGGCCGCTTGCTATCAAAACGTTGGTACTTTATATTATTTAAATACAAGAAGTTGTTGTATAAATATGCAGTTATCAGATAAGTTAAATCTATGCATATAAGTCCCTGTTTTAACACACAAATAGTTTAAAGTTCTGGATTTTTTGCCTAAGGAAGGCGCTAAAAATTTTTACAGAATGCTAATTTAGTAAACTGGTAACACTCTTATATCAGTTCAATATATCCCACAGGAACATTTAACCGAGATAAAAAGTATCCTTTATGTTAATCTAGATCATACGCTATATGTGCAAAATGTCATCCAAATCCGTTCAGTAGTTTTTGCGTGAAAGAGTACCTACCTAACAAAATTCCATAACATCCATACTTACAAACTTTCGCATTTATAATATTAGTAGGAAATATAATATACTAGCGCTATGGAAAGGGCTATGCTCGGTGTTTCTTTGCGAGATAAAATCAAAAATGAGGAGATCCGTGAACGAACCAAAGTCGCTGACATAGCCCGACGGATTAGCCGGCTGAAGTGGCAGTGGGCGGGGCACATAGCACGTAGAACTGACGGCCGATGGGGCAGAAAGGTTCTGGAATGGAGGCCACGTACCGGCAAGCGCAGCGTAGGACGCCCACCCACAAGGTGAGCAGACGACCTGGTAAAGGTTGCAGGACGACGCTGGATGCAGGCCGCTTCCAATCGGCCGATCTGGAAGTCACTGGGGGAGGCCTATGTTCAGCAGTGGACGTCCTGTGGCTGATGATGATGATGATGATAGGAAACAAATCATCATAATACAACCTGCCAATCTAGCGAATAATGCGGTATTATTCTCAATTTATCGCTCTACATACGTTATCGATATTGTCTCTTTTGTAGCGATTTTCGCTAATCTGTAATAGGAGCGACCCCGCGCTGTTATGTTAATATGACATTAGAGTACAGTCAGACAGGAGGACAAATTTAAATATTTTTACCACAGAGTAAGTATTATACTACGTAAACGCTGTTACTGTCTTATTCAGAGCGCATCCAGACTAAGGTTAATACACTGATTTTTGTACGTTAAAACAGTAGTTTAACCTTAGTCCCAGAATAGCAAATGCACTCTAAATAAGACACTTAGAATAATACGAACTAATTATTTTTAAAATCCCAAAGACAAGCATGTTTTTGGTGAATTATCAGTGAGAATATAAATTGAGTATGATAATAATATTTAACATACACTAAAAACCTTAAGAATCCATTTACTTACACTAAGAACCACAGTTTAAAGTAAGACGCTGTTAAATTTTAACAAATTAAAAGTAGAAAGTTAGAGACGATTTCATAGGTTGTCTGATAAAAAGTGTAACTTTTGTCTTTATTTTGATCGCTACAGTTCTGTACAGCGCATTCTGCTACATGTCATAAGAGGATTTGCAATACATTTATGTGATTTCATTCCGAAAATCGGTACATTTTTTTTATAATCTCACTCGTAGGTACTGTGGCGAATAGCTTAGTATCAGTAAGTAAGTAAGTACTTACTGTTGTCTTTTATTTACGCGAACACGATACATTTAAATGAAACTACTTTTACGGATTATTTCGCGATTTATTAACATTTTATTTAACCTGACGTTTCGAACACTTTACAGCGTTCGTGGTCACAGGTCAAAAACACTAATGACTTAGATACAAATGCTTATCTTTCTGAAAATATCAAATGTAACTTCTTTGTTTGGTGTGCAATAACGAGTACTTATCTATCTACACAAACATTTGTTTCTCGCAGGATTCGAACCAGCAACTATTTTTTTAATCTGGAGAGCGACCCACTAGACAAGACGCTGTATCAATATTATTCAAAAGTATACTTACTAGGAATATCACGCTATCTGTGTACTATCTGTGTTTACACTTCTCGTGTGCAGGGTAATACGTATTCAAATGTGAAAACACTTAAGCTGGAAATGCTGGAAAAAGTGATTACCCTTTTTTGTTAGCTAACTGTACATTAATCCATAGGTTGGTTCCGCCGCGGAGCGAAGCCGCGACCTAATTATGTGCGGTTTAATTAGCTGCCCGTTGCTACCCACCGCTGGGAGCGTTTGATTATCGCTGGGATTTTACGACGGGTGATTACATGTAAATACTACTAAAACGGGAGATGATTATTATTTTATTTAAATAGGTTCAACAACAACCTACTTTGACCTACCAACCTACCTGAGATTAAAATTAAAAAGGTATCTGTTAAAATAAGTTTTCGAATAATACACAAGATTTGGCATACATTTAATATTTAAAAAAACTTATTAACTGAATCTGCATGACTCAAAATAAACTGATATCCCCTAGGAATTAGGATTATGGTCTTGGTTACCTACTACCGAAAAAACGTGTGCAGTTCGCGAGCGTTCCGCGAGCCGCGCATTCGCCGCGCGTTCTTGGGGGCGTACAAATCTGGCGATAATCTAAGCTAAGCGATAAAATAACTTTGCCAAACAAACATATGCCGTAATATGTATATTTTAACCTTTCTTACTAGATCGATCAGTCTGTATTTAATTAAAGACTGAAATTTGTTGCCATATTTCGACCCATGTCTAAATGTCAAATAGTCCAATTTCATGAAACCATATTCTGAAATAAGTATGACTCAATCTTACTGAAACATTTTATATTCTAGAACTTTTTCTTTGGCTTTATCATAATATTGGATTTCTCATATCACCTTTCATGCTCAGTACGAGAAAATATCGGTATTTGATGGAATCCAAACCAATACACTTCGACAACCGAAGGCTGTATCGGAGGGCTTTGAGAGACCCCTTTGATGTGGAGGCTTGAATTTCAAAGGTCGCGATCCAATCGCAAATACGTTTCAAGGATCTGTTCTACATAAGCTAACCGCGACCACAAAAAATCTGGCGGCCTATTACGGATATAAAATGGTTCGTTGATTCGAACGTAGGCCTAATAAATGAAAATAACCAATCACTTGTATCAAACCTTTGGCAATTTGTGTACTATTATAAGCGGTCGTGTTTTTAACACGGCTAGTTTAAGTTGGTCTTGTTTTTTGATTGACAAAGGATTGATACAAGGAGATGGTAATTTTAATCGGTTGGCTTTATATGTCCGAACGATACACTTTCGTAGTAGGCCTCCGACTCGAATAGTTAATAGTAAAATTGGAATTAACCGAAATTTTCTAAAACTTTTTCAAACGTGTATCAAAATCAGAACCAGCTACTCTTCAAACTGACATTAGGACCTAGGAATCTTGTAAACGTGTTACAATAATCCTAGAACTGGCATGTAAACTCACGGCCAAAATTAATATAATATGTAGCATGTTGCTGACGCTTCGTGACACGCCTTACTTGACATGTAATTACGCGCTAGAACGCGATACGTCGTGACGTCATACGTGGTTAGGGTTGATACAAATTGTCAGAACGACGGATTTGCAAATGTGCCGGGATTTTGATAAAATATGTTGCTTACATTTGAAATTGGATGTTTACATAATGTTAGGTGGTAATAGTTTGTTACGAGATTGCTACCATGTACATACCTTATTTTTGAGTTCTCACAAACAACAACAAACTATTCTAATGTTAGTGACCATGAAAATTTAAAACAATATATTAGGTGGTAATATTTGATAAGTGAACTAACCAAAATGTACTGCATACTAAATACTAGATATGGAATACTGACGAAATTTAATACTAAATTTATAATTCTAAACACTTATTTGTACGCTACTTATAAGCATATTTTAATATCCGACCAAACCCAACGTTACACACAAAATAAGACAAATAAATATTTTGAGTTTGAGAAATATTCGACGAAATCGCAAAATTACGAAAGTTAAATCTATTTTTCGTTTTAATAGTTTTCAGAAATCAACTAAGAAATCTTTGACAGAAATCGAACAAAAAATGATGAGCATTATTGTCATGCTATTAGTTTCTGCACAAAATTACTTTTGTCGGTGTTAAGCCTTATGAATTTATGTAAACCCTAGCACAGCATATGAGCTGTCACTTGTTAGTACATACACTTGAATTATCGAACGGTTTCGATAACCTCGAAGCGTATTTTAAGGACCAACCGTAGCATATTAGATACTAATTAAATTTGACAGACGTCAAATGTGGCTTCTCTGAGATTTTCAGTGCCTACAGCCACGGACGTAAAAAAAATACGGACGTAACCTCGTCTAACCATAAGTGAAGCATAATAATGGCCGCCCGTTTAGGCTGTGTGCGTGATTTAAGGGTTGCTATATAAACCATCAAATTCCCTGCTGTTTGGTGGTACCAATCGATCTCAGTTTACTTATGTAATTTACATATTTTTTTTTACAGAAATATAAACGGTTGATCTATGTTGACCTACCAAACATATTTTTTTATGATCACTGTGATAGAAAATAAAACACATGTTACGTATAAAGAAATATATTTTTACACATGACAATAATATTGATAAGGTTATGACTATCTATAAAATTTACCCCTTAATAACAAAAAGTAAAATTGAAAAATTTGGAAAACCCCACGACGCTTAATACGTAATTAAAAAAGGATAAAAATTCTACTAGTCAGGCCTTTCATTGGATACCCATATTGAGGGAGTTTAACAAAAATATGTAATCCGCCGTTTTGTTACGGCGGCCATCTTGGACCGATTTTCATCAAACATAGCTAAAAACACTCTCGACTAATTAATCATTCAAACGAAAAAAACTAAACCAAAATCGGTTCATCCGTTCGGGAGCTAAGATGCCACACACACACAAACACACACAGACACGTCAAACTTATAACACCCCGTCGTTTTTGCGTCGGGGGTTAAAATCAAAAATACGTTTACATCATATATCATAATGGTATAATAATAATGTTAAGTACGTATATTATTATTATAATAAATAAAGATGCGATAAAATCCTTTATGTTGTGTCAACTTTTTGTACACTTGTCTTTTGTTGTCTAATGTAGGGGAAATACTTTTTATTTTAGAAATATGATGATATACGTAAGAGATATTTAATATTAAAAGTATGGGGATCTTTTATTTTACTTTTGAGAAACGGTACCCAAAAACTGACGAAATCTGATTTCAGAGAGTCACATACATAGTTTGTTGCATACAAATATAGATTTCCCCACCTTTAGGGTAATTTTCCCGTTAATAAAGTGACAACACTGTTGCATTTTACCTCTAGAATTCTCGGCAAAGTATTTAAAACATATTTTTTTTTTATCACGAATCGTAATAACTTAGGTATGATAGGTGATTCCATGTGACTTTTTACGTTTACTCATGTAGTTTTTACATGATTTAACAACACAAGACGGCATTTTTGAAAAATAAATCGTTGACACAACGAACGCATTTACTACGTGTCACTGGCGCCGTCACTCGGGGCGAAATGGCGGCGGGTTGTCGTACCTGGTGTGTATGCGTGAGTGTAGATCATGTACAACAAACGAAATTGTAGTACCTTGCATGCTTCATATTTTTTTGATGTGATGTTACGTCCGTATTTTTTTTACGTCCGTGGACTACAGCAATATTTTTTAAATAGTGGAGTTGTTTTGCAATCGTGTAATTTAGTTTTTTATGTTAGTCACTTAAGTTTTAAACACGAGTTCGAGTTTCCACTATTACAGTATTATTACAGTATCTAGTTCGCATGTAACAATAAAAAACAATTAAATTTGCACTGGAGTAAGTTAATTTGTACAAGAAAAATATTTCCACGAAAATTTATTGTGATGACGATGATGAAACATTTATGCATTAAAAATATAATGAAAATAACAATATATGACGTCAAAATATGTCGAAGAAAGCAACGTTTCAGAATAGGAGTTAAAGAAATGAGTTTGCATTACGAACTCATTTTACTTTTTACTTCGAAAATGACCCGATATAAATTTTCTTAGATTCGCATGTTGTTCCCATCCCATGGGTATAAAAGTTGTTTTATTTTAATTACATTTTGTGTACTGGTTTTCTTCTACCACATTTTTTTTGTACATCTGCAAGACCTTGCCATTTAAATATTTAGTGAGTGACAATGGATTCAGACTTGTAATTGTAAGTTAATCTTTAAACTGGTGGTGACATATCACTAGCAAGTGTATTTATATAATGTTAGTTACAGACTCATAGGTTGCATTCAAAGTCAAAGTCAAAGTCATTTATTTTTGCAAATTGGCCTAAAAAGCAAAAATCAATGGCACTTTTACATGTCCCAATTTTTTTTCCTACCACCGCTTCGGGACTACATACCGGCTGGTGATGAGAAGACTAAAAATAACATCGTTAAAAGATCAGCTCAGACCAAGGACAGGACTAAGAAGCCACGATTGGAGTTAAATGTTTTTGATTCAGATCCTGTTTTAATGCCAATTGTCTTCATAATTGATCTTGTGATGAGATCGGACACAACTTTTTAAAAACTAACCAAGTGTATATAGCAAATAATTATGAATCGGCAAATACTTTCTAAAACTAACTAAAAGCAATCATTACGAGATCCCGCTCAACGGCAAAATAGCAACATGTCATAACAATTAGTAACAGATAGCTGTCTGATATAACTCCGTTTTGGGATAAGTTATTATTTAAATGTTTTGTCGTCGCTATCCCAACGGAATAAAGTTCAAAATGTTTGAATATAATAGAAATAGAAAATTAAAGCATTGCGTTTATGAAAGAACAGTTCATTAGGGCTGACAGCTCTTGAGAACTTTTCAAAACGTTTTTAAAGTATGCTTCACAGTTAACTAATTAATAAAAAGAAATACTATATTATAATATACCATATAGGGTGTACAAAAGAATAAAGCACCATATACGTCAACTTTTTTTATAGGAGCAGAATCGAATTTTAGAAGGGTTGTATTAAGATCACGAGGTTTTAAGAACTGTCCTATTCTTTTGTAGAACCTGTATAATGTATGTATAAGTACCTATAACTTCTTTTCGTTTTTTCTTGACGTTTGGTTTACATTTAGCAACGTTTTCGTAAGGTTATATAGTTCATAAAGAATAATGTATTTGTGTAACAAACTGACCATACTAGCAGTACTGTAGACTATCCTATAGCTCGCACTGGGACTGCAAATTGATAGAGGGACTGCAAATCTTGTAAATTATTAAACCTTACTGTCAGATGTAGGGAGTCAAGCAAGTCCTTTGACTAGGCTTTACGACTACAATCAAACTCCAGAAACACCGGATTGTACTTCATGTCATTAAATATAGACAGCATGGTCACTTACAACCACAGCGTGGGTTGTTGATAAACAACTATGGTTACCTAGATTATTATAACTTAATTGAGTAATAGTTTTTTATTTGGCGGTCAACACTAAGCTACACGTACACATATCTGATCTTATTAAATCATGCTAATTTTCATTCTAATTTAAAATAAAACTCAAATAAATAATTCATCGTCAAGATCATCACCGAAGCCTACAGATAAGCTTTCATTTACATGGCGCGATAGCGCGCACGCGCCGCTTTGTACATGCGCGAGTGACAAATGGAAGTGACTTTTTTAGCCTTCGGTGTATCCCAGGCAAAGACATAAATAAGATGTTCAGCCTATATCTTGATGAACCTTGGTTCAATGTGTAATAAATATGTTATTAGTGTGCATGTTTTATGTTCAATCACGCTTTAACGGCTAAGTGGAATAAATGAGCGTCGAACTTTCAGTCAGTGCCGTATAGGGCGTGATTTTCCAATTACATGCAGAATTTCCGAAATTATTTGCAATATTATCTACACCTATCATAGTTCATTGAAAAGTAGTAGTAAAACACTACAAACTAAAAAGTCAAAAATAAAATAAATTAATTAAAAAATCAAAAAACCCGACTCCGTAAAAAGTGAACTTAAAAGATGAAAACAAGATTTAAATAATCAATTTGCAGTCGGAGGCATCAAATCCTTTAACATCATAATGATGATTGACTTGGTATGCACTGCGTTAGTAACCTATTTAAGTAATTTAAATTTTTTCATTTCAATTTAAATCCGTGTGGAAAAAGTCGAATCAAGTAACTTATTTTTGATGCCTCAGACTGCAAATTAATTCTTTAAATCTTGTTTTCATATTTTAAGTATACTTTTTACGCAATTGGGTTTTTTTATTTTTTTATTTTCTTAATTATTTAAATTTTATTGAACACTTTTTATTATATCGTTTTTTTGTTGCTTTTTTTCGTCTTTTCAATCCGAATACCTAACTAAGTTCAAATGCATAAGGTATGCAGTGTAAAAAAAGGTTTTTTTTAAACTCAAAATGCATAACGCAATGCAAAACTTTTTCAAAGTAATAAATAGAAGATTGTACAACAAATGCATATTAAAACGCACCATTTTACCCGAGACGACGTACCCTCCCGAGCCGCAGGCGGAAAGGAGGAAAATCAAGTCAAGGGCAATATGGGTTTTATATACTCTGCTTTTCACTTCGATTGCGAGGAAATTAAGCAGCAACATTGCAAAAAAAACATAAAACAATTTCAAAGAAAACATAAGAACGCCAATATTTTCCGCCAATATACTTTTTTTATACGTGGCCTTATGAAAAGCGATTTTATGCCGCCTATAACCAGCTTAAAGATGAACTTTACGAGCATGAGAAGTGAAAAATGCTTTTTATATGCCACTTTCAGCTCATTTAACTCTTTCGCATAATCATGGCCAATTAGCCATTCGAAACTTGAACTTTCATTGTTCCGCCCAAGACGCTAGATCGCAATTAGGAGCAATTTGTTGAGTGGTGGCATAGTGGTGGTGTTTCCGGTCGTTGTCGCTAATTGTCTGAATTAATTGTGAAGCGTAATCACACACAACACAATTACTTAGAGGCCTGTCAACGCTATCATTAAAGGCTTGATTTTAAATATCAAAAAATAATAATTGTGCACCTTGCTTGGGAAAATATTACTATTATTTTCACACTTATTGAGCTCGGCAGAGACACATTTCACTTCACTGTGACTTTTAGCATTAACAATCAAATTAAAACACTATTGGAACTCAATGCATCCGTCAAGTCGTCTATATAGCGGATGCTAGTGATCGATCGCAATCACGAGTCGCTAAAACGCGACATAGTATCGTTGCAGTCGCAAAATCGACGATCACGGATGCGTTGGGAGAGGCCTAGGCCCTAGGATATATAGGTAAAGGGATAAAATCCGAAACGAGATCATCAAGCAGAGGACTAAAGTAATGAACATAGTCCAAAAATGTAGGAAGTGGCAGTGGGCTGGCCACATTTGTCGCAGGACCAATGAAAGGTAGATTAAACGGGTTCTCAAGTGGAAACCACGCCTTGATAAACGTATTGTAGGACGCCTCCCAGCTCGATGGACCGACAATCTTAACCTTAGGAAGATGGCTGGCAGTTGATGGATGAAAAAAGCGGGAGATCGTGCTCTTTGGCGCTCTTTGGGGAGGCTTATGTCCAGCAGTGGACTGCAATAGGCTGACACGTTGATGATGATGATAGGCCCTAGGACCTATGTCCTAAGGTAGACTGCGTGGTCTAATTACGAGGATGGATGGACTCAATATCTTGTCGAAGAAATCATCAAGGAAATATTGGAGAATACGAACTATTGTCTATGAACTAAAACTGAACACTAAGTCACAGCATATTAAACAAGTTAATTGCGCTGAATTACGCATAAGCAGGTCCCGTATTAAAGTGAAACATCGTTTCCTTTCATCAAAGACATTTTCACATTTCCTTTACATTCGCCATAATTTATGATAACAAGCTATTGCCATGTTTGAATTGTTAATCTAACCTGCGTGTCGAATTGTTGCCATAAAATCTGAATTAAGTATTATAACCTGCCATAAACCCGTTTGTAAGCAAGTCAGGTTTATAAAATGATTTGATGACTACTAAAAACTATTAAGAGCAAGGTAGGGAAAAGTTAGACACTCAAAGACGTCCTACGTCTTTTTCATCACACCACTTTTATCTAACCGCCAACAAAGTTGTTGATTCTTCGATTCGATCGAGACTTGGGCAGTGCTACTTACAGTCTCTCCAGCGGTGTCATATTGATTATCGGTACATCGAGGTGCTAAAATGTTTATATAAAAACACCAATATGACGGTCCGAGTACAGGAGCAAAGCACAAATGCTATTCCTCTGCAGCGAAGCGAAAAAAGATTGATAATTTATTGTAACTGTTTCGGATGTGAACCTTCTGTATATTTATTTTATTCTGTGCAAGAACGCCGGACATGGTGTCGCCATCACTGAGGTCCCGGTTTCGATTCCCGGTAGGGTCAATGTAGAAAACGAACTTTTCTATATTGTCTCGGGTCTGGTTGTTGTGGTACCCTCATTGTTTCCGATTTCCATAACACATGTGTTTTGGCTACTTACCTTAGGATCAGAGCAATGTATGTGATATTATAGCCTGAAAAATCGGCCAAGTACGAGTCGGACTCGCGCACAAAGGATATCGCACCATTATCTATAAATCCGAGCAAAAAAAAATTACGTTTGTTGTATGGGAGCCCCCTTAAATATTTATTTTATTATGGTTTTTTGTATTTGTTGTTATAGCCGCAACAGAAATTACATCATCTCAAAAAAATACAACTGTCTAGCTACCACGGTTCATGAGATACAGCCTGATGACAGACGGACAGACAGACAGACAGACGGACAGCGGAGCCTCAGTAATAGGGTCCCGTTTTACCCTTTGGGTACGGAACCCTAAAAAAGGTATAGCTTGTACTACAGCGACTAAATCAGACCTTTGTGAGTAATCAAAATTAAATGGTATCGGTGGGATCTAGACTAACATCAAAATGTAAAAAAAAAACTTCCTTTATACCGGATGTAACAGATATGTTCAATAAAACTTTATGGGGCATTCCTCTGCTTAAACACAACAACTGTTTTATGTGACTAATAACTAAAAAAAATTTAACCCCTGTATACACCGAGAAATTTTAGTGGTTGTTTTCCCGCGGCAGAACGATTTACCTTTAGTAATACTATCGACCCATGTGAATTATTTTTGTTTTTGAATAAAAATATTTTTATTATTAGAATAGTTTTTTACGGGATTGCTACCATGTACCTTATTTTTGAGTTCCCGATATTTCGGCACTGTTGCAAGCGCCATGATCACGGAAAAAACAACAAACTGCTGTTTCGCGGTCAGATACTGTTAGTGTTGTGTGTCGAGAACAGGTGCGAGAAAATAGTGAGTTTGTAGACAATGGTACCGACGCGTGCAATAAAAGACAGCGAAAGAGGGTAGACCGATATGTTTGCCCTTAACAACTTACCCGCAAGATCTTCAGTTACTCCGTGATCATGGCGCTTGCAACAGTGCCGAAATATCGGGAACTCAAAAATAAGGTACATGGTAGCAATCCCGTAACAAACTATTCTAATGTTAGTGACCATGAAAGTTTAATACAATATTTTTATTCTCAACTCATTAAAAAGTTACCATCAACTCGAAAGCGTGAGGAACGATAGTTTTTATTACGGGATGTGACGTATTTGGGTACTGCATGACGCACAAAATAAATGTTTTAAATAAAAGACTCTCCCGCACAAAGTTATACAGCATAAACTCGTCGCACATCGCACATTCATCACAGGCGCTACGTACAGGCGATTTGAATTAAATAAAAAAAAACTTCATTAATCTATTGTACTACTAAGATAGAATCATTTTACTGCGGGAAAACAACACTAAAATTTCTCTGTGTATTGCAATAGCACGATCTAGTATGTAGGCGGTAGTAATGTTTTTTACACGATTTCGAAGTTGGAAAAGTTGTAGTTTTTTTTTCTTTTGTCACCTACTGTGAGGAATATGTCGAATAACAAATCACCCTGTATCTATGTCTAACATGTACTAAATACACATGATGTTCATCATCATCATCATCATTTCAGTCACAGAACGACCAGACTGCTGAACACACTGTCTGTCCGTCTGTCACCAGCCTGTATCTCGTGAACTTAAACTTTCACAGATGATGTATTTCTGTTGCCGCTATAACAACAAATACTAAAAACTAGAATAAAATAAATATTTAAGGGGGCTCCCATACCACCAGCGTGCTTTTTTTTATCGTTTTTATAGATAATGGTGCGGAACCCTTCCTGCGCGAGTCTTACTCGCACTTAGCTGGTTTTTATAAATAACAATGCGCAGCGGAACCCTTCGTGCTTGAGTCCGACTCGCACTTGTCCGGTTTTTTAAAGTATTTTTCCTATTACCGGTACGACGTAACTTTCCTCGCTGAAAGTTCGTGATCCGATAGATCACGTCAATCAAGCAGCCAACCGTTTATATGTCTCCTGCGCGTTTTATCGCCGCGATATTTAATCATGTGACGTAAACAGACATGTTTATTGGGTGAGATTTCTTCGCGAAACTTGAGGGTAGTGCACACAAGTTACAACGCCACAAAGGAATTCCTTAATTTTAATTTTAAGTAATACTTTGTAGCGCTACCAACAACATTTTATGATGTTTAACTTGTAATTGGGACACATATTTTATGATCTGCTTTATTTAAAATTTGACACCTTTTTGTACCTGTGATGCACAACGAAGAAAGTTTGAATTTAAATTGGTATATTAGGTGTAAAAAAAAACAAAAAAAAATTGAATATTTAATTTGATTATAATGGAAAATTATAAGGTATTTTGTAGTACAGACCGCACTTCGCCGTCATTTTATAATTATACTAAGTCGATTTAAATGTCTTTTTTCTACTTGTAAATACTTAGTTTGTCTGTGTATTGTCACCCTTAGTAGCGAACGTCAGCAGGAAATACAACAACATTTATGATCGCATCTAGAAAGCTGCGCGTGATCACACGACGATTTTCTGCAGCGGCCGATCGATAGACCTCGTGTCACAGATTAATCTTCCGTTTTTACACTTTTGACATGTTTTAGCAACTTTGACAGGTGAAATTTAAGATCTAGAGATCGTTATTATCTGTCTAAAGTCTGTCACAAACTTTTACTATTTTTATCAATGTTGGTGATATTTTTTTTGTTGGGAATACTTTGGCGCAGCAATAAAAACGCAGTCCTTTTACAGATTATCATTGTAAGCCTTTGTAAGTCCACTGCTGGATATGGGCCATAGTTAAATGTGTTTTTAAATTTTATTTGCATTTCTTCTTTTTGTTTGTAGGGTTTCGTACCCAAAGGGTATAACAGGACCCTATAACTAAGACTCCACTGTCCGCCGGTTTTTTTATAACTGGCAAACCACTTATTTGTATCCTGTATGCTCGGAATACACAAGACAACAATTGATATAACAATGGCCCGCGCAGAAATGTGTGCGCGACGCGAGCTTATGAGAAGGTACCAAATCAACTTTTTTTTTCTTTCTTTCATAGAACGCCAAAGCAATGTAAATTGTGATACCTGAATTGAAATTTTAGCGTTAAGTATTTATTTACTTAGTTTTATGAGTATTGATTTTAATAATATTATACGCCTCACTGATATTTGTAAGTATGCCACGTCTATTTATGTGTATTTATTTATTTCTTATTTAATAAGCAAATTGAATCGAGTGTGATTCATAAACCACATTAAATAAGACATCAAAATATTACACATTAATCATAGCACCGTGTTTAAGTTACATATAAACATAATACCCGACAGTTTTTGTAACAGCTTACAAAGATAAATATCGCTTTGCATAATAACTGTGTAATTCATAATACGGGGAGCTAAAGACATAATTCAATTAAGAACAGTAACGCCTTAATTTAAAAATTAATTAATTTTATTATATAGGGGACTATTTTTAGTCAATTTTTTTAAGGTTCTACTGCACAAATACAGGAACATCGAAAACTGAAAAAGCACTAAGCAGAATTCAATTTCAATTATTTAAAAACAGGTAATATTTTAAAACAATCACAAATGACGTTGTTATATGATAATGTGTTATTTTTTTTAACATTAAGAGAAGCTTTTTTGAGAAGAGAAGCTGTTATTTTTTTTAAATTAAGTTGCTTAAAATTTTGCGAAACTAAAAAAATAATGAATTCCTTATACAAAATGGCCGGTCAGCTATTACGATTTGTAGGAGGAAGTGTATTTTTATATATAATTTACTCTGTTGAAATGTATTAGATCTGTCATCGTTTGTGTAAAAGTCGATACTGCCAATTTGACCCAAATATGACCATAATCGAGTGCAAAACCTTACAAGCGAACTTACTATCCCTTCCTACATTATGTATTAACTGTGTATTTCTTAGCACGGGGATCTAAAGAACAATAAGTTATAAGAATTAAGAAAAGTAGGCACTTTCACCGCGCGAAGAAAGCGTGTTCCTAAATTAACAACCTGTAACAGTACGATAAAAGATTAAAAATAATATAAATTTATCTTTTCGCTTGATAATTTGTTAATTAAAATGTTGGTTTTAATTAATAAAGTTAATTGTATCGCGTGACATTCTTGTCGCATATGAATCAATGCGTCTAATGTTTTGTAATTTGCTTTTAAGAAATTATGGTCTACTCGAAATCAGATAATTTAATATGAAATTTAATACGATAAAATACGTCCGCACATTAATATTTTATAGCCCGATTTCATAAAATTATTTATTTTGATCCGGATTACACACATTTACTGAGATTTAAATTATTAAAGCAGGTTAAAATCAAATTTTAAACTTGATAACAAAGTTATAAACAAGTTAATTTCAAAAGCGAGTTTAATATTTTATATCTTAGTTTAAAACTTAAATCACACTTGTTATGTATGGGACTCGTCGAATGAGTTTATACTTACAAGTTTTATTAGTAGCCATTGAAGAGTTCCATTATTGTAATCTTGGCTTCATCATCAAGATTTCTTTAATGGAAAATATAAATTATTGTTTTGTCATCCGAACGTCATTTATACTTACTAGCGGCATGGATGCTAAGCGCTGGGCGAAAGATGCGCAGAAGACCATTACGATTACGTGATTGGCTAGTCATGCGTGCGACGCCCCTGCACTGCCGGCCGGGATTAGTTGTTAGCTCCGCGCACACGCGTCTCTGTTAGAATGATCGTCTCGTAGGATGCGCAAATCGATCCCTACTCTTTGCCCCAGAGCGGTCAGCATCGGTGTCGGAGACTGAACAAAGATTTATCGACACGACAGGTAGAAATAGGTTTAAAAATACCTTTTAAGATGTCAATAGTTAATTAGTTCGTTTCAAGTGACGCTAATAAAAGCAAGCTGAAAATCAAAGGAAAAATAAGCATTGACTTATATTAATCTTTAAATCACACTACAAACAAAATATTGTACTTAATTGCTACATTTAATTAATTTTCAATGAGTTAATAGTTAGTTATTGGTTGTGAGAACTCCTTCTAGATAGCATAATAAGATAATTATTCATATTTCACCATCGTTCCATTCGCTTTAAAGACATTTACGATGTGCTTAAAAAACACTTCAGAAATATGAATTTACTTATAAACCTTTATTTACACGCAAACAACAATTTATAGTGTCTGTCTGTCACAGATTTTGTTGTGCATTTAGTAATTTATGACGCCGTAAAAATATTTATCATCAATGCATAAATATTTTAAATGACATTGTGAAAGTGGATTTCTCAAAACTGAATATCTCTTTTGTACAAAATCGAGCATCCAATTCTTTTTAGGGTCAAATGTATGTGGTTAGTACTAAAGTAAGTTTTGGAACTTTAATGGGATTTGTAATATTTCTACAACTATACTGCACAATTAACTATACAGGGTGTACAAAAGAATGGGACACTCCTTAAAACCACGTGATCAGCTGGTGATATACAACTACTTTTCCTATGGGAGCAATATCGAAATCTTGATTTATCATCGGCGTACGCGAATAAATTTGTACGAAGCAGCTAAAAAGAATCTCGATTTCGATGTTGCCTCCATAGAAAAAGTTGTTGTATATGATTTTAAGTGGTGTCCCATTCTTTTTTACATCCTGTATCATAGTCAATCTGACACGTGTTGCCGCGGCAACCGATCAGAGAAAGCTTTCCTTAAACAGACTCAACTCCGTCCGAAAATCGGAGTTATGATAGGTATGACACTCAGTGTAGATTGTATCTACGAAAATACATACCTGTGAGTCTTACGCTCCTTGTTTTCACAAAAGAAAGTACAAGATAAAGTACTTTTGTCTTAATTATTTTAGAAGTAATAGTAAGACGTTATTATTACTGTCATCATTACTGAAATGGAATAAATCCAATAGTAATCCACTCGCCCACAAAACAAGAAAACTTCAGCAAACTCACATAAGTTCGTTTCCCAATTGACCCAACCCGGAAGAACAGTAATAGATCCACTTTATATTTGACCCGAACGGGAAGCGAACTAAGTACTTTGCTACTTTCCATTACTGACTTTGTTTGCTTCTTGTCCTTGACTGTTGACTTTCGCGATAGTGCAAGGCAAAATGTTTGGTTTGAAAAGTTATTTATTTCGTGTAATTTTCAGGCTTAATTATCGAGGCTAATGTGTGACAAACTTATGCCCAAAAAATTTACAAAAATAGCAAAATGTTTGAAAACATGTAACAACGAGTCATTATATTATTGAAGTGATAAATTTTGTTTAACCCTGTATGATATGGGAGAGAGGCCGCTCCAGGCACAAGTGATTTCACGCCTAAAAGGAGTGGTTCTGCTTGTGCATGTAACCTAATATTACTTTGAATAAATCATTTTCATTTTTTTCATTTCAACACCAATTTACACCGAACGTAAAGTCGACAGTTCGACAATTCATCAAGATATCACATCAGAAAACATCGAATTTTCTTCATTGGTGTTGGAACTCTGTTCGTTTGACTATAAATTGAGAACTGAATGAGAAAATTTAAAACCAATTTCAAATTTTCTACCAATTGGTAGTGCGATGAAGTTCGATATCGATTAGGTACTTACGTAAAATATTTCTTTATACAATAAAGTTTTGAGGTTTTGAAATGAAAATTAGTGGACATTCGATGATTTTTGAAGATAAGTTGGTAAATATCTGTAAACTTGAAACATTCATGTTGTTAAAGATTTACCTAAATTTGGTCGGCTCAGCATTTTCTGGGAGAGGCATTTGTAAAATTAAATTTTATTAAATAAAATAACAACATTTAAATCCTTACATCGTGACAATGACAATTGGTGATCTCCGACGCATATTAACTTAATAGACATACAGTTACTTCCAGGAAAATTGATCAACTATCCTTTTTTCATTAGTGATACTCAACTGAATCTAAGAATACAGCTAAGCATTTAGTTGAGGTCACTCGCTGATTATTCCAAGGGCAGATTACCATAATACCGTACCTTCGTCAGGGAGACGTCCCGTGGTATCCCTAAATACGAATTTGGCTTGCAAGGATTAACGGTTAAAAAGGGCTCTTGGGATTTTGCTTAGCGATGTGGCGAGATTAAAAAGCCATATAGTTACGACCCTTAAGGGACCCCCCCTCCCCCACACTAGCGTATTTCAAGCGACGACGTCGTGGCAGGCAGCGTCCAATCAGTGATGACGCAACGCTTGCGCAGCAGCATTTACTTAATGCTGATTGGACACTGCCACGCCGTCGACGCTCTAAAGACGCTAGTGTGGGGGGTCCCTTAAGGGTCGAAACTATATGGCTTTTTAATCTCGCCACATCGTTAAGCAAGGGAGGCCTAAGACCACCACAGCCAGCGTCTCTAGCCATTGGCTTCCTGCAACCTTCACTAAGCTGGTAAGCTTAATAAGCATGTTATATATTGTACACCTCTAATATAAATAAATTGTAGGTATTGAAGTCGTTGTATTTACGTCACTGAATGTGGTAATTGAACTTTTCGATTCCGTTGAGAGCATTTATGGGATTACAAATAGTAAATTATGACATTTAAAAGAAGCAAATGAGCCTGGGTGCAATTTCGTTATATTTTTTTAAACATCTAAAATATTTCACAAGTGTACATACATATTAGTGTTTTTTTTATACAGGATGTTGTTTTAGTCTTAAAGACTTAACACTTAGTTAGCCAAGTGGAAGCTAACGCAAGCTGAACACTGCAGGTCTGCCTCATTTGTTAGTGTAGCTAAATAGGATTTAATAGATCACCTCGTCTTTCTGGTTCAAGTCTTACGAGTAAGCGAAAGTACCTAATTAAGTACTAGTAGGATATCTCTGGATATCCCTGCTATTGACATATCTTTGTCAATATAAAACTATGATGTACCTATACACTACTTAAAATAAAAAACGTATCTGGGAGTTGGGACCTAAATTAGGTTATAATGTATACAACCAGCCAATGGAAAATCCTACATTAACAATAATATTGTTATATGTGGTGCAAGCTAAATGCACGCCATCATGTTTCTGAAGCCTATGATTGCCACAAAACGAGACAATAGAAAATTAGTTGTTTATGGGTCACCGGACCCCCATAGTGCTCAATGTGTTAATTGTGTGTGTGTGTGTGTGTGTGTGTGTGTTAAAAAGCTTTTACTTTTTCGACTCTTTTACCGCGACTTCTCCTCACATAAACATGCTAAAAATAGTGCAGTGCAGTCTCCAAGCTAGCGCATCCCGCGCAAGAGAAACAACATTAATCGCCTTATCTAGTTAACGAGTTGCCACTCGCGATCTGTCTTGACGATATAATCTAATGTAAAGGAAAGTAAGCCTACTTAAATAAGATGTAACTTTATTGCTTATCTTCCTTTTTCAAGGGTGATTCTAGTGCCAATATGCAACCACTTATGCAACCCATATCAAAAATCCCCAACCAACGAAAATCCCCTAAAAGTCAGATCAGCCTTTATAGTTTCAGAAATTCTGAAACAGCCTTGATGACTATTAGAATGTTAGTTCTGATCAAAGATAAAAATTTGTGCAACATTGTTTGAATTTAAAACGTCCAGTTTGTCTTATTTTACCTACTACCCGTTGACGCTTCCGTGGAATGTTCGTTCTATCTCCAACTGTCTACCCATCGCCACGTCACTCGCCCTATCATTGCCGCAACGTCATTTCACAAGCGTGTTTATTGCATATTCGGCACCTTAATATTCTTTAAAAACCATTAAAACCATTAAAACCAATTTATTTCTGTAAATAGGCTTAAACTAAGCGCTTTTACACGTCCCAATATTTTTTTTCCCTACCACTACTTCAGGACAGTTTTGGGCTAGCGCCGAGAAGAAGTAGCGCAAGAAACTCGGTCACTATTGTCAGCCTCTTTTTAAATAGTATATATTTTACGTTACAAGATAAATGTACCTGTGCGAGCAGGGCAGTATTTATTTCCAAATATTTTTATCGTTTATATAATCATTAACAGTATAATATCCTTTTTTCATTAAAGTTGTTTTAATATGCGATTTAAATTTTAACAGGGGCAGTTCTACAATAGTCGCTGGTAATTTATTAAAAAAGCGGATACATTTTCCCATAAACGAATTACCCACTTTATGCAGTCTGAAATTGGGAACGGCAAGCTTATTCTTATTCCGTGTGTTAAGATTATGAATGTCACTTTTCTTAAGGAATAAGGACAGGTTTTTGCGGATGTACATTATATTTTAATAAATAAATTGGGATGCTACTGTAAGTATATTAATTTCTTTAAACAGTTCTTTTAAGGAGTCTCGGGGTCCAAGGCCGTAAATTGCCCGTACAGCTCTCTTCTGCAGTACAAATATAGATTCAATATCTGCTGCTGAGCCCCATAACAATATTCCATATGACATTATACTATGAAAATAGCTAAAATACACCAATCTTGCCGTTTCAACATCAGTCAGTTGTCTTATCTTTCTCACGGCATAAGCAGCAGAGCTAAGTCTTCCCGACAGAGTCTCGATATGCGCACCCCATTGCAAACGGGAATCTAAAGTGATTCCTAAAAATGTAGTGGAACTAGATGTATTAAGTTGTTCATCTTTTACAGTAATATGTGTTGAGACAAGTTTTACGTTGGGCATTGTGAATTTGATGCACTTTGTTTTATTTGCATTGAGCATAAGATTATTGGTGGTGAACCAATGCAATACTTGCGAGAGTGCATTATTTACATCGTCAAATGAGTCTTTACCTCTCTTGATTTTAAAAATCAATGAAGTATCATCTGCAAATAACACTGTCTCACAGAGGTCTTTCGTAAAAGATGGAAGGTCATTTATGTAAATTAGAAAGAGCAGAGGCCCTAATATCGATCCCTGCGGCACGCCCATAGTAAGAGGCGACCCAGAAGACTCAGCTCCATTGATACAAACTTTTTGTGTTCTGCCTGTGAGATAAGAGTTTACTAATTCTGAGGCATCGCATGAAACACCATAGTGTCTAAGTTTTTTCAGTAATGTTTGATGGTCCACACAATCAAAAGCCTTAGAAAGATCACAAAAAACTCCCAAAGCGTCCTGCCTACTTTCCCAAGCATCAAACACGTGTTTCAAGAGTGCAACTCCAGCATCTGTAGTGCTTCTACCTTTCGTGAAGCCATATTGTTTGCTATGTAACAATTTATTAAGGACAAAGTGTGATAAAAGTTGATTGAAAATTACTTTTTCAAAAACTTTACTAAGTACCGGTAAAATTGAAATTGGTCGAAAATTTGAAGGATCATTTTTCTCGCCTGATTTATATAAAGGAATTATCTTACTAAATTTCAACAAAGTAGGAAACTGTTTATCATCAATACATTTATTAAAAAGAATTGTAAGATAAGGGGCTATCGTATTTATAATTGTATTGATAATATTGACTGAGATCCCCCATAAGTCTTCAGTTTTTTTCATGTTCAGTTTTATAGTTTCCTATATTTTTTCTCACATCGTCCGTCACTTAGCATGAATGGCTAGACACCTACCATGCAGATATAAGTCTACCGATGACGGTGACAACTCGATCACGGTGTTTAGCTTTGCCACTCAAAGCTATACGATTGTCATCTACACATTACAGCACTAATAAGCGCAGTGTTATGCTGCACAGCAGCTGATTGATGAATCGTGGAACGAAGTAATTTTCAGCTTGTCGACTGCTCTTGATTAACGACATCGCTGCCAACCGCCATTACAGAGGCATGCTTGCAATACTCAATTATTTGTTTTGATGTTTACAATTCATTTGCAACCCTAAGTAATTAGTTTCAAAAGCGTATTGTTATTCAAAACGTTTTCAACAAAAAACAATATTGCTTTTATGTTCCTGCACACTTATCAATATTAACAATATACATATAACCCCATATACTTACTGAACCTGTAAGGGAAAAAATAAATAAATCAATATTAGACAACATCACATACATTGCTCTGATCCTAAGGTAAGTAGCTAAAGCACTTGTGTTATAGAAATCAGAAACAACTACGGCACCACAACACCCAGACCCGAGACAATATAGAAAAGTTCGTTTTCTACATTAACCCGACCGGGGATCGAACCCGGAACCTCAGAGATAGCGGCGCCATTTACAGTCCGGCGTGCTCGCCTTTCGGCTACAGAGGTCGTCTTCCAAAAGTCTTCGAACATGTGATGAGAAGGGAAGAGGGGCCCGTAACGCGAAGAGTGATGAGTGATGATGGAATGACACCTGTCTGTCTACCCACCTACAACATTGCAACTTAAGACGACGATCAGACAACAACAAGGTAGAAGATAACCTAAGAACAAAGATGAGATGTATAGATAGTTTGTGGTATGACATGACTTATAAGGCATCTAGTCAGCCAGATGTCGAATGACCATCAAGGTGCATGCAAGACGAAAACATGCTGCCCTAGCCGACCTAAACTCAGGGCAGGCGCATTCTCCTGTCGTAGTAATTAATGTTTTTGTATTGTACACCGGCGCTCCCACCATCGAAACCCCCCAGCTTACAGGATATGACCTGGACCACCTTAAACAGGCTGCGATCTTAAGTCAGCCATTGTAGAGATAACCTAAAAAAGCTAAGCTAATTAAGGCACCAATCCATAAGCTAGTATCGCCCTAAATTATTTTAGTGAATTAAAAACCACGAAAATAAAAGACCGTACTTTTACCTTACTCAATATAATGTTATTGTCAACACAAAATAAATTAAGTTAAAAGCTTTGCGATCAGTCAACATATCCCGAAGTAAAATGCTTTTCGAAAATGATACAACATTTTTCTTGTAAACATTGGAAAACGGAAGAACGTACGCTTGTGCAGTACTATTTGAGAACTACACAGCAATCTTGTACAAATATTAATACCGCAGATTGCACGGGACGTGAGGAAATGAGACATAAAATAGTGCCTTTTCCTGGAAACTATTTCCTTCCCTTTCCACCTCATTTACCTCTTCATTTCCGAAGCTACGTAATGGAGGATAGGCAGGTTCATGAAATACGCAGGATAAGAAAATGCTGCCATTTCGCAGATTACTTTCCTGCTGCCTAATTTTAGACGGGTCTGCCCCTCTAGCACAATCAACAAAACACGATATGATACGATATGATATAGCGATTTATCGCCTATTTACTTTCAAAATATGATAATATAGCCGCCATCTTGAACTTTTATTGAAACAGTAAGCATGTCCGTGCCGGCGACGTCACAGTTATACTCGCTTTTATGAAAAAAGTTCATATTTTGACAAAAATTATCCGATAAATCGCTCTATCATATCGTATCATATCGTGTTTTGTTGCACATGCTAGAGGGGCTGGCCAAAACTAAATGGTTTTGGATTGCTGTTATTTTGGTGAGTAAAAGAAAATTGAGTGCGACTGAAATAATTCTAAACCCATTCTTTCTTTCATATAGATAGTTCAATACATAGATTAATATGTACTCTTTTATGCACTCCACACAAAACAATGAGCAGATAATAAAATAACGCTAGAAGCGATCTCTTCCAGTCAATCTTCAGTACATACATAGTCATATTATAGTGTCTTTAAAAGTCAGCTTATTTTTCGATAGCATTAAAAAAAACTTTTAATGCTATCGAACGAAACATTTAAATAAACGAATAAGTACCTATTTTAAATGACCTATCAAATGTAATTATTTGTATGGCGAGGTGATTAGTTTTAGATAGGTCCCATAGAAAAAAAAAATTGAGCAGGTGAATATGATTTTTGCGGCTTCAATAACCAAAGTTATTTCACCGTTTATATAAATTTTAGCAGTATTAATTATCAGACAATGTAACTATTGTTTAAGTGACTCTACAATTGCCTATTGAATGTTATCAATTATGTGATAATTAGCGCTACCTTGTTATTATTGTTATAAACCCGTATTTATGTAAATATACCTTTATTGGTTTACATAATAGTACAGAGCAATTTAGGGAATATTAATAGCTAACAAATACTGCGCCAACAGAATTAATTAACACGATGAATAATTTTGTTGTTCAATTTAATGAATACTTGCAAACACTTTTGTTTGTTATATAAGGTTAAAATAAAAGGTCATTTTGGATCACTTAAGGCTTTTAAAAGGAAAGTCACAATCTTACCTTTCACACTTAAAAGGTCAAGTCAGGACAGAATGAGTCACCCCCGAACGACCGCCACAGACTTACAACTTACAAGAGTACTTACAGTAAACTTTGAACAGACAAAATAAGTTTAAGTATTAAGTATTGGACAACAACACATACATTGCTCTGATTCTAATGTATGTAGCGAAAGCACTTGTGTTATAGAAATCAGAAACAACGACGGTACCACAACACCCAGACCCGAAACAATAAAGAATAGTTCGTTTCCTACATTGACCCGACTGGGGATAAAACCCGAAACCTTACAGATGGCGACGCCATACAAAGTCCGGCGTACCCCTCTCGGTTACGGAGGTCGGCGGCAACAAAATATGATAGATGTAATAACCCTTTTATTCATACAAATATAAATACGATTTTAACTTAAGATTAGCCGACCAATTTCTAATCTAATTCTAATTTGTTAGTCACAAATGTCACAATTATTGAGGCATGTCTTATTGATATTGGTCAACATTTCTTTCTTAAAGTAAATTAATAATGTAGTTATTCCGGCCGAGGTAAAACGTGTGTATATTATAGTGTTAAATGTTTATATAAAACGTTTCATGTAAACTTTTCTCGTTAACCAAATGGTCAACTTGTAGAGAATGCCATAGAGCATTAAGTTCATGTTTTTGTGGCCTTTTGAAGTCATAAAAAGCAGATTGAAAGTTTTCTGTATTTTAAAACAATCTACCTAACTAAGTATTCCTTGATATTGAAATACCTTCGTGAATATAAAAATAATACGAAATTCAAAAGCTCAAGTATAAACAATAATATTACCTTTTACTCGAATTTATTCATCAAAAGGCCTATCATAATACCCTGGCTATCCAAATCGTAGCCCATCTTTTTTAAATAAAGAAAAAACAAAAGACGGATGAAAGGTGTTTTTTCTATGCTCGTTTCTGCATATAATATCCGCTTCCCGAATTGCCCTCTCATATAACATCAAAATGTAGAAGACAATAAAATCGTTTTATTCGGCGCGATTCAATCCATTGCAGCCATCGAGAATTTACGTTCCAAACCACTCATGAATATATTCATGGTTCAGTCAAACTCTCTTTTGCGAACATTTTCGCAGTTACGCTGCCGTTTTAACGCTGAAATTCTAAAATCACTGGCAGTTTCAGGTAGTCTGCAAGTGAAAAAGAATAGGTAAGTTAGAGTTACAATATTCTAAAATGATTGGTACCTATCTACCTACATACTACTAACTTCATAACTTTGGTCATTAAATAATCTTAGATGGAGTAAATAATAGTAATAGATTTTTACTTATTTGCATTAACGTATATACACCATACTACACATAACTTTTATTAATTATCAAAGCCAGATTTTTCTAGGCATCTACTATGTATCAATATTAATTAAACACCCAGACTACCTACGCATAACCAAATTACACCGTGAACGTTTAGCGATTTTGTCGCTAGTGAAAGCTTTATTTCAACTATTATTTTTCGGTAACTCAATGCAATCTATAGAAAGTGCACTACACTACGATCGAAAGAGTGATTGACGATTAATCTTAAAGGTGCGTAAACTTTATAATAATCTACTATTATCGTTTCTAATCCTTAACAGAACGGAGTAAAGTTCAAAATGCAAAGTGCAATCAATACGCTAGCGCTAAAGTTGGCAAAATCTTTACCGGTAGAAAGCCAAAGTGAGACCGAGCAAAAAGTGTCCGTGTGATAAATAGAGAAAGGTCCTTATTTGCATAGCGACAAAGACAACGCAACGCGAGACAGTCATGTCAGTCGCGTGTCAGAGTAATGTCAGGTTTGATTCATTACAATAGGAGAGATGCATCTGTATTATCGATCTGTTATTCATATTTATTCATCATTCGAATGATGTAGCTTACGCAACACGGATTGAGATTATAGTTTTGACTGTCATAATAACTGTCTATAACTCGTTAATATTGCATTCAGCAGTTATTAAGAACTATACCACACTATAATGCGACTCTTCACTTGTTTATTTGTAAGTAGTTCTTAGTCAATGTCATTTTGTTATGTTACCAAAAAAGGCAATAATTATTGGAAGTCACTGAAATTGTTGTTACAAGATGTAATTAATAACTACTCGTATTTCTGTCGGTATCCGTGTCTTATTAACGTTAGAGTAATAATAAAAACGCCTTACGTTTATTTAATAGCAAAGTCTTACAGTTGTGATTTGTACTGTAACAAAAAATTTTACCAACAAAGAATCTTATTAAGTTGAAACTGGTTAAGGTGAATAAGTACAAGCACAAAGCTATTAAATTACATAAAATGAGTTCTGGCAAACACGCCTTTTAAAGAGAATAGTTAGTTACTAGCCTAAATTATTACAACATGCACTTTCAGACTTCAGTCTGGTTAAGTAAAATTACCTAACTAGAAGTTTAGTTGCTATCAGGATCACAAAATGTACGCTAAAAAGGTTCTTGATAAACTACTATAACTTCTTACGTTCTATATAGGTATAGAGTGGAAATATTTCAGCAAACTTTACGGTAGGTTCATCGTCTCAAGACTTCTTAGCGAAACTTTCCCACATTTGTAAGTAGGTACTACAAAGTTTTTAAGTAACAAGTAAAGAAGTGATATTGCGAAGGCATGTAGAAAATGAGAACTCTTTTAAAAATTAATTAATAAGTTTCACTGTAACTAACCAACAGCTAACTGCCGCACTCAGGACGTCACTTAACTTTAATGTTTACTTATAAAAAACCTGAAATACTTAAGTCGATAAAAATTAAGAGCATGATTTATCAAATATTAACCATTATTTACTATAATATCGAATAAAAATGTTAATTCACACTTTATTGTTAATTGACGTCTCTAAGGACTGCATCAAATCTTACTTATTGAACTTTATTTTGATTATGGTAGTGAAATAAGAACCCTGAGGAAAAACACGTTCCCGTTGGAAGTTTGGGTTTCATAATGTTACTTAAGTAGATGACTTTATTACATTTCCCTGTCTTTGTTTAAAAGCCTACTTACTTAATAACAACTCAATTGAATTTTTACGATATTACGGAAGTAATTGTTAAAATATTTAGTCTAGACTAGAAATATTTAGCTTTATATTTATTAAGGGACTTTAATATCCCGCGTCACGTCACGAGTCGTGTTTTTAGACATGTCATGCGATGTCGCGCGGAGTTGTCCAACGCGACGACCGAAGATGAGACATCGCACGATCTTTTGATCGTAAAAGATAGACAAGCAAGATTATCGTTGTCAACATTGTCTACTTGCATCATACATTATACTATTACATGCACATTTTACTTTTCTACTTTTTATCGGAGTTAATAAATAGACGACGCCTGGTGAATTTAACGGCGCTCTGGTGTGAATTTTGCAATTTGGTGCGTTTTTTTTAATCGGGCGCTTCAAGTTTGAAAAGTTATGCATAACTTTATCCAATTAGTTTTCTTAAGGCGCTCAATTTTAATTTTACGAGATACGCTTATTACGAACTTTGCTTTAAGTTGATTTTAGTTTTATGAATCTGAAATTAAGATACCTTTACCTTCAACAATATTATGATTTTAAATTCAGTTTACTCAAATTTCGTGAAAAAAAGTTTTGGCTATTTTTCTATTAATTGGAGTAAGAAGTTGAATGAAATTTTTAATTTTACATGTCTATTGTTATAAAGCTATGTGTAGCATCAACAAAATGAAAAGCACCAAACCGTATCACAGCAAAACCCGCAAGATTAATTTCGACGCCGCAACGAATTTAATTATAGGATTAAATGAGACATGTTCACTGAAGTCTTTAAGTACACACAATTTCTTGGGTAGAATACTGAAATTGAAAGCAAGGCGAAAATTTAATTTTACGTCTTCTTAATATCATCATTTCAAACTTCTTAAAACTATTTTGCATTTGAGAAACATATTTTGATTCTTGCCAAAGTTATCTAAATTAAAACGTTACATTTCGGCATCACGTATAATGAATGAATAGAAAAGGCTGATGTTGCAGTTTTTTTAACAATTGACTCATTGACACCTTTATAATGGACGGTAACCTTTATTAGAGCCCTCGACACATATTTTAAGCGTAAGAAAACAATAACGTGAAATCGTCCGATCTGATCCAAGGTTGATACACGGAGGAAATTAATCATTCGTTTAATAAATTGCAACACCTCATTAACTAAAAAATAAGGTTGTTACTCTAAACAGGCACTTTACAGCCTACTGATCATTTACTTTGCTGGCAGTGTACGGAAATGGCAATGGCCCAAGATCTATCTCATTCAAGAACTGCTAGTAGAATCTTGATCAAGGCAAGTACGGAATGACACATAAATTATGTGTTTTATGGCAATAGCAGTATTTTTTTAGAAACGATAGGTATAATTATTTGAAACACTAGAAAACGTGTCACCCATTACTGGTTGCGCAAGCCGACGCCCCACTGCCGACTTCAGTGAACTGGAAAGCAAGGTCTCAAATACACATTGTTTTATTTTCGTCGTTTCAGATTCATTAAGAACAGTTAAGACAATAACACAGGAAGGGAACTTTATACCGGATAGGGGCCCAGACTGCGAAAACTATCACGGAGACCCCAATACGAGAACCGCTGCGTTCCACCGAATTTAACCTTACTATAAATAATGGTTGCAATATCGTAATGACATCAGTCGCACTACGCCGGTAACAACCACAACCATGTTGACGACGTTGTTTAAACTTGCGATGTTGTCTGTGGCTTCGGCCCAACTGTTTCATAAAGTCGAATTATCTGATAGTAAAACGCCATACGATTATGTGAAAGAGCGTCTGGACGCAATTGGGACTGAAGCGAAGTCTGAACTGCCGATATCGAATTCGTACGAGGTTGAAGAAAGTGAAGACTATCCTGAGCAAATTCAGGGAGCTGCTTCTACAATCCTAAACACAGGCGTTGGTGTTGGTGGTGTGGGCGGTGTTGGCGTCGGAGGTCTTGGCTTAGGCCATGGAATTGGGATTGGTGGACTCGGTGGTTTAGGAATTGGAGGAATAGGATTTGGCCAAGGATTGGGACAAGGATTGGGCCAATTTGGATTGGGTGCTGTTAACGGACTAGGCGTCGGCGGTGGTGTTGGTGGGGTTGGTGTGGGTGGTGTTGGTGTTGGTGGAGTAGCGAATGGTGTTGGATTGATCAACCCGGCCATTGGCGGGCTCGGAGTCGGCGGCATTGGCTATGGAAATGGTCTTCTTTATCATCCTATACTAGGAGCCCAAGTAGGTGGTGGATACGTCGATAAAAATGCATACGATGCAGCTCAAAAGAAAGGTGCTGATGAGAATATAGAGAAATTAGAAAAGAAAGTTGAGGAAGAATCTAAACATGGTCAAGAGGGATTCCAGCAGGCGGCCGCTGCTGCCAAAGCTGAGAAGGGAGAGTCTAGTTTCTACAAAGATGAGGAGGCTAAGAAGAAAGCTGCCGGTGATGAGAAGTTCTACGAGGGAGGACAGAAATTTGATAAGCAAGGTAAGTTTTAATACTTTATTAATCATAAATGAATAGGATTCCACAGTGTCATTAATGTGTGGGTTGTAAACAGGTGCAAATGAGGAGCAGTTGAAAAAAGCAAAGAGCCACAAAAAAGGTCATGTAAGCAAGGGTTTCAAGACTTCTAGTAGTAAAAACGAAGAAGAAAAGACGGAGAGCTTCTACGATGAGGCTCATGACGAGGCTGACCACCGTGTTGCAGGCCAAAACGCTCAGAACTTTGGCGAAAACGCTCAACAAGGATTCAAGGGAGCGCACGAAGAAAAAGTACTGGACGCAAATGCTCAGGGCAAGGAAGGACATCACGTATCAGAGCAGAAGATTGACGATTCTAAGGCTAATAAGGTAAGTAAAAGCAAAAAAAATAACTTTGTTAACTAGTATTAGTTGTAAGCCTATCTAGCACTTGCCTTCCTTCAAACAGTTAGTGGCGTTCCTAATAATGGTACGCTAGACCATGATCTTAGATGTAGCAAATCTAGTCATTACATGAGCGAAAGACCTCCGGAACCCTTAAATAAAAAAATCACGTCTTCTTTGACCAGGGTCATAACTCCAGATATTCTGAATGTTAAGGTTTCCTAACTATGTTTTCCTCACCTTAAGAAATGGATTAAGTTACACATTTATTAAAACCCTACTCGTTTACGAGTAACTACCATTCCGCCGCTACGGGGCAAAATGTGGACGTGTCAAGGATTTATGCTCGTTTTGATAAATCCGTAATCTTTGTAAAAAATTAATGATATTATAATAATCTTTGTTGTTTTTGTCAACGAGCCTGATAAACAATGTTATTTTGTCGTTGGATAAAGAAAAAAAACTTTCTCATAATAGAGTATTAAGTAACATGTTTTCTTGCTAAACCGAAAGTCTTGCAAAATATTTACTTGCCTATTGTTTGGGTTATGAAAAATAAACATATTTTACGTAGAAAACATAATGATAATATTACATTTTTATTAGCTAAAATCCGAAAATAAAACACATTTTGTATACAGTAAGAAAAGATTTTCAATTACGAATAATAACTTATAATTGCATTTGCTAAGACTCGGTGTGTTCATTGCTTTCATAATTGAACGCCATTAAAACAAGAAAACACATAATTTTATAAAAAGTTATAACAGGAATACCTTCTTATAATCTGTAGAATGTGAAGCTACTTAGGTACATCTTTTCTGCAAAAGTTTATTTCCTAAAAGCATTTTAATTAAGTTCTTCTTTCTTTTTGGGTGAATAAAATAAGTTAAGGATATTAATTTACGAAAATTAAGAGCTTTGATTATTCTTCTTTTACGACTTATATTATGCGACATGGTTTGTTTCGTGTCTAAAACCGTGCTTAAATAAAAAAAACATCTTTAATAATCCGGGCCGGGTTAGACTATACTCCACTTTGAATAAAGTCTAGAGCGGCAAACCTCGATCAATACGAAGCCTTCCATCTTTACTTGTATTATATCTGAACTAGGGCTAACATTGTAATCTTAAAACAGCATTGACAGTTTATCAACGTTCCTATTAATTAACCTTGTTTTTTTCTAAAGTTTAACATGTAAACAACGCTACTCAGATACTGTCTAGAGTTCATAGTTTGACCTCTGTACTTTGGCCTCTAAAAGTAGTTAATTCTTTGTTGTTCTCAGGGCGAATACCTGCAAAAAGGCTACAAGGGCGGAGCAGAACTCCTGGAGAAGTTCAACAACCTTGGAGCACATGCAGTGCACGGCCACCAGGAGGCCAGCGGTGGATACCAACAGAATAAGGGGATACTGCCCATTCACTAACGCAAACCGTTAAATTAAATTTTGATCTCTTGTTGAAAATTGGCTAATAAACTTTTTGAATTTTTGGAATGGATGTTTTATTAATAATCATAAGGATCGTAAGTAATGACTGAGGTAATGGCATTTCTTTACTAATTGGGAATTAAATTTGATACATTTGGATATAAAATTAATTATTTGTGGATTGGAACTAAACCGCTGTTCAGCATGTTTTAAAACGCACACTAAGATAAAACTTATGTATTTAGTTGCCAGTAAAAGGTCACAGACAGAAAGTACCTAACTACTTTATCACAAAGTTATAAATGCTCAGATTAATTTAAAAATAATTCTATAACATCACACGCTCCTACAAAATGTAATTCAGAACTTCAAGCTAAACCACACATTAAAACTTATCCAATTTCGTTAAACTGATTTCCCAAAGGTCATCGGTTTAATCGGATCGGTGGTAACTCAATAAGACCTTACGTAATTTAGCACTATAGGTACGAAAGAATACATTGATGCCTTTTCACTAGACTCTAGCTAGATAATATCTTCTAGGTTAATAATAAAACTATTTTTTGATAAGTTTAAAACATTTTAATACAAGACATGCATCATTTTAGTGTCATGCAAGTTAGTTTCGAAATAATAACAATGTATTTAAAAAATCATAGACAAAATTAACATTAAAATCAAACGAAAAAGGGCTTCTTTCTTCTTAATAACGAACATCTTCTGTCGTAGCCATTGCAGTACATAATCGGTGAACTCGGACTATTTGTAACATAGCCAGACTCCGGACTAAAAGATCTAGAAAACAACCGAAATACTAGTTATTTCTTATGAAACTCATTACACGCTTAGAATTATAAGATTGCCATGATAATTCAAATTGATTATTCGCGGTCAATAAAAAGTTTATTTAATTACGATATTGCACAAAAAGTTAATCGCCAAAAAACCTAGACACTTTTGTCGGTAAAGATTCGATGACGCATTAATTAGAAAAATTCATTACCGTAAACAAAAGAAATTTGTAATTTTTTTTAGGTTTAAATTTAACACATTCGCTCAGCATGTTGAAGGTATTAGTTAGAAGTTCCACTGGTCGTAATTCAAAACGTAAGAACCCTTCTTTTTTTAGAAAAGTCTTCTTAGCTCTGTATTTACTGTGAATAATTAGAGAGTAGTTTTGATATTTCTAAAGACTACAAACTACAAAACTGTGATCATAGTACAGCTACTATGTTATATTATTGATTAATATCAATCAAGTTTGAAAACGGTTATTATCCATGTAAAAATTTTGGAATCTTTAGTTTGTGTTCCCACAGAGCAAATTCCAATGTACCTGAATAAATTCTAGACTAATTTAGACAAGGTGTCAACAACGCTGTTCTTCACTCGAGCAAAGTTTTGGGAAGTTACGAGGCAAGCAACATTTCCATTTTAAGCTGAAGTTTTACTGAATAGACTGCCTGTAAAACCAAAGATTCGCTTATAATGGAAAAGTATTTCTACTGCTTGTAAAGTAATACATGTATACAAATAAGTTAATACCACGTAAAGATTAGCCCGTGATGATTTCCACAACCCATATTTTTCACCTTGCTTGAGTCTTACACAACATTAAAACCTTCGATTCCAAGTAGCATTTAATGGTAAAGTTGGTGCGGCTATATCACTTGATACTAGTCGTGAAGCCTAAGTAAGAGGCCATAAGGCGACTTGATTACATATGACGGTTAAAGTTTAGTCTGGCCTTACAACACCCCTCCAGCATCCCGCACTGACTGCGCGGTGGATTATGACCCAATCCACCTCATAGTTGAAGAGAGGCCTGTGCCTTGCAGTGGGACGAAGGTATACATATACATACTTTCTTACTTTTTAGTCTAGCATAAAGAAATGAATGCTAATAAATTCGCGTTTGCATGATCAGTGTTCTATGTGATACCGTTAGAGGTTCTTTAAAAAGTTGGTGTACCCTGCCGACTCTGGCGTGGGCGGAGTGAACACCGTCGAAGATATCTTGTTCGATGTGTTCGATTTCTGAAATAAAAAAAAACACTTTTCATGATTGGGCCAATATAAGAACCAAGAAAACTCAAAAACAAGCAATACTCGTAGGTACCTACTCTTCCCTTCATTTAATGCTATCTTGGAGAGACTACGTAATGCGAATATGGGCTTCGAAAATAACTTTGACGTGATAGAAATACATAATAATAAATAATAAATATTGAACAACGTCACATACATTGCTCTGATCCTAAGGTAAGTAGCTAAAGCACTTGTGTTATAGAAATCAGAAACAACGACGGTACCACAACACCCAGACCCGAGACAATATAGAAAAGTTCGTTTTCCACATTGACCCGACCGGGGATGGAACCCGGAACCTCAGAGATGGCGGCGCCATATACAGTCCGGCGTGCTCGCCTCTCGGCTACGGAGGACATGAATTATCAAAATATCCATGTCTTTTACGATGTTGGCATTCTGTTTAAAATTTTCTAAGCTAGATGAGATTGAAATAGATAACTCAAATCATTTGATTCTAGTGATCAGATACTACACCTCTAAACTTCTCCAAACAACACCCCAAACCATGTCTCGAAGTAAGGATCTAAAACGATTTGACAGCTGTCTGGTTCCACAAAACATTAAACAATTCAGAGGAAAAAAGAGCGTAAAGCGTAATTTTTGTCAAATTATTATAAAAAATAAAAATAAAAATCTTTTTACACATTTTCCAATAACGACACCACATATTTTTAACACCGATCAGCAACATCTCTCTCCAGCAAAAATTTTCCGTCGGAAACTTTTAAATTTAATAAAATGCGATATAAAGCTGCCAACGCAAACTGCGAATGCCACCTCGGAATTGGCTGTAATTTCGGCGTTCAATTTTATGCGGCGAGTTTTCACGCCGAGTAAAAGTAATTTAAGCGAATTACTTCGTCGGTTTTTAAACTGTATTGGACAGTAATGGATTAACTTTGTTTATTTAATCTTTGTTGTGCAGATTGTAACGCGTTGAAAGGAGAGAGTTATCGTTAAAGGAGAAGGTTTCAAATTCTCAAGCACGCCATTTATTTTTAACGACTACTTAACAAGAAACTCGAACTTGGGCGAAATTATTAATCAGTATCTTGGGTCTCTTCAAGGCTAAGTTATATTTAGCATCTTCCAGCTAATTAAATAACCAATTAATTTATTCAATACTCTCACAGGATATAAATACTAATTTATTTCAAATTCCATTGACATTGCAGTTGTATGTTCATAATCATAATATGAACCTGTATCAAAAAGTATAAGTAGTGATATAAATAAGGTTAAAATAACACCTTCTTTTAATAAAATATGTATCTTTTTAAGATATGGCATCATCACATTAGTGGTCAATTTTCTACTTTTATTATCACTCGGTATTACTCGTAGGTATTGTATGATCTAAGTAGTACTATATATCTACCAATAAGTGGTGGATCAAAGTTTAGTAGACATTTTCCAACCATCAACTTGTAAAAAAAGAAATCAATCATGGGACTGATACATCAGCCCAAGTAGCCGTAGCAACTTGTAATAAAAAATATTTGCTCCAATTAAGAAAGAAAAAATCAAATTTCGATATTGCTCTTACAGTTAGAGTTGTATTTGCCCGTAGAATCAAGTCGGTGAAAGCGATTATTAATTTTAAGATTAATGCGGAAAATGTGTTTCAATCAAATGTTGAACGCAGCTACGAACGTCTAAATCACCTTTAATGGCCATTTATTTTTAAACATCCCAAAATACATAAAAATTAATATCAAAATATTTCTGCCAAGGTTTTCCTCTGTAATATTCCCTATCATTCAAAACATAGTGGTGGCGTACATGAAAACAATATCGTCGCCCAACACAATATCTCAAGCTGCTCTTTAGTTCGGAAGCCGTATGTATATATTTTGACAATGTGCCAAGCTTCGACGATGAATTGAACTTGCTGCTGGCCGGCGAGACAAAAGAGCTTGTTTGATTTCGGATATTACTCGGGTTTCTAACCCAAATTCGACAGCATAAATTACCTGCTAGGACAGTTACAAATCGAATCGTAATAATTTTTTAGTCGCGTCCACTGCTACTTTTTCCTTTAATGACTTATTTTGAAGTTTTGTTTAGAATTCATGGTTTCTTCGATCGATTTTGAATTGAAAGTTTAACACTGAGTTCGATATCAATTGATTTTGTGGTGCATTGTGAGTTTTCCTGTTGACTGTACTGTATGTACGTAACATAGCATTAGCTTTTTATATTTCCTTAGTCTCTTGATCACACTCAATGATACAATTCAAAATGAGTAAAAAACATCTAATTTGCCGTCGTCATTGTATTTTTCTACTTATCGAGTACTAATCTCCGTAAAAAACAACATTAACAACTTAACTGACGACCTCCGCAACCGACAGGCGAGCACGCTGGACTAAGCGTCGCCATCTCTCAGGTCCCGGGTTCGATTGCCGGTCGCATCAATGTAGAAAACATCATTTCAGCCACATGATGTCCACTACTGAACATAGGCCTTCCTCCTCTAGTGACTTCCAGATCGACCGGTTGGAAGCGACCTGCATCATGCAATGTAGAAAATAAACTTTTCTATATTTTCTCGGTTCAACCCTCATGTTGTGGTAATGATACTGATTTCTGTAACACAAGTGCTTTCGCTACTTACCATAAGATCAGAGCAATGTATATTGATATTGGTGTCTAATATTTATTATTTATTAACTGAGATAAATGAGTAGGTACCTGACTCTGGCCGCTGAAGCAAGTAGACCTCTGCTTGGTGACTCGCGACGGGGTCACGAGCGCCGACTGATAACACTGTAATTAGTTTAATCTCATTAATAATAGGGAGTTCCCGACTCCCAATCATGAAGAATAAACATACGGACTTTAATTTTCCTTATTCATAGATGATAGGAAAACAATACCCTTATCTTTTTTTTAGGGTTCCATACCCAAAGGGTAAAACGGGACCCTATTACTGAGGCTGCACTGTCCGTCCGTCTGTCTTTTTTGTCTGTCCGTCTGTCCGTTAACTAAAAACCAGAATAAAATCAATTTTTAAGGGGGCTCCCATACAACCAACGTGATTTTTTTGCTCGTTTTTATTGATAATGGTGCGGAACCCTTCGTGCGCGAGTCCGACTCGCACTTGGCCGGTTTTGAATTATGTAAACACTATTTTTTCGACTTCTTACGAAAATAAAGAACATTTAAGTTTTGATGTCTTATACTTTGATAAAAAAAACAATCAAATTAATAAAACGTATTGACGGACTTTGGAATACTGGGAATAATTTACTCGGAACAAAGTGTGTAAACTTCGCCATTCATGTTTTCATTCCTATTTTCCCAGTGACAAACGAAATGCTTGCAAACTTTTCCTGTAAATTTTAAACTGTCAAATCGTACCAGGCTTATCGGCATGTCATACCGAAAGCTGATGAATTTTAAGAGTCCTTTCCGAACCAGCGAGCATTTCTTTCGAACCAGCGCGGCTGAAAAATTGATGCGGGTCGAACCTTCTTTGATCTTGTTTAACTTCTACTCAGTTGGAAGGCGGAGTTGAAATATAGGTACATAAGTACCAAGTAAATATTCAACTCATTGCGTTTGTTTACATTCAATACTCGTTTCGAAGTCTACCAATATAAAACGAGGTTTATGATTTTTTACATCATTTTCTTTCATGATTTCTTTTACATGAGTAGGTATTTAAAATCTATGTGAGTTGTTGTTTTTATATAATCATTCATCTTAGAGTACCGAGACATTACCATTAACTTTTAAAATCTGCATTATGTTATTAAGTAATTATACTCGCTGATATGGTATGTAATTCTCACAACTTGTGTTTCTCAAGTAAGTGAATTTGCATTCTGTTTTGAGAAATAAATGTCCCAAACCATAAATTCGATAGAGATTTTTTTATTAAAAAAAAGTCGGTATTACTTCAACCTTCTTTTGTTTTTTTGTAATAGAGTACCTAAAATCAACTGCTTCGCTACTTTGCTCTTTAGAGTAGTTATAGGCCTCTGTACTAATCATAAATGTAAAGATCATTATTAAAAAAACTATTCAGATGCTCAAGCTAGTAACATTTACGAGTAGGTACTTACGTTGTATGGCGTGCTTTTAGCCGGCCTCTTGTAGCAAGGCGAGGACTGTATGAAGCTGGGAGAGATATTTGAGCTGGGCGAGATCGGGATGTTGAACGGGGATGTTTGTTCTAGAAAAAGGTTTGCCTTAAAATCTTTCTCTTTGCTAAGTGTAAAATCGGCGCGATTTTACGTTTTAGTAACTAAAATGTTAGATCTATTAGTTATTAGTTATTAAAACATTTTGATTTTTAGAACGAATAACATATCTCGACCGTCTAGTGTAGTGGTTTGCGTTACAAAACCAGGCGGTTGCAGACTCGAATCCCGTAAGGGGCAAATGTTTGTGTGAAAATAAGCACGAGTATTTGTACCCAAGTCATGGATGTTTATAAACAGCATTTAAGTATGTTTATCCGTTAATAGTCGCCATAGTACTTACGACCTTTGCTTAGTTTGGGGTTATGTATTACAATTGAACATAGTTAACCGAAGTTAGGCTAGACAAAACATAACTAAATAAACTGTAAAACTTCTTACTAGACTGGTTTGCGAGTTGCGATTGCAAGTTTTTCACGACTTTCTGATACTCCTTCAGTTGTTTGTGTTGCTTTTGGCACAGTTCCGTCATTCTCTTCAATTCTGTTCGGGCCGTGTAAAACTTTTTTGTCTGTAAAATGCATTTTAATGTGAAATAAATATAGGTCTATCGAACCTCGCCATTAAAAATTAAAGTGAGCAGTTAAGAACACACTGAGTAAACTTAGTTAACATTTTATTTTGCTACTGCCCGAAGAATAAGGATGTTATGGGCTTAGTAATAATATATGTCAAATTTTTTCAGATAAACTTTATTTTTATTAATTATCTAATTCTTTGTAATGCGGTAGCTTAACTAGACCAAGTTAATAATTAATTTGATATTATCATAGATGTAGGTCAAATCATCTAAATTAAATACCTCTACTAAATAAATAATTACATACTAAAATATTATGTATATTAATCGATATGAACTTACAGATTGCAACAAATACGAAAGCAACCTTCGCCTATGTTGTCTTTGAAACTGCAAAACCTCGCAAGTCTTTTTGATTATTTCTTCGGGATCTGTAAAATAGTCTTGGATTTCTGGCTTCATCTAAAAAAATCAACACTTATCATTCATCGTGCAATTATCATGCATGTCATCAAGTAGTTAATATTAATTTATTTATTACGTACGTCAGGAACAAGTTTCATGATAGAACATGGTAGGCGACATACAATACACGTACTTTCTTTCACCCCTAAAATCAAACAATTAATTAAAGCAACTTTAAGACTACCACTAGTAAGTTTAAAAAGCAAATTATTATAAAATCTTGTAAAATTACAACTATTCAAATTATTTACAAAACAAACCATTGTCCAAACAATTGTTGCAAAACATGTGTCCGCATGATGTTAAATGAAGTGTGATTCCTGGTTCAAGCTGTGAGAAACATTTATTACAATGAATCCAATCCATTATATTAATATATTATTAGGCACTTTTAATTTATAATCACGCAAAAAAGCAAACATTGTTTACAAAAACTTTTTACAGGTTACGCGCCATATTTTTTTCTTTCTTTTTACCAAGGCATAACTAAACTTTTTTTTTATCCAAAACTGTTCAACATATTTTTTTTTGCAAAAAAAGTTTCTTTTCAAGCTACTGAATTAAATGTCGTGTGAAAAAAATAATGAAAGTTTAAAGGATACATATTTTGACAAAAATAAATTTCATCCATTCGTATAGTAAATTAAGTACCTACATGTTAATAATATGTTAATTTAATGCGAAATATTTAAAAATATATTTTTACGTTTTGTTTTATTATTTTATCAATCTTAGTCGTTTTAAATGATTGATGGTATTCGATGATCCGAGTAATAAGCATTGCTGCGCCGAACATACGTATCGCCCATAGACGTATCAAGCAATAGAAGCCGAAGGTATATTTATTATTCAGGATTAAGCAACTCTATTGATTTTAAACTAATGAAAGAAAGAAAACCGTTTAAAATTAACATGCCATTTTGCGTGTAAATACTAAAACTAAATATCTTACAATTTATACCGGTTCTGCCGTCTAGTCCAGTGTATTTTTTTTTTGTTAAGTGTATTTGACTTCTAAAGCAAACAAGCAAACAAACTGTATACTTTGGCGCCAACGTTTGTTGTATATGATAATGCCTTAATTATTACTTATGAGTATGAGAGGATACGAGTATTATTTATGTTTTGGAAATAAGTGGGTAAATACGATAATATGTAATAAAACGTCCAGTCTATAAAATCGTTGTTCTCATATAAACAATTCGTATTCCAGCTAGGGACACATTCAACACAGTGTGAGCTATCCATAATAACTTTACATGTCAAACAAGTGCCATACACAGCACAGTGCACAGTCGCGATTTACATCGGACACTTTAAAGATGCTATGAATATAAAAGAAGAAGCCTGACCATAATACTGGCTAGTCACATTATAGGCAGTGCGCGCGTGGCCACTTGTGACCATGGCATTAAAAAAATATATCGCGTTAGTTTTTTTATTTGTGGCCAGTGTTAACTGCAAATCAGCATGTAGGTTTTATTTATTTTTAATGCCCCACTGCATGTCATTGTAGTATGAACTTTGTGGTGTTTATAGTGTTCAAATTGTGTGTTATAATTTTGTTTATAAATTTTAAGTTTTGCTTACCTATAACACGGTCGGTCTTGCTTATTATTATATATTGTATTAAGCTTACTGTTTTTTTTTTAGTTTTTCAAGTAGGTAGCTCACATTTTTAGCCAAAAGGTACATAGCGATAAATGTATTATTCAACAAGTGTAATAATAAGAAGTCTCTTTTAGACACTAATATTATCTTTTAAGTTGTAAACAAACATTACGAGATAAGTAACTATCAATAATTGAACTGTTACCAAAATAATATAATCTTACAGTTTTAGTACTTACCAACTAAAGAATTGTAAGTTTGCTCAATGTTGACTATAGGTAGACTACTTAATAAAACACTTCATTCAACTAGGATTTCAACTTCGAAAGTGTAGACTTCACGCAATTAAACGCATTAAACGAGTAATACTATATCTGTGTTACTTATGTTGTAGTAAATTTATGGACATCGGACAGTTAATTTCAATCGTTGATCCTTTGTCCTAGGAAATTAAATGGTTCTTGTTTTACTTTAGGTCTTAAGTACAGCACACAGACATTATTATACCTGTTAATTTAACATATACGTAGGTATTACGGCAAGTGCACGCACAGCATACCTATCGTGAGATAAAATACCGGTCTCCTTAAGAACGGCCATAATTTTTATGTTTACTGTTTTTATTTTAGTGTAAAGTCGAGTTACAGTGGCTATAAAATATTCATTCACCTTCTTGAAACATTTGCTAACACCTTATAGCTCTATAGTCGTCATTGTGTGTTATAATTTTATGATATACTTATGGGGCAACCATCATCAATATTTACAGTGTCGCAAAATAGTTTCATTCGAAGACCGAATCGCCATCAGTTTTTTTAGCTAACTAACGTTAGGATGGAAATTCTGGAGCATCAGAACGACCACATAGTTTTTCTGACTAGGCAAAAATAAATAATCAACTTATTTCGAAAAAAAAAACATGTACTTATGTAATGTTTTAGCCTCAGTGACCATTTAATAATGTCTTAATGTAGTCTGTAATTTAAAATATAGGTTTAGAAATTATTTATCATTTTCTTCATTACAGTTAACAAATAAAAAATAAATATTTTTGTAAATTGTAGATAAAATATGTGTGCCGGAACAACACTTGAAGGCATGCCAGGAAATGCTGGAAGTGGAAACCAAGAGCAAAACTGTATTAAGATGTATCCCAGCAAGAGATAGGTAAGGTATTTATAAGTTTTATTAAACTCTAAAATTTAAGAACCTCTTCTACTCAATATGTTTTTTGACCATTAGATTACGACAGGAAATAAAAATCTTACAAAAAAAAACTTCTTACAGCAGCAATATGAAGGGCGGGTGGAAACAATGAAACTATAGTTTCATGAAACCCTAAAAGTTAGATAGTATTTTAAAATATACATCAGATTTGAAAGTACATAAATAAAATAAACATTTTCACACTAAGCATAGTTGTTAGCCATAATATTACGGCTACATGTACTTATAATCGACTAAATACGAATAATTTTAATAACGCTTTTGGATATCTAATCAATTTGGTCATCTCGCCAAGTAAACTTCCAAATATTTATTTATTTCCACTTTACACATGTTTAACACAAAAGGTAGACTTAATGCCTTTTTGAACTAAATTAATCAGGTGACAAAATGTCTGACTGTCACAGCCAAAATGTCACGAAGATGGAAATAATTATTCTTCATAGCACATTAATAACAAACCACAGTCAGGTTTAATACCTACAAAATTTCGTATTCAAGAAATGAATAAACATTGTCTAAAGATTTAACGTTATTCTTGCGATTGTCTTTTGTCAATAAGATTTTGGTTTAACTTTACGCTCGAGCGAGAAACAGTTACGTTTAAATTTCGAACACGAAAAAATATGTCATCTCCAGGGAGCAGGATGAAAATGGCCAGTGTTTGTATTCAAGGCACGTACTCCACGTGCCTAAAGATGTAGAGAAAATTTATCCAAATTACCTTTAGTTTAGTCAACGATCGTTGCCTAGAGAGTACCTAAAAAAGGTAACTCGAGAAAATGGTGAATCAACGTATTGTATAGGTGTCTTTAAGTATTTTCCTTATCGAAAAATATCAGGAAAAAACAAGTCAAATACTTTCTTGTTTATATTAGATTAAATAATGATCATACATTTACGAGATTTCAGCTAAGAAGCTTACTTTTTCAATAATACTCGTAAATTATAACATTTCTTCGAACCAGAAGGATTGATACCTCTGTATTTTTTTAGCAAACACGTTGTGTGTAATGTTTATATTTTTTATTTAGGTTCGACCACAGAATAAACACATCACAAAAATTACCAAAAACTTAATTAGCAAGTTAGGTATGCTTAAGTAACAAATTTTAAAATCCTTCTTCTCAATACAAACGTGAAACGTTTTATTTTAATTTTATTCTTTTCTCTATAATGTATGAGGTTATTGACCTAGTTGACCTTGACTGTGGCCAAGTCTTGTGCTTTATATATATAGAGAGTAAATATGTTACACTACTACAAAAATTTAAATTCGACGACGACGAGACGACCTTCGTAACCGAGAGGCGAGCACGCCGGACTTGGCGTTGCTATCTCTGAGGTTCCGCGTTCGATTCCTTTTCAGCTCAATGTAGAAAACGAACTTTTCTATATTGTTTCGGGTCGGGGTGTTGTAGTACTATAACACAAGTACTTTAGCTTCTAACCTTAGGATCAGAACAACATGTGATGTTGTCCAATATTTAAAAAAAAATACGAAGTCATCTTGTTTGTGGTTGGCCGCTGGTCGCAGACAAAAAAGTTTAGTGTTGACATTTCCATAATACTTACCTACAATACATTCTTGCGCCTAAGGGTAAAATCATGCGCAAAAGCACTTTTAGTGAATTTGAATTTGCACAGCATTCAGGGTGCTAGCGCCTATATGCAGTCCGAATTGCGCTAAAAGCACTACCAGCGCGAAACCAACCAAATATAATGGTCACAAATATTCATCACAAAATAGGATTTTTTACCTACCTATCTAATTCGGAACAAGGGTATAGTTATAGTGTCTCTAAGGAAATTCGTTTTGTATGACAATCCGCTACAGCGCGCTAATGAAAAACTATCGAGTAGAACTATAAAACTTAGAAAACAATAGGATTGACTTCGTCGATTTGCGCTCAAAAATCCCTATTTAGAGACTGACAATAGTGACCGAAGATCTAGCGCTGCTTTTTAGGCAATAGCCACTAGCTTAGTCTCGAAGCAGTAGTAAGATAAATATATTGGAAAGTGTAAAAAGACCAGATGCCATGATGCTCTTTGTACATTTTAGTAATTTCGTTTCCCTTTAGGATGGAATGCTTAAACCACGTGCAACAAAGGCAAGCGGACTTCGTTCCAGTAGACCCTGAAGACATGTACGTGGCTTCCAAGATCCCCAACCAGGACTTCGTGGTGTTCCAGGAGTATAGGACTGATGATGAGCCGGATGGTAAGCCTAACACATAGCAACATCTTTATTAAAATTTTGTTTTGTTAGCAATTACTATGCTAGGTTTATTTAAGATTTTATCACCTACTACTGCAATCTAAATGATGCTTGTAGATAAGTAGGTGCATACTTTACTGGGTGATATAATACTCAGATTAAAAACCTCACTCCCGGCCAGTTGCATAATATTTAAATGAGAGAAAGTTCAATAGTATGTATTGATAAAAATGGAGCTTTGAATACGTTTATTATTTATACTTTACGTACGTTTTATTTATCTGATACAAAGAACAAGTTTTTTGTGGTGTCGCGTGATGTAACTTTATGGACAGACAGAGAGTAGACGTCGCATTTGTTTAATTTCACAAGTTAATTTAATTTGATTAAAATAGACTCAAATAGCAGCATAAGAGGTAAACTTATAAATACAACACCTACTTGAACCAATTAATATTATATTTAGGGTTCCTTACAACCGAATGAAAAACGTTTAGGATCATAGGTCTAGCTGTCCGTCTGTCACAGGCAATTTGCTCTGAATCTACTGGATCCAAACACGGGCATGTCGTAAATAAAATATATTTAATATAATAAAAATCACATAACTGATGTGTAGATAAAAAGAAAACCTTGTTGTTTTAATATTGCTAGAAATATATTAGTTCAAAAGATGTTGCCTGCAAAACATAGAATTAGAAGGTTACAAAAACCGATTCCAATCTACCCCTTCAATATCACGCAAACAGCTAGCAATGTGGTTTCTTTTGTCAGTCATTTGTATGAGCACATAAAACATAATGGAGCTCCATATTACTCCGATGGATCCTCTGTCACTGGACAAAGGAAATATTGGATCTTGAACCGCATATAAAGTTACTTGTTATAGATGCTGATCGCGTTTGAGCTAATAATAAAATATAAAAGTTTAGTCTACACTGGTCATAAGAGTACTGCTGTGAATAAGTACTACTTATACCTGTATCTACATCTTAAATGTGCTGTGTCTATGAATGGACCAACAAAATTTTAACAACATATATCTACTAAAATACTATATTAGACTATACTCTCTCTCGCTGCGTACTGGTAATAGATTGTTTCAGGAACTTGTCTGGTAGGCATTCTCATCAAACCGTCTTTGCCTACTTCAAATGCTTTGCTTTTCTGTGTTTCGGATAGACGGGCAAAGAGATAGGCAAACCAATTGCAAGTATGTCCCACACCCGACTTGTGCTGCAAAGAGGCGTGCAGCGTGGAGTTTTATGAATAGTATTAGTAGAACATCATCTTGAGGTATTGCGAATTAGAGGCTGAATAGTTGTTTTCCTACCCAGATCTGCCTCTTGCAATGTTTTTGCAAAACAATAATGCTATTCACCTCCAAAAAAAATTAATTAATAAAAAAAATAAAAAAGCCGACTGCGTAAAAAGTGAACTTAAAAGATGAAAACAAGATTTAAAGAATCAATTTGCAGTCTGAGGCATCAAATCTATGTTACTTGATTCGACTTTTTCTACACGGATTTAACTTTCTTAATTAGGTACTAACACAGTGCATACCAAGTCAATCATCATTATGCTGTTAATGGATTTGATGCCTCCGACTGCAAATTGATTCTTTAAATCTTGTTTTCATCTTTTAATTTCACTTTTTACGCAGTCGGGTCGTTTGATTTTTTTTAATTAATTAATTTTATTTTTGACATTTAAGTTTGTAGTGTTCTACTACTACTTTTAAATGAACTATAAAGGCTTATTTGTAACTCTTCATTGAAAAAAATAAAGTTTTAACACGAGTAAGTAGTATCTGAAATCGATTTTTCCCGTTTAATTCATGTACCAATAGGAATAACGGGTAATAACATATCCTATATCACTCCCACAACTGAGACGAATCTAATGACATATCATATGTTGAAATCCATTAAATGGTTTTTTCTTCCTATTTTTTCAGTGTATTTTATTGCCTGTTCCCGTAGGAATTTTGGAAAATAAAGTATTGAATACTATTAGCACTGAAAATATGTGACCCTTAGTTATTAAAAGAAAGATTCAAAATCGGTTTATCAGTATTGGAGATCCGTTTATCCCGCGTAAGTTCTGTTCCCGTAGGAATTTTGGGAAATAACATACCCCTTGTCACTACCACAATTGAGACGAATCTATTGATATATTATACTTTAATATCCGTTAAACGGTTTACGCTGTAGGGCGTGCCAAAGAAATAGACATACTTACATACATACATACATACATACGCGCGAAAAACATAACCCTCGTTTGGCAGTCGGGTAAAAAGTAACATGATTTGTCATTTGATGACACCCTAAGGCTGAAATCCCGTATGAGTACGTTACATCGAAAAACATGCTACTAAAGCGTCGGCGTTCCTTCCAAAAAAGATTTCTAACCGTTCGTTTTGAACGTTATTTATAACAACTTTAAATCAAGAGACTTTTTTTTGTTAAAGATAAAAACTAGCGCTCTACCTCGATGATAAGGTATTGAGCACCGAATTTTTCACATTTCGATGTCAGGTTTATGTTGATGAAAATATCGCCCTCTTAAGTTTGACAACTATTCAAAACCACAGCCTGTATAGCAGCACTAGCAAGTAATTTTAGGTTTTGCATGAACCCAAAATATGGGTCGACGCCGAATTTCTCGTTTCTTTCGTATCTAATGACTTCTATTCATATCTGAATAGGCTTTCTACTATTCATCGTTAGATCTAAGCATACATAAAGAACCCTAAACCTGGGATATTCTTCAATACAAGTTACTATCAATGACACACAAATTTTACAATTTTGTTATTATAACCGATCATATTAGATAAATATTCTCTGGATTGGCAGAGCTTGCATAAAGCTAGTTAAAATAATTATTTCCTTCTAAACACAATCGTTCGACGACGCAAATAAATTAAATAGCATATCTACATTTGATTTTAATTCAACTATGAAATTACTCTGTCAGATCTGTGATTTGCTCTTATAAATTAAAATTGATGCGGGACGTCCACCCACAGCTGCACAGACTACCTGGTAAAAACTTACAATCGTCGAATTTAGAAGTCTCTGGGAAAGGCCTATGTTCAGCAGTTTACGTCCTGTGGCTGAAATGATGATGATGATGATGAAAATAAAAAATTTAGAAAGTTTTTTATCTTTTTAGCGGAATTCCGTTACGAAGCTGTTATAGTGGTGCACAAGGATCTTCCCATCAACAACTTGGACCAGCTAAGAGGACTCAAATCCTGCCATACCGGGATCAACAGAAATGTTGGATATAAGGTAAATTTTATAACTACCAAGTATCAATTTTCTGCTAAAATAGATAGAAGACGAAGAAAAACACAAAAGAAGATAAGACCATAATAAAATATTTAAACATTAATAGAATCACAGTTAAAAAATACTAGAAACTATTTGTGGTGTCAATTATTTTACTAGATCTTAACTTACTTTTATACCTACAAAGATTTTTCCTTAACAAATATTTTAACTGCTCTCCATCTACCAAACTATTAGCCCAATATTCAACTTAGTACATCGGGTGTAAAAAAAGGCTTAACGAAGCCGAATACCACATATTCTACGTATTATTACGATCATTTTTTTCTTTTACACTATACCTGGGAAATGACGGGTTACCGAGTTATTGACTGTCAAAGTTACAATTTTTTTTCAAAGATTTTTACATAATTGACTTCTGTTTGATAATACTAAACTTTTTTACAAAGAAACATGATAAACATTTTCAGTACTTCTTTCTTCTGTGGCGTGCGCGCTATACATTGCGGGTTAGAAATAAGTTATTTTTTTTGATACCCAAAATTAATTCATTTCCCAGCAATTATTTTTTTTTTGCATTCTACTTGGTTTTATGTATAGAATTTGTGGTTTAAGGCTTCGTTAAGCTTTTTTTTACACCCTGTATAACTAACTACCCTTGTGTCAATCTATCTTGTACAATAGAAGCGGCGAATGATTACGTATCGTATTCGGAGCTCGGTCGTGTCACGCCAGATGTGGCGCAGGCTGTAGTAATAAGGGGACTGTATCAGCAATAACATTGACTTGCAGTCGTTTTAATATAACCCGCCTAACAATACATACAAATACAGTTTTAGATAAAACCAAAGGCAAAATAAAGTTAATAGTATATTTGAAATAGTCTATCATTATCAAAAGCTATGGAAATCTACTGCTAGACATAGGCCTCCCTCATAGAATGCCACAGCGAGTGGCTCTAGGCTGTTTGCATCATGTGGAATAAAAGGCTGATGAATTCAACGGCTTCCTTGGTACACAGGAGGGGCCAATGTGGCATCTTGCAAAAAAATTTACATGGTAGTCAATCACACAACCACCAACGTCGTCTATAAAATTAGTAATCTCTGAAATTCTTTCTTTTGAAATTTTTCCAATTAAAAAAGAACTTTAATTTTATTTAAAATAATGTGTATTGGTAATAGATTAGGTCGGACGCAGGTTATACAGTTAGTTTAATATTAGGCCGGATGGACGCAGGTTATACAGTAAGTTTAACATTGGCATGGAGGGCCAATGTTTTTAACCCTTTTAATAATTTATTCATTTGCTGAGCGATATTCTGATGGCTAGGTCAATGATCGTGCTTCAGGGGGCTAAAAATACTACTTTTGGGTGCTAATTACAAAAACGTCTAAAATTATACCAAAATGGCGAGTTAAAATATTTTTTAAACAATTCTTAAGTATTTTCGGAACGGCTCTACATAGTTTGGCAGAGAATTATACGTCATTATACAGAGTAACATGAGGTCAAAGTTAGCAAATAGTTTAAAGGGCCAATCACTGTACCCTACCCTACTTACTACTTAAGAATTTAGGAATTTCAACGGCAAGCAATAAAATTGGTAACTCATAATGTTTGCAGTGTTTTCTAGGGGGAAACCGACTCATATAATATTTGGTAGATTGACGACATATTTTGGTTTTTCTAAAAGTTTAATCAGCTACTTTAGTTAGATTACGGTTTGAAGAACTTAATTTTTCTGGAGATTTCGATGTTGATGTTCTTATAGAAAAAGTTACCATAATTGAGAGGAAGACTGACTTTTGCGGCTCCAAAACCAATGAATCTCAGAGTGAACAGTGGTCAAAAACATGAATTATTATTTCTTTTTATTTATTTACAACACTATGCTTTAGTGATTTATTCGCAAAACAAAACAAACATTGAAGTTGCTGCTACAGACATCTCTCAAACTCTCAAACAAACGTTATCGTTTGACATTTATCTGTCTATAAAAGCGAGTGTAGGTACTTTAGGGACCCAATTTCTTTGCAATTGCGTATCAATATAAAAGTAGTTAACAACGTTGGACTAAAGGGCACTTGGGACATCGCCCGCAAATCTGAGAGGAGGCAAATAGAACAAGAAATGTCTGAGACAATATTTAGTCTGCAGAGTAAGAAATTCACGAAGATTTCATTTAAGCTGAAATTCTTCACAAATAAAAGTCTGTCGCTATTCGGTCTCTTGAAATTGCTCATGAACTTGTGATATACTTTACCTTCAAAAAGGCAAGAAGCTTTAAGTAGCTAAATCTAATCTGAAAAGAAATATCAAGAATTTATGTATTAGTATGTCATTTGTGTATATTATTTAGAGTGAAAGAAATAATATGAGCTGATCCAATATAACGAATAAACGTTCGATCCTTTGCCCTGGTCATGATTAATTTCCACGATACATCATGAAATATGCGATATTCCACATGACACCCCAAAAACATCGAGCAGACGAATAAACTGAAAATATAGGGTGGCATTGACGTATTACCCCCGACAGAGGCCTAATGTAAAAACAAATTAGGTGTTCCCAGATATGAAATTCCATATTTCACCCGAATTCCCCGAAATGGCGTATTTCACTATCAAAGTTAGGCAGTGTTTCCCAACTTTACGCCTCTAGAGAGCTCCTCGGTTTTCATTGACGCAATGAATCGTTTAGGGATTGCCTGAATAGATTATAGAATAAACGATGTCAACTTTATTGGCCCTTTGGTTGACCAATAATTATTCAGGACCGTTTTCTGTAGCTTGTTGGAACAGGAGTCGCCCGGATAGCAAAAGAAAAGATTCCCATTTCCAAAACAAGATTTTTTATCAAGCAAAAAAATATTAATACAAAAAGAAAATATCAATACCACAAACTAACTATAGGTTTTTTAACAATAGCAACAAACACGTCTTAAACTGACACTTGTGGGTGGGTGAGCCTAAATGTGAAACGAACGTTATTTAAAGGTATCTTCTTTGATGAGGTTTCCCACTCTACTTTAATATTTCTTAGGGTTCTCTAAAGACTTACAAAAGCTTCCGTATCTCCTCATTTAAACAAGTTTCCAATTCAATTTTCCATTCCAACAAGTTAGAATACAACAGCCAAGTCACTGATGAGGCTAGATAAAACACTGAACCGCGTAAAAACGAAAAAAACCTGCAAATAAATAAATACAAAATAAATAAATTGTTTTAACAATCACACCAATTATCGTGCCCCAAACTAAGCAAAGCTTTTGGTATGGCGACTAGATAACGGATAAACATACTTAAATACGTTTATAAACATCCATGACTTAGGTTCAAATGCTCGTGCTCATCACACTAACATTTGCCCCTCGCGGGATTCGAACCCGCAACCAAATAGGCTATTTTACGTCTCAATATTTTTTAAATCTCTTTTACCCCTAAAAACGGGCACTCTTCATGGTTTGAGAACCTAAGTATCAAACACATCAGCCGAATGAAACGGATGTGGAATGATTAATTTCCACATGTGTACCGGTTGTGAGGCGAGTTGGTTCACTTTTTACGCCATCTACATATGTTTGGATTAAGAGGCGCACTAATGATGATGAATGTTGTTTGGATAAATGGGACCTCAAATCTTAAAACAATAATTTCCATGATACCTACCTAGCTACTTGTTTTTCACATAGTTTATACAGAAAGAACCATGACTATCTATCCCTAAATAGCAGTTTTTTTCCTGTGTTATATACTGTCGTATTGAACTTTTTTGCGATTTCGTTGTTTGTCTAAAAAGATAAATTTGTTGCGTTTAATCAGATGTATTTAACCCTAAATAAAGTTCTTGCTTAACTGAGCATAGAACAGATTCATTTCGGTTATTTCTGTCGTAGATAGCTTCAAGTCAGACTATAAATTTCTATTATTAACTGAACTTGAATTGTGCAGACGGTCCCTTTAGTGAGTTTTCAGCATTTATATAGAATGAAAATGTATGGCTTGCCTTTTAAAATATACCTACGCTTTATCGCTAGGTATATCTTTATTGCACCACTTATTGCACATTAAAGTTCAGCAAAACAACTTTAAAAGTTATTGTTTAGGTATCTCAATTTTATAGGTTACCTGATGTATATTTTCTATTTACTCTTAAATGTTTCTCTTAGAATTTCATCTTCTTGTATTGTGAAGGTAATTTGGTTTGTTTTATACAGTTTTCCTTAAATGCGCGTTGCATTAAGTTTTTTACGGCTACTACCTACATTGTTCTGAAAATACAGAAAACAAAAGATCTTATATCTTTTGTTTTTAAGAGCTTGTACGAGTATAATATGCATACCATTAACTGTGTCATTAAACTAAACTGAAAAAATAGGTTTAATTAAAAAAACCTGTTTCTTAATTTGAATTTAAAAACGAACGTAGATAATAAAACCGTATTCCATTTCCAAAATGTTGAATTTCGCATTCGCTGCATTCACCTTCGCTTCAAAAACCAAAATAGGTAAACAGCACCAGAAATTCAAGTCCATTCGTGTAGCCAAACAGGATAGTTAGCTGTTTGCACAGATGCTCAGAACAAGTTGGGCGACTTCGCTTGCCGAAACAGAACCGAAGTTTAACCAGTTTCAGCGTCCACCTGTCAATGCACACTTGGGACTTTGGTGTTACGTAGTCGCAATGCAAATCAACTGTGGTTATAGATAGATAGATTTATCTCTGTAGCATGTTGAATGCATGATATCATCTTTTTTTTTTAATTTTCATGAACCAAAAATTTTAGAATCAGATGTGTATGAAAATATTTTTTTTAAATGATGGTAATAATTTCTGACTTCACCATAGTAATTATATGCATTTGTCAACAGGCCTATGAAACTAGCCCTAGTTTCGGCTTGATATACTATTTACCTAACACCCTGTAGATTACTATACGCCTGATATTAAGGACCTGTTTCACAATGTATGTACGGATAAGTTAGGCATATAAAAAAAAATGTAGTGGATAAAAGTGCTTGAAAAACATGTCAAAAATCGTGTTTATCCTTCAGATAAGTAAAATATAGCTTATTCAAAACTAACGCAGAACTTATCCGTACATTGTGAATTGACCCTTAGTCTTAATAATTGCCTTAAAACTAGGCACAACAGAACATCTATTGTTTGAGGATCACCTGAGACCCACGTGACTTTCAATGTGTATGAAGTATTTTTAATATAAATAATTCAATTCTTTATTAGTCAATATCTTTATCATAGATTTAATAGTTTCCTTTGTTTTTAGATTCCTCTGACGATGTTGATGAAGCGCTCCGTTTTCCCGAAAATGAATGACCACACCATCTCGCCCAAGGAGAACGAGCTGAAAGCGCTGTCTACCTTCTTTAATCAATCCTGCATCGTTGGCAAGTGGTCTCCTGATGACAAGACCACTCAAGCTTGGAGTAAGTAACTTACACAACACAGTAGACACTCCGCTATTAGCTATTTTAGTGAGTAATAAGTTACACTCATGATTGCTACCAGTCCTGCCTCATCAGACTGAGTGGAGAACCGGAGATAATTTTAGTACTTTCCTTCCTACAAGCCTTTGTTCGTTTGGGTGAGACCATTTTAGTACCCACCTATATTTTGTTATTTTCGTTGTTTTATTAATCACTGTTTTCCTCCTTTCGTGTATTTTTCTGTTTTACGACAAAGTCTCTAACAAGTTATTCAAATAAGCAATTTAAATAATCATCATCTTGAACATAGAAGTTGTTTATTTACGATCAGATGCAAAAAATTTACGCGTGACCGCACTCTTTGTCGATTGTTAGTTATTTACTAAATAAACAACTTCTGAACATTCCAACAGAGTCTCAGTACAGCAGCCTATGCGCACTCTGCGAGCATCCTAACAAGTGTGACTATCCCGACAACTACAGTGGCTACGAGGGCGCTCTGAGGTGCCTCGCCCATAATGGTGGACAGGTCGCCTTTACCAAGGTCATCTACGTGAGGAAGTTCTTTGGGGTATGTTTGTTTATGTAAAGGAGATGGAAACGATTACATACAAATTTGGGACAAGATGTAATAAGATAAAAATGGTGTCAATAAGTAGCTAAATTTTTAGTAGACCTTCACTAAAAATTATGCGTGTTTTGTCTATCTGAGAGCCGATTAATTAGAGGTTTAGTTAAAGTGAGGTTATGTAACAAACAGCTGATTTCTAAATTGGAAAAGGTATTTTAACGTTATTCAGTTACATTTAGGCCACAAACTGGACGACAACGGGCGCGGGCGCTGGTGTATATGGGTCAACCTAGTCGCGCAAACCGCAACTAACTTATCCTAAACCTAGTAACTTAACCAAAACCTAGTAAGTGTTTTTGTAACAACAGTCAAATTCAAAATAGTTTAGTTAGCCTAATGTGCGTCGAAATACTTTTAAGTGCAAGCAAGAAGTGCTTAGTAGGTATTAAGGCTGTAGACAGTGATAGGTGCAACTAACTTGCACTTGACACCTACCGAATGACCCCATTACGCTTAAGAAATCATAATATTTAAAATACACACTATCTTGTTATAACTTTCTAAGATTCTGGATGTGATACTAGTGAAAACAATTGCTTTAAACTATAGCGTTAAGTGATAAATAATTATACACTTGATACCTAGAATGATCGCGTTAACTTCCGTTCAGTGTTTATTAGTCGAAACGATGCGTACCTACATATCCTGAACTTCTTTTGGTGAACAGGATTGAAAAGTCTATACCGATTTTAATTTCCGAATAGACGAACTTAGCAAATTGTGAATGCCTACTACGAGTATAGGTAAGCATTAATAATTAAAATGTTTTTACTTATTCATTTGTTTTGTCCCTTTAGCTACCCGTAGGCACAATCCCAGCCAGTGCTTCAACGGAAAACCCCGACGATTTTTCGTACCTTTGCGTTGACGGGTCTAAAGTTCCCGTCAGAAACAAGGCTTGTTCCTGGGCGGCCCGACCTTGGCAGGGGTTGCTTGGCCACAACGACGTGCTGGCCAGTTTGTCGCCGCTTAGAGAGAAGATAAAGCAGCTGGCTGCTGCTGGTAAGTGTAATATTAGCTTAGCAGGCCTGACAGATTTCTTTGTTGACGGGTCTAAAGTTCCCGTCGGGAACAAGGCGTGTTCCTGGGCGACCAGACGTATCTATATAAGAAAGTACATCTACATAAGAAAATAAAGAAATATCCGCGTACTGAATGGATTGGGATAATAACAACAACAAAAAAAACATCTTTAACTAAAATATGCAAGTAATTATTATGTAATCGGTCTAGGCCAAGTACTTACCTAGCTATGCCTTGGTTCATCGTAATGCTTGGCTCAACTTTATAATTATTATTTCCTCTTTCAAATCGGTTTTATATTTGGTGAAAACCATTATTGTCCCCTCTATAACGATATCATGAGCATTACAGCAAAACGCCAGGTTATTAAAATATTCGCGTTGTTTACCTCTGCAAACAAACATACGATTGGAACCCATCTGTGATGTGATGGCATTCGGAAATTCTGAGCTAACGCTTTTGTGAAGTGCTCTCTCGCAAATATTTCGTGTCCAAACATTTGCGCTGGTAAAATATTTAAACTTGGCTCAGGCAATGAATATTTAATAGACGCCAATATTTGGCCCGAAAGGATTACTAAGTGGAACTTTTCTACTTTTCAACCGATTCCAAAAAAGGCTAGTTCACGACTGTACGTTTTTTCTTAGCTAAATGTGAACCGATTTTAATGAATATTTTTATATTAGGCAGAGTTTACCACAGATATAATTTAAAAAACATATACCCTAATTGTGGAAAACCGAAAAACTAAAATGTAATTATATTTTTTCAATATTTTTAGTTATATAGAGATATGTTTTTAATGTATTTTTACATGGTAAACATAGGAAAATGAAATTGAAGTACAAACAAGTGTACCTACCTATACCTACATATGAATATTAACAACGGTTGCTTCAGATAGGTACCGACTTTGCATTCAACACAAGTTCTACACGCATTTTGAATTTCATTAAAACAAGTGGGTTTTTAATGATTTTGAATTCTGTATGTAGCACCAAACAAAGTGCTTTAATTAAAACCAATACGTTTGGACTTCGACAGCGCAGTTAAATCGGTTCCAATTTGAATATCCAATTTTCTCTGAACATTTTAAGTCCATGCCAAAGATGCGACCTTGGAGAGAGAAATCCCGTCTAATCTCGAAACTAAAAACAAGAGCTACCTAATTAGTTTGTTGTCTAAAATTAACATCAGATCCCTAATTTTACAGCACTAGTTAATTAGAGCAGAGATTAAACTACTGTATTTCTGAGATTTTAATAATGAATGTCTCGCAAGGAATCCTGAATCCTTCAAGAATTCTCAGCGTCTGTTTTTTATCTTTTTCATTATTTCCCACATTAATACAGTCAGGGTAGATTAGATGTATACTCATTATTAAGCTATGGTGATAGTAACAATACATATAAAAATTTAATTTATTTCTACAAAGGTGTCGCCACAAAACCGGAATGGTTCACAAAAGTATTGGGACTATCAGAGAAGATCAATCACGTGGCAGACAACATCCCCATCAAACCAGCTGACTATTTGAAGAAAGCCAACTACACGGAGGTGATCGAGCGAGGACATGGCCCTCCAGAACCGGTTGTGAGGTAATAAACAAATTACATGTATTATATGTATTTTCCCCAATAAACATAAGTGGTGACTATTTAATACAAACCCCACTTAGGTATTGTACTGCGTAATAAAACTAATAAATATCGCCTCCCTCACATTAGAGTCTTTAGAGCGTCGACGTCGTGGCAGCATCCAATCAGTGTTGACGCAACGCTTGCGCAGCGTATTTACTTAACGCTGATTGGACTCTGCCACGACGCGACGTCGATGCTCAAAAGACGCTAGTGTGGGGAAGGCCTAACTCACCTAGGTACTTTCAACAACTCCACTGATTCCGGACGGACGCGACGGTAGGAGGCGAGTTTGTTCCTTACGAGTTTGTAGAGCAAAAGACATGTTGAAAAAGGTTTCACCGAGTTCTTAGGAAACACATTTTGACTTTTAGACGGTCTGCATAGGATTGTATGCTTTTAGTAACATTAGCGGAATATGCCACAGTTTTACTTATAATACATAATATTTAGGTATGTATCGTACCATTGTAGTGCTTGTTAACTGCTTTTTTGCCTGTTTTTGACTAGATCGTTTATAATTTCTTGAAAGCACGCTATGAGTAGTACTTACAACGAATTATTATCTACATCATTACCGAAGTAAACTGTAGATGGTAATACACAGGGTGTACAAAAGAATGGGACACTCTTTGAAACCACGTCATCAGCTGGTCATATAATATACAACAACTTTTCCTATGGGAGTAACATCGAAATCGTGATTTTATTTTAAGATGCTCCATACATTATCATCGAGGTGTGCGAGTAAGTTTGTATGGAGAAACTGAAAAAAATTATCGATTTTGATGTTGCTCCCATAGAAAAATTGTTGTATATGACCAGCTGATCGCGTGGTTTTAAGGAGTGTCCTATTCTCTTGTACAAGGGTGTACAGGGGTATAGCGTGATTTTTGTAAGCGACTCCATAATGTCGGCAATGTCGCTACTCTTGATTGTAAAGCTGGACGACGATACGAATTAGGACCTCCCCCCTCGTTCTTTTTACACCCTGCAGGTGTGTCCTGGTATAAATAGAGCTATAAAATAAATTACTTTAAAGTATATTGAACAAAGAATGACACATACCTAGAGTCATTGTGAATGACCTACCATGGTGCCAAACCGGCCTTCATTTGGATGCATGATGTGGTTTTAACAATAAAACTTATTTATAATGGACAATGGATGGATCGAACGCCTGTGTTTTTAAGCAGCATTTATCCGCGGCTACGCCCACGGATTTTGTTTTCAATAAAACTTTTGTCACTCGGGCATTTCACGTTCAAAAAAGAAAAAAGGAATTGGACTAACATTTCTAAACTACTAATATATACGAGTAGGTAGTGTAGATAAAATGCTATACTTACTTACCTATTTAAATTATTAGGATCCTTTTTTTTCCTAGCAGTTTAATTTGTTTAGATGGAGACCGAAACTTATTACTTTAGTATTACGTAAGAAATGTTATTTTAATCTGCAATGGATCTTCACATTATAAAGTACCTACCAATGCAAGTCAAAAGCAAAGCGAATCACAAACAAACATTATTCAAATATTTATATTCGTGCTTCTTCGGAACCCGATTTATTTATTTCTTTGAATCAACAGATGTGTTTTACTATTACCAGTAACAGCACAATTTCCGCAGTAGATATTTCTGAGAGAACCAACCAGTATCGAATTAACACACTTTAATTATCACTTACTATTTCCTTTATAATTAATTTAAACGTTATTGTATACAAACTTAAGTACAATAGGCATTCTTAATCACATTCGTCTCTGCCAGCCCACCTTAGGGTCACGCAGCGGTCCTTTTTGATTTCTATTCGTTTTATTTTTAAATGTTCGTATATGTGACGTTTCATAACGACACAGGTCACAATGATTGCAACATTTCAGGACTTAAACGAGACACATAAACTCATAAGTGTTCTACTTTACTAATTACTACCACCCGCCGGCCTAGAACGGCCCCAACTTTCCATTTGAATTTGGAGGCTGTAGGGACGTAATTAAACTGCTAGTGTGTTCGCGAATAAATTTTAATTTCCCAAGCTCACAGGGACTAAGTATTTGAGCTTCAGGTGAATTAAAAGGAATAAATCTTTTTGGTAATCCTACTAGTCCTAATAAATTTGGTTTTAAGAAGTAATTTGTGTACTTCATCGACCTTTAGCTCACTGCAGAACAAAGGCTTCCTCTACACCGTGTAATATAGATAAATAAATAGTATATCAAGCTGAAACTAACCTTTGTTAACATGGCATATAAAATATAACTTATTGTTACTGGGTGTTTAGGTGAGGTCTTTATAGAATAAATATATATATATATTGCAACATCACCATTCCTCTGATCCTAAGGTAAGTAGCTAAACCTCTTGTGATAGAGAAATCAGAAACAACGACGGTACCACAAAACACAGACCCGAGACAGTGTAGAAAAGTTCGTTTTCTACATTAACCCGAATGGGAATCGCACCCAACTCCTCGGAGATGGTGACGCCAAGTCCGTCGTGCTCGCCTCTCGACTACGGAGAAGATTGTTTTGTCTTATCGACTTGCAACTTATATTTTCATATACGTCGTACACCTTTAAGCCGCAATAAATAAGTCATAAAACTTGTTCAAAACTTATTCCTCTTTCAGATTGTGCGTGACCTCAAACGTGGCCCTTGCCAAATGCCGCGCCATGTCCGTCTTCGCGTTCAGCCGCGACATCAGGCCCAAGCTGGACTGCGTCGAGAAGGCAACAGAAGCCGACTGCTTGAAGAGCGTATGTTTTATACAAGCCACTTTACAATTATACAGGGTGTAGGAGAATGGGACACTCCTTTAATACCACGTTAGCAGCTGCAGCAAAAAAAACAGAATATGATGATGAAAAGCCCAGAACCGCACTATAATACATCGATGATATTAATCTTAATGTATAAAAAAACCGGCTAAGTGCGAGTCGGACTCGAGCACGAAGGGTTCCGGACCATCTCTAAAAACCGAGAAAAAAAAAGTCACGTTTGCTTTATAGGAGCCCCCTTAAATATTAATTTTATTCTGGTTTTTAGTATTTGTTGTTATAGCGGCAACAGAAATACATCATCTATGAAAATTTCAACTGTCTAGCTACCACGGTTTATGAGATACAGCCTGGTGACAGACGGACAGACAGACGGACAGCGGAGCCTCAGTAAGGGTCCCGTTTTACCCTTTGGGTACGGAACCCTAACAAAGTCGGGTTTGTTACAACACTTATAACTCGAGAACGACTGAACCGATTTTCATGGTTTTTAATTTCTTGGATTTGTCTCCGCCCTGAATAGCAGAATAAATAATAAAAACTTTAGGAAAGCTGACAAAAAAAATACTGTTAGGCGCTAGGCGAAGTTTTGCCGGGTCAGCTAGTAATGTATAAGTAAAGCAAACATTTTTCACGATTGCGCTTTTGCTGCCATAGTAAAATTTTGGTAATTGAACAGCTGCTTACTTGATTACAAGGCCAAGGTGTTAACAGTAACTAGATATGTCTGACATCAGTGACAACGGTTACTTTTAGACAGGTTCTGCGCTACATCTTTCGTTCTCTGCTTTCCGAATCAAGGTAACCCCAGCCACGAAGTTGAAAGGTTGAGACTGTCTGTCCATCGGGCTGAAGGTCATTAAGATTGCACAATCCGTATGTTGTATCTAAAGTAAACGATACCAGCTGCTCAGTACAATGTTCATGTTTAAATAGGTCCTTACACATAGCTAGAGTGAAAGGACAAATGTCCATTGCAGATACCTGCAAGTTACAGCAGGCCATGAAAAAAGTGGGAATCGTGCTCTTTCGCGCTCTTTAGGGGCGGTGGACTGCAGTCCACTCCTGTACGTATATGCTGAATAGATAGACAGATAGATGTTCTAATGAGCGGAACACTTTCGTAGTGGGGCCTTCTACAAATAATTCTGCTTTAGCCAACAAATATGGGCACGTAATCAAAAACGAATGCAAGCAAGCAATTGCAAAGACAAGTGCATTGTGGGACGTCCACCCACAAGGTAAAGATAAGACGACCTGGTAAAGGTTGCAGGAAGCCGATCGATGCAGGCCGCTTCCAACCGGCCAATCTGGTAAGTGACTGGGGGAGGCCTGTGTTTAGCAGTGGACGGTCTGTGGCTGAAATGGTGATGATGATGATGAAAACCAAAACACCACTATAGTACCACGTACTACCGTCCACTAATCCAAACAGCACTATAGGTCCAAGACAACGGCTCCGACCTTGCCTCAGTCGACAACCGCGTGGTGGCCGCTGCCAAGAGCCGCGGTCTTCACGCTGTATTCCACGAGGTGTATCGAAACAAGAAGCCTAACTATGCTGTTGCTGTCATCAAGAAGGGCACCAGCTATAGCACGCTTGAAGATTTAAGGGGCAAGCGGTAAGTACTAAGTATTTATTGGTTGTTATGACCAAGAACAGACTATCTACGGATGGTGAAAAGACTAATCTTAAATGACGAAATGACTGTAGATTTACCTAAACAATAACAGTTCTGTTTTTTTCGTATTTCTCTGGGTATAATGAGCACAGATTAAAAATATCTAATATGTTGGTACAATTACCTACTTTACTATTTTTATCAACAAATAAAATAATTTAAAGAAAATTTTAACTAAGTATTCAATCTTCTTTTACAATAAATTGTTCTAGATCCTCGTAAATATTGTGATACAAAGAGAAATGGATAAAAACAAACAAGATTTATTGTTGTGGCGTGAGTAAAAACTATAAAATGCAGACATGTCCAAATGTGCAAACCGAAAGAAAACTCGACAGTATATTTCAGTTCTTAAAAGAAAATAGACGAAATACAAAATTCACGCTAGTCTCTGTCGCTGGAAGTTTTCTACGAATACTTTAAAAGACTAGGATAACTGTATAAGGCTATGCAAAGTAGCTTCTACTATTCGGCTCTCGTTATTTAAATAAGATTGACGGGTTCAGATGGAGCTATAAAAGTAGAGTACGAATCTCCATAAAAGGTCTTGTCTTAGGCCGATAAATTCGTGTAGGATTGAAGAAAATATGTGTTTATACACCAAGTACGGACAACAGCTCGTCGACCTACCACAAAATGTCAAATATTCTCATTTGAAAATGATCTCTATATGTCAGGCTTAAAGTTGAAAATCTATTGGAGAATTTTTGACTTTTGGGTAGGTCGACGTGCTGTTGACTGACTAAGGTCAAGAATACATCTATTTTATAATATAACTACTAACTGTTCTGTCAATATTATTATAATTAAATACAATAAACACTTCCGTCAATCCCACAAACAACCACCGAGCCCTAAACAGGTAGGTAGGACTATGATTATCGAAAGACATAATCCACTGGGGAATATACAACAAGTCACTGGGGGAGGCTTATGTCCAGCAGTGGACGACCTGTGGCTAAAATGATGATGATGAATATAATATTATACCTATCCACAACTCGAAAGCAAGTGCTCGTATAATCACACAAACGCTTGTCCCTTACGGGATTTGAACCCGGTGATCACTTGTCTGGAGCTGAAATCCTAAATCAAACTGGTCATCGTTGTAGTGACCATTATGGTTCAATTAAACAAGATAATTCCAGAAGATACGATAGTTTTAGTTTGTAGAAATAGAAACTGAATTGCGATTTAGTAGTTTAATTCGGCTTTATATTGAAAATAAAACACATACAATTATCTCCATACAGATCCTGCCACAATCCCTACAGAACCTTCGCCGGCCTGGACGCGCCGATGTTCTACCTCGTCAACAAACAAGCCGTCAATACCAGTCAGGTTTGAGCAACGTTTTTTGTGTCTTTTTCTTCTTCTTTGCGTGTCGACTCAGGCTTTTATGCAAGAACCAAAACTCAGCCACCGATATAGTGCTATATCGGTGGCCTTGTCAAAACCCTCGCATCTGCAGGTGTAGGGACACGCAGGGCATGACATGAAATGTGCCATTGTCTGGGGGGAAATACCACAGACATACACCCTCCAAGCTGTAACATCTTAAAACATGTCTTAAAGGCAAAATCCTCTAAAAAAGACATAAGAGAGAAGGAAAAACAACTTAAAGCGTAGTAATAATATACATATATTTAGGATCACGCTGGGTTCCCGTAGTTTTCTTATTTTAAAAGACTTCTCTTTTTCATTTGTGAAGTAGATAACTGAATATTTAAAAGATTTACAAGAACAAGAACCCATCTTCGAGAGTCTAATGCATGCACTTCAATTCATAGCAAAAGCATTGACCCTATTGCATTATAAATTCACTTAGATAGAAATGCAATAGTGATAGAATTTAATGGATTAACTACTCTTAATTTGTTTTCTCTAACTATGAAAATTATTTTCAGTGTCTCAAGAACCTTGGCAAGTTTTTCTCAGGCGGTGTGTGTCTACCTGGTGTTGACAAAGCCGAGAACAATCCATTAGGTAAGATTAAAGGAGAGGTACCAAGACTACCTTCTTGAGAAGTGCTCGATAAAAGATATGCGTATACCTACTTAATCATTTTATTTTTGCAGGTGAGGATGTCTCAAGTCTGAAGTCGCAATGCTCGACTGATAGTAATCCATTGAAGTGCCTTGAAGAAAACCGAGCTGACGTAGCTTTTGTGTCAAGTAAGTTTAGGAACCCTTTAAAGATGTTTTTTTTAAGATATGTATAACCTAAAATCTATTTTAAAACACGGATAAATAAATAACCAAGTTTTTGTTGAAAATTTAAATCTAGGTCTAGTATTAGGTACTTCGCAATATTTAAACCAAACATGTCCAAACGAAAATCAAAACACAACACAAGACATCAATATTACAACATTTTTTCCACCTAGGACCAGACAAAACCTAATAGTTTATTTTTTACAGGTGCCGATTTACCTAATTACGAATCAACGAAATACGAACTACTCTGCCTAAACCGAGATGCAGGCGGCAGGGACTCTCTAGACAACTATCCTACTTGCAACGTCGGTATGGCCCCATCCAGAACCTGGCTATCAGCTAAGGACTTCTTGTCAGACGTCTCTATAGCCCATACTCCGTTGAGCCTGGCACAGTTATTGGATGACAGAACTGATCTGTTCAACATTTATGGAGAATTCTTAAAGAATAACAACATTATCTTCAGTGTAAGTTACTACAGCCTTTTAATCTAATTTTGTTTATCCAGTATACATGAGAATGTATAAAAATTGAATTTAAAATATGAATTGTACATTTTTCTATTTCCTATAATAAGTGATCAATTGTGATGTATTCAATTATTATTTAGTTTTGAAATCGTTATTGTAATTTTTATATCAAACTTAAATCTGATAATTCAAGAATTATATTTATTTTTATTTTATATTATTATCTTTTTAAACTTATTATGAAATTCCAGGGTTCATTTGAGGGCATTTTTTTAAATTATATTTAAGACCATGTTAACCAAATGAAACAATTATAAATTACAACAAAACCATCTATTTGTTACAGAATGCTGCAAAGGGCTTGGCGACAACTGAAAACATTGATTTCAGCCAATTCGAGAAGATTAATGATGTCATCAACAATTGTGATATTGCTTGAATAGCACTATATAAATTAAAGTCTACTAAAACCCTTATTTCTTGTGTAACTAACATATTAGTTGATAAGGTTGACAAAAACAAAAGTCTGAATTTATGAAATTTAATAACATCACTTAAAATGGTATGATAATAAATAAATATTACACATAAACATAATTTTATTTGTAAATGAGACTTATAATGCAGCTAAGGCCAGGGTTATGACTGCTGTTGCTGCCAACATTGCGTATCCAGTGGCATAAACTTCCTTTATTGTTAAGCCTTTAGCAGTATCCCAATAAAGATGCCTGAGACCATTTGCAAAGTGGTATCCGAATGGAGCTGCAATAATTGCTTTCGCTAGGAATAGTGTTGCTGGGGACAGGTTTAGGCCTTCGATCATGGTGATGTAGTGGGAAATGTCGTTTGGCAATACCAAAACACCAATACCTAGTGCACTAGCATATCCTGATAGAATCATACCTATGGGACAAAAGTTCATTATTAAATAGTTGAATGTGCAATAAAAGTTTGAAACTTGGCATTGTATTTTTTTTAAATACTTAGTTGAACATAGAAAATGTGTAGTTTCAATAACTTGAGATGTAGGTATCACGCAATGTAGAGATAGTGGTACCTACTTGGTGCCACCATTTTATTTCATCAAAAATATGGGCTAAATATTCTATTTTTTACAAGCTTTTATTTTTACATGTGATACTTGTATACATTTTTAGGAATATACTAAACCAGTGAAAATTTTAAGTATGGATATCACTACAATGCTCAAAAGGTTATGTGATTAAATAAACTATCATAAAATAGGAACTGGGATTCATTAAAGAAATTCCTGGTATTTTATAAAAGATTGTAGCATAGTAAAAGGAGGGCAAAACATTTACTTCTGATAAGACTGAACTATAAATAATAAAATACTTAAAACTTTATTAATGTTTACTGATGTTTACATACCTGCGGCGCGGTGTGTGATCGACAACATGCTAGTCAGCTGTGGGGAATAGATAGAGAGATGTGGAGACATAGGGCGCTTGAGCCGTGCGTTTCTGATATCATGATGCTCAAGTTGCGGGGGTTCAAACTTTTTGTACGTCACTTTAGGGACCCCAGCCGCGGCTTGAGCGTAGTTTACAGTGCTCAACGTAGCAGGAAACCTGCCTAGAGTTGATAGCAGAGACTTTGTGCCCAACCTTAAAGAATTAACGTTTATTAGTAAAAAAATAAATACAAACATCAAAAACAACCTAACCCTATTACATAATGTTTGCCAACTTACCTGCTGCAACTGTAGAACGCCATAGTTGAATATTGTTTTACTAGTTACGTCGTAGGCTTCTAAAATTAACAATAATGATTACTAAAAACAGTCAAAACCGACTAATTTAACAAAAACAAACAAATTGCTCACCACTGAGTCGAGTTTATACGTACAGCAGTTTGACTTTGACAGTTTGTTGGCCCATCTTAGTACTCAGAGGCCCAGTCCCACGGCTGAACTGACAGATAAACAGCGTGACAGCTACCACGCACTTTCCGTTTTACGAAGATCATAGATTAAAAATACATTGACTAATTATAAAAAGAATACTGTGCGTTAAAAAACAAAGTGGTACTTATCAAAATAAGGCTTTGACAATGTTTAACGGTCAAAAATTGTTTAATTATTAGCTTAGTTAAGCTAAACTATAAAAAAATTAGATCAAATCTTTGCGAATCATGCGTAGAACACGACATACCCACAGATTTGTTTGATTGTTTGTTTTTCTTCACCAAATAAAAAAGTTTGCAGAAGACGTGCTGAAGAATTTCATGAAATCCAACAAAATATTGATTTTGCAAAGTTTAGGTACCTACATAAAAGTAATCGCTTAATGTTTTGTTTACTAGTGCTATCTGTAGTCCCTACTATATTAAGAGTCGAGTGTAGCTCAGCAGCAACCATAGTGGCTACTACCATGAAAGCGGCTGACTTCGAGGTGTATGGCAGGGTGCAAGGTGTATTTTTCCGAAAGGTTCGTCTGCAATAATTTTAAAATTTATTCGTATGCAGATAAATAAATGAGACGGTGATATTAACACAAAATAAAGAGTAGACCAGGTAATAAATGTTTCTTAATCCAGCCCTGTACAGGCTTTAAAAATTTGTGCGAGCCGGCAAGTAAATATGTTATATTACGTAAATTGTTATGCACAACACAACATTTACCTCCATGTCAAGTGCCAAAACATAAATGCAGATCAAAGGAGGAAATAAGTTCATTCAGAGTTTCCTTGGTACCCACAGTGAGCAAGTGTCATTTCCAAACTTGGCACAAGTTACAATCTGGATAAAATAATAATAGTCTTTATTCAGATATAACCTAGTTACACATTTTAATTCTATTTATTTTTAATTAAATATCTGTTTGCCCTTTGCCAAAAGCCTCCCCCAACTGTCTCCACATATCTTTACTCCGAGCTGTTCTCTGCATACTACCTGCATATTATACTTAGACTTATTAATATGTTTGACTTCCATTATTTTGTAGTTCGTAGCGGCCTCTGAATTTCGATTTATCTTTTGAATAACCATTAATCATCATAAAACTGCAAAACTGATATTGGAAAACAAATATTGGCTATTTAAACTGTTTAGGTAAGCTAAGTACCATTCTTCAATGCAACCCTAAGTATAAAGTTAACATAAATAGCAACAGCAGCATTCAGTATTAATATTATTAAACTATGGCACAACAGTTTGGCAATAGTAATAAATTAATAATGCAGTTATCACAAATTAAAGATTTTTAAGTTTTATAAAGCGGTAACATTACTTATACCTTTCCTAGTTTATATTTACTGTCCGGTTATTATTTAGATAGGATTCCTTTGAAGAAATAGTTCTACATTTCAGTTACCGACATAAAGATATGGTGATTAAAAATCTAGTATTAGGCAAGTCTTAGCACATAAATCTAATCAAATGCTTAAAATTGGTCTCAATTCTGTTTTATAATAATAATTATATTAAAATTGATCACACACACACCTTATAAATACTTATGCATAATATTATATTTGTAGAGTATAAATATAAATATTGTAAGAGCATTTAAAAAACTGTTAACATAGCTGTAAGTTAGAAAATGCAAATGTACCTATAAAAGTAAGGATCTGTACTACAGGCATTAATTTGCTATAAAGAGGGCCTCAACACACACTGTAAAAAATAGCTTTTTGTTAATGAAATAAAAACTTTTTAAATTTAAATTTTTTTTTTCATCAGTACCAAGCAATAAAAAAATATATATAATATATATAAAAAGGATAATATCTTTCGACGTTTTTCATGTAACATCTCTGATTACCATTTTTAACCTGCTTCTCTAGACCTTGGAGCCACTGATCTGAACTATGCTTGGAGCATCTAATTCTAGACCAGACAAAACATAGGTACCTTCATACCTAATTAAAAAAATCAGACAAATCAAAGCAATAAAAGTGACACACACAGTTGACAGTGTTAACTATTGGCAACTTCAGAGATAATTCGAATAATTGAACATTGTAATAATTGTGTAACTTGTGATATGGTAATTTATAAAGATGGTACTGAATTCCACAGATTTTGAAATATTTGGTGTAGTCCGCGGAATTAACTTCAGGATGGTGAAGAATTATTTGAGTACATTGTAATACTTAGGTCTCACAACTTTTTTTCAGATCTAAATTATAATCTAAACATTTCATTTATTGAAGATAAATAACACTTGAAAAAAAAAAATCATCGACCTCAGGTGGGACTTTTTTTCAAGTGTTATTTATCTTCAATTAAACCTTGCATGGAATTGCTAAAAACAAAATTTCATTTATTGTTTAATTGTGGCGTTTAATGGTATTTCATAAATTTGTAACTCAGCTACAAATATAAGGTACATGAACTATACGAGGAACTTCCATTAAACATCCTGTGAGAGTTTTTAGAATGAAACTCACTGTGAAAAAGTAACATCAACTTTCCTTTACATTCAAGATACCTACTATTAAAATAAACTTGTCATATTAAACTAAATAATAGTAACAATCACTACAGAATATTTTTAAGAGGAACAGAGAGACATTAATTACATAAAATACTTCTTGAACGTTCATGAAAATTGTGCATATTTTATTTAAGGAGAGTCGATAACTTGTGCAAAGCCAGGGCAGTTCACTAGTGTAATCTAAATTGTACTTTTCCAGTACACAAAGCAACAAGCAGACAAGCTAGGCCTTCGAGGATGGTGCAAGAACACTTCCCAGGGAACAGTGCTAGGTCACATGCAGGGGCCATCAGATAAGGTGGAATCAATGTAAGTCCACTTAACTAATCTCATTGATCTTTTTAGCTATTACTCACAACTCCAAAGTCCACTTACTCATCTAGGATTAGCAAAGAAGTCCCGAATTATTCATTCATTAGCAAGATATTTTACAAGCTTCAGTTTGTATAACTTGACAGAGATAGAATGATGTCATTAGGAATTTCACTGGGACAGCAGCGACACCGCAACCAGCCGAAACCAACATCATCACAGTCATCACAGAATTAGTCTGCGCCATCAGTCCGCTCCTGGACATAAGCCTGCCTAATGCTTAATATAGACCTGTCCAGTGCTGGATATAGGCTTATCCGAATGCACATCACTGAGTCCGATCCTCGACTATTCTTTTCCATCCACTACCAGCAGCTTTGCGTAAATCATCGCTCTACCTTGTCGGAGGACTCGGACAACACCCTACGCTGCGCTTGCATAGTCGCTGTCAAGTTTCACCACTCAAGAACACGTCTCACCCCTTTGGTTATTTATCGGTTGTACAGTCAACAGCACGTCATGATGGTATCCAAAACTGTCAAATTTCTTCAATCCTATTTCAACTTCATCATCATCATTTCAGCCTTAGGAGTTCAGGACGTCCACTGCTAAACATAAGTCAAAGTCTAATTTATTCAGTATAGGCCCTCTTCCGGGCACTAATACACGTCCCATAGGCCTCCCCAAGTGACTTCCAGATCGCCAGGTTGGAAGCGACCTGCATGCAGCGGCTTCCTGCAACCTGTAATAGGTCGTCTGTCTACTTTAACTTCATTTTAAAGCAATATTAATTGGGGAAATTACGTCTAATTATTAAAATTAGCACAAACCGTCGTTTGTGCTAACTTGATGTACTGTCGACTGTACGCACGGCAAATGTGACCAGCCCACTGCTACTTATTATGTTTGCTTATTCTAGTAGCTATATCGATTACGATATTTGTCATCTAATGGATAACCTCATTTCTGATTTTATCCTTAAGATAAATCCCGACAATATATTCCCATAGCTCGCTGAGCACCTTTAAGTTGATGTACTATCTAAATTGGTGTGCAACCAAGTGGACACCAGCCCCTCTAGCACGATCAACAAAACACGATATGATACGATATGCTAAAGCGATTTATCGCCTATTTACTTTCAAAATATGATAACATAGCCGCCATCTTGAACTTTTATTGAAACAGTAAGCATGTCCGTGCCGGCGAAGTCACAGTTATGCTCGCTTTTTTGAAAAAAGTTCATATTTTGACAAAAAATATGCGATAAATCGCTATATCATATCGTATCATATCGTGTTTTGTTGCACATGCTAGAGGGGCTGGTATTGTACTCTATATATAGCTTTTAACATTTTATTTGTGGCGCCGAATGGTTGCAACTGGACACGGTGTCCAGGTGAGAAATAGAGTTCATATTTCCAAGCAATCTTAGCATCCTTCCTTCGTTCTTGGATATAATTAGTCTTATAAGCTTCACTTGTTTTACCTTGGTACATAATTTACATTTAATAACTAGGTATCGCATGTTTTAGTCCATAGATTGATGTAAAAATGAGTTTTACTACGTTATGTACTTAATTAACACAATCAGCTGAAAACTTAGAAGTCTTACACATTGCTAATTACCCCAGGGTCTTTGGCGTTTTGCCAACCTCGTCACCTTGTTGTGGCGCCTTACTATTCCATTAACGAAAGCAATCGGATAAAACCTAAATAACTTTCCCAACCTCGGACATTAATGGCTTTTTGCGCTTAATCTGATTAGTGGATCCAAATATCCGACCTTGACCTCAAAAGTTAGGTGTTACTCATTTTGTCTTTTCAGGATGCATTGGCTCAAGTCCACGGGTAGTCCAAGCAGCCAAATAGATAAAGCCGAATTCAGAAACCAAAAAGACATCAACGATTACACCTTTGATGATTTCAGTATTATTAGGGATTAGGAGCGTGCGGTTATTTATATTGCGTAAAATTCAATTCAATGCGTACTTGCGGGTGAAGATAAAAGGAAAAAGATAAAATCACCAAAAGCATAATACCAAATGTCATTATAATCTATAAATTAAATGTGATATTAGAAAAATTGGGATGTGTCATGTACTTGTCGCTCATTTCCAACAGCTTTGCGAAAAAAATATCCGCTATGCTGTGTCACCCGCCCTTTAGTTTTGTAAACCCGCATTTAAAGTGCTCACGTTATAATAATTTGTAAAGGAATGTTACTTCAGTCACGTGCCTACATATGAATATGCATGTCCCGTAGCTTGTTAATCTTCTTTTTGAAGTGTATAGCTGTCCTATTTAGGCTGGATTCGACGAAACATTAATTTACCCTAGTTTAGCTATTACGAGAATGTCTAAACTCGCTTCGTTTACGTTTTTCCAACTTACTTATGGCTTATACTGTTCCTAATATTGTTGTTCTATGGTTCTAGTGTGAATGATAAATAAATAATAAAATAAAATGTATTTATTTCCCAAAATCTTTACGTACAAATTGCAGGGGCTTCCCAAAAAGTTATCAAAGCGATACTTGTGTTGGGATAGCCTCGCTCTTCCTTTTCAATATCAGTTAAGATTTACAAAGAAAGTAAAATAATTAAAATAAGGTTAGTACAGGCTGTGTGAGCGTGCGTGCGCGCGCGCGCGCGCTGTGTGTGTGTGTGTGTGTGTGTGTGTGTGTGTGAGAGTGTGTGTGTGGGTGTGTGTGTGTGTGAGTGAGTGATTGAGTGAGTGTGTGTTCAATGATGAACGAATGTATAAACCTACCAAACTTTATGAAATCATTTACCTCTAGGTTGTTTTGAAATGGCTCAACAATTCAATTTTGTAGGATTAGAGAGTGTCAATGCCAATTATTGACATCTTAGATTTGTGGTTGATAAAATGAAAAATTGGCTTGTTTCTTGATTAAGCAGTGGTTTACCCTCGAGTTACATCTTACTCCAGCTTGATCGAATCCGATGATCTATGGCTATGTATACTGAATGTCCCCAAGTATTAATAGCTTATGTGTTTTGTCCGTATTTATTTAATTTATTAAACGTTAAATTTCAAATAAAGTGTTTTAATTTCAGTATGTATTTATTCTACCTAATATACCACAGTGATGTAATCTTAAGTCAATATCCCTTGAAATGTAAAATATCGTACGTAACAATAGTTACGTAGGATATGTCTATTGTATCTACTAAATCTATGAATTTTGGCTTTATAGACTTGTAATTAAAGTCAAGAGTTCAAATATGTTTCTTTATTATTCAAATCAAATAGCTTATTAACGAGCTTTAACTTAACTTTGCGTAATCAAAAACCCTTTTCACAATTTGCCGTTTGATGTCCTTTTAATACTTTGCGATATACCTCGTTTAAACCTGCGTTTCATCTCTTATTATAATTATGGTAATTAATTAACACCCGTTGAGCAAAACCTTTGTCAAACCGGTCGGTTTACCTTCATAAACAAACCATTACATATTTGTACCATTAATTACCTACGCAAACAAAAAGTTACCTAGTGGACATTTTTAATTACATTTTCCTCTCGCGTCCTCCGTAATGCGTAGAACACAAAAGCTTATTTCCCGAGGCCGCACTAAAGGTCCCTAGTAATTACTCTGGTAACAAGCAAAAAGCCTCGCTGTAGGTAACCATTATTCAGTGGAAGCCCTATTTTCTACGCCTCTGATTTCAAGCACATGGCACTCTGCCCATTACCTGTGTGTGAAGCTTCTGCTTTAAAGGAAATCATCTAAACTACGAGTAATAACCAATTTTCGAACAGATACTCCTCTATTTACACTCCTTTCTTATTACCACGATGTCAATAATATGGGATTAATGTTCCAGTGCACTATCTTTGCTTACTTGACTTACCTTGTGTAGGCTGTAGTAACATTTAACCGAATCCTGGTGCTGATTTGACATTGCTTGCAAGCCAGTCCTAGACTAGCCAGCCGGGCCCAGAGTTAGCTTTCTTACCTGACCTCATGTAGACTTGTTTTACCTGGTCCTGCTGCTGATTTCGCAATTGCAAGCCAGTCCAATTGATGGTAGCTACGTCAAAATATACATTAAAAACTTAATGGCCTATCCACCTACACGTTATTAGTTTAAAATGTCATCCAGGCGATGCCTATGTTTAGGAGTGGACATCATGTGGCTAAAATGATGAGTCAATTTGCATTACTGCATAATTTAAATTACCTACATACATCACATCATAGAATGCAGGATAGTTCGATTTATTTTTAACAGACATTTCATGATCCGGAATTGAACCTCACAAAGTTTAGTTGCAATGCCAAAAATAACATCAGATGGGATATTGTGAGATCTTCTATTTATTAACAAACAGCTCTTTGAAACTCACGGATAAAATAACAAATCTCTACCCAGAAGCGCCCACCAAAATACCAGAACATTGAAAAGTAACAGTGATTCTACTCCATTAAACACGTATTTATATATTGCCTGAACTTACAATAAATCCAATTCTTCATTGTCTAAGTAATTAACCGCCGAACGCGCTCGCTGAAAAGTGGAAACCAATGTGTTACAACCTAATGGATTGGAAAAGATCTTTCCAGCGTTAACGTCTATACATAATCGCACCGTGTGTACATACTAAGATGGATGGAGCACTTTCTATCGGGCAATCTCCCTCGATGTTACAAACGTTATATTTGAGCTTTTCTCCTACCTAAGTTAATACATACTAATACATAAACCCTTTCTATGTTACAAAGCAAAATATCCCAAATTATAAGAACTTCAAAACTTCTAAAACCATGTGTAACGTAACATAATCTCCGTCGTATTAAGTCGCGTTCAACAGTATTTAAAGAGACGACATAATTAAAACTTTTCTACTTTTCACTTGAGCCCTGGGACACATCGTATTATTTTTAACGACTTTCCTAACTTCATGAGTTTCCAAAAGTTTTACAGCAACGTATATGTACCTGTATTCATCGCTTACAGTATAGCTAGAGCTGCGTAGAGATGTGGAAATAAATCTGCTATGCATGGAAACTTTCATATCGGATGATTCCGGGATATTGGTGAACAAAACCATGTGTTAGCTAACAATAGATGTTGACCTTGAAGGCTTTTACGGAGGAGTTTTCGCTCGAAAGGGTAGGAAATAATTACGTTCGAGTCAGTAACCCGGGCGTGCGTTATTGATGGGCTCGCGCGGGGCGGCGCTGAGACGCGCGGTAAGTGGGTCAGGGTGGGAAGCGGGAGCGCGCAGCCGCCGACTCACTGCGCTCTCAGCCTTCAGCCATGGCGGACGCGCCGCCTGAGGTCCTCGAACTGAACGTGGGCGGCGTGCATTACGCCACCACGCGCGACACGATCCTCCGGGAACCCGACTCGCTTCCCGCCGCGGCGTTGCGCGACCCCGACCACCCCCGCGACGCACGTGGACGTATTTTCTTCGACCGCGACGGAGTTCTCTTCCGTTACGTGCTGGACTACCTCAGAGACGGTGGACTCGTCCTCCCCGAGTGTTTCAGAGAACACAAACGATTAGCTCGAGAAGCCAAACACTATCGTTTGGCCGGACTGGAGAACGCAGTCCGGGAAGCGGATCCACGGCCTCCGAATCGCGAACGCGGGTGCATCACCGTCGGCTATCGGGGCAGCTTTGCATTCGGCCGCGACGGCCTTGCCGATGTGAAGTTTCGCAAGTTGTCCCGTATTCTAGTCTGTGGGAAAGTGACGCTATGCCGTGATGTGTTCGGGGAGACTCTGAACGAATCCCGCGACCCTGATCACGGTTTGGCAGACCGGTATACATCACGGTTCTTCCTGAAACATTCGTTTATTGAACAAGCGTTTGACATGTTGCAAGAGAACGGTTTCAAACTGACTGCGAGTTGTGGTAGCGGAACAGCTGGCGGAGCAGCTGAGCTGAAGCCCGGTGTGGACTCGGAGGAGAATCGTTGGAATCACTACAACGAATTTGTGTTCGTGCGCGAATAAGTTCAACGTTACGTAGTACTAAATGTGATAATGAATCAGCTGAGCCGCCACCGACCGGTGCGGCTTTATTACGGTGGACGGCAATAATATTAAAAACCTCTTTCAGGTAACGAGATTATTAACGAAATTATATTTATGATTAAATTTTTTTTATCTGAAACTAGTCTGTATATTTTTTATCTTACTACTACTACTGTGAACGGTTTTTGCGCCTTAATAATGTTTTTACTACATTGTTGATTTCATCTGTTGCTGCATTTCTTGAATTATGAAAAAAATTAGACTTTGATATATTCCGACTGTTGTTTACTGCTGTTTTAGGTTATTTTAATTATTTAATATGTAGATATTGAGACCTTAAGAATTGTAATCATGTATCAAATAGGTAGTGTTAAATGTAAAAATATAAATTAAACAAATAGCAGTAGCTAATTACTCCCTTATAGGATTAATTTCTTGTACCTACCTACTGTTACATACCTATTTCTAATAAATTTCTAAATTATTTTGTATTGACTTTATAGTATTTAAAAATATTATTACATAAATGTATTTTGAAGATAACTACGTGGGCCATCATTTTGATACAAATTATGCCAAATTATTAATTGAAACAAGTCTGACGTTACATACTTGTTTTCTGTTTCAGTATGTATTTTAATTGCATATTAACAGTATATATATCTTTCTATGTATATTAAACATATAACATAAAAACAATCTGGGTACATTAGTTACCGAGTGATGTGTTGTGATCAATGCATTTTATTCTAATACTAGTCGTTATAGTTGTAAGACCAAAGTTCTATTTCAGAAATGTTCTAGTATGTTTTGAAAACGTGCGCGTATAAAATGTACCTTAATTAATAAATTATAATAAGCATTCTATTTTAACAGCTGTTGATGTCGCGAGAAAATATTAAAGACGTTAGAGCGTGAAACTTTTATATAACAAGATAAAGACGCAATTACGAGTTGCGAAAGTATGAATGCCTGGCGCAAGTTGGGATATCGCCCCTCGGAAAACTTTTGATCGTTCGCAAAGGAATTTGCTTAACAATCCCTATTATCGTTATACATAACAAACTATAATTTCTGTCGGCTTCATATACCTCCAAATTTTTATTGACTAAAACGCAACGTCGAATTTAAATGATCGCAGCCATATCATTAGAATATACCTAGATAGTTTAAGCTGAACTTCCATAGCCATCTTCCAGCTTGAAACTAGAAGTTTGCAAAAAGCGTCGTTGTTGAACTCTGTAGACCGAACGATATTGTTTATCTTTGCGATCTAACTAATGTTTATGTATGGGAGTTACGTTATATTTGTTATTGTCCTAATCTTCGCGGCTTACCGCATCATTGATGCTTTAAAAGTGCCATAGTTATATTTTACGCTCGATATTGAAGTTATAGATAGTGTTGATTCTTCAATGAAATATTATAATCCCTTTATGTAAATTGTAAAAAAAATAGTTAAAAAATAATATTATTAAAACCAAACTTTAAATTTGTGTTAGATACTTAAATGTTTATTGTGTTAGAACAATAGTTGAATGTAAGAAACATTACCTACTGTCTGAATATTAGATTATTTATTGAATATGACATTAATTTAAACTTGAATATTTGGAGAAAGTTTTTAACAAACCTATCTAGTCATCTTCCATATTTGTCTGGTGAAACAGTGATCTGGACTTTAAAATGTAGGGTTTCTAAAAAGGATAGTTTTGGGAATAAATTTAGTTAAAAAATTGCATCTTGTTTATTTTTAGACTATTCTTTCCTTTGCAGCCATCCACTACTCTACACTTACAGTTACGTATTAAACCAAATCTATAGAGAATTTTCACTTAAACAGTTTTTCAACAGCCAGCCAACATGCCAATGCAATATAAGTATATTAAAGTGGATGCGGGTGGCACAGGGCCACAGGACCGATCTTCGTGGAAATCCTTGGGGGAGGCCTATGTCCAGCAGTGGACGTCTTTCGGCTGATGGATGGATGGATGAAGTGCATCTAAACTTTTCTGTTGTATATATAGAATACATTACATATCCGCCATTATTATCATCAATAAATGACTTTTTTTCCAATATCCATACTACCTTCTTAACTAATGACCTGTAACCTGTAATACGATACGGGTCTCTGAACCTAGACAAGGTACCAGTATCTCACGAATAACATTTTTATAAATAGAGATTAGTAGTAACAGTAGGTACATTTGTAGTGAGAAATAAAACATTTATTATTTGACATAATATACACATGTAGGTATATAGTATAGTATATAGGTAGTTATACAGGCACATTTTGTCGGTTGAATAAATATTTTCTTTTTCATGGGGAATTATTTAATACGTTGTTTATTTTTTGAGAAAATAAGTTTTTACAAAAATCTGTTCCTATGTAATTGAGTTTATGTATGGAAGTAGAGTAAGGCAATGAAAATTACACAAAATGCACATAAACCTTTTGGCTTTTATAGGGTTAACCTAACAACCTGTATACTTTGGAGTACTTTTGTTTGATACCATTTCACTATTGTGAAATAAATAATATGTCATCTCCTAACACTAAAACATACTCGGTCTGAAATCTGTATCACCTACATTCGTTATCGGCACTTTTGTCCTAAAACCATTCACCAATCTAGTAAATTCTTAATTTTGGCCTAAACACCTAGCCTAAATATTATGGTAATGATCGTTCGCACGCAATTTTGTATTTCAATTACAATACATACACTCTTGTGTATAAATGATTCAGTTCAAAACCACTTTATTTTAAGCAAGGAACGATTTTAACCAATTAAAATTTAAAATACTTACGTTCTTCATTTTTTGTGTAAAAATTTTGTGAATCACTGGACTTAAAGCTGTTATTCTGCGTGTTCAACATTGAATAATAATAATAAATATTGAACAACATCACATTCATTGCTCTGATTCTAAGGTAAGTTGCTAAAGCACTTGTGTTATAGAAATCAGAAACAACGACGGTACCACAACACCCAGACCCGAGACAATATAAAAATGTTCGTTTTCTACATTAACCCGACCCGGGATCGAACCCGGAACCTCAGAGATGGTGACGCCATATAGTCCGGCGTGCTCGCCTCTCGGCTACGGAGGTCGTCACATTTTAATACAATTCTACCAAAGATCGGTAGCTTTTTGATTTATTTTCTTTTTAAATTTCGATAAAGAAAGCTATGGGTAAGTAGTAAGTACTATGTAGGTACATTATAACACAGGCGTATTGAAAGTGGAGATGCCACATACCATAGTTTAAGTTTTTAAGCGTGATGCGTAACTCTACAGCGTATTGTGCTTGATAGTAAGTTACAAATATGAAATAAATTATGAAAATACGTTGTGTGCATACTCTCAATTTGTCAAAGGAGTATTAATTGAAATTCTAAACGCGCCCGAATATTAATAGAGCCTGTATAGTTAATGTGCGTAGTTTGAATAGGTATTTGACTTACGCAGCACTCGCGGGTTGCTCATGTAAAATTCAGTGACCCAGGATCGGTTCATTGACCACCAATATTCCTTTGATCGCTAACTCAGTGGGAAGCTGACCTGAAATTATTTGTAACCGTGTTATAACCGCCTTGGCACCGGCTTTTGCGTTGAACATGGAAGGGTCGGGTGCTCTAAGTGGCGGGTCGGACGAACCTCAGCCTATATGCGCTGATTTTTTCCTACTGGGTTTCATTTTTAGGGTTCCGTACCCAAAGGGTAAAACGGGACCCTATTACTAAGGCTCCGCTGTCCGTTTGTCTGTATGTATCTCATAAACCGTGATTAGTAGTTAGAGAGTTGAAATTTTCACAGATGTATTTCTGTTGCCGCTATAACAACAAATACTAAAAAACAGAATTCAATAAATATTTAAAGGAGCTCCCATACAACAAACTTGTTTTTTTTTGCCGTTTTTATAGATAATGGTACGGAACCCTTCGTGCGCAAGCCCGACTCGCACTTGGCCGGTTTTAATAACACACTTTTATTAGCTAAATAACACTCACTGGGGCGTCAAATCTTGTAAGTCGTGTTATGCCACTTCTAGCTGTCGTATCGATTTAATAGTAAATACCTCATTATTTAATTCTAGAGCCTAAAGGTGGCTTGTGGAACTCGGCAATGACTAAATTTTATTATACTTAGGGACTAACTACGCGTAATTGTACCTTGCTATAAAAGGAGCTATTCATGCACTTTAATGGTACCGCCTACGCATAAAAAAGGATAGTAGGTACCTATTTACTACATTATAGCAAGGTAGTAGAAGTAAAGGCGTTCCGAATACCGATAACATCAGGGCTAGGTATATAATATTTACAGCCTTATTTTAATGCTTATTGGTTGGCGGTGCCGTGCTTTTGTACCCCTAACGTCAGGGTCCCTGCTGAAAATCAGCGTCGTGATATGTCCCTGGCTGTCACGACAAATGCTGAGCGGGGGCCTTTTTGACACATTTTTTTTTTCTTATCTTAATTCTTTTGTATTCTATGTATGATGTGTGTGTCAAATAAATATTTTTCTATTCTATTCTATTCTAAAATTGTATGCTCATAAAACATAATGTTATGTGTGGCCGGCCATTTCATAAAATGGTCGTATTTCATAAAACGGTAAAACAAAACTGGCCATATCGTTTAAACGTCAACGTTTGATGATACCTATGTTAATCAACGTTTGGCCATATCATTAAAATATGTATAAATACGTTTGCAAGCTACTTACTGGAATTTGTTTAATATTAATTTTCTCAAAAGATACCTAAGTAAAACATTATATTTGTATTTTTGAAAGAAAACTAATAAATAAAAAGATTTAAATAACCTTAATAACCTCCCAAATTACGTGTCAAACTCCACGACTTTTGACGTTGAGCCTTTTTTTCAGGTGACTTTCAATAAATCACCTAGCTTAATGTCTTAACGATTCACTGAAATTTAATCTACTATTTACAGTTATTATTTACTTTCACAATGTTGTACCACAATAACAAAGCGACATCAGCGCCTCTACCGGTGGATAATATAACTGTTTTAAGATATGACTACCAACGTTTGGCCATTTGATGAAGTAGTCGATCATATCGTCAAACGCTGGCTGGCCTATCAACATCATGAAGTGGCCAGCGGGTACTGTGCCGCATCATGAAAAACGACCATTTTATGAAATGGTTGGCCAAATCATGAAGTGATTCATTCTAAGATCGGGCCACGACAGATATAATGCAACCTGCGAAACGACACCATTTATTACTAAATACAGATTATTAGCCAAAGACAAAACTCAAACTCGAGGAGGCCATATACCCTAATAATGGTTCCCATTATTAGCTTAGCTTATGGTCTTGTACTATGGGGACTACTTCATAGCGCAAGATCCCAAGCTTTGCTTAGTTTGGGGCAAGAATAAATTGTCGTGTTTGTGTATTTATCTGGTCTAAGAGTGGTCACCCACCTTAGAGCATTCAACCAACGCTCTAAGTCACCCATTATACCGAGAAACGACGGACGTCATTGACCCAATACCTACTTATGTAAGTAAGTACCTACATTATGTAAGTTTTTCCACCTACACTAGGTACATTTTGACGATCTCCGTGGCCGGGAGACGAGCACATTTCTTGGCGTTGCCATCTCTGAGTTCCCGGGTTCGATTCCCAGTCGATGTAGAAAACGAGCTTTTAATTTTGTATCGGGTATATAATACAAGTGCTTTATCTACTTACCTTAGGATCAGAACAAAGCATGTTTTATTTCATGTCCAATATTTAGTTACTATTAAAGTAAGTAGGTAGGTACCTTCATTATGTAGGTAAATATAAGACATAACACTTATTAAGGTAGGTAAAGTTTAATTTCCTGTCGGGTACTTCCCACCCTGAAGTTTCCTGACCCTAAACTTCAGTGTGCAGTGAAATATTCCAGTCTATAATATCTTACGGCGAGTTGCGATAATAATGGAATACATAACTATGTAACTAGTTGTGCTTAACCTATATGTATTTAAAATCAACCTAGTTAATAGGCGTTAATGGAGCGGCGATTTTCGTTAAGCGCAAAGGCTTACGGTTCGGGTTTAATCTAGGACTAGGAAACGAATTTTCCTAACTTGGATTAGCCCAGTACACTTAGATTGTTTCATACCTGATACCTACCTCCAACCCTAGGATAGGTACCATACCTACAGTTACGGTTAATTTTTACATTTTAAAGTTGTAATTTTTTTTCCAGCAGCGGCAATGCAAGGGAACACATTTCATAACCCTCAGAGTGTTTCTCGCAGAGGCTTTTTTCAGGAATTTCACACTCCTTTTATAATTTTAATAGCTCACCCACTTTCGTAGAAGACACATCCAAGGGGAGGCCCATCAAGACCACTCGGGGTCTTTTTCGACACCACCACGGTTTAACACTTCGGTACTGATGACTATACTTATAGCAGTAAGGAACCGCGGTCGGTCAGTCGACTGACTGCAGTACCGGAGTTCAACATCATGCTTAGCCTAACTCTACTTCATAATGATTATAAATAGGTAAGTAAGTACCTCTTTTTAGTTGGGCGGTCAAATTTTATGTAAAAGGTTTTACTTTTCTTGACTATTCTAATGTTATATGCCGTCAGGGTATTAATCACGCTAAAAGGTTGATTATTCACGAATTTATTATAAATTGGACCAACTTCTACGTATGCGGTATCAACCAGCAAAATATATTTTAACCAAAATTGGACGCATGTTTCAAAGAAAGTCAAAATGTTTGTCTTATTTTTAATTTATAAATACTCGTAGGTATCTTAATAATTGCATTGCTTGGGAATAAATACTGGTAAACTGAAAAAAATGCTTCGACCTTTACCTTTTATAAAGTCGGTTGAAACTAGGGCTTTACCAACCTAAAAAGATTTTAGTCCGACCTGTCTTTAGATAGGGGAACGTCCATGACTTGCGAGCGAGGGATAATAGTATTCGCTCCTTAATCTTGCGGTGTTAGGACGCGGACGGCTATCCCGTATGACAGCGTAATCCAAGTGGACATATGACAATCACAATCTTACGGCTACAGCTGTTTTCCTGTAAAGCAATTCACACTTTTGTCAAAAAACATTAGCAAAACTGTAAATACAAAAAAAATGTGTCCGTGGATCACCTAGGTGGTCAAAGGTGGCCATAGAACACAATTTTTTGTTCGTGGTCCACTTAAGTGAACTGACGAAGTGTATCACGACCAACAAGAGGACAATCGCAATCTTACGGCTACAGCTGTTTTCCTGTAAAGCAATTCACACTTTTGCGAAAAAATATTAGCGAAACTGGAAATAACAACTGTAGTAATAATCAATCTTTGAAGGTTTACAGCAGTAGATAAGTAACGCGTTTTTACTGGAAAACCTTCACAGATTGATATTTAGTTTTTAGTTCAGAATGTCTATTGATTTGTAATAAACACCGTTATCTTAAAAGGACCATTTAAACCTATTTAAAAAAAAAGACTAAAATTACTTTTTACTAAAGAAACCTAAATAAGTAAAGAAAAACATCGACTAAATTAACTAATAGGACTATAATTTATTGTGGAATTAAGAAGTCGCATTGTAAATGAGAAACATGCCACTCTTAGCACACCAAAAAATAAACTCACTGGCAACAGTGGCAACTAGCTACGTGGCTTTTCTTACGTGGAATCCAGAGTGTCACCTCTTACTCTTAGTCCCTTAAAATAAGGAGTGAGAAGTATGCCTATGACATTCCGTAAGATTCAAACTTTTTTCGTACCTTTCATCAAAATCGGTTCAATGGTTATGCCGTAAAAGCAAAATATAAGATTTGCTTTCATTTATAATGTTAGTAATGGATTAGAAAACAATTTTAATCTTTCCAGGCAGCCTATAAACCTTTTTCCACAAATAAATTTGAAACTTTTGATTTTGAACAATTGTTACTTTCCCAAACGTTTCTTTAGTTAAAGTCGTTCAATTATCACTAAAGGACTCGATTCGCAATTTCCGACCCTTTTCGCGACGGCAGATTATAAAGGTAGGATATACCGCCATTTAGAGTTAAGACTGGGGCTTCTTTCAAATTAAATAAAGGTTTTTTCGGGATAAATAGTGAAAAGGGACGCAAAACGCAACCGTTAATAATTGTAAAAGAGATTATTGATCTACATAGTGGGATGGAGTGTTAAAAATAATAATTATTGTTAAACTGAGTTGAGAGAATGGAAGCGAAGCGTCCTGCTGACCGCCACTCTATTTTGTATTCAGTCAATTGTATATTGTATTCAAGTCAGTTGTATCAAAGCTATCGATGAAATGAGCAGAAAAGCTGGCGGAACGAAGTAGTAAAATAAAATAAAAGATAGATAATAGGCACACTTTTTGCTTACCAAATAAAGTTAATTATTTTTAATTAAAGACATACAATTTAGGCGGTCTTATCGCTAATAGTGATCTCTCCAAGACAACCTTCAAGTAGAGGACATAAATCGGTTCACCTATTGAATCATGATAAAAAGGTTGGGGTCATCGACTTAAATTTTCCTGAAGTGGTACCTACTCTGGCCCGTTGGCATTTAGCTTCCCGTAAAACCCTAAGCATTTCGTCAGCCCACCGAATGGGAGGTCCTGTCCGCTTCTTCGCCAATTCGCCACTCAAGAATCCGCCGCTCGCTGTGGTATTAGTTAGGTTCCATGTAAAGTCTACTTGTGTCCAGCAGTGGAGTTCTAGAAGCTGATAATAAAGTAATAAGTAGTACTGCTATCACACATAATTTAGGTGCAGCGCTGCTAAGTATTTCAAATGAAACAACCAGTAGATAGACTCAATAAGTAAATCTATTTCATTCAATAAAACAAACAGTCCGATGGACCGACGACCTTAGGAAGATGGCTGGCAGTGGATGGATGAAAAAAACGGGAAATCGTGCTCTTTGGCGCTCTTTGGGGGAGACTTACGTCCAGCAGTGGACTGCAATAGGCTGAATAGAGATCGATAGAAAACAAACGCATTGTCCCACTTCAAATTTAGCCAACCTCGTAACAATAAAACGCGGTCTGTAAAGAAAGACAACAAAATCAAACTGAGAATGGGATTACGTAGATTGAAAACCACATAAATCAGCCCAGCGAAAACCGACGGAGAGAAGTGAGAGGCAAAATTAATTAAAAGCGTCCGATCACGAAATCCGTGGAGTTTGCATTGTGCGAAATTAGCGCTTGAAAGTGGAATTCCCTACTGCGACGTTATTTGACGTTCCTTTAGCTAAATTAGGAGCTGGCACAATTTGGCGCTAATTAGATAGTTTAGAATAGAATAGAATAGAAAAAACTTTATTGACACAGTACAACACATAAAAAAATTACAAAGAAGACTATAAAACAAAATTAGACTGTGCCAAATAGGCTTCCGCTCAGCAATTGTCATGATATGCTTGCAAGCATGTCATGACGCTGGTCTTCCGCGGACACCCATTGTTGGCATTGCGCATCCTTTCGAGGAGACACTCTTGAAAAATTATATGAATGTTTAGTTGCCTAAACAAATAGTTTCGAGCCTCTTTTATTTATCTATTTATTTAGGCTTTCTTATCTTAGTAAATATTATGTTGACTCTCGGTCAGCTGAAAAGCTTTGACTTACTAAGTGAGTGAACAACACAAACTCGTATAGGTCCTTGGATATGTACGCTTTTAACTCAATAAACATGCTGTCCTAAAATACTTCTTAGTGTCAAGCGGTAGTCTATTAGAGTACCTTAGGGTTTTTATTAGTAAAAGACAAAAACTTATCATCATCATTTCAGCCATAGCACGTCCACTGCTGAACATAGGTACTTAGGCCTCTCCCAGTGACTTCCAGATTGGCCGGTTGGAAGCGGCCTGCGTCCAGCGTCTTCCTGTTAAATTTACAGGTCGTCTATCCACCTTGAGGGTGGACGTCCAACGCTGCGTGTGCCGGTGCGTTCGTGGCCTCTATTCCAGAACCAGTTTTTTATTCCATCGGCCGTCAGTTTACATACTATGTTGTGCCCCGCTCACTACCGCTTTAGCTTGCTCGTTTGTGTTTTTTTGTGTACAAAAAAGTTATTAAAATAACTATAAATATACATATAGGAACCTTACTTACTTCATCATTTGGTAATAGTTACCTACATAAATTAAGTAACAGTAGGTACAGTCAACAGCACGTCGACCTACCCCAAAAGTCAAAAATTCTCCAATAGATTTTCAACTTTAAGCCTGACACATAGAGTTCATTTTCAAATGAGCAAATTTGACATTTTGTGGTAGGTCGACGTGCTGTTGTCCGTACATGGTTTGAAATAGATACTTTACTTTGAGTTCTCTCATAATGTGATCTGAACTCCCAATGCGATAAGTATAATTTTTATCATCTCTTCTCGATGACAGAATACCTGGTAAAATTCAAAAAATTAAGTAAGTGGGTCAAGATAAGAACTTACTTATTAAATAATAATAATAAAACCATCATCATAGATAGATACTAATACTATGGATAGGTTTTCCTATAGAGGATCAAACAAACATCAAACAGTAATGGGTTTTTGTTTTGTTCGTGATGTATTTCATATGTGATACCTACAAGATAAAATAAATTCAGTTCTGAAAGTAAACAGAATTATTTATTGAAGGGCTTTCATTACTAATACCTGCCTACCAAAAAGCATCAGAACTTTTTGCTGTAACTACTTATACGTTAGGTACCTACAATGTAAATATTGCCATTTTGCGTACAAAAATACAGGGTGAAATATGAAAGAGATGAAGCCGAGAGTGAAAAGGTCACGTTTCACTGAAAGGGCTTTCAGTTCTTTAGTTTATCTATAATCTGTGCTTTATTTTGTCGACGTGAAAGAAATAGGACGCAACTCGCAACCCCTAAGCGTAGTAACCGCGGCCGGACTTGCTTTCTTGACGCCCGAGATGCAAAGCGAAAATAATTAATAAATATTGGACAACATCACATACATTGCTCTGATCCTACTAAGGTAAGTAGCTAAAGCACTTGTGTTATAGAAATCAGAAACAAAGACAGTATCACAACACCTAGACCCGAGCCAATATAGAAAAGTTCGTTTTCCACATTGACCCGATCGGGGATCGAACCCGGAACCTCTGAGATGGCGGCGCCATATACAGTCCGGCGTGCTCGCCTCTCTGCTGCGGAGGGCGTCAAAACGAAATATACGAACATGAATTTTATTATGATCTCGGTAACCAAGAGGCGAGGATGTCGGACTTAGCGTCGTCCTCTCTAAGGGCCCGGTTCGATTCCCGGACGGGTCAATGTACAAAACGAAAATATCTCGGGTCTGGGTGTTGCGGTACCGTCGTTGTTTCTAATTTCTATAACACAAGTGCTTTAGCTACTTAGGATCAAAGCATGTGATGTTGTAAAATATTAAAAAATAAATAGATGAATTTTAGTTTTGGAGACCAGCCGCAATGCGCCAGGTGACTAGCGAGGCAGCAGACCAGACCCAGACAGGCGCTAAAGCAGCAGTGCGGCCACGGCCGACAACCATAGACTAAGCTTTTTAATCATCTCTAGACTCAGTCTTAGTATATCATCTTAATATATAAAACAAAGTCGGGTTTGTTACAACACTTATAACTCGAGAACGGCTGGACCGATTTTATTGGTTTATAATTTGTCTCCGCCCCAAATAGCAGAATAAATAATAAAAACATTAGAAAAGCAGAAAATAATACTGTTACGTGGTTGGTACAAAGTTAGCCGAGACAGCTAGTTTTTCATAAAACTTTGTGATTGTTTTGGACAGAAGTTGATTATGATGGTCAAGGAGGCCTAGGTCTCCCCACAAATGGGGTTGGGCCCAGTGCGAATTTAGTAGGTGCTCTGTAATAAGTAACTAATCTAGCTGGCATTTGTAGCCATTCTAATTAAGATAGTCAGCCAATAGCGGACTAACTTACATGAATGGTCACTAATCAATAGCTACTACTTGAGGAATTTCATCTTGTCACGTGACGTCCTCGGTAGCTTAGTGGTCAAAGCACTCGCCCGGTATGCGATGGGACGTGGGTTCGAGTCCCACCTGAGGTCGATGTTTTTTTTTTCAAGTGTTATTTATCTTCAGCTACTGCAAAGCTTAGAGAGGTTGGATAAATAAAAAAATAAAAAGGATAAAGCTGAAAGATTTTCTGACACCAGGCTTCTAACAGTATGGCCAAATGTTGTTATCATAGACAAAATACAATGCAAATGAAGTATATCTGAAAAATAAGCAAAACTATTTTTTTAGTACCTACATAGTTTTTCTCATAAAATTTTCTTACTCAGTACTATTATGAAAAGTAGTAATATTTATAAATAGGAAAGGAAAAAAACATTAAGTTTTAACCTAATAAAGTTTATTTATACCACATAAAACATTCTTGATTTATTATTTAACTCATAAAACCCCAAGAATGGGGCTGCATCACAATACTTCTGTAGTGTCTAATTTACTAGCCTGAGGGGTTAATTTACATTATTAACATCTTTGTCTTGTAATTTAAATATATTATTTCTATAATACTTCAGTTCTTCAATACTTTCAAATATGTCATCTATCGATCTATGCTGAAACTTTTTCTTAGGTATTGAGGAGTATTCCTTTTGAAACCACCTCTTTGCTAATTCTTTAACTGTGCTAACATCAATAATTCTGTAGTGTAGATATGAGTCCAAATTTGGCATGTACTTGCGGAGAAAGATTCGGTCCATGTAAACACTATTACCACCCAAGGGACACTTCTTTTCAGGGACATGGGAAGCCACAAACTCTAGAACTTTCTTCTCAGCATCTGATACAGAAAAAGGTGATTTTCGACTAGCCTCTGTCAAGCCACTCTGAAATTGAATAAAGTACTTATAAATCATTAAATATGTGGCCGTGATCCTCATCAATGAGGGACCTAGGAAAAAGAAAAAATCATTAAATATTCTCTATCTTTTAAATGTAAGATTAGTTCATTATTAGTTTTAGCATCGTTGTCAGAATATGAACCCAATACCTCACCATGTTGAGCCACACACCAACTGCCCATGTTATCTAAGATGCTATCGGGCTGATGTATCACTAGGTTTGGCCCTGTAGCCACCAGGTTTAAGTTGGCGTCAGTCACCAGACAAGCGATTTCAAGGATGTGGTCTTTTTCAATATCAAGCCCAGTCATCTCTAAATCAACCCAAACTATCCTTTTGGCGCTGTCTCTAAGAGCATGTAAGGCCATTTTAGAAGCTGCTGTATCTGTAAGAAGATTATATTATACAAATATATTAAATTATCATTCACTTTGAAATTAATTTCAGTTATCGTTTACAATTTCTGTAGAGTATTAAAATTGTTTTAGGTTATGATTGTACATACTACTTTGTGACATGCTCCGTTGAACAAACTTAGCTAAAGTGCAATATTTCCCAAATAAAGTCATCTAAGAGTTCTTACAATTAATAAAACTAATTAAATAATTTTAATAAACGTTAACACGAGACGAAAACAATAATTTACCCGCCCAAAAAAAGAAAACTGACGTCTGTCTGACAGCTTGCTACATACATATATACTATATACTACTAATCTGTGTGGCTGACTGACAGATGACACAGGAAGGAGGATTGATTTTTGGTTGGTTAAGTTTACTTGCTTTGCCTTATTGCCGCATTCCGAATTGCGCCAAAAGCACTATTTAACACGAATCCATATAAATACAGTAGGTACGGACAACAGCACGTCGACCTACCACAAAATGTCAAATTTTCTCATTTGAAAATGAACTCTATATGTCAGGCTTAAAGTTGAAAATCTATTGGAGAATTTTTGACTTTTGGGGTAGGTCGACGTGCTGTTGACTGTACGTAAAAAACCCTTATTAAATGTTATTTTTGTGACTACTATATTTAGTCGAATAAGCGCTTACAGTGCTAACTGTTCATTCAAATTGGAACGCAACCTTTATCCTCATTAAGATCCACTGACCTTAAATAAATATAGACTGAGGCTCGGTCTTACGCTTTCGTAACCCGTTAGCATCCGCAAGAATCCTTACAAAAAACGACCTTATTGCCTAAGCGATGGATTGAATTCGCGTTAACCCGGTCCGGTTTCCGGCTGGGTATAGACCGAGCCTTACTGCTGTCAAATGGGGAGAAAAACTAACTTTTTATCACGCCAGGGGCGCTTATTGTCTTGTACCTAGGTCTGACATAACATCTGTCAGATTGTATGGAAATTTGCAATCATTTCTGTTTGTTTACCACATTTTCGAGGATTAAAGTCGCAATGCAACAGTGTGGTGCTTTAAACTGTAAAATTGAAGTAGTTTATTTTTTCCCTAAGGACTATAAACGCAGAAATCAGTGGGAATCTGCTTTACAGATTAACAATTGCACGATTACTCACAGCATATTTCATAGAAGAAGACTATTTTGGAAAAAGTATAATATACTAAACGGGTAACAGTTTAGTGAATTTACTGGCACTGAAACAAAAATACAGAAACCTAAAAAGCCCAAATCATGACAAGCTTCATGGAGCAGTTTTAAACATACTAATACGTTGAAAATATTAGTTAGTGCTTTACCCTGTCTTCTACTTGAATTTATGAAGGACTCCACTACTTGCCTGTCTCTCTACTGTAGAGTGCTGTGAACTTTTAACTAAATGACAAAGCAGAGGCAATATACTCGCTGATAATGGTCTTACAGAAGAGACAGAAAGAAATGTAATAGTTAGAACAGGTACCTCCTTTTCATATAGGAAAATCTCAATTACTTACTAGGCCTCACTATTATGAAGAACTGAGAAATTTTCAAGTGCTGCAATTTTAGGGAATCTATTTATAAAATAAATCAATAAAAGTCTAGGAAGTTATATCTGTTTTTTTATTATTATTTTCAAATAACCTTCAAACATGTTACTTACTTTTAATATACCATTACTTAATAATGATAATTATAAAAAAAATAACATTTCACAAATGTGAGTATCATACTTATTAATAAAGAAATAGTATCACGACTACATGCTATGCATCAATCAAATTGCAGAATTTCCTACCAGTACAAAATAAATATCAATGTGTTTGTGTGTAGTAAGGAATTTCCTTTTTAAAGGACAACTCTCTAACACTAATACTTAACTAAGGCACAGTAATTTCATATATCAAGCTTTTTTTAGCTTTATACGGGTGCTTAATTTTATTATTGTATCTTTGCTTAGAAGTTTATCATGACTCCTTAGAAATTCACAATCCAATCCATGCTTGTCAACCACATATCCTAAATACACTTCCCATAATCTGGAGAACTTTCATGACCTCTGGTATTGAATTAGAGATACATGTTTACATCATGCATACATGCCACTATCCGCAGCGCTCACAATGGTATAAAATTAACTTTCTCCATCCTTGCTTTACATTATCCTTTCATGTATGTGATATCACCAGCAGAGTAGAGGTGAACAGTTAGGAGATGACGATGATGATGATGCTTCATACAGAACTTTTTCTTGCTTGCTGTTGTATCTGTGAAGCAAAAAGCATCAGATGATGAATACTTAATAATTAAAAGTATATTGAATAAATATCAGGAAATTATTTAAATATAAGTTCATACTTCCTTTCCATTCTAAATAACGATGTATTTCATGTTTCCTTAAGCTAGGAAGTGGAAAATCGGCATCAATGTCTCTGAATTTTTCTATCGCCAGAGAGGCATATGCAACATCATCTGTAATGTTATAGTCAGCGCCAAAGTTTCGGTTCCGCTCATAAGCCTCCAATCTAGAAGAAATAACAGATATAGTCCAAATTAACCAGAATTATGCACAGGAAATAGAATGTAACCTTCAATATTTTCAATGCTTACTTCTCTATCAAATCACAACGTTTCCGTTAATTGTTCTGGTACTTTTTCGAAGTCCGCTTTAAAGCTCAGAAAAAGACATTAATGAATACATTTTAAACGCTGAAAAACTTTAAATGCGAAAAAATCGCAAATACACACTTGACACTAGCAGTCAACCGGGTACAAGTGCCGATCGCGCCATCTACAAAAAGCTTTGCGTGTTCCTCCCCATTAAAGTCTTGCTATTTTAAATAGGCACCGTAGGCCACTGTTTAGGCAGGTGCCCCCCGCATTAAGCTTTCTTGCCCCTCTGTATATCATAAAGGTAATATACCTACGAAATAGAGGAACAAACGCGAGCTGTCAAACGAAACCGAAATTGGAAAACATTTGTGTGTGTAAAATTGTTTATATATGCGTATCAGTGATGTATACAATTACACATTAATATCGATATCGCTAATATTTATTAGTTACAGTCATAGAATTATTAAAACTAAACTATTTTAGTTTTGATCCTACACACCTATGATGCCATGCCTATGACACCATTCTATGATGGGAAGGGATTTAGAATGGCTGAAAATACGACCCAGAGTGAACAAGTGAAGTAAATAATATTTAAGGAAAACACAGAAGATATTTAAATCATTTTCTTATCAATGCTTTAAAGGTACCTACTTATATCATTTCTCACTGCCCTCGGAAAATATAATTTTGTTTAAATAATTTCTTAAAGTACGCTTTGATACATTTTTCAATTGTGTTTCGTACCTCAATCTTAACGGTAAATATGTTTCAATTATACATTTTATAATGAGATATCTGTGACTAATTAGTGGATCTTGCTCAAAAGAATGGGCAATCAAGGAACCAAAATAATTTCCAAATCAGTACGACTAATCATATTCTTATTAGAAATTTGATAAGAACGTTCTTATCAAATTTCTTTTTATCAAAATCAAAATGTGTTTTTATTTTTTCCAGATTGGACGATCAATTATTTTAAGCCATATATTCCTGGTGAATTAGTAGACAATCTGAAAGATACATGAATAACCAATGAAAGTACCTACTTTTAATATTATAACAGCTCTTAATAGACATGTAATTAGAAAATAAATTATTCTATTCTATTCTTAAGTAGGTATGTGTAGTAGAAAGTGCGTAATATTCCAGCAATCAAAAACTTATACCTATGTATAGGCTAAGTATCTTATGTGGGATTATATTTCCAGATAATTCATAACTAAACTTCATAAAGGTACTTTTAACAACAGTTATTTAAAACATAAAATTAATTTTCGTCTACCGCGTGATACCAAGACAGTGGAAACGAAACATCGATAACTTGATGCAGCCCTAGTGTAAACGAAAATTATTTCTTTACACAAGATATTCGTTAATTCTGCATTACGAGTATCCAATCTTTGCCCCTTACATAAATAAATGGTTTTAGAAGAGAACTATCATACTAAACACTTAAAATTTCAAGCGTTTAAGCAAAAATAAATCCAAAGTTATGAGGTGTCGACTTGGATTAATTTACCTGAGAAATGAATATTTTTCGGGGCTAAGTCGTTGTGTGGTACCACAATCAATCACTGAACAAGTCACTATATTTATGAAGCACTATTTCTCAATAATATTCACGATGTGAAGTAAAAACAGGAAAATTTACAGAACCCGAATTCTCAGCGTGCCGCTAAGTGCCGCCAGCTGTCAAACAGTTGCCAAAAAACGGTTCTGCTATGTCGCATCACGCATCTCTTTTTATCATACAGTGTTGCTGCTAGTAGCATCTCGCTCGCTCAGCCGTTTGTTCCTCTATTCCTGTATATTAACTTTATGCTTAATACATAGGAATAAATAAGCCATGGCTGCAGAATAAAAAGTTACAGTAAGGCAGTACAAGTCTGAATAAGGCTCGGTCTATACCCAGCTGGAAACCGGACCAGATTAACGTGGATTTAGTCCATTAATTAAGCATAAAGGTCGTTTTTTGAGGATAAATAGGAACTTAATATAAATACAAGATAAATGACTGCTAGTAAAGAAGCAATGTTACATTGAGAGAGTACTTATAACAGATTTTACTCGATATTTGAGCCTACCAAATTTATTATTTGGATTCGTCGTAGCGCTACTAGTTTATGCTTCTTTAGTCTGTAACAAGCTCCAAATAACCATCACAAGTGCATCGCTGTTTTGTGTTTGGGCCTTTAGTACGTGACCTAAGCGCGATCTTCGTGAAGGTCCCGTGAACGCTTACGCGAAACGACTGATCGACTCCAACCACATGTCCACACTGCGTTCGCGGACTTTGCGAGGTTTGCGTATATGGAGCTATGGAGCGCGCATAAAATCGTGCTTATAACCATAACATTAATAAATAAATATACCCATGAGTTTTGAAGTCACAATCGTTAAAACCCAATCAAATTATGGTCTTCTCGTCTTCTATTCGCTGATTGGTGATTAGATTGTAAAGTCTAGCCAATCAAAATAGTCCGCTATTTGTCATTATTCTTTCTCTATGGCTTCTTCTCGATTGTCATGGTGTCTAGAGGTTGATTTTGTTTTTGTTATATTTTCGTATATCTCTACAATTTAAATCGTATTCAAATACATAATGAACAGAATTATTCTAAACCAATGCCGATGTGTAAAAAAATCAAGTAAGTTTTGTGCATTATTTCAGTTTTATGCGATGTTTTCTCGGTTAACCTATCGTACGTCGTAGGGCTAGCTCTTGACTGATGGATTATTGTGTTATTATAACTATTTATGTAATGCTAATATGATACTAGAGTCCGCTTTATTATGATAATCTATTAATTAAGCATACTTCTGCAGTACCAAATCGAATTTATCTCCCTTAGTAATATCACATGGTTGATGCAATATTATCAATAAATAAATTCAAAGCACGGTTCAGATAAGTATGTACGTATTGTTGGTTTAGTCGCACAGGACTAATTGAACACCAATTGGAATCATGTATATTTTGTATTATTTTCTTTTAGCCTTACTATGGGAGACCCAACAATATCAAAATTTTCCATATATAACGCTCTCAAGGTCGCTGTCCTACTACACTGCTCAGCCTCTGGGCCTAAGACATGATGTCACACAAAAACCTCTTCACACAAGAAACCTCTTCTATCCAGATCATGTGAGACTAATATCCACATCCAAACACTACTTTGAAAAAGAGCCACTTAAACCTTCATCAAAAGTAGAAGCCACAGTTGCATCTATTAAGAAGGATTTAGAAGAGAAAGAGAAAGCTCCTAAAAAGGTAGAAATTAAGAAAAGCTGGAAGCAGCGGTTTATGGATGAGTTGCGACATTATTACCATGGGTTTAGACTACTGTTTATTGAAATAAGAATATCAACATCATTATTGATCAGAATTTTGAAGGGAGAATCTCTGACAAGGAGGGAACACAGGCTACTGGTGACCACCATTGGTGACCTTTTCCGAATGGTACCTTTTATTGTTTTCATAGCCGTGCCGTTTCTGGAGTTTGCCTTACCACTGTTTATTAAATTGTTTCCGGGCATGCTTCCTTCTACATTTGAAAGCAAAGATCAAAAAGAAGCTAAGCTCAAACAGCATTTGAAGGTGAAGTTGGAGATGGCCAAGTTTTTCCAAGAGACCTTAGACCAAATGGCCCCACAAGCTGGCAACAGACATTCAGAATTAGCAAAAGAATTCTCTAGCTTCTTCAGTAAAATAAGGACTTCAGGTGACGTAGCAACCAGTGAAGAGATAATGAAGTTTTCGAAGTTGTTTGAGGATGAAATTACTTTAGACTCCCTTCAAAGACCACACTTGGTGGCTCTGTGTAAAGTTTTGAATGTTTCCACAATTGGTACCAGTGCAATGTTGAGGTTTAATTTGAGGATGAAGTTGAGGTCCTTGTCGGCAGACGATAAAGTTATAGCTAAGGAAGGTGTGGACAGTTTAAACTTCAGTGAGTTGCAACAAGCTTGCAAAGCTCGTGGCATGAGAGCATACGGTGTTTCCGAGGAGCGTTTGAGGAAAGAGTTAAAGAACTGGTTGGACTTATCATTAAATGAGAAAGTGCCGCCATCTTTGCTGCTGCTGTCCAGAGCTTTGATGGTCCCAGACCACATGCCTACGACGTACAAGCTGAAGGCAACTATTTCAGCATTGCCTGAGCATGTTGCGACACAAACGAAGGCTGCGATTGGAGAGAAAGAAGGCAGAGTGGACTTTAAGGTTAGTATAAAAGTTTTATAAGATACTGCATAGTGGAATACCTTTTATTTATAATGCAGCTCTGTTCATGTTGGATTCGGTTAGTCACAAAGAAGTTAAGAGATTATCTTAAATCATTGACATGTGATTGCAAAACAAAAACACATCATTTCTGACTTAAAAAGTTATTTCCATGTCTTAGTCATACTATCCTTGTTTATGTTTTAAATCTACTGTAGCTAGGATTAGGGGCTATTCAGTTGTAATACTTTTTAAACTTATTATTAATGATAGTCTGTCCAATTAAAAATCTCTCATAGCATTGTTAAATTTTGAGTATAATAAGTAAGTTTTAAAATAAATTGATACTATTGCTTTGTTATTTACAAATAAAAAAAAGAAAGAATAGTCAAGTAAATGTTATGTTATGTTACATCAAAAGCCAACTACAAACCACAGAAATCAGATCGATCAGACATTTATTGCTGCATTATAATTGTTTGTATTAAATTAAACAGACGAAAGCAGAGGCCATCAAACTCGAAGAAGCGAGGATCAAAGAAGAAAAGAAAGAAATGCTGGAGGCCGAAAAAGAAAAACAAATACTCGAAGCCAAAAAGAGAGAGAAAGAGGTTCTCAAAGACAAAGCTCCAATTATCGACTTGGACGCCGATCCGATTATAGTTGATCCAGCACCTGTGATTGCCGTTGACTCTGTTAAGAAGTCTGAAGAAGGTCTTTCTGGCAAAGACATTGAGGTCATTGAAGATGCTTTAGAGAAATTAGGTGAGTTGGCACACATCCATCGTTTTTTTGTTCAATAACAAAACTCAAGGAAGTTCAAGTTCAAAGCACTCAGGTCTAAATTGATATTATCTTTGGTCTGACTTTGTACACAACTCGTTTAGAGAATATGTTCACTAACAAAAATATTTACAAAAAAACATGACAACATAATTCTGTGTACTTGCCGTTGCAGTGTCGTGTGATGCATTTAGGAAGGTACTTAACATTGGGCAGGAAACAAAGTTATTTTAGTTACAATGATCGATAGTATTGATAAAAATAATTTGAATAACAATATTATGAACTATAAGTATCATACTCCATGGCGTATTACGCTTATTTCACTCGGTTGGTAGTTCTTTAAGCTAGCTGCGCTCGCGGCTTTGCCCGCGTTGTATATAAATTTTACTCCCCTAGGAATCGGGTCCTTACGGGTCCTAATACCCGTAGATTTGAAAAGATTTGCCTATGTCTTTGCCTAGCATTTGTTGTAAAAGCGTAACTTTCACATTTAGAAGTATTAGTATGAACAAATTCATACTGTTAATACCTACATTCATGAGATGTACTCTGTTATCAGAAATCAGAAGACTTTACATTTTACATGATGATCATTGTTTATTATTTATAACTAAACCTATTCCGCGCGTGAGTAGGTAGATAGATGTACACTATGTATGACTATAGAAGTAAACAAAAACAGAAACGTGATTATAGAAAGTGTTGCCTGATTGGATGTCACTGACCTTAATCATGTAGGTGTTGTTTCTAAAACTACTTAATTTATTTTTAAAATCGTTATCATGGCGTTTATGTATATAACCCCCTAAAATCTAAAAATGTAGCAAGCTTAAGCGGCAGTGGGCTGGCCACATGTTTCGCAGAACCGATGAAAGGTGGAGTAAACGGGTTCTCGAGTGGAGACCACGCCTTGGCAAACGTAGTGTAGGACGCCCTCAGCCCGATGGACCGACGACCTTAGGAAGATGGCTGGCAGTGGATGGATGAAAAAAGCGGGAGATCGTGCTCTTTGGCGCTCTTTAGAGAGGCTTACGTCCAGCAGTGTACTGCAATAGGCTGAATAGATAGATACAAACGTTCGCTATAGCATTGTGTCGTGTGGTGCCGGCACGTTAAAATAATTGCACAACCACTTCTACTACAGAAGAACCGCCACAAGAAGTCGGGCAGCAGCGTCTCCTCTCCACCATTGGCCAAACTGCGATCGCCAAGCGTGGCGATTATGGCAAAATCCTCCTTTTGGAGAGGCCTGTGTCCAGCAGTGGACTGGTATAGGCTGGTGATGTGTGATGTGCTATAATATTAGTAGGATTATATAAACTTTTTCCTTGGTCTTTTGACCCGTTCCTTGTTGGGCAGGTTTGACCAAGGATCTTGATCCTTGATGCGCAAAGGGTTATTACACTTAATGCCTGGTGTCACTAAACCACGACCTTAAGTCAGAGCAACCAAAACACTTTGGACCACGACAACACATTCAGTACTGTATTAGCAGGTTACTTCACGATGTTTCTCCTCACCGTCCTACCGTCCGTACCTAGCATAAATCTGATGAATTCTAGTGCCACTTACTGGGTGGTGAACCTACGACCCCAGAGGTCATCACGGGTGTGTGAGACGAGACTCTGAACACTGAGGCTGGAACTTATTCAATTAACACACATAGTTTATTAATAAATATCTAAAAGCTGCATGATTATTTGGTAAACAATTTTAGCGATAATAGCTGAAACTCGGTTAATCCAGGTCGGCTCGGTCGTTTTATATTCAATCTAATTAGGTAGTGTAGATGTAAATATGAAAGTTACTGGCAATATATTTTCGGAGTAACAGTGGACTACTTTATTATCAGTTAATCACGCAATTTACGACAAAATACGACCTTCAGTGATAAATCAATATTATGTCACGATACTGACCTTCGGACCGGAGAATATTCTTTTAACCCATACGGCTATTTCTTTCACGCATGCATAAACTGATACGGTTGTATATCTGATACCCACAAATCTCACGATTCGTGCGAGTGTTATTGAAAATATTGAACATTTATTTACGTTTTATCGTACGTTATAATAATCTAAACACAATTCGATTGTTGTATTTGCAAATCCATTGCCTTTTAGAAGCCCTTGCACTATTTACTTACTTTAAATGATAACAATTGTCTCCTATGAGTTTTATCTAAAAGGAAAAGAAAACATTTTTTTTTACACAACACATTGTACAGACAACGGCAAGTCAACCTACCCAAAAAGTTACAAGGTCAGCCAACTGATTTTCAACTTGACAAATAGAGATCAATATCGATTTAAAAATATGACGTTTTGTAGTAGGTTTTAAATAATTTATTTAGTTAAATAAATTCAACAATCACGCGAAAATTCGTGACACACATAATAATAAGCTTATTTCGGGGCTGATTCTAGTTCCGAACTAAGCAAAGCTTGTACATACTTTCCTTTTAACTGACCCGAACTGGGAATCGAATCCGGGATCCATTGCGTTCCAAGGTGTACAAGGTGTTCGCCACTACACCAATTTTGGGTCGTCTATTCCTGTGATACATACAGAAAGTCAGAAATTTTGGCTATTTGGAAGCATCCTTTAATCGCCGATTAAAGGACGCTTCCAAGTGTTGGCCAAAGTTTAAATCATGAAAAATGAATTAAAATCAAATTCTAAGATGTCACAACTAAGCTAAGTTCTTGCGATACTGCCGAACCACCAAAAAACGTAGCTTACAACTAGCGGCACGTGTCTAAGCACTGGGTGAAAGATGCGCAGAAGATCATTAAGATTACGTAATTGGCTAGAAAAGCATTGTGCCTGCACCGCCAGCTATGATTGGTTGTTTGAACCGCGCACGCGCGTCTCAGAATCAATGATCGTCTCGTAAGATGCGCAAAGCGATCCCCACTCTTTGCCTGAGCGCTCAAGACGTAACCAAGCGGCTTGGTTACGGGTGTGCGTGGCAAACCCGTAACCAAGCCGCTGCAGACCACTTGCAGAATAGGTGATTCGTCCGGCGTTTATTTAGAACTGTCTTAGCCGGAGGAATCACGTACCTATTCTGTTGACGAACTGTTATAGTACTCATAGTAAACGATTATCATTATCGGCATCAAGACAACCTTTGGAAGTCTATCGCTGGATATTACCCTCATAAAACGCCATCACAGCGTCTGTCCTATGTCTTCACGCCACTTAAGAACCTTTCCTCCCCAAGGGATAATACGGCTGTCTTAAATTTGTTTTTACTAAACTTGCAGCTGAACAGAAGAGATCTCTGCTCCTCGAAAAGGAAAGCATCCAAGTGTTGAAGTCTGAGATCTCGGAGTACAGCGAGGACGTGAAGGAGATGCATGAGATCGTCAAGACTAAGCAGGCAGATATCAAGCTGACTAAGGGAGCCAGGAGGTAAGAGACATTTAGCAGATATTTAAAGAGAGAGATATTCAGCTCGAGAGATTAGAACAGCTCTGCTATCTATACCCTATAGGGTGACTTTTAATTGAGTACACAAATTTTAATATAGTGTTTTATTCGTGAATATAAACAACTGTACTATGAAACTCATGCATGGTAAAATAAATAATAAACCGATCTTCCATTTAAAACTTGTACTGTACAACCCGATACTGCTAGGGTTTTTCTTCTAGTACTTCGCCCCTTTTAGAGTTTAGTTTAATTTAGAGCGTCGGATCTCCGTGACCAGGAGGCAAGAGAACCAGACCATTTTAGACCATAGCTACGCTACACTACTGCTGAATTTCCAGGTTTCCAAACGATATTTTCGTTCATAAACGAAAACATCGTTAAGAAACCTGTACCTTCATGACACTAGCCATATTACAAATACTCTGGTTCACCTGCCCAAGGAGGTCATAGTATGACCTCCCTGGACTGTCCAGGGAGGTCATAATATGACCTCCTTGGACAGACAGCATTTGCGTCCTCCCTCCTTCCCTCGGCAGATTTTTTATAATATAATATTGAAATGCTGCCGAATCTAGAATTATGGTCATATAAGACGTTTCTAGTCGCGGTCGAAACCATAGAAAGAAGTTCTTTCACCGAACCTATATCGATACCGTAACCTTGTAAAATGATAATCAGGAATTGGTAAACAGTCCCCACAGAAAAACAGACCACAGATATCTATTGTGTAAAGAGTTGGACTATGTCACGTGTGACAGCAATAAACTAAGGAATTGAATAGTAATGAGGCCGCCAAGATTAATACATAAATTCTTCCAACTATATATCACAAAAAAAATCTAGCTCTCTTGAGCTACGCTAAGTTTTAAATCCAGGTTAAATAGTTTCTTCCCGTCCTCAAGGTCACATGACATTTCTTCTAAAATTAGCGGGATATAATTATTCTAAACTTTTCTGTCGAGTAATAAACAAACTAGATTTTTCGAATGAGATAAACAGAAAAAATATGTTTGTGTTTCATTTGGATTTATGCAAGGCCGTAAATATGTTGCACTTATACGGAATTTGAAAATAGCCCATTATCATCTTGCAAGACTTTGGCTGTTCGCCAAGTGCTGCATGTAAAATAGTTATTACATGCACATACGTTTTACTGGAAAATCACGAAACCTATTTTTTGGCAGTCTATACGTCGGGATTGCGTCAACTCTTGTAAGAACTGGTATCTCTTTACAAAGAAAGTTACGCCCACAAAAAACAGTCTGAAAAAAACTGTCTATCTTGAAATAGCATTATGTCATTCAGCTGCATGTCTGTTTGTTTATTACTAAAGAGATGAGCGTCGAATAAATCATGCAAATACTTTTTGCAAGGAAATTACCACAGCACTATTAGTATATTTGCAAATCAGTCCAATCTTATCAATAACAACAATCTTTGTCTGCAAGAATTAAAAAGAGCCGTTGCAGATAGTGTTCAGCAGCAGTTGCCCAATAATGTATGTCTAATAGGTACCGCACGAACCTTAACGTAAATCTTTCATCATCCATCAGTCTTTAGAATTCCGCTGGACATAGCCCAACCGTGCATCGGAGTAAATCTGTACAGTTTACTTCACTACCAAACTACTCAAACCCACTATCAAATCCACAGGATGTTCCGCTCTGTCAACATATTGAAAATATTTTATCAGTAGCCTTTAAACGTTTATTGGACAACGACCACCAGAGCAAGTGGCTTTGGGCAATTTGCATCCAGCAAATCCCCGCAACTTTCACTAAGTCATCAGTCTTGCGCTGCTTCTCGGCATTATAGCTCACAAATTGTTCCGAAGCAGTAGTAGGGTGGCAGGCAGGGGGCTGGCCATTTGTCGCGGAACTGATGAAAGGTGGAGTCAATAGGTTCTCGAGTGGGAACCATGCCTTGACAAACGTAGTGTAGGACGCCCCCAAGCCCGATGAACCGACGACCTTAGAAAGGTGGCTGGCAGTGACTGGATGAAAAAAGTGGGAGATCGTGCTGTTTAGCACTCTTTTAGGTCCAGTAGTGGACTGAAATAGGCTGAATAGGTAGATAGTAGTAGGGTAAAAAATATATTGAGACGTGTAATGCTTTTCCGAGAATAATCTTTTTTCTTTTACTCCACAGTGTTGGGAGAAATTCTTTGCTATCAAACTTCTCAACCCCTTTATCAAATCCACAGACTATACCGCGCCGTCAACAACATGATCAGCAAGCTGGACGCGGCCCTAGTAGAACTGGAGAGCAAAGAGAAAGCCCTCAAGACAACCTTGGAGCAGACCAAGTTTGAGCCGCAGAAGGCCAAGGAGCAACTGATCCAGATCGACGAACTAATGCATTCCATAAAGAGCCTGCAGAAAGTACCTGATGAGGCGAAACTGAAGCTGATTCAAGACGTTTTGGGCAGAATGGACGACGACTTCGACGGGCAGTTGAAGATCGATGATGTGTTGAAGGTAAGTGAAGCTAGTTTTTGTCCTATACAGCTATCATGATCAGCCGACGTGGGTGTCGTATAATTTGGTGTTTCAAAACTATCTTTACTGTCGTACTCTTTATATGTAATACTTTCACGTATTGCAGCCGTGGCAGATATTTATGAAACACTATATATTGTTGGACATAGGCCTCTCCAAATAGGGTGGAGTTGTTGTTGTACCGTCTTTGTTTCTGATTTCTATAACTCAAGTGCTTTAGCTACTTACCACCATAGGATCAGAGCAAGTATGTGATGTTCCTCAATATTTATTATTTAAATTCACGCCATTCAGCCCGATCCTCGGCTATTCTGTTTAGATAAGATAATCTAAGCAGCTGTATTCGTTGACTTGTCAACTTGAACTGTGTCATTGAAATTGGGAAAAAACTTATTTATAAAAAGTTTTAACTCCTAACAATCTTGTTTGGGAAGGTAACATTTTCTTGACGATAACGTTGTTGATATTTTTACGTTTTCCTCTTAAACGGTTATATGTACATTAATGTAAAAATCCTTTTAAAGTGATTCCCCTTTCAACCATTCGCCTTGTATAAATAACAAAGAAAATAATAACATAAAAAAAAGTCTAAACAAAGAACCACATTTTTTTGTATGATTTATTCAAAGTGATTATGCCTTCTTCATACAAGATGGTTCTTTTTATATCGTTGCTTTGTGTTTATGGCACGATTTTAAAATAGATTGCATATTATGTACAAGGAAAATGTTGTGGCGAAACTCGTTATAATTACAAGTACAAGTACAGTGGCAGTCAGTGTAACTGTAATCTCTATAAATGATAAATGGTAATGAAAAGGAAGGCAAACTATAGTGGTGCCCTTACAGGGTTGATGTGTTGGACAAATTTAATTGCAACATCTTTTATTCCATGTGAAACAATAAATGAATTATGAAACTAACTAATAATTTATATCTTGTCTAGATAGATCAGATTATCTATTGTCTATTAGGTGAAAATATTCTAAAATATTATATGTCGCATAATAATGGCAATACAATATACGATTTATCTAATGGCAACCTAATCTCTTTTTCGTGTAGAAAATTGTATGTTAGGGAGGTGGTCCCTGTCCCTGATTTAACAAGGAAACATTAATTTATTAGGGTATTTATAGCCCTGTCACATCATCTGCCCTGATTAAGTACAAATTTAGTCTAAAGTTAACCTAGATAAAATAACAATTTTTTTTTTTGAGATAAAATTTATCCTATCTCCTTATTTAAGGAATTATTTCAGGAATCCCTTATTCTGTCCTGAGTATAGACATAGTAGAATGGTATGATATCAAAATCTGACTGGTTCTTGCGTCTAAAGGTACCTTGCATAATTACATAGTTATTTTATTATATGTTAATTAAGGAAGAGCGATATTACCTGATACAAATATATTGTTTACTTAATATCAAATCTCTGTAAAAGTGTTATTTATGTGAACTTATAATATCGTTACAGAATAAAATATTTTTGAGTTTGATTTTTAATTCAATAACTTCTTATCATTCATTCTCAATTTGGAATTTAAATTATTGAATTCAAAAGATATGTCGCTGCCAGTCTGCCATCAAAACCAAAAAGTCCTTTGCCAAATTCTCTGTACGGTCAATGAACGAAGTTTTGCTTCAATACTTTCAGATACTAGAAGTTATAGGCAACGAGAACGTGAATCTATCTGAGACGCAGATGGCTGAGCTGATCGAGTTGCTGGACAAAGAGGAGATTCTAGAAGTAGAGAGCAAAATCCAGAAGGCACTCGACAAAGCCGCCGTGGCCGCCAAAGAGCAGGACAAGCCATCAGACACGGAGGGGAAGGTATGATTGACTGGTGACTGGTACCAACACTTATTCTATCGACTATCTGGTGTATTGGTTTGTGGTACGGACTACAAGGCGTTGGTAGCGGGTTCGAATCCCGCATGTTTGTGCGATAAGCATGAGCGTTTGAACCAAAGTCATGGATGTTTATAAATGTATTTAAGTGTGGCTTCTATATATCCTCTATCTAGACGCCTTAGTACAAGCTTCGCTTAGTAATTTGCTGGAAAATTGAAGTAAATATTAGAATAGTTTGTTACGGGATTGCTACCATGTACCTTCCCTGACCATTCTTGGTAAGCGATTGAAATTACAAAGTACAAAAATTTCAATCGCGAGGATGGGTTTAAATTGTCAAGTGTCTGGAATCCAGTGATTCGTATGTGCAAAAACCGGAAAAAACAACAAACTGCTGTGTCGCGGTCAGATACTGTTAGTGTTGTGTGTCGAGAACAGGTGCGAGAAAATAGTGAGTTTGTAGACAATGGTACCGACGCGTGCAATAAAAGACAGCGAAAGAGGGTAGACCGATATGTTTGCCCTTAACAACTTACCCGCAAGATCTTCAGTTACTCCGTGATCATGGCGCTTGCAACAGTGCCGAAATATCGGGAACTCAAAAATAAGGTACATGGTAGCAATCCCGTAACAAACTATTCTAATGTTAGTGACCATGAAAGTTTAAAACAATATGAAGTAAATATGTTTTAAAATTATTTATTTATCTTACGCCACGGAGTTCACTAAATAATTGTCAAATAGCGTATGCTGTGGCGGCCCTCGATCGTACATTCTCGTCCACTCGTATACAATTGAGTTACTCCTTTGCATTAAAAAAGAAAAGTCGTTTTAGCTGAAGTGAAAACACGTGCAAACTCCGTTAATAATTAATTTTAACTTATTTTCCACCTTTAGTGGAATCGTTAACCTCGCGCTCGCCGCGTCACTCATTTTTGGCTCTGAGTCAATACTTTGACTAATGTTCTAATATGTCATAACCAATTTTAGCCATTTGTGTAATACACTATTACCGGCAAGCGCAGCGTAGGACGCCCACCCACAAGGTTCAGCAGTGGACGTCCTGTGGCTGAAATGATAATGATGATGACTATTACAGCTGACCAACATTCTATGATGTAAATTTAAGGAGGTAGTTCAGAACTATGTCTAAAATACAGTAAAATAGTATTTTTAATCATTTTTAAATTATCCCATAACTATCATCGATCAACGCTCGTTGCACAGTTGTCCTTTCAGAATGAACAAAAGATTTGTTAAAATATTTTTACTATATTCTAGGCTGGACTTCATGCTACTCCCTAAAAGTGGCTAGAACTTTTTTAACTACTTTATAATACTTAACTTGATTTTTGTAATTTTCAGAGTTTATTCGACATAATCCGAGAAGCACAGAAGAGGCGGGAATTGAGGAAAGCCGTCGGAGATAAAATCGAGGAAGAAGCTGTACCTGAGAGCGAGGCTATCGTCAAAACAGAAAAGACCGATAAACGGCCCGAGCAACATTGAGTCTAGCCTAGCCTAGCTTCGCCGGTCCTAGCCTGGCTAGCCTAGTCTAACCTAACCCTTGTCTAGTCTGGACTAACCTGGCTAAGTTTTGAAACATCTATCTAAATCCCGGATGGCTATCCTATCTGGTTATTTAGCCTTATATGTCTTAGCTGAGTCCTAGTCTAGCCTGGCTAAGTCTTACATAATAGTTTTTAGTTCTGGCTGGCCAGACTTAAAGCTTACTCAGATTCGGCCTACCCTAGAAGAGTGTAGCCTCACTTAGCCCCAGTCTAATCTAGCTTGGCAAGTCTTAAATAATCATCTTTAGTCCTCGGTGACCATGTCTACGTAGGCTAGCTGACTTGTCCTTTTCTAACTTTCTAGCTCGGCAAGGCTTAGCCTGGCCTAGCCTAGATTTACTTAGCGTCTTTGTGGGTGTCTGATCGTCATATAACGCTTTCGATCTGGTTTCGCCTTAAACCGACTTTGAGGGCGCTCGAGAACACAGGGAAATAAGGAACCTATTTTATTAAACAAAATTAAATTATAAAGAATAATTGAAAAGAATAAGAAAACTCTTTCAGCTCTTGCTATTACTAATTGTAAAACCTTCCCGGTTATATTAAGGGAATAGTAGTACTTATTTAGACTTGTTACTTGAACTAAATTATTATAATTCTCATTCGATCCGTTTTATATTTAAGACTATTTCATTCTGGACTGTGTTGCCATACTTTCAGTAGCAAAATAGTGCTATTTGACGATTTGATGAAATAAAGTAATTGGTGATTTGTAAAATTGGTTTAATTTCAACATAAGATTACTTGTTTTTTTTATTATGTTCCGTTCTTTTAATGCTTTGTAGATTTTGACTGTGGTAGGACCAACGCAAAATAATACACGAGCAAACTCGAGTCGTACTTTGAAGCAAGCATACATTATTTATGTTGAAAAATATTACTAGATGTGTTACCCTAATGACAATAATCATTTTTGTAAACATGTAATCAATCACACTTTACTATGTAAATAAGATTTTACATAATTGTATCGTATAATCTTTCCGTACCATACAAAAATGACTTTCTGTAATATGTTGTAGCGTTTTATTTTTTCACATATTTTTTTCTTTGATCTTATCAGAGATTTATTGTATTGTTTATGCATTTCTGTGATCAATATTCAATTTAAGTTTATTTAAATATTTTTAGTCAGCGGAAAAATGTTGGTGCACAAATTGTTACTGATGTCAGTATGTCCGTTGTTCGTTTGATTCTTTCCCGATTAATTCTCGGATTGATGTAGAGGTATATGGTTATAGGTACATTATTGTAACTGCAACCTTAATATGTATATAACTCGCTAATACAATATCTGCATAGTGTTGATCGACAGGTTGAGGAAATCGTTCATATATCTTACTATCGGCTGTTCTGTACTAAGACTTATTATATCACTGTCCAATGGAATGGATAATCGTTCCTTCTTTTTTAAAAGTCTATCATGAAGTTTGAAATCGGATATAATAAAGGATCTTTTGTTTGACAATAAATCCAGATATAAATTATATTTTTATATAGCATAATTATTTATTGTTAGTTTTGAGAACTACAGTTAGAAACTGTATTTAGTGGGCTCGAATATGGATTTACTAAATTCAAATGGATGGTGGTTTGATAAGTCTTGAAATGTCTAATTTAGGCATGTAACGAAAAAATCGTTTGAATGGCTTACTATTAACGTCTATGATTTTTAAAAGTAAATAACGAATTACCTAAACGTTTTAAAAAGCGATGGTTGGTTAATTCTGGATAGAACGAATGATTTTTTCGTTACATGTACAGAGGTACTTGTGAAGTTCGTAATAAATGAGAAAATAAAGAAATAAGATATAGTTAGTGTTTTTATTCAATTATCTCATAAATGCTTACTGTTCAAGCTTATTTTACTTATCGAACTAATCAGAAAGAACAACTACCCGCTTCGGGAAAGTAGCGATGTCTAAGACAAGAGTATGCACGCTGCAATACGCTAGGGAGAGGATTGCCAATTTGACATGGAGCCATGCAAGCTGCTCATGTGGCGAAGAGGATTGTAATTTTTACATGGGGCCTTGCAAGCTGCCCACACTGATAAGGTAATCACTGCTGCCCATTTGGCGAATACAATAGGCATAGTGTTGAAAGCTTTTTACAATAGGCATGGAAAAACAATGATTTTTACAATAGGCAATATAATAATTATTTTTTTGCAATAGGTAAAGCCCCATGCCCTTGCAAGCTGCATGTGGCAATGAGTATTATCATTTTTACATGGGGCCTTGCAAGCTGCCCATATGGCGAGAAGCATTGTCATTTTTATATGGGGCCTTGCAAGCTGCCCATGTGGCGAAAAGCTAAGCTTCGTCATTTTTTCATGGGGCCTTGCAAGCTGCTCATGTGACAAAGAGGATTGTAATTTTTACATTGGGCTTCTCAGGCTGCTGGTATAACTCGCAAAAAATAAAACGCGCGTCGGTTATCCAACAGGCTCTACTGTTAAATTGTAACTGGATTGTTTACGAGGTGACCCAAAAGACGGTATTTAGGGTAAATATCGATCGATAGATGAGGTATTAGTTTAATAGATAATCGTTCGAAAACTAAACGTGAATTTGTATAGACTTCACGGTACAACTAGCGGCAATGATTAGCACTGGGCGAAAGATGCTGACGGCCGATGGGGCAGAAAGGTTCTGGAATGGAGGCCGCGTATCGGCAAGCGCAGCGTAGGACGCCCACCCACAAGGTGGGCAGACGACCTGGTAAAGATTGCAGGACGACGCTGGATGCAGGCCGCTTCAAATCGGCCGATCTGGAAGTCACTGGGGGAGGCCTATGTTCAGCAGTGGACGTCCTGTGGCTGAAATGATGATGATGATGATGAAAGATGCGCAGAAGACCATTACAGTTACGAGATTAGCTATAGTCGCGTGCCGCGCCTTCACTGCCGGCCGAAATTGGTTGTTAGGTCCGCGCGCACACGCGTCTCTGATACTTACACTGATTGTCTCTCGTAAGATGCGTAAAGCGATCCCCACTCTTTGCCCTAGCGCTCAAAATCGGCATAGGAGGTTCCTACTGTAGCGCCACCCCATACAAATATGTAAGTTTCCTCTCAGGTCGTCCTTTGATCTGCGAATTCCCGTCCCGATGTTAAGCTGTGGAATGTGGATATACTAGTTTAGCTATTTATCTTTCCAAAAACTCCAACGGACCTTTGAAACCGCCAGCGATCTGATGGTAAATAACAGAATATTTTGAAACAATGAATTCGCCATATTCGCACCATGCAGAGCCATCCAGACTATTCCAAAATCAAGTTAACGAGTATATTAAGATTATTCTACTAAGCCACGACTAAGAGCTTATTTCGAATTTTCGAGAATTTACGGTCCAGAAAAAATAGCTTGGTACCTACCTAGTAGAAATCGTCCACAGTCATGAAACAAAAGTGAGGAGATTTATTTTGTAAAAAAAAACATGTTGTAGCATCACATGCAGAGGAACAAAGCGATTTAAGTTTCTGGCATGTTTCTGGTATTATTACGAGTATTATTATAGACTTGCAGTTCCGACTAGTTTTAAAGTTTTATTATGTGTAGTTACATACATACTTGACTCGACTCCTTGAAAATGCCACGACTGAAAGCTAACTTCTGCAATATTTTTTGTCATGGTTTTTAAACATATGTATACCATAAAAAAATACTTATTACCACAGAACAGGTACGATACGCTACGCTTATATTTAATTTCAAAGTTTCATTTCATTATCCGACCGTTATAGTATTGTTTTATTATTGTGGGATGGGGAAAATGATACGTCGTCGAACTCGATCTTAATTTTTGAGATTTCGCGGTTATTCTTTGCGGGAAAGCGTTAGTATCCGCATCCAAAGAAAACGTTTCTCATTGGCCACAGTAGAATACTAAGGCCCAATATACATAGATCCCATAATTTTGACCAATCACAAAGCTCGAATAGCCTAATCACGGGCGTTTGTTCCGCCATCTTTGAGAATTACGAAAAGCGAAAACAACACCATTGGTCTATAATGAGACGTCATTCAAATCGTTTGACGGAGTTGCGCAAAATAAAGTAAATTTTTGACTCTCACTCACTCATTATTGCGGCTGCCATGTTTTTTTTCATGTGGGGTGTGTGTGTATTGAAATAACATGTTAAATTAACCCCATTTATACTAAAACAGGTGAGACTATTGATATTTCTTGTTTGTTTACGTGCCAACGCGGAAGTACGCTGCGCGTCCTCAGTGAAAGTGCATCATGTAATACTGTCGTCTTCTTGTGAAATTGCATCGTATCTTTTCGATTCGTACGAGTATGACTCAGTGCAAAACGAAGATAAAAGATGTACGTGCCGAGCAAGATCTTTGTTGATTGATAACGACCATGTACTACCCGGCTGCAATGCCTCGAACGGTAGTGTTCCTTCCGCGCTTATTTTCTTGCCGTGGCTCGAGTGACGTTTTGGCGCCATCGACCCATTTATTTAGCGCGGCGGGGCGGGCATGGCTTTTCACGATATTCTTTGTACTTACTGATAGCAATGACCTTTGCATGAAAACAACCTACTACGATACTACAACTTCTGCGTACATTTTCCATTTCAGAAGGGGTGCACCAATTGCGTCATTTGTTGATAGTTAGTGACAATGCGAGTGCTCATAAATTATTGAATTCGTCAGATTGCCTTAAAAAAATCGAACCACTAGCAAAGAATAGGCCAAAGAATTAAGAATGTATTATTAAAGAGGCGTAACAATAGGATCGATTTTTACACACGGCCCACGGCAATTGAAAAATGGACCCTCGATTTCTGAGCATGATGATGGTGTTTGATAGCGGCAGAAAGTATACAGGGCAGAATGCGTAAGCATAAAAGAGAGAGCCAGGCGTACGCCTGCTGGCCTGCCACGTCCAGAGAACCTCACCAGACTCCACACTCCACCATCTGATACCCACACACTTTGTACAGGTAATACATTATTTTTTATTTAATCTAAAAATAGCATTGCAAAATTCTACTCTTTGTTTTCAAACAGGACATTGAACTTTGTAAAAAGCATCTCATACTTTTCCTGCTGTAATCATGATAAAATCCATTTTTTTATTTATTTTTAAGTACCTATCACAAATTGAGCACTTTATTTACCACCTAAGTACATATTTCTTAAAGATTCTATGAAATGGGTTACACTTAATTACTTTTGTCATCAACTGCATTTTATTAACTCAATTTTCTATCACAAGTATTCAAAGTGCTTTGAAACTTTATACAATTTTTTATGTTTTTTGCCTATCTCAAGAGGATAATGCAGTGCTCGGTAATGTTGGGACGAGACCATAACAGTGGGAATGTTAAAATGAAGACGGTTAACAGTTATAAGAATCCTTACAAAAAGGTCGGTCCATATTTTGATCCTCCATCGATTCATAAGCAATATTAAATGCTAATGTTTTCAATGTGATTACACAAACTATTCATCATAAAACACTACACATTAGCAAAATGTTGCTTATAAATGTTGAGCTATTAATTTTTCTGTTTTTTTTTGGTATGGCCACACTAGTAGTTTGGGAGTATTGTATTCTTTTGTTCCATTGTTTGAAGCTATGTACTATTATTAAATACATTATCATTTTGTATCATTTTGCACCTTATGCACAATGCAGTTTGAGTTCTATCTACTCTAGATTTGTTAATTATGTAACTTTGTATTTAACACAGTGATTCTGTTGATGATTTTTGTATTCATTTTATTTTCAAATTGTTTGTTGTATAGATGTAGTTATTATGATATTAATTTGTTATACAAAATTCTAAATTAACTACATAGTTCCCTTTTAAACTTGCACTTTCAGCATGAATAGTGCTCATGCAAGCAGTTCCTTCCTGCACTAGAATATTGAATATAAACTGATATTGTTTTTGTTTTATTTGAATAATATGTAATTAACTTTCATTATCAATTGCACATACAATAGGTATTACTAAAATATCGGAAATATCAGCAACTTACCATGACAGATCTTCTTCTCTATCGTATTTCTTTTAATAAGATACAATAACTAACATTTTATTTGTGCTGTATAATTTTAATCTTATTGGTACATTGATTTTTCCGATTATTAGTAAGTGGGTTTTATTTTCAGGAATGTCTATTTTAACTAAGATAGTGAAATTGGCTCATGATAATATGGTGTTAAAATCTTGTTATTTTTACAATCATACCATAATATGGTAGTCTGCTATTATAAAAATATGATTATATCATAATCATATTTTTTAATCACCTGGGCCCCAATTCTGCTAATTAAAAAGTGGCATAATTGAATATATAGAACCACATTTGTAATTGTTTGACACATTCGGTATTCTGGTACCTTATTTAAGTCTTAAATTAGTAGCAGCATACCAAATGTGTCCAAACAATTACAATGAGATCCAATTTATATTAAATAACGCCACTTTTAAATCCGGAATTGGGGCGATAAAGCCTGTTTCAAACACATAAAATGTAGGCAAACATTATTGTCATAGATTATTGAATCAAATATTATCAAACATTAGTTAATTACCTACTATTAGTTAATTCAGACAATGATTCATCTTAAGTAAACAAAGCAACAAACACAAGAAAGTCACCTTGCTCTAAAATCGGTTTTACTTAATTATACTATTTATACATAATTAATAAATGTCTGGAAAGACAACTAGCATGTTCTGTGATGACGTAATCATTGATAACATCATACCAACTGGTAGCTCTTTGTAATACCAATTTACTTCTTTTCAGGAACCAAACCTCGACATAATCGTTGACCAGCTGTGCACGCGACTTCAGGACATCAAGGATCAAGAAGCCACGCCGCAAGTAGGCATGCCCACGTGCTCCATCGAACAAGCAGAGGCCGTTCGTCGATATTACGCTGCATTCCCGGCTCTAAAGAAAGGGCGAGAGTCCCCATTGCAGTACTATCTGCCGCCTCCTGCCTGGTGTCGGAAACCTGACCCTGACATTAAAGACAAAATGCAATGCGAATTGTCATTCGCTAAAGAAATAAAAACCAGAAAACTGTCTTCAGGGAAGGAACGTCGAAACTCGTACCACGGTCAGAGGAAGAACAACAAGAAACGTTGCAACAGCTACAGTAGGTCCTTCGAAAGCAAAGAAAGCCTGCCCGAGTGGGTAACACACGAGGGAGTTTGGGATATGGAAACTCAAGATCCTGTCAAAGAATTTATTAGAGCTATAGCATTGGACGAGGGTTATGGTACATGCGAGAACACTGTAACCGATGAACTAAAAGAGATAACAGAGGTCAAAATCAGAATGAACGACAACGTGGTTCCCGACTGGGACGACAGTCTCGATCTCGACGCCGAATGGGTGATCACCGAGGATTTGAATAATCCGAAGATCCCGACTCCGATGGAGAAGGAGTTGTACGCGAAATTCGAAGCGAAATTCGATCGCAGCATCGAGGCGTTGTGGTCCAAGGACCAGAGCACGCCGGATGACGAGTACCAGGATCTCCCGATCGACTTCCAGGATCTGTTGTCGTCGCCGTCGGATCATATGTTCGATCCGTCCGCGGAGAAGTGTAGTTTGGTGTCTCTGAGTGAGAGTATCTGGTCTAGTGAGGGGGCGGGGGTAGGTGTGGGGGTGGAAGGGGTAGAGGTGCTACAGGATCGGTTTCGGCCGTTAACGCTGGGTGAGGGCGAGGCTCGGCAGCCGCGGGAGTTGGCCTCGTTCGCGCTGTACGAGGGCGAAGACATCTACGCCGCGCTGTCCTGCGTGGCCAGCACCATGCGATCCTTCACCGCGCTCAACCACAGCCGCGACGCAAGCGGCTTCGTCGAGGTAATTATATGTTTATTTATTTCTTTATTATCAAGGTACACCAACAGCAGAACATACAAAACATTTACATAATACAAATCGTGGCCAGCATCATGCGCTCTTTCACCGCGACCTCCTTACCCACAGATGCGAGTCGCGACCCCTGTATTCGTAGCTGTGGACGTCCTATAGCTGAAATGATGATGTTTATAAAAGCAACAGCAGAACACCAAACATGTACTAATATAGGCATTGCTATGCTATTTTAAGTCTCTTTCCATTCATTCCCATAAATTTCTAGACTTTTTGGTGTAGAGAGATCTTCGGGATGCTTGTTTTTATTTCGATACTATATTCAATAATTATTTTTTGTGACAAACTGAGGCCCACTTGTACGGGTCTTTCTGTGGGGTTCACCGTTTATAGCGAACCAGGTATCACCACTAATACTTTTGATCTTCATCATTAGTCCATGTCTTCGTTTAATGCCACATTTACACTCGGTCCCTGCCACTGCTCCTGCCGCTGCCGGAAATATTTCCCTGAATACATCTGCGGCAGTCTCGACGCGAGTGAGTTTTTTTGACTCGCTCGCGCTGCCTGCCCTTTGACTTCCACAAGAAATCTGACAATCGAAGGAGCGCAGGGCAGTAACAGCGACATGACGAGTGGTAGCGCGAGTGACTTAATTACATACTCGTGCTACCCTCTTTCCTGCCCAACAAGGCTGAGTGTAAATGCGGCCTTAAAAGTAAAATGTTCGCCGCAGGTGCCGCCGCGTCGCCACAGCCGCGCGCCCCCCGCCGCGCCCTCCCCGCGCGCGCCCACGCCCCCCGCCGCCCCCGCGCCCGCGCCCGCCGCCCCCCGCGAGGATCTCCTCACCTCGTCCCGCACGCACTTCAAGCCCATCCGCCGCGAGGCCGAGTCCGAAGCCGCGCGCTACGCCGACGGAGACACCTTCGACATCTGCGGCGACCTCGACACCGTAGAGTTCCACCGCAGCGAATCCGGCGGCGTCTACCTCGCGACCTCCCTCGAACGGTACCTCGAGTACCGCAGCTCGAAGAGCATCGACTACGGCCGCCTGAATTTAACCGCGGCGCAGCGCTGCCCGGATTTGGACGATCCGGGTTTCAGACTGCGGTTTCCGATGCGGCAAGCGGACGCGGGTTGCCAGACGGACGCGCCGGCGGACGCGTGGGGCGCGTGCGAGGAGTGCGGTCGGGCCGCGAAGAAGATGCGCTCGAACGCGATCGACGGGATCTGGGGGGAGGCGAGTGCGTGCGACTCGTGCGCGAACGCGTCAGCGGTCACGCAGGCGGCGCAGCACGCGCACGAAGAACTCTCTCGCGAGTGGGAGGAGCTGCTGTCGGATATCAGTGCGGCGCACGCGCAGTACGGAGGCGGGGGTGGGGGGGAGGAAGAGGCGGGTGGGGGTGACCGGAAGCGACGTCACAGCGCTGCACTGCGATGTGGCGCGCCGTGCTCGCATCCGCACGCGCGCTTCCTGCCCTGCTGCACGCTGGACCGCCCGCTTACTCGCTAGATAAACCCCCTGCGACAGACGCACCCCACAGCTCTTGAGTTTTTGCTGGCAGTTGTTGACTCTTGTTTAAACTTTGCAAAGGTATAGATAGCAGATAAAAGACTGCTGGTTGACCGATGTTGAATCCTAACTGGAGTTTATGTCATCTTTCCTTTAGTTAAATCTGCTAATCATGGTCACTTAAATTATTGAAAATCACATCATGTTTAAATCTTCAATCATGCAATAGCCACATAAAGTTTAGCATGAGGCTTTAATTGATCATCTAGAGTTAATGCAGTTTTAATTCCATCATTAGATCTATAATATTTTCGACATTGATTACCCCAATTTGAGTTAAACTTTGCAAAGGGCATAAACGATTTGTTTTCGGTTTTTCTATGTTATTTGCCACTAAATAGCTGAAAAGAGCTGTGGGTGTTATGGTACTGGGACATTTAAATCTGTTGTGTATTAAAATGAAAATATTTCTTCTAAAAATTTAATAAGTATTTTTAAAAATGTGGCAATGAGCCATAAAATTTGCACTGGCTTTATTAATTTTAACGCATTATAGCGACTTTAAAATATCGATTTTAAATGTTTCAGTACCTAGTTCGATTAGCACTCTGAATATTGATAGATCACAGCGATTTGTTTCATTGTCGGGTGTGAATGTGAGGCAGTTTGAGATCCATAGCGGCTTATTTCAATAGCGACGGTCGTTTGACACAGTACGCTTAGTCTGTAGCAAGAATACTGTTTCCCCGAGTTTTAGCGATTGATTCGACGTTTCCACTATATTCGAGGCCGCGCGGCCTACAAACTGGAAACCAGCAATTATTACGCGATTACTGTGTCAAGGTGACCGGTTTTTTTTCCTTTTCCTGAAGTATCTTACAGCATAATACTGTATATATTCGCCCTATTTCATTGATCGTATTATTATTGTTATATAAAGTTTTAAATATATTCTGGAGAGTTGAAAATGCTATGGTGGAGGCGCAAACGTTTACTCCGACGCATTCAAGTGGCATTATATTGAAAAAGTTAGCAATAATAGTAGGATTAGCAAAGCCTTACTCGCTCCGTTCTCCGAATGGCATAGATGTGGTACAAAGGGCTAGAAAAGTGCTAACATATCTTATGATTGTAGATATTGTGGGAGGGGAGTATACATGTAACATTAATTTTAGTTAATTTTTTTCTCTATAGAGATTTCATATTAATGTAGAAATGTTTGATGGAATGCTTTCGCTTGCGACATTATCAACAATATTTGGTAAAGATTGAATAATGTTCGAAAGTATTCGACGTGCGACGTAAGGAAGTGTTCGACATGAAATTTTAATAGATTTTTCTATACCCACAAGGATGTATTAATTTGCAAGTATTTTGTTTTATTTAATCGGTATCTAAAAGTAACGCATCTAAACGATAGCATTCCAACGCGAACATAGGACGATTCTAATATAATTCTTACAATAATATCGTCCAGAGTTGTTTAAATAATTTGTTAATGTAAAACGTAGATAGAGCAGGTATTTTATTTTTGTTAGTATTTTTTCGTTTACGTTTTCTGGCGGATGAAATTCTTCAAAATTTTATACGATAAAGAAATTATTGTTTTTCGTTAATACTTTTTGGAAGCGAGGTATGGAGTTAAGGTGGGACGCATACCAGAGCGGGCCGGCATCGTATCTTTTGTCTATTTTGCTTGTATAGCGTTGTCTCGTGTTTTGATCACGTGGCTCGTTGTGAAGGCTAGCTCCGATGGGCCGGGCGGCTGTGGTGCGCGCTAAGCTTAAGGCGGCGCGCTCTGGCAGCAGCGCATACGCTTTCGCCCCGACGACCGGGGAAACGTATGCGGTGTTCCGCTTTGTCCTTCAAAGCAGGAGCGCGCCTTAGTTACGGCGTGTATGTTAACGGACTGTAGCGGACCGTTTGTTTTCATGGTTTGTCCAATATATCTAAGTTTTACACGCGGCGATTTTATTGAATAGCCGTTTAATATAAATATAGGGCCGGTAGAATGGGCTCGGATATTGCGACGGGAGCGCCCAGTCTGCCATCTAGTGGTAGTTTCGAGGTGGCGAGTTTTGGACAGTGTTGGCGGGGCTTCGCGGCCCCTAGTGTTGTTGGACGAAATGAACTATATATTGTGCTCTTCGATTATTATGCGTGTCGACACTGTTTGTAAACGTCTATAATTATCTAGAAATCGTGATACTATTTTCTTTTAATAGAAAAATTTGAACGTGTTTTTTGACAGCTGATGCTTATGAACAGTGACGGCAAAAATTGTAACATAATTTACAGCTTCATATGGATTGTATCAGCATATGGATTGTAACAGTTCATAGGCATAACTGTTATTATAGTTTATGTAAAGCATAAGAAGTGTATGTTATATTTTCGTATATTTTCATTTTATACGAGGGTAGGCCGCTGCCTGCCGGCCGCTACACAGGGTTGCATTGTTGCCGCGCGAACCACACGCGCAGTTATGTTTTGTCCAGCAACGGTGACAGCCCTGTATAGAACCCTCATGCATACTTTATTTATTTCACTTGAAGCCTTATCTAGTTACAATTTCATATAAAATTTTAATATTCGTGCAAACTTTGCTACTAATATGTCGTGTTTTATATATTTATTTTTCTGTAGTGTGATTTACTTCTGTTTGTAATAACTGAAAACAAGAAAAAAATAATAAAAAAATGTCATTGCAAAATTAGCATCAGAAAGGCTATTGTATATATTATATTTAGTATATTGTGAAAAAAATGTATAGACATTTTCAGTTCTGAAAAATATTATTATCACCTTGATAATATGTTGTAAGACTTTTTTATCTGAAATATTTTTTTCTGTCTGTATTTGATGTAATGTTGTTTCTACCACTAATCGCTACAATATTTCAGATACTAAAGCAACTTTTGTTCTATTTGTTAAAATTACATCATGGAATGGTTAAGTATATTTTAAACTTATTCAATGTTCATTTTTGCGTGTCATGTTAATCTATTTCATTTTCTGTCATAAGTTCATATTATATTGTACTTATTCTATTAACGATATTTGCTAAAGGATACCTCGATAAAAAAAATGAAAATGTAAAAAAAAATGTTTAGATTCAAGTTTGCATATAATATTATGTTTGATTAGTGATTAATCTAATGTAATGTGCCTATGCACTTGATAATCTGCGTATTATCCGAAACACCTATGGATAAACAAATTTCTTGTCAACAATTGTTGATAAACAACAGTCGGGTTTGCGATGAGCTGGATTGGGGGACAACCGCTTACCGTATCGAACGAAGTCGCTCCATTGCAAACTTCATGCGATGCGACCGCAATGAACCTGCTAAGGCATATTGAGAGTTAAATACATTTTAATAGATTTATTGCCGTCGCATAAATTAAATACTTTTTAAAATCATTCTCGTCTTCGTCGGCTCAAAGTGTTTGTGCCTAGAGCCGAAGACGGTGGGAGTTATTTTAAAACGAAACGTCCCCTTAATTATAATTAACCGTAACTTTGTAAGCCACGCGATGACTGTGTGGCGAGAGCTTTCAGTAATAAATCAATATCTATTTCAACAGCGATGAATTCTTTGTTCGTATCTTTGGAGTCGAGAGCAGAGCAATGCGATATCTGTACAAACTTTCGGACACGTAGCTATTCCAGCACACGTTTTAAAATCTATTATAATACAACAAAATATTTGCATGTAGTGGTATTTATAAAGTTAAAATCTTGTAATGCTCTCTTCTCAGGAACAAGTTAGCTTGTAACCGATTGCTGCAACGCCCTTGGTTACATGCACATTTGTTTACATTTCATATCAAATTATATCATTTTCTTTTCTTTTTGAAGTTTCGTAAATTTGTTAGAGATTAAAAAAGTATCTTATAGGCCGGGGTGTGAGCAGTCACAAGGGATTTTCACCTCTTCGTTTTTGCCTATGGGAACCATTGGTACCAACTAATTTACTATAATAGCACGGCAAAACTTTCCACAGACGATTCGAAATCTTTTTGTTTGTAATTTTCATTGATTGTTATTGCACTTTTGTATCGTCACAAACATTGTAATTAAAGACTAGAAATACATAATATGTTAGCGATTAACTACATACTGTTTGATAGATTGTACATTTCTATTTGAAATTCAAAGTCGTTTGATTAGATTAGAAGTGGTTATCCCTGAAAATAGTTACCATTTTCATATGTTAGGTTGTGCTCACTACTCTGGTACTTGCCACCTGTGGGAAGAAATAAAATAAACAATCCGAAAAGTGCCTTTTATTTGTAAATTTAATATTCCTTTCGTACATTCTACACCCTATAACCCTTTTGGATTGGGTTTTTTAGGGTAATTCTTAGAAAAGTTTTGTAGTGTCTCGAGACGGGCGAGAATTAGAATAACAATAAAAATAGTGGGCGAAGTTGCTACTCGACTCAAAAAGTTAAACTTGGCGGCGCGAATCTATCGTTCCTTGTCGCGCGCGCAGGGAGAAGCGAGAAGGCGCTATACAAAAACCACGGCTTACACTTTCATCTATTGAAATGCACGCGGTACTCCGTCGCGAGCGAGACACGCTGGGCCGGTATAACAGTGAACCGTCCGGTCTTATCGTCAAACAAAAATAATAACTCGAACGGAACCATAGTGATACCGACTGACTTGTGATAATTTAGTGCTCGGGACACCCATTCGTGAGTGCCAAAAGAAAACGGGACTGTCGAGGGTTGAAGTTGAAAAGCCGGCTATTTTATTATTTGTTTTGAAAGGTAAGTACTACATTATTTAATTAAGAAATCAACTGCTTATTATGTAGATACAGAAGTTTTTGCCATTAAAGGTCCCTTCCCTAATAATTATTAAAACTTGTCAAATTCTGCTGGTTCTGGCTGTCCAAGTTTGAACTTTATGCATCAGTTAGGTTTTAAATTATAAGTTAGAACTTTCCTGTTTCGTGTCTACTTGCATAGGCACAGATTTTTATTTTACATAACAAGTTGGTTTCAGGCAAGAATTATTATTTTTATTTCAAAGTTTTTGATATTATGGTTTCAGTAGGTAGATATAGGTATGCTCGCGATCGCGAATCAAGTAGGTACATGGATATCATTTGATACTTAAATTATATAAATAAATAAGAAGCAAAATTCATTGACATGTTTTCTAGATTATCTCGTTCTCAGAATAAATAACAAGCTATAGGAACCCCGAATCAAACATCCTCTGAACAGGTAAGCGCCCACTCGGGCCATATAAGGCGTCTTTACAGCTAGGTAAGATTTCAAGTTGCAGTTTATATTTACATCCATGTAAAATAAAATAAAAACCGGCCAAGTGCGAGTCGGACTCGCGCACGAAGTGTTCCGTACTCTATTATCTATAAAAAACTGCAAAAAAACACGTTTGTTGGAGCCCACTTAAATATTTATTTTATTCTGGTTTTTAGTATTTTTTGTTATAGCAGCAACAGAAATACACCATCTGTGAAAATTTCAACTGTCTAGCTATCACGGTTCATGAGATACAGCCTAGTGACAGACGGACAGCGGAGTCTTAGTAATAGGTTCCCGTTTTACCCTTTGGGTACTGAACCCTAAAAATGCATTGGTAAATTTATTAGGTGCACCCATGGACACCATCATCTAGTATTAAACAATACAAGACTGCATAGGTACTTGAAAATCTATTAAATTGGAAAATAAATATCTGATGAGATTAATGACCCTACTTAATGACATTGGGTTATGATTATGCTACTATGAAAAGACAACAGTATTATGCTACTTATCATTGAACCATAAAAACCATTCCTATAATTTCTCAGAGGCTGCAACAAAACTACCTTAATACGGTTTCTCTTTGCGTGTTTGTCAATTTTTCCCATGTAAGATTTTGAATAGGTGCTTTTATCTTAAGGCTGCTTCATACCCCAAAACTTGACTCTCAGAAAACTTTGAAAAACTTTAAAACAACACGTACGAGTAACTGAAAACTTAAACATAAATAAGGAGAAAATAGTTATGCACCTATCCAAAATTAATCGTAGGTAAGTACCTACTACGAGTATTACCTGATTTAAAATATAACTAAGGCCAATCCTGATTACGAAAAAGGATGTTTCTCCATTCAGCGCGTATTTAGTTTTATTTATATTTTAGACCAGTTAAAGATAAACACTTTTAGCCATGGTGAGCCCTAGATCAACAAACGAGTCTAGCCGCGCTTGTTCTCACAAAGGTCTAGTTTTATGGCGCCATTATTGAGCTGTAATTGGATCTGTATGTCAGTGTCTTCTAGGTAACTACTGCAATTAATAGATAAATTGATTTTGAAACGATTAATTAAGTAAATATATTGGTAGGAGGTAAGATTAAATAAAAACTTTATAAAAGTTGTTATAAAAAACTTTTAAAAACATAATAGCTTAATTTGGGAGCCAATGTAATAATTTACTTTATTCAGGAATCGCAATACACATATCAATGAATACACCTATGTTGTGCATAATATACCTAACTCCTACATCATTTCTATCTAAAACTTTCCATAGATTATGTTATTAAAATACATTCATTGGCCTACTCATTAAAAACTTTTTTGTAACACTTAATTATTTTCAAAAGCTTTATTTACCATGCTTAAGCCTGAGGAAAGTTACCTGTTTTTATGAAATAATGAAGACGTATTGAATTGAATTGAATTTATATCCAGAAAGAAGATATCATTTTGGTTAATAGTATCATAAAACCTATGTTAGGTTTGTCTAGACACTATTTGTATTTTGAACGTGTATGTTCTAAGTATTTTTATTGAGCGCGCGTGTACAGCGATAACGACACCCTGCGTTACCTTAAACGCTTAATCAAATCAGGTTTTTTTACTGTTCACATATAAATAAATCTACACGTTTCGTTTTATTCCCATAATTATTTTATTTTCAAGTCCGTTTTGTTGAGTTCATAGTAACTATTGTCTGGTTCATCGTGAAAGCTTTTGTTAGATCAAAGAAAAGCTCTGAGCACATGCATGCAGCGGCAAGCCCGACGTAACAACGAAAGAAATTTATTTGCGTGAAATTCTTGTTGTCCAACATGGACACTTCAATAGCTGTTCGTGTTTTGGGTATTATAAAATCCTTTGAGCATATAGCTCTCTGGTAGGATTAAAGGATTACATCACTAAAAGGCGGTTTTGACTGATGTAGGCTTAATACTTAGTGAAATCACAAAGTCTTAAGCAGTTTTAATGCTGTTCCCGTAATTCTTCTCGGTCGTTGGTGACTGAAGGATTGTCCGATTGTAGTGTTGGCTGCCATGTGGGCGGCTATGGGGGTATATATTATGTCACATCGTCCATGATAGGCCATTGATTTGATATTGGCGCCAGCTACTGGCACACAGTTTTACCATGTAAACAGTATTGCCACAGCCGTACTAGCAGTCTGGCACAAAGTGATTACACGGACTCATTTTTGTGCAAGAAGCTGGCTAATAAGTATCTACAGGCATTGCTAAAACTGGACTCATGTAAACAAATAAATCCTATCCAAAATCACACAAAATATCTACCTAGCTCTCTCTAAGGGCTATAGATTTTATATATTTAAATAGAGTAACTTTAAACTAAGCAAAGTTTGTACTATGGCAACATTGGCAACTTGATAACGGATAAACATACTACGTTTTACAAACACGCAAGACTTAGGTAACGCTCGTGCTCATCACATAAAAATTTGATCCTTTCAGGATTCAAACCTGTAACCGCCAGGCTTTGTATTCCGGGGCGCGAACCACTACGCCAGCAATCTTCAAAGCCAAAGCGTTTACGGTGTTTCGCAACCCCTTTTCTAGCAATCACATTAAGTAAGCACTAAGCATATCTATTAGTGCACTCATGCCTATTACCTATAGTAATACAGCTTTGCAAATCTATGATACATCATAGAATCATAGATTTGGGTAAGTACAACAGTATAGCCTTTGATGTCGGGCAGTGCCGACTCGTATTGGTATTTACGCTGATCCCTGAAATTATGCAAAGGTTTTTCAAAATTAGGTAGGTATCAAATAATAAAATCCATTCGTTAATTTATACTAGTAGGTACCTACCTACCTATAGGCATAAGAGCACTATAGGCTAGGTAAGTAGCTACCTACGTAGGTAGCTACTTACATAGCCTACAGTGCTCTTGATATACTTTTATGTTCATTTACATGATTTATCTTCTGCTTGGTCGTTTTATACTGTGTTCTGCATAGGTTCTATATGACTATACGCTTTATGATAGAGATTACTACATTCGTGTATTTTTTGTGGTTATTAAGTTGCGTTACGCATAATGTAAGAATTTGGTAACCTTGCAGCAATTTTTGTGCGTTTCGAAGCAGGTCAACGCCTTCGCGCTTTGCCAAATTGGAACAAATTTATTGTCCACGCCGCGGGAGCGGGACCACCTGCAAGCTGCAACTTGCAGTCATGCAAGCGTCTAAGAATGACCCAACCGTGCCTATTCTGATTTCGTGCACGCTATTTTATTGCTCGAAGTACCTAAGCCACCAACACATTCCGTAACCGCAGTCAGTGACATTCTCAAAAACTGATCGTTTCGGTAATTCTTTATAGAGGTACTTTAGAACAGTTAAATGTGGTTAAAACTGAGATCTAAGACCGGGAATGATTAAGGAATACCTAAGCCTATTTCCATTTAGAGGTAAGTAAAGGTCCGGTAAATAAACTGATTATTAATATAATATTCGTCTCATGGCAATTATCATAAAACATTTAGTTTGTCTTCTTAAAGTCCTTATACATAATGCCACTACAAAATGTTACAACCTAGGTAGGTACTGGTAGTATTCACCCGTGATTAGACACATTACTTTTTTACAAATCTTAGAAAAAAAGTTTGCTCCGTGTTTGATACTATTTGAAATACGTACCTTAAACTTCATAACAAATACGTAATATAAACTATTGTAAACTTAACCAATTATCTACCTACTTATCCTATATCTATCATGTTCTTACTTCTTACCATAGACAATATTGCCTACGTTTGTTTATGCCTACTCGCATGTTCGCAGTTGCTCCTAGACTCCTAGTAACCGGATTACGGCCAAGATCAAAAGCGTTTGGTTTTCGATCGAGTCTTCGCGGCCAGTGCCCGCCATTCACTCGCTTACAATGTTACAGCCACTCGATACCCAGTAACTGAACACTACAGTGAAAGACGATAAAAACTTGTTGGATTTTGTATCTGATGTGTCGTAAATCTACATTTTGCTGGTATTCAGGGCATACGAGACTTACATGTTAATATTTTTTAAATTTAAATCTACCTTTTAAATTAAAAATTGGAGCTGTTCTGCTGAAAAGTTGCCTCTCAATCACTGATAGGCATGTACCAGAATAGATTAAGATCAGGCTACTGTGGTTTACCTAGCTAGAGTGTGTCAACTTACTAATAAATTGACGAAACAAGCCAGCAACGTACAAGAGATTCAGACGACACTCAAACGCAATTATTCTAACAGTAGATTAAGAAAACCATAAAGGTAACTATTTTTTACCGGTAATGACAATTAAAACGACTTCTTAACTTAAGTAAGCAAGTCTAAGCAACTAAGTAAATCATCACCACAATGGATCATCGCATTGTGCTGATACGACTTATACCAACTTTAGTCAATTCTGCTTTACATTATTATAACGACGTGTCGCAGTTTAAATGTAAATAAGTGTAAATGGCAAATTTCCGCAACGTGGTACGGAATTGGAATTGCGGGGCTGTACCTACCATTGCATTGCCATTACCGTTTGGTGCAAAACATGAGGCCTGACGTAAGATAACGGTTTAGCTGCGATTTCACACCTTAGCTAGAACGCGATCCAAAAATATGTCAAGGAATTATACTGCCTCGTTTCATTTAATGGGCATGATTCGGCTTTTACGTTTTGGCAGTATCACTCCATTTGAATAAATGGACGTGTGTAATTCCCCATAGTTTAAAATTTTTACCTCTTTCATACCTTTTTTACCCGACTGCCAAACGAGGGTTATGTTTTTTTATTTATTAGACAACATCACATTCATTGTTCTCATCCGAACGTAAGGAGCCAAAGCACTTGTGTTTTAAAAAATCAGATACAACGAAGGTACTACAACACCCAGATCGGAGACAATATAGAAAAGTTCGTTTTCTACATTGACCTGACCGGGAATCGAACCCGGAACCTCAGAGATGGTGGCGCCATATATAGTCCGGCGTGCTCGCCTCTCAGCTACTTAGGTCGTCGTACCTTTCGATTCGCTGTCTTCGCTGTCTTCACTTTTGCACTACTTAGGTACTTTTAAAAGGAATTCGACACATCAATTTTGGAGGTTCTTTACTTGTAGGTAACTTTAACGCAGTTTGCCCTTTAGGACTGAGGCTACATCATTTGTTGAATGCTCTAAGTTCATTTGTTAATAAGGATGAATGGCTGAATGCTATTTTAGCGGTAGATTCAATAAGTATTTTAGCTGTTAGTCAGGATCCTGTAACAACTACGGACAAATCAATTTCAGTACATCAATGAGTAGTAAGTAGGTACTGACAGTTTCTTTGCTTCCTGAATAGGTAAAGTTGTTCTCGCTGTCTTCCAGTTAAGAGAATTTTCCAACCGACACATTAATTTATGTTCTGTCCTTATTCTTATGGTCATAAATTACTATGCTTGTTGTTTGTCAGAATATGAGACATTGTTCACTTAAAATTCAAAAGATTTACCAATATTTATCAACTTTGTCCTGACACGGTGTCAATCGTTCTCTAGAGATGAAGTTTCGAAATCCTAACAGTATTTAGTTTTTGATGTCGTTTCTTTGCCATCGTTGAAATGAAATGAAATGAAATTCTTTATTCTGTATATAGGCCCTCTTCCGGGCACTTATACACGTCCCAACATATAACTTAGCCCTACCACCGCTTCGGGACAACATATCGGCTGGTGATGAGAAGAAACGGCGCAAGAAACTCAGTCACCTTTGTCAGCCTGATTTTATTACAGGAAATACAATTACAAGATAGTGTAAGTGCGAGCTAGGCAGGCTATTAAGTCCATGCACTCTTGTCGTTCAAGTAATCTTCAACTTTGTAGTATCCTTTTTCCATAAGAATTTTTTTAATGTGGTTTTTGAACTCATAAACAGGTAAGTCAACAAGAGTTTGTGGTACTTTATTGAAGATTTTTATACATTTCCCCAAAAATGAATTACCCACTTTCTTTAATCTGAAGCTCGGAACGGCAAGTTTATGTTTATTTCTAGTATTATAATGATGTGAATCACATTTAAGGCTAAACGAACTTAGGTTTTTTCTAACATACATAATATTGTCAAAAATGTATTGTGACGCTACTGTTAATATTTTAATATCTTTAAAGACCTCCCTCAGAGAGTCGCGAGGCCCAAGACAGTATATTAAGAAGAAGTATCGTTCTCAAGAAGACACCATAGCACGAGTTTGTTCACCGTATTATTTTGAGATAATCACTATAGACGGATGAGTCACGAGCGATCGCCAGATAGTACGCTCAAATTGACTCCTTTTGTCAAACGCGCCGCTTTAGGGTGCCATTGAGCCTTGGGCCCTATCAAAAGTTATAATAATGCAGTCTATAGATTACCGACTTTAAAATCTATGCGTTAAGATTGATAATGAAATCGGAGAATGATTCGACGATATGGTTTCGGGTCAGCATCCACTGGTTCCTTTGTTGTCTGTTTCGCCGCAGTAAACTCGTGCCGATCGAAATATCTGTTGCGAAATCCGAAGAAAAAATTGAAGAACATTCTTTTATTCTACTAATAGCACCACGTCCAAAGAATCCGTAGGGCTTAAATGTTCTTTTGGAGTTGAATCGGAAATATTTCTTGGTAATATCTTTGATATTATAAACAGGTAGATACATAATTAAAAAGATTCTAAAAGTAAAGTGACCTTCTACGTTCTGCCAGTAAAAAATAAAACTTGACCCTCAATTTGTCCTATTAAATCTCAACTAACCAAAACATAATACTATACACTAAAGTGCACGGGCATGTGATGGCCAGTGCAATTGGGCCAAAAATAAAATGGGTAACTATGTGTTAAATTCATTTACTACTCTTGTAGTAAATAGTGTGTTATAGAATTGACAACACAGGATTCCACAAACAACCTCTCACCCCGAATGGATAATAATTACCATCTCCGTATCGTCGTGGGTATAAAAAATTACAGACAGGAAGAAGTCTGTAATTTTATAACAAACACAATGGTTACGTACGAGTTGAAGTTGGTACCTAGTCCAAAAAATAGAAGATTTGATAAGTACTTCTAGGGTTTAAAGCAGATTTTTTCAATGGATATGGGATGGTTCCAAATCTCACAGATTTGGAAGAGGCACTCAGTGGGAAAACCTGAACTAACTTTAAAAAAACATTAAAGGTAAGAAACTACGATTCATCCCAAAACTGGAAGTGGCAGCTAGCTTACGCATTTTGAAACCTATTTAGCCAACCGTTATTTTAAAAGCATCAGAAACGGGCTAATCTATCGCCAAGTTTTCCGGGCAATATTAGCAAGATCTGCGCCGTCTCATGTAAATGTCGCCGTCTATCGTATCCTGCAGTTAACCATTAGTATCCGGCGGTGTTGTGATAACTAATTCGCAACAAGACTTACAGCCTCGTTACTGCTTTCACTACTTTTACTTCCGAAAGGATCTGGGCAGTAATCAAGCTATTTTCGAGTTTTCGACATGATAATTTTGTGCAATTATGTAATCAGGAATGATTCTCATGGATGTTTTGTCTTTTCTTACCTAACATAATTTAATTCCTGTCCGTAGATAGATAGTTTTGCGACATTGTTTTAATTGAAAGGGTATTTTAAATAACTATATAAGTTGACCGCGACTGCTTTCGCGTGGTCTTTAATTCGAAAACCTTCCTTAGCCTAACCCTAGCCTGTGCGTGTTCAACCTTGGTATTAGACACAAATTAGTATTAAATGTTATTCACTAGGATTAATCAAAAGTAAATTCCTTGAGTTTGATTTGGTCATATTTCTGCCAACAGAGACTAGCATCTGAATAATTCAAGTAATCTAAAGTTTCATCAGTTAGCCAGCCAGTCATCGGATAAAAGCCCGAGGCTTAAATTTTCGACTCAAAGTTTCTTAAAACTCACAAACAAAATTTTCATCGCAATTGGATGAATCGTTAAGCGCACATACGGCGGGATTATAACCTATTATTATTTTTAAATAAATAGATTTATGGTGAATGCAAGAAGCACAAAAAAATATAGAAGTGAGTGAGTTTCTTAACATTGAACTGCAATATTAATGGCGATTCGGGTAATAAAGTAAAGATTAAGCTTAGCTCCATTACCTACACTCAATTTTTAGACTCCTAAGCACATTTGGAAGATGAAACATAAGTATTTACAAATTCTCAGGGTCGCTTGATAAATCTACGATTTGGCGCTAGTATAGCATTCATGATTGCCAAATGACAAGATTTCGATTCCAATCTCAAATACTGCTTGAAATCGAGTTTCAAGAGTAAGCCTACTGATCTCCTTGAATAATGCACTGAAGCTTTTAGAAATGTATATCTTGCATTGAAACAATTATACACATGTAACGCAAGTAGGTTGTAAATTTGAAATCGAAGGCAGGTTCTCACGGAGTCCACGCTGTATTGATGTTAGAGTTGTTCTTTATTACAATAGCCTTAGGGGTTAGAATATAGCGTGATGGCTCGACAAGTGTGGTCGGACGTATGTCTGCGTCGATCCTATGGCGATAGCGACATATTTATCACCTATCCGTGTAGAGGCAATGCGATCAGGGTTGCCTGTTCAGAAAAATAGGGTAAATAAGGGGAAAATGTTATGAAATATGAAGGGTAGGTAGGTAAGGATGAGCTAGAGGTGTATTCAGTAAAGAACACGGCAAATGCAGCCTAGGATGCTGGAGTGATGATATACAGGGTGTTAGGTATATCAAGCCGAAACTAGCCTATGTTAACATATGCATGTAAATTGTATGGTTCAAAGACAGAAATTTGATAATTGAAGAGTGAGTCGAATATAATACTACTCAACTTTAATAAGTTAGGTAAACCTTTTATGCTTTCTTTTACGGGTCATTTGGCTTTCCAATTAATCAAGGAGCAATTAAGAACTGAGTTCATTTCGGCCAGGTGAAAAATTCTATAAAAATTTAAATTTGGCGATCTCTACTTTATACATATATCCACCTTAATCACAGTGTTTTACACAAATTGGGATTGGTGATATATTTAAAAGAATGATCGACTTTACTACTTTCACAACTTTCGCGAAACTTTTGAAAATTCATACATTCAAAAAGCTATGGGTTATATTCGGGCCTTTCCAAAAATATAGGCTTTTTCTAAAAGTCGTTGTCTTTAAAAGTAACTTATCCTATAATAGTAGCTGATTTGATTTCTATTTGTCCTTTGGATAGGAATAGATAGATCCTAAAAAGCACAGATTTCTTTCTTTTTATAAAAATACAAAGTTAGAAAAACGTAAGTAACTCTGTCTGATTAACACGCTTTTGCGACATAACCACTGAACCATTTTTTTTTAAATTTCTTACGGACAAAGCTTGAACCATATAGAAGGACATGGCTACTATTTTTAACCGATCTTCAGTTCAGATCTCACAAGGGTCTTAAGTAAACACAGCTAGTTCTTTAAAAAACATGTCTTTTTTCTTGATTATAGCAAGTGGTGGTAACCCTGGTAGACCACCGGCAGGCAACGATATCGCCACTAAGACTCCTGCATCGACTGCTCCATGAATATATCCAATTACAGGCATGATACTTATTTGGCAATTGATATCGTTTAGTAAGTGTTGTGTAGTAGGTATACTCGTATATGTATGTATAGCTAAGTAGACTATTCTGGAACTTTGATAAAAGATGATATTAAAATAAGGATTAGCATGTCCACACATGTTGTGAACTTGTGGTCAGTCAATTAAAATGGCGTGTAAAAAAATCCTTATTACGATAAGTCTTTAGTTATGTAACTTATTAGATTTGTTAGGTACCTATTTATGATTATTGTTAAACCTTATCAATTGGTTGTTTTAAAAAATGGTCAGTAATGTTTTTTTTTTAAAACTACAATAAATATCACATAACTCACCCTGTCACACTTAATTGACCCTTGCTTATTTTCTTAACATTTGTTTTTTTAGCATATCACATATGTCCATAATACGAAGTGGGTAAAACCATTATCTCCTAGATATTTTTTTATTATTTACTCCAAAAATAATATTAAAATCAAACTAAGTAATCATCATAATAATCATTCAAACATTTTCTTCCATCAAAATTGAAGTCCAATTTGCGACGTATTCCAAAAGAAACAAGTCCGTAGGTACTATTCCACCAATTGAGACGCCCCGTACTTGTCCAATAGAGACGCGATAGAGCAGCGCACGCGCAACCGAAGTCGGCTTTTTATCGGCGCATTAATAATGGCTGGCCATCTAACGCCCGGTGAAAAAGGCAAAGGCGGCTACAATATGCGGTTTGATGGTTCCTTATATTTTTGTACTTAGACGTAATAGAATGTTTAGTACTATATGTCTTGGCCTTATTTACGTCATAAACTAAGTAAAATATAGACTGCCAATGTCCCTAGTACATGTCTATTTTACTTAGTCCATGCGTTACGTCAATCTAAAATGTCTGCTTGCAGAACTTGCAATAGAGGTGATAAGAATTATGAAGTTGGTAACAGTTTAGTCAAATTAAAAAGACAATAATTAGTGGTAGTTACTTGGTTTAAGTCTACCTAGGTTATGCTGATTTACTTGATAAGGTTTTACTAGAAGGTAGAGAGATTATGTGCTTCACGCATTTGCGTGGAATTATGGCATTTTTTGGCTATGTTGCTATGTACTTGGTCTACTATAAAATCTAAATTAAATTATGTGATTGAACGAGCTTTCTAAATGAATATTTACTAGGAGCATTGAAGTTCCTCGTTTTTACAATGCTTCTGTTCGCGTATTTCGCTGCGGATCCTTAAAATATGTCCCAACAACTTCATGAGTCGTGCTTCGTTAAACTACAATCCACCCTCTATAATTTAAGCGCAGCGCTGCGCAAGCGCATGGCGCGCACTGGCCCTTTTATAAATAAAAGGCTTAAATTCCTCGGCTAGAGATTGGTGTTTATCGGTTTATTGTAAGTTCCCCGACTTTTTGTATGAGCTTTTGTGGTAAGCACTTATCTATGAAATAGGAGGAGAGAAAGTGGTTATGAATGTTTTTGTATTTTTGTTTTAAATATCTTTACCAATGGCGAACACCTGCAAGTATTTCATAGTTTTAATTGTTCAGAGTTCTGTGTAAAATCCTTTTTTTTTTGTCTCATCTATAAAATTTACGATTTACGAGAAATATTCTAATATTTATAGTGTCTCCTAAAAAGTAGTTTCGTACCTTTGTTTTAAAATGGCAATTGTGAAACAACAATAAAAATTGTAGGTATCACAATTTGCAACTGAGATACAATAAAAATACCTAAATAAAATATAATTCGACTAGATAGATTTATTTTGACCATCGTATTATATTATTCTAAATGCATATAGTTCGATAGTAATAAATTTATATGATGTTAATTTATTATAAAGCTTACATAAATTATTAATATTTGCATGCTGACAGTTTGGCAAGACATGTGCACACTATTTTGTAACATCTTTTATACCATTTACTTATACAAATAAAGAATACTATTATAAGGTTCTAGGTTTAGTGTAAGACCACATAACATTGCCGTGTCGGTAGCTCGAGTAACATGCACGTATTTTTTGTTTGCGCAGCAATTTCAGGCCGGTTTATGAAAGCAAAATAGAGCATAGCAGGAAGCTATTACCTATCTTTAATTCGATCGTGGCTGCTCAGAGGCACTGTCAGGTTTCAATAGGCTTTTTATCAGTCTGGTAGGGTTGCCAAGTAATTTTTGAATTTAGGATAGAAATTTAAACTGAGTTAATTGTGTTTATAAAATTTTACTTATTTATTATTTACTTTTGAAATATTATTTATTTTTGAAACTATTCTAATTATGTATTTTGGAAAATCCTTCGATTTAAGGTTCGTAGTTCGTACGGACATACCGTAATTTATATTAATGGACCCGGAAATGTCAATGAGTAAATGGTATTCCAAGAAGAAAATAGAAACGATATTGAAATGTTAACCAATTCAAGAATTAGGGAAATTGACGTCAAGAATAAATATATGCAGAACAGACTAACAAGATTGTCCGTTAGACTGGTTATTTTAACGATTGAATTCTTAAAGATGAATTGTACAAGACATGACTATCACATTGTTTATGATTCAAGGCCGTTTTGGGCTGTTAAAGGTCGAGATAGCATAAAATATGTGTTCATGATCTGGTAAAGGTTGCAGAAGCCGCTGGATGCAGGTTGCTTTCAACCGGCCCATCTGGAAGTTACTGGGGGGGGGGGGGGAGGCCTATGTTCAGCCATAGGGCTGAAGTGATGACGATGATTGCACAATAATTCGCAACTTGATGTCCGAGCCATCTTTATTACGATATAAGACTAGAAAGAGACTGGTAGATAACTCTTTTGGTTTTATATCCGTCATTTACTTTTTTTTGCAACGAATCAACTCAGGTTGGATAAAATGGCGACAGGTCACAGCAACAACATGCGATCCACGGATGCCCTTAAAGCTAAAGGGCAAAATTTACAAAACGATTATAAGACCTGTCCTGTTATATGGATCTGAATGCTGGGCCGTTAAGAAGGTGGATGAAAAACGATTGCATGTAACGGAAATGAGAATGTTAAGGTGGATGTGGGGGGTGACGAGAATGGACAAGATAAGGAATGAATATATTAGAGGAAGCTTGAAAGTGGCACCTATACCAGAAAAGATAAAGGGAAACCGTTTGTCTTGGTACGGACATGTGATGAGAAGGGAAGAGGAGCACGTAACGAGGAGAGTCATGGGTATGAAGTATTGATGTATGGAGGGGAAGAGGACGACCTAAGAAGAGATGGATGGATTGAATGACTTGATGACGACATGACCGTATTGCATGGAAGAGGAAAACATACTGCGCCGACCCTAGATAACCTGGGAGCAGGGCAGGCGAATGATGATGATTTACTTTTTTTGCCTGTGGAATCTTCATATCAGCCTGTTGCAGTCCACTGCTGGACATAGGCCTCCCCCAAGGAGCGCCACAGCGCACGATCTCCCTTTGCATCCAGTCGTTGCCAGCTGCCTTCTTCAGGTCATCGGTCCATCTAGCCGGGGGGCGTCCTACACTACGTTAACTTGGAATCTTAGTTTATTCTTATTAACATAATAATTTTGAAAGTTTGTATGTTTTATCCATACTCACTCACGCTGTAACTGTAACGGCTGAACGGAATTAGCTCAAATTTTACTCAGGTGTTTTATAACTTAAACATAGGACAGTTACATATTATATACTTTTCCCTTTTTGTGTTCCTCTAGAATGATATTCATTCCGCTTTGACTACACTATACAAATAAAGTAGCAGTCATAAGCTAGTCAAATATAATATTAATTAATACATTACAATACATTGCTTAGACAACTTTAGTAAGTGTGTACATGAAAAACTTAGTTAAACATTTTTACACGTTATAAAAGTTATCAAAGGCAATTTTGCAAGGACTTCATATTTGCTTATTTACCTACTCCTAGGAGATTCTGAGAAAATTTCGCAATTAGAATTTACAATTTAATACACATGACCTGTTTGACTTGAGTTGTAATGCAAATTATTGTTTAATGGGTAAATAAGAGTAATTTGAAACCCTGACTGACCATTTGATTATATTTTCGTAATTACAAGCGGTGTGTTTTGTATAATTTGTAAAGTCAACGCTTATTTAATTTTGTTTATGGCAAACAATATTTTATTGAATTCTACGAACCGGTTTTAAGGTTATTCTATTAAATATTTTAACAATTCCTTGTAGCACAGTCTTACCGTGCTTCTAGTAATTGCAAAGCAATAACGGGAATTATTATGACAACCAATCAGAGTACTTTTTGTATTTAAAATATTTTAAAAACACTTGGCTTGACTTTGGTGTTAATATCCTATCTTACTTTTCCAAAACCAATAAAAGTTTTGCGTGTACATGCATCATACATCACCAGCCTATATAAGTCCACCATTGCTGGACACAGGCCTCTCCAAAAGGAGGATTTTGCCATAATCGCCACGCTTGGCAGGCGGGTTGGCGATTGCAGTTTGGCCAATGGTGGAGAGGAGACGCTGCTGCCCGTCTTCTTATGGCGGTTCTCCTGTAGTCACCTCTTACGACACCCATAGGAAGAGAAGGGGTGGTGCAATTCATTTAACGTGTCGGCACTACACGACACCACATGTGTATGTGTGTATTTAGTATAAATAAATTAATGCATAAGATAGCTACAAGCTGTTTAGCATTGAATGAATAGATTTATTGCAAGAAAAAAAGTTTTTAATGTGGGAAAAGATCCACCTTGTTTATCTGCTGTAATTAATCATTAATAACCATTAATAAAAACCCCACGTGACGCTTAATACGTAATTGAAAAAGAATAAAAATTCTACTAGTCGGCCCAAAAACTGACGAAATCTGATTTCAACCATTAATTTTATAACAAGCCGTATTAGGATGACGTTTCTTACACCGGCTGCGGTTTTTACAATTTATTAGGTTGGGGAAGAAGTCTTTTCGCATTATAGTATGTATGAACTTGTAAAAATCTTTGGCTGTACTATTTGTATCTGGCTGGTTTTGGTATTATTAAAAGTTTAAATTTTAAAGAAGATAATTCCAAATTCAAATTATGAAAATGTATGTTTTTCATTTGTTTTTCGTACTCTCAAGATGAGTGAATCTAATGAAGAAATTCGATACATTTTAAAATTTTACTACAAAAAAGGCAAAAATGCAACGGCTTATACTAGGCTTCCAGCGATAACACAGCCTAGATTGTACAGTTCCAATTGTTTTTTTCCTGTATTCTGTTTTTTGGTGTAAAATAGAGACCTATCTATTTAATATGAAAAATGATAAACTAACTAATTTATTATGTATCTCACAAATCAAGACAAGTTTTTTGCTTAACTTTATTATTCTTGGTTTATGTTTGAACTTATCGTAAAATTTGATAAGGTGTGTTTAATTGCAAAAAGGTCTAGTTAGCTTGCACCTTTTTAATGTACCACATCTCACATTTGGAGAGGTGAACAAACGACCTCGGAAGCCGACCGTTGATTTCTAATCAACATACGCCACACAATACCCGTCAGAAATCCGCAATCCGAGACACAATCGTGTTTTTCTCGTTTCTACAACCAAAATAACGTTAGTCTCCGACTGCATAGGGATATTAGAACAGCCAGCCGAACGATGATAGTAGAATACATTTTTTTTTAAACGGTGTTACTAAACTCTGAAAGTAGATAGAGTCAACATGTAGAGCTCGCTAACTTTTCCTTTCTTTTTATTAGTATATCATAACTGCATTCTATATTTAACAAAGATTTCTGAATCACAAAAATACGGCCTGAGTGAGCATAGCATTATGTTAGGAAAAATCGTAACTAAAATCTAAATTGCAAGAGTAGATTAAATGCACAATGCACCAAAAACCAACTTATTAAACTTTATTTATTTATTTAATTCTTACGTGGAACTGTAAGTAATTGGATAACCTATGCATAAATTAATAAACCACCAGTAGGACACTCTTGTTTTAGTGCTTATATTAAGCTAGTTAATTCAAACTGAAATAGATGTAATAAACTGATAAGTTGGTAAACTTATTCTTTGAGATGGTGTTTGAAGCAGAATTTTGTAGAGCTACTAGTTGCCAATACACGCGACGGTGTTTCTTTGGTGGGAATAAAATTTGCTACCATGAACAATATTTAAGAAAAAAGGTCCCTAATAATTAAGTACTGCGGTATCATTCCAATTTAGAATCGGAAAAAATAATTTAATTATGCGTTTTGTCCAAAGTGAGAGAGCTCTTTTCATCGGGCTATGTTGGCTCTACAATTTGCCAAACATATGCATACTAGCGTTGAATTTATAATTTGTATCTCTATTCTAAATGAATATGTATACAGAGTGACTTTTTATCACCGTCCAAACCTTCTGAGATGACTCTCGTGATACAAACGATCAACAGCTCTTACTATTAGTACCAACTCTCTAACTGCAAAACAAATTAGCTGTTACATAAAACATCAATATTCATTTCACCAAAATGTATGGAACAGTTGAATTTTATTTTCGAGTTAGAGAGTTGGTCCAATAGTAAGAGTTGCTCGTTTGTATCACGGGTGTCATCTCAGAAAGCTTGGACGGTGATAAAAAGTCAACTGTATATAAAAGGCAGCCTTTACTGACTGACTGATCTATGAACGCAAAGCTCTCAAACCACTGAATGGATTGCGCTGGCACACATATAGCTATTACTAGCTGTTTTTGCTCGCGACTTTGCTCGCGTGATCTTAAGTTTATTCAATGTTTCTCACAGGATCATTTATCGGAGATAAAAAGTATCCTTTATGTTAATCCAGATCATATTCTATATCAGGTGTAAAAAAAGGCTTAACAAAGCCGAATACCACATATTCTACGTATTATTACGATCATTTTTTTCTTTTACACTATACCTGGGAAATGACGGCTTACCGAGTTATTGACAGTCAAAGTTACAAATTTTTTTCAATGATTTTATTCAAAATTGACTTCTGTTTGATAATACTAAACTTTTTTACAAAGAAACATGATCCGCTTACACACAGGCATAGTCTGTGGCGTGCGCGCTATACATTGCGGGTTAGAAATAAGTTATTTTTTTTGATACCCAAAAATAAAAGTTATTTCCCAGCAATTATTTTTTTTGCATTCTACTTGGTTTTATGTATAGTATTCGTGGTTTAAGGCTTCGTTAAGCCTTTTTTTACACCCTGTATGTATGCAAAATTTCATCAAAATCCGTTCAGTAGTTTTTGCGTGAAAGGGTAACAAACATCAATCCTTATTTACAAATTTTCGCATTTAAAATATTAGTAGGATGTTGTAGGCGTGCGATAAGAAAGGATTCCAACACTGACCCGCTAAAGTTTGACATTCATTCATTCACTCAAAATTAAATTTAACGCGAACGAAGCCGCGGGAAAAATCAAGTAATTTATAAAGTGCAGCGACACTACCCTGGTTAATGACCTCAAACACCTATCCTATTTTGTGCTAGTGCGTTTTATAATTTGACACACTGCCGTGTTCGTTTTAAAACTTGATTGGAATCGAAAGATCACTCGTTCAATTCATAAATTAATAGACTTTGCATTCAATTTTAGTTTCGATTAATAAACCACCAGTAGGACACTCTTGTTTTAGTGCTTATATTAAGCTAGTTAATTCAAACTGAAATAGATGTAATAAACTGATAAGTTGGTAAACTTATTCTTTGAGATGGTGTTTGAAGCAGAATTTTGTAGAGCTACTAGTTGCCAATACACGCGACGGTGTTTCTTTGGTGGGAATAAAATTTGCTACCATGAACAATATTTAAGAAAAAAAGTCCCTAACAATTAAGTACTGCGGTATAATTTCAATTTAAAATCGCAAAAAATAATTTTGTTATGCGTTTTGCCTAAAGTGAGAAAACTCTTTTCATCTGGCTATGTTGGCTCTACAATTTGCCAATCATATGCATACTAGCATTGAATTTATAATTTGTATCTCTATTCTAAATTAATATGTATACAGAGTGACTTTTTTATCACCGTCCAAACCTTCTGAGATGACTCTCGTGATACAAACGATCAACTCTAACTATTTGTACCAACTCTCTAACTACAAAATAAATTAGCTGTTTCATATAAAACATCAATATTCATTTGACCAAAATGTATGGAACAGTTGAATTTTATTTTCGAGATAGGGAGTTGGTCCAATAGTAAGAGTTGTTCGTTTGTATCACGGGAGTCATCTCAGAAGGTTTGGACTGTGATAAAAAAGTCTACTGTACATATATAAAAGGCACCCTTTACTGACTGACTGATCTATCAACGGAAAGCTCTCAAATCACTGAACAGATTGCGCTGGCACACGCTAGCTATTATGGTGTAGGCGTGAGCTAAGAAAGGATTTTCCAAAACTAACCCTAAAGTTTCACATTCATTCATTCATTCACTCAAAATCAAATCTAACGCGAGCGAAGCCGCGGGAAAAATCTAGTAATTTATAAAGTGCAGCGACACTACCCTGGTTAATGACCTCAAACACCTATCCTATTTTGTGCTAGTGCGTTTTATAATTTGACACACTGCCGTGTTCGTTTCAAAACTTGATTGGAATCGAAAGATCACTCGTTCAATTCATAAATTAATAGACTTTGCATTCAATTTTAGTTTCGATTCGTGGTAAACATGAAAGTTTAATATGAGATAATCGTTTGGGTTAACTTTGGAGATTTATTTGAAAATTATCTATTGTTTCACACATATTTCTGTTTTCTTAGTAATTACTATAATAAACACAAATCTTTATAGACAATAAAGCAAACTAATCGCTTAATTTTCCAATCTTAGTAAATTAAATATTTCAAAAAAATACGGTAATTTTGAACAACTAAAATCTACAGCTTGATATCGCTATAATTAATGTGTAGGAATTATACAATTATAGTCATAAACAATGATCTACCTTATCATAATTTGGATGAAACCATATCGAATTTAAATCTTATTTGATTGGAAATTTGAAATTGCTAAATATTTAAAGAAAATACGGTAATTTTTAACTCCTTTCTACAGCGAGATATCGCTATAATTAATGTGTAGGAATTATACAATTATAGTCATAAACAATGATCTACCTTATCATAATTTGGATGAAACCATATCGAATTTCAAATCTAATTTGATTGAAAATTTGAAATTGCTAAATATTTCAAAAAAATACGGTAATTTTTAACTCCTTTCTACAGCTAGATCTTGCTATAATTAATGTGTAGGAATTATACAATAGTCGTAAACAATGATCTACCTTATCATAACTTGGATGAAGCCATATCGAATTTCAAATCTATTTTGATTGTAAATTCGAAATGCTAACTAGCTAACTAGGCAGCTGGAAAACTACAAATATGAAGATAGGCATCGTAAACAGTGGCATCCAGTGAGTGCCCACTAGTTTTAGTTGTCGCATTAGGTACATATGACGTAAAATATTCGGTAGCAATATTCAAAACGCAGCAGGAGACTTTGTTTATTACGTACAACTTATTTAAGTTTGATTGGCTCACCAATCAGGTCCTCCTTTTAATAGAAAGGTGTGTCTGGTATTTTAGTTGTTTCCTTTTTTCTGTTAGATGTTTTTTGTAAATAGTTTCAATGTATCCAAAGTGTAATTAAATGACATAAAACGTGCTGATTCTAGTGTGTTATTTCTAAAGCTTTTACTATGGGACAAACTTCTGATTCAACAAAATATTTTTACTTTTCTTTACGAAACAACTAATTAGATGTTACGATATGTACTATAGCTTTGCGTTGTATTGTATCGCTGGATATACTTAGCTTTATAATGACTTTGTTTTCACTTGTTTTTACGCAGCTTGTTTTAAGTAACTTGTTTTAAGCAACTTTGTACGAAAAATATAAATTAAGCATGTTATAAAACTCTGTAATCGGCTAAGCGCCCCCCTTGTAAAATTAGACTAGCATGTAATTATATAACATAGCTGTTGAGTTACTTAATAAATAAAATATAGGAAAGTGTTTTTTGTTTCAATCTTGGTGCTAGAAAATAGTTGTTTTATTTGAGCACTAGAATTAGAATGTTTCGTACTTTCAATTCACACTTTGTAAAGTTCCGAAACCGTGGCAGGCAGGAAATTATATGTATGGCTTTAAGTGTGCATTGTAAAAAATATATGGACAAGCAACGCTTGGTTCAGACTTCTTCAGTTCAGATGGGGTTCGGTGGTAATACTGGTAAAATTGGTACCTATTTATTTTTCGGTTGGGCGCATTATGTCCAATTCGCATAATGTCCAGTGCGCTCAAAACGTCCAATTCTCACAATGTCCAAATCTTAAATGGTTATTTTACAATGTAACTAAGTACACAAGTTAACAGTCACAAACAAGCAGTCGCTCAAAATAATTTTTAGGTAATATTTGGTTACATTTTGGGTACTGTTTATCTGTGCGGCTTGGTATCAACGAATAAATCAAGCAATTGCAAGCATCCCTATCATTTCCTGGTCATCTTTCATTGCATTCATTAAAAATAAACTTCTGTCTTTCGCAGATCATGTGCAACAACTAGGCATGGGTCAGACTGAGGAGGCGACTCGTCCGAACCCGCGGCGCCGCTCGCCGGAACTGCCGCCGCTGCCGCCGCCGATACAGCCTTGCAGCGGTTTCCTTGGAAACGTGAGTAACTGTCATATAAGATTCGATTTTTAAATACAATTTCGGTCGCGATTTATGAATGGCCGCGTCTATCCTATCTGTAGATCCAGCTGGAGAATCTATAAACAATAATTCCCTTTTTAATTAATTCAAAATAATTTATATTTAGACAAAAAAAAATAGCTTAGTCCAGTTAGTAACAAACTTTGTTAATAAATTAGGTATTGCAACCAGCAAATAACTTAAAACTACCATTGACTATCAGACTTTCACGAAACGAGGGTGTTTCACACGGTACCTTCAGGATTTCATTTCTGCTCACCCTAGTCTTGTAATAGGTACGTGAAATAAGTACTTCTATTGTGAATCGGGGCGTTGCAAACATGCCCAATGCACGACGATACCGAGTACCAGGTCCAGCCCCTCTAGCATGTGCAACAAAACACGATATGATACGATATGATATAGCGATTTATCGCATTTTTTTGTCAAAATATGAACTTTTATCAAAAAAGCGAATATAACCGTGACAACGCCGGCACGAACATACTAACTGTTTCAATAAAAGTTCAAGATGGCGGCTATGTTATCATATTTTGAAAGTAAATAGGCGATAAATCGCTATATCATATCGTATCATATCGTGTTTTGTTGATCGTGCTAGAGGGGCAGAGCCTAGCAAACGATATCTAAAAAGAATTTTGCTTACCTAGAAACCGAGAAAGGTCTTTTAGCACAAACCGTGATGGTATGAGGTTAAAAGAGTTTAGACTATTTACAATCTGGGCGATCTTATCACTCCGCTAGAAGCGCTTTCTTTCAGACAACATAAAGGTAGAGGATCGTTTTTTTTTATTGGATTTTCAAGATAAAAGTTCTACACATTCATGGCTAAAAACCCTTTTTAAGTTTCTAATACCCACTAACGATCTTCCTGAATATATATGGTTTAACCTAAATCAGGTTTAAAACATAGTTCTATCAAAGATTATCAGCCAGCTTAGAATTAGCGTCAAACGATAAAAATTTCATAGTGTCCAAAAACAATTGAATAAACGATTTTGTTTTATATCATTAAGAGACTGACAATATGTACTTACTAAGTTAATATTTTACCTTTCTATTCGCAATTCAGTCTTGGCACGTAACTCTTTATCACCAAGCAATGACATCAGCTCTCGATAACATCTGAAAGCAGGGTCTAAGGTACTTCAAAGTATGACTTCTGGGTTATACATACAAGGCTTTCAGTTTCTTTTGATGAAACTTTGATAACCTGTTCGTAACTTGATTGAAGACTGATAAGTTTTGTAATGAGTCGCTTACTGCAATAAGTAAATGAACTTACAAAATTACTTTTTGTACCAAACGTTATAAGAAGTTTATTTATAAATTACAGTCCTCCGCTATGTTTGTCTGTCTGAAAGCTATCTATCAGACATGGTAATCTCTGAAATTTAGTCATTTTGATATAGTTCTTATTCTTACTATAATAAACAGACATATGTATAAAAAAATCATGTACAGACAACAGCTTGTCGACCAACCACAAATAGTCAAATTTTCTCAATTGAAAATAATCTCTTAAAAAAATGACAGACTTAAAGTTTAAAATCTATTGGAGAAATTTTAACTTTTTGGGTAGGTCGACGTGCTGTTTACTGTACGATGCCGGAACGGAGGGGCTAGCTAATGATAAATTGACATTGCAAAAATAAATCACGGACGATTTAAACCAAAACCCATAAACATTAATAAGTCGCCCGCACCAATTCGAAAGTGTTCCGATTACAATTTGCGTTCTCGATGCAGAATTGATAATAAGCCGATATTAAACCGATATCGTTGGCATTGTGCTCGTCCCACTTCGCACGGTGACCATTAACGTAAGTTAAGCAACACACCATCCGTCTTGCTTTGCCGACTTTCCTCGACTTATCAGAGGTTTAAAAGCTTTAACGGTAACGCTACGAAAGTGACATGTTATTTCAATGGCGAACGGCGAATTCAGACAGAGCGCTGGAGTTCCGTCTAAATAAATAACGATTAACATCATATTCAGATAAATTTATTTGGTTAATTGCTTATTCTTCTTTGTTGTACTCTATTGGTAGACAAGAGGCCGAGCCCCGAGTGTTAACAATACGAGTAGTCATGTATACATAGGTGACGGCTACTTCCCAAGTCACCGTTACTCGACTCTGACAGTTAGTATCTAGCGGTTTGGAGGCAAATTTAAATTAATAGTTAAACATTTATATGCGGTAACATATAATTGGTAAATAGTTTTTTTAAATAGTTAGTAATTAAGCTATTTAAACAACAACAAGAACATAAAAAAGTATTGGTTTCCAAATAAAAATAAAATAAAATAAATCTTAAATAAGAGTAGCTTTGCATTTATTTAGTAAGCAAAAGTATCAATCGTTACTTAGGTAAACAATGTTTTAAGATATTTCTAATCAAAATTGGTTAGCTAAAATGTTGCAATTTTACTTATTTCACGGTACCCTAAAAGCCTTCAGAGCCGAACCGGGCTTGTCACTCAAACTAAACTCAACGTGACAACATTTCAGCATGATGAATGGGTGATAGGATTGCCGAAATGCTGGTCACAAACTTGGTCTGGACGCTTTTAGTAACAGTTGATAACTATTTAGAATTCCGACAGGAGTACAGGCTTAAGAAAGTCAGGCTTAGTTCATAATTTTTTAAATTTTCATGTTGGTCTCATATTATTAGGGGTCAGTTAAGTTAGTCGTAAATTATGACCCATAAATAAATGCAAACAATTGAAGCAACAAAATATTTACATAAAATACTTTTAACCCTACTGACATTTTCAATATACTTATCAAAATGTAAAGGTTTTTCGAAAGCTAAAAGACAATTTGCACAATTCCATGTTCAACAAAATCACACGACAATGCTGAAGAATTTTATCTGCTGAAGCTCTTTCAAAAGATTTCTCGTAGGTACACCTATTGTTTTGTTCGTGCTCCGTCAAATTACACGTCTCCCGACCCACGCTTTCCTGGACCAGTCACCGTTAGCATAACCTAATCTTTTGACAGATCATAAATCCGCCCTCAAACTGACGGACGGTACTCACCCCCCACTTACATAATCTTGCACCGCGTCAAAGTATTACAAGCTAGCAGTGTATAATCTGATTCTATAACGATTTGCTAAAATCCAAAAGCAGTTACCGATCACAAATAGCTGCAATTTATGCCAGGGCTGTGCGCCGGCGGCGGATCGCGGCAAATTATGAACAAGCGCAATCTTCTTAGCCCCATAAATTGCACGATGCTTCCTTTCAGCTTAAGCCCTTATTAGAAGAACTGCGACGCTACGACAGTGACTTCGGGGCACACAACATAAACATTACATGATACAATTTAGAAGAAGCGTTTTTCTAGATGATATACTTTTTGACTCAAACGATTTCGATGAATCACATCAGTATAATGACGGTCAGTCATCACTAGACAACACGAATACTTAAGTACCAGTTGGAAATTCTGAGTTGTTGAATGCGCGTAATGATTTCGCGCAATTTCCAATGAGATAACCAAATTTTCCAGATCGTTGTATTTTTTATTCATGGGATTAAAGAAGATAATTTTCAAGTAATAAATCTTAGTGGCTTATATTCCATGTCTTCTTATCAGTTACAGAAATACATTTATTCCTGGTTTTTGAGCTTATTTATAACGAATGGAATACTATTTGATTTTTAAGTGGTCGTGTGCTGGAACACGATTCTCATCAAATATATAATCATTACTAATTAAAAATGAAGTGATATACCTAGCTAATCAATAAATTGAGTATACTCGACAAATGTCTGCTTGAAGTGAAATGCAAATACGGCCGCAACTTTAAAAAAAATCTCACGTTACCATAGTTTGTGATAGATTTTGGCTTAAATCCCGTGTAAAGTGATTTACCTGATTTGATCATAAGGCTTCATGAGGCAATTCCTGTTATTAAACCTAATTAGCCGTATGTAAAATCTGGTGCTGCTTGCTGATAATCCTATTAGGTATGTTTTATAATATGCTAGCGGGGTTGTGTATCCACATACGTGCCAGCACATTTGCGTCCACTAATTGGCCGCGAGTCCCGTTACCCGAGGGGCATATTTCGCGAGGCACCGAGCGTGACCGAAATCAGGCCCCAGACGTAGTATTTATTTTTAAACTCATTAACGGACTCTTTTACTTCAACGTTTACATTTTCCCAAATGTGTACCTGTTCTCGATCGCAAACATGGTTAAAAGTTGCAATATCTTTACTCCTTTCCAATACAGGACATCGCGACTCATTGTATTGATACGCGTGGGTGTCCCATTGAATTGGTTAAGAATTGAAGTATTAATTATTTTTACGACCATTTTATGCTCGTAAAAATAAAAGATGTTGCAAATATTGAATCGCAAACAACATTCGCTTGCAAGTTAGCACTTTTAAGCTTTCAAATTAACAGGGCCCGGCAAAGGGCCGACGATACTTTTATTTCTGTTAAACAAGAGTGTATTGACAATGTAGGGTTCTTTACAATGTTGAACACAATAGTCCATATGGGCAAGCGCCGTAACTTGTGTGCTGACAATTTTAGAACATCGAAGACCCTTTACGGCCTTTGTTCGAGGAGTGAAGGCACTTTAACCGCGGTCATACTTGAAGACAATGCGGGGCAGTGCACGGTTGACCCCGGCAAGGCGAGATTATGCCTATTTGCCGTTTTATTTTATAGCAAACGGCCGTCGGATCTAGCGCGAGCCAGGATGTTGAGCAAAAAGAAACACGCCTAGCCTCAACGGACTTTTTGTAAAATAAACTGCGGATGTATTAATATTCTCCCTTGGCTTATGCGATGCGTTATCTGCTATACAATTTTTCTCTGTCAGCCAGTTTGATGGGAAATTGCCGGATGCCCGGGAATAAATCTTGGTGCTGTGAATTAACACGTAGAAATCCGTAGTCAATTATTTATTGGCTAAGTTATAGTTGAGGAAATGTGGTCTTTACCCCACGTTTCGTTTGAGTTTCGACTTGAAATGGATCTGAGGTGCTGGTCGAGCCTCCAAGTAATGATTTGCTTTGGCAAAACCGCGTAGGCGCAAGATGATCAAGCGCAGCTTTTACCTGAAGCAAATAAACATTTTAACTATAATCATTAATGTCATTTTATAATTTGCAATTTGGAAAACAGCATCAGCACTGCCAATAATGCAGTTCTTTTTGGGAATTCTGTTCACATATTTCATGTTTAGCACTGCCATTACTTTTAAACTTTTATGTTTATCATTAATTTCGTTCTTTCTATTATTTTTTAAATAGGTAATAAAATATTATATAACCTTAGCAGATGACGTCAGGATCAAATTAAAATAAATTTAAATTTAATCAAGTTTTAATCTATTCAAGCATACATTTTACGGCGTATTTGCCCATCTCTAACAATACATTTATTGATACGCTACCTATAAAATGTCAATAAAACGTTTTACAATATTGTTCTAACATAATAGAGATTTTGGTATACCTAGAATTGACAAAGGCTACCTTTGTTGTTTTACTTTTTACAGATTTTTTTTACGAGACTCGTAAACAGTTTTACAGATATTATTAATTTAAACAAATATACTTATTTGTCTGTGTTTAAAATACAAAAATAATTTATGTTTGTTTAATAGTCTTAAAGTTAAGCCTTTTGATTGAACTACTCTACGTGTTGGACATGACTTGAGTAAAGTCCAAGGTTCCATTCCATTTCTATTAATTAGGGCAGGCATAAGGCCCCGTATGCAAAACGCCAATTAGCAACGAAACCAGCGCTTGCGCATCCATCAATGTCACTCGCATGCGTCAAAGGGCTGTGTATGTGACATCATGTCGTGTTAATGGACGAAAGTGTGAAGAATAAAGATGTTATGACTAGGCTTGGTAGTAGGAAAATGATTTAGGTTGTTAGGTATGATGTAACAACATCGATTCTTTCTCTTTTGGACTGCTCGTTGTCTAAAGCCTCCTAAAAAGAAACTAGACACAAAAGAAAATATTTTGTTTGGGGTTCACGGGTGCCCCAAATTCGAGGTGTCATGGGATAAAAAAATATTGAGATTTGGTTAAATTCCTCAGTTCCTCACGCTCTCCAGGTCTTTTCTCATACCTAATGAACTAAAAATAATATACAGATATTATTTTATTTGTTTGGTAAAAAAAATATACTTTACCTACGACTTCATAATCATTTACCCTAATATCCCTAAGACGATATGAATGATATCAAAGTGGTTATAATTACATTCTCTTTACACGATCCGTAAGGATTATCTCCAACGTGTTATTCCAAATCAAGCTCAAAACACGAAAAGGCTCAAAATTCAGTCACAAACTTAAAGTGTTTATTAGGATTTTTCACATATAAAGTCCTTTGAATAATCCCAACCTATGGTTACGGTTGGTTACTTTACATCTCCTCTTGACTTATCTAGTTATTACATCTGACATCGGAAATACCTGCAAATTTTTATTTTGCATAATTATTTTATCACGTATCAGTTATATTGTTTATGTGTATTTTTCTAAAAAAACCTTCCTTTATAAACATAAACACCTTACCCACTCTTTACAGCCCTGAACATGTGCGTGCACACACAGGGCCGCTGTCACTCCACGCCGTCCTTGTCCCTTCAAAGCGTTGATCCCAACATTCAAGAAGACCTCATTGTACTGTGCCGTCTATTTTTTCCTATCCTCGCTACCATCAGCATTGCTAGATTTCTACATTTAATTGGTATTTCTATTTATAGCTGGCTATAAAAAGATTTCAATAGCCGACTCGTGTGCGTGTCGTTTTTGTAAGACAATTTCAGTGATGGCTTTCGAAGCCGTCAACTTGGATTCTAGGAATCAGACTGGCGTGTGTTTCGCGTTCTTGGAAGTTGGAAACAATCTTTTGTGTGTCAAGGAAAAGGCCTTCAAAGTCAAGGTTTTGAGATTCTAAATGCTATTTATAGATGTTAATATTATAAATGGGCAGTGTTAGCGTAGTCACTGTAGCCTGTTGAAGTTATTGTAGTTGTACCAATAATCACACAAATTATTTTAAAAAACGTATTATTATAGATTAGAAGAAATATGCTATCAAACAGGTACCTACTCTTTTTATATAGATCTTCTTACATAGAAAATCACAAAGCATTAATATTTGGAGTCAGAAAACTTAGTAGGTATTTTTAGTCAACACTTTTTTTGGTTACTCAAATAGTTCGTTTCTTTGGTCTTGAGTCAACCAGACGAGAATTAAATTGCAAATTTATTTGTATCAGATCTATTTACAGCAGATAATGCGTATCGGTACCTAAACTAATGCATAGTGATGACCCCTGTTTAATCTTGTAAGTGTCGCAGTACACGTACGAAGCTAAAATAAATGTCGCTAACGAGGCGAATACAGTTTCAGCTACGAACAGTTACCAACGAAATGCAAAACATCTGTTGGAGGCGCGTGAGCAGGGTTGCCGCAGGGCTCCATCCGATCTGGCTCGAAGGACCATTTCCGGGATGTTGATTTGTATCTGTAGACCTCCTTAAGATTATGAGTTCGATCTGCCCTTTGTCATAAATGTGGGAGAAAGTTTAAAAACCTAATTATTGCTAATAGTAATCTAATATCACGGTTTTCAGGGGCGTATTTAAACATCTATTACAAAGTATTTAACTCTTGTTATAAAGTGTTTAGCGGCGACGACCCTAGCACCCAGCCAGCCGCAAGTGGGCCATGCGGCGGCACGAACCTGTCGGCACACTTCCGATACCAACACTAACATATATACTGTGAAATATAGTGTGTAGCCTCTCCGAGAAAACCACGATGCTTCTGCATTCGAATCGCGTAAAATTATCGGATAACAACATGGATGGAGTAGCGGTTTACGTTGACGATCTTGGATTAGCACCTCGTTTACATAATATTATGTTGTTATCAGGGGAATTTACGGAATTAAAACTGGGACGAGGAATCGATTGACATGCAAATAATTAATTGCTAGGAAATATTCTGTCTGATTAACTATTTGCGCCAAAAACTCGTGTTTCTTTCATAAGAAATAGAGTTTTTGTATAATATTATCATAACTGTCACGTGTTATTATTTGAAAGGGTTCCAGCAATAGGAAAGAAAATCATCAGCTAATGTTTGGAACTTTCAAAGCTCCTATGTTATAAAGTTATGATGATTGAAATGTCAATTGCTTTTGATTTGATGGTTAAATGTAACCATCAAATCAAAAGCAAACGAAAGTACGAATAGGTACATACTTATCTGAGCAGTGAAATTAGAATAGTGAATAGAACAATTGTTTATTACAAGGGTGACGTAACAGATGTTTCGACCACGAATTACGTAACGAATCATATTTAACAGAGCAAAGTTCAACACAAATTGAAACGACAGTGCTCCGGAATATCGTTCACAGCAAGACATTCAAAGCTTTCAAATTAAGCTCCATATTGCACTTTCGCTATTTGCAAATCGAATTTGGCAGAACGATATAAAAGTTTTACAATATAATATCTTTATTGTAAAATCTTTGTATGTATAAAAAGTTTAACAATATAGTTTGTAAAAGTTATAAAACAATTTTTATTAAAATAGAAGACGATCTTTTCGTTAAGGGTTTCGTTTTTGTGTCCGAAATTTGTTGACTTTATCATCAGATCAGTTTGATGGTATTAAATTATTTTATTCTCATCCTGTGTCCAATCCAATTTCGTATAAAGAAGTTTAAAATTGAAAATACAATTAGAAATAAAGTAGATTGGAAACCACTTCCGAAATTCGGGAACTTTAATTAGTTAGTTACTAAAAAAAGCATCTTGAAACACATCTTAGAAATCGCTTGTATTTTGTGAAATTAAAACAAACATCGACACGTTGCCGTTTTTCTTTGCCAGTTTATCCCCCAAGAGAGATTGGACCTTATGTAGATGAGATCGGTGCGGTGGTCAGTTTTGAATATCATATCTTTGGATGTTGCCATCAATCGAGCGGCAGTGAAAGCGTCGTGTATTACAAAAAGATGGTCAAGTTCGAGTACAATTCGCCTTGAAAGTTCCGCACAATATTGTCAAGCAAAGATAATAAGATCTTGCTATTCTGTGCTACAGAGCGGTCTGTTATTATTAGTAACATTAAGAGATTAAAGAAAGTTTTTCTTAGTTAATTTTGCAGCTTCCTCCAAATTTTAGCTAACCAAATTGTTCCTAGCTAACAGGTTCAAAGTATTTTAAAGCTATCTGGGTGTACAAGAGAATAGGACACTCCGTAAAACCACTATGTGATTAGCTGGTTATATACAACAACTTTTCCTATGGGAGCAACATCGGAATAGTGTTTTTTCCCCCCAGAATTTTGATCACGTGGTTTGAAGAAGTGTCCTGTACTCTTATTTGCCTTGTATAATAATAATTATTGAAAGTTCTAGGCTCGAAGAGTTTGTATCAAAATAGATGAGAATCTTCGATTAAACTCACATATATCGCTTAATCCAAAAAATGGTTACTATTTTCGTTATTCAGAGTATAGAGACCCCTAAAAAGAATACCAGCCGATCTGCTCGGTGCGCCTGCCCATTGTGCCGAATGAAAGTGGTCGGTATCGCGGTTCACACGTGGTATACATCTAGTATGATTGATCTGTCCTGTCTCTCTAATGCCCGGGCGAATCCGCTTTAGTGATGTCGCTATAGGACATCAATATCGATAGTTTTTAACTAAAGATGCTTCAATAATACTGTTGTTAATATTCTAAAGTCCACCACACTCGCGCACCTACTTTTAACTCTTCAGACCAGCAAAACGAGACACTATGGAATATTTCGTGTTACGCGGCCTTCTGCGACTGTTCGAAGTTTCACTAGTGAAAATGCTTAGTTCAAATCACATCAGACTTCTATCGGTATTTTATTTATTTTTATTTTATTCAGAAAACATACAGTGTTATTAACAGTAATAGATAGTATCGCGATCATCGATAATGCAGCATCACTATTAGCTTTTCTTCGAGTTCTTAGGCGTCCAGGGCAGTACTTTATTATCTATGCTCTATGACTGTAACGATGATCGATTTTCAAGTATCCACCACTTAGTACTGTTATGTGCTTGTACATAATGTACTCGATTTGTTTCGCGTATTTCAGAGCATTATAATTTGTTATGGATATTAGAGTATTATTACAAATAGCCTTTCAGAGCAAAGTTTCAAGTATCGATTGAACATTAATATGCACGGTGAAATTCGGACTGCTGCTGATTATATGGTAGGTAGGCTAGGTATAATTCTTACAATGAATCAATTTGAATGAACTGTTAAAAATACCTACAGTTTTGTTATGTTGCATCCACACCGCAGTTAGTTTTTCGCTAAGCGTTGAATCAGGTTGTTACGATGTGGGTGCACCATAACATCTAACCTTTAGTTTTTTGTTATTAAAATATTTTTCAGGAAATATACCGCAGGCTACTAGTTCAATTGTCTGGACATTAGTAAAAAAAATTCATGATGAATCAAACTATATTGAATAATTCATTAAGTGAATTTTAATATTTTATTTGATAGACAACAATTCATGTGTTGTAACTGTATTTACTGAAAAACTGACAAAGGTTACTCAAGCCGTTTCTTCTTATAACCTCCTATCTATGGTCATCCCTGAAGCGGTGGTAAGGTAGTCATAAGTATTTTTGTAAACCTATGAACGCTCATAAGATTGCTTAGTATGAAACTTGGAACAAAACTAAGTAGTACTAACATCCCGAGTAGATTTAAGATTTATAGTCAAACCTACCTGAATATCGATTCCTCCGATTAAATTCACATATCGATTCGGTGTATCGCGGCGACAAACTGAACAATAGCACCTTGCAAGCGCGAGAAAGCACCGCCTTAGGCTGTAGCGCACCGGGCCGCAAGAAGGTCACGCGCATACCACCAGCGAAAGTAAAAAAAAACATGTGTTCGGTTTTGGAAACGTCAATGGCTCAGTATTACACAGGCTGTATAGAGTTTCGCCCTTTGCTTTTAAAAAGGGGTAGAGAAGCAATTTGAGAATGTTCTGGATGCGTAAATCCTAAAGTTAGCAATTTGACTATGACATTTTAGCTTCTTTACAATGATAAGCACTTAAGCGGTTATGAATTTATAACAGTAACCACTGGATTTCTGGTCGGTATTTTTGTATGACTCTAAATGTCTGAATATTACAAGCTTACAAGAACATTTATTCCATAATTAATTATCATGGTCATTCAGTCTATTACTGTTTTCTAACAATGCTTCTTCTTGCTACCGTCAGCAGATTTACAGGAACCAACATTCGGTTTTAATATAATACATACTCTACTACAGGCTTTTAAGGTATCATGCTCTATGACGGTAAACCCAGATGCGTGAATGACCCAAAACGTGTTCGATGTTACTTAAAGATTCGAGGTTTATCTGCCATTGGCATGGTTTTACGAGTTAACTTGCCCTAGGCCCCGGAATGAAGGCCGCGATCACGGACGGCGAAAGTTATTTAATTGTTGGGCGAGAATCACGGCTGGGCGGTCAAGTGCACGCGGTGCAGTTCGGAAATACGCGACTCATGTTGTTATGACGAGTGATAATAACACCACTGCTTTGCAATAGTATAATTGGATAGAGTAGTAACTCTGTCAAGAAAGTACCGGGAAAAGATTAATAATACACAAAATGTTAGTTATTTATTCATCCAAATTTATTTTATCACCTTCAAAGTATGCTCCTTCAGAAGCGATACACTTACGCCAATACGAATAATCCAATCATCAAAACATTTTTTAACCGCTTTTTCCGGAATCGAGTTCAGTTCTCGCCGTGAATTCTCCTTTATGTCTTCTACCGAATGAAACCGGGTGCCACGAAGTGGTAATTTGAGTTTAGGAAAAAGAAAGAAGTCGGCTGGAGCCATATCTGCTGAATAAGGTGGCTACTCGATGGTATTTGTTGAGTTTTTGGTCAAAAATTCGTTTACAATTATGGCCCTCTGGGAAGGCGCATTATCGTGGTGCAAAATCCAAGAATTTTTATTCCATAAATCTGACCTTTTTCGTCTACTTTGCTCTCTTAAACGCCGCATAACGCTTAAATAATACTCTTTTTTATCGTTTGACCTTCTGGCGAGAATTCTGAGTGCACAACACCGCGACAGTCTAAGAAAACAGTCAACATGACTTTGACTTTCGATCGAGTTTGGCGCAGTTTCTTCGGTTTCGGTTCAGTTGGAAGGCGCCACTCCGAAGCTTGTTGACTAGTTTGCATTTTAAACTCGTAAACCCACGTCTCGTCACCAGTAACAATACGTTTCATGAATATTGGGTCGGAATTGACTCGTTCTAGCATGTCCTCAGCGACTTTTGCGATTGAGTGTTTGGAGAAAATTCAGGTCTTTTGGGACTAGCCGAGCGGCAACATGTTTCATACCCAATTGATTATTTAAAATGGTACGAATAGACTCGTGTGACACAGAAAGTTCGACGGCTAGCTCTCTCAAACTTAAATTAGGATTTTCAGTCACTATTTTATTTTGCCGTGTGGGGACGGCCGTAAAGAATACACTTCCCCACCGCCGTGCAGGAGGCGTGTCGTAAGAGGCGACTAAATCCTGTAGCACGAGACGGGGAGCAGCGTCTGCGTGCGAAACAATATAAAAAAACTGCGCTCGCCAACCCGCCTGCCAAGCGTGGCGAGTCTGGCAACCACCCCCCAATGACAGACACGACAAAGACCAGGCCCCCAGTCTCCGGTGGTCCCGCTGTTCCTGGCTACGGTAGCGGTCAGGGTGACGGCGGGTCAGGGGGTGCTAAGAATCCCCGGAGGAGGAACTTCGGCTACCAGCCCCAAAGAAGACTGGCCCTGGTAACACACAACGTCCGCACGCTAAGGACTGATGAGAAGATCGTTGAGCTGGAAGAGGAATTGAGTAGGATGCATTGGAGTATCGTGGGAATATCAGAAGTCCGAAGAGAGGGCGAGGACACGATAACCCTGAAATCTGGCAACCTACTCTATTACCGGGAGGGCGAACAACTGTCCCAAGGTGGTGTCGGGTTTCTCGTCCACAAGTCCCTCATTAACAACATCGTCACCATCGGAAGTGTATCGAGTAGGGTGGCATACCTGATACTCAGAGTGTCAAATAGATACTCGCTGAAGGTTATACAGGTATATGCACCGACCTCTACACACCCCGATGAGGAAGTGGAGGCTATGTATGAGGACGTTAGTAGAGCCATACATACTACTAAAACCCACTTCAATGTTGTTATGGGAGACTTTAACGCGAAACTGGGCATGAGAGGCGATAATGAGCTGAGAGTGGGGCGATTTGGATATGGGCAACGGAACCCTAGGGGACAAAGGCTGGCCGAATTTCTGGAGAAGGAGGACCTCTTCGCGATGAATTCCTTTTTCCAGAAGCCGCCTCAGAGGAAGTGGACCTGGATGAGCCCCGATGGGTCCACGAAAAATGAGATTGACTTCATCATGACCACAGAGCGACGAGTGTTCAATGATGTCTCCGTGATCAACGGGGTGAAAACCGGTAGCGATCACCGAATGGTTAGAGGCACATTGAACATCAACGTCAAGCTAGAAAGGTCCCGTTTGATGAAGTCTACGCTCCGACCCTCTAATGCCCATATTTACTGCCCCGAAAGCTTTCAGCTTGAGCTGTCAAATCGCTTTGAATGCCTAGAAAACTGCGAGTCAGTGGACGAGATTAACAACAGGTTTGTAGAAACTGTCCAGGCGGTCGGGTCGAAATTTTTCAAGCCCCGTCGAAGAGACAGACCGCAAAAACTTACCGACCACACCCTCAAACTCATGGCAGAACGACGTTTACTGGCACTGCAGTCCTCTGTTGACGCTAAGTTATATCGGCAGCACAATAGACGGATATGGAAGTCCTTGCGACATGATATCCGCAACTTTAATACGAATAGTATTAAAGAGGCGATAGAGCGGAACCAAGGCTCCAAAGTGTTTGCAAGAGACATGTCTATTGGGCAGAGCCAGCTGACGAAGCTGAAGACGGAGGATGGTAGTATAATGTCGACAAAAGCCGAAGTTTTGAGGGAGATCGAAAAGTTCTATGGGCAGTTATACACCTCGGTCACTAAACCTGTTAGTAGTTCAGCCGCAGATCCAAGAGCTAAGCTTACCCGACACTATACCGAAGATATCCCGGACATCAGCCTATATGAGATTAGGATGGCTCTCAAACAGCTCAGGAACAACAAGGCGCCGGGTGATGACGGGATCACCTCAGAGATTCTGAAAGCGGGTGGAACACCGGTACTGAAGGTCCTTCAGAAACTCTTTAACTCCGTCTTGCTCGAGGGAATAACGCCGGAGGCATGGAATAGAGGTGTGGTGGTGCTCTTCTTCAAGAAAGGAGATAACACCTTGCTGAAGAACTACAGACCCATCTCGCTTCTGAGCCATGTCTACAAGTTGTTTTCGAGGGTCATCACGAATCGTCTCGCACGTAGGTTCGATGACTTCCAGCCTCCCGAACAAGCAGGTTTCCGAAAAGGCTTTAGTACCATAGACCACATCCATACGCTGCGACAAGTTATACAGAAGACCGAAGAGTATAACTTACCACTATGCTTGGCGTTTGTGGACTATGAGAAGGCCTTCGATTCAATCGAGACTTGGGCAGTGCTACAGTCTCTACAGCGGTGCCATATTGACTATCGGTACATCGAGGTGCTGAAATGTTTATATAAAAACGCCACCATGACGGTCCGAGTACAGGAGCAGAGCACAAAAGCTATTCCTCTGCAGCGAGGCGTAAGGCAGGGAGACGTTATTTCTCCGAAACTGTTTACCGCCGCATTGGAAGATGCTTTTAAACTCCTGGAATGGGAAGGATTCGGCATCAACATTAATGGCGAATACATTACTCACCTTCGGTTTGCCGACGATATTGTGGTCATGGCAGAGTCGCTGGAAGACCTCGGTACAATGCTCGATGGCCTTAATAGAGTTTCCCAACAGGTAGGTCTTCAGATGAACATGGACAAAACAAAGATTATGTCGAATGCCCATGTTGCGCCTTACCCAGTACCGGTTGGGAGCTCTATTCTTGAAATTGTTGACAAATATGTTTACCTGGGACAAGTGATCCAGTTGGGTAGGTCCAATTTTGAGAAAGAGGTCAATCGACGAATCCAACTCGGATGGGCAGCGTTCGGGAAACTACGCAACATCTTCTCGTCCAAAATACCTCAGTGCCTAAAGACGAAAGTATACAACCAGTGTGTGTTACCAGTGATGACATACGGAACTGAAACGTGGCCTCTTACTATGGGCCTTATTAAGAAGCTTAAAGTTGCACAGCGCGCTATGGAAAGGGCTATGCTCGGTGTTTCTTTGCGAGATCAAATCAGAAATGAGGAGATCCGTGAACGAACCAAAGTCGCTGACATAGCTCGACGGATTAGCCGGCTGAAGTGGCAGTGGGCGGGGCACATAGCACGTAGAACTGACGGCCGATGGGGCAGAAAGGTTCTGGAATGGAGGCCGCGTATAGGCAAGCGCAGCGTAGGACGCCCACCCACAAGGTGGGCAGACGACCTGGTAAAGGTTGCAGGACGACGCTGGATGCAGGCCGCTTCCAATCGGCCGATCTGGAAGTCACTGGGGGAGGCCTATGTTCAGCAGTGGACGTCCTGTGGCTGAGATGATGATGATGATGATTTTATTTTAATGTCACTTTTGCGATGTTATCTTCAGTAGCAGACGTTGATGACCTACCAGAGCGAGGCAAATCTTCCATCACATCTTGACCGCTTTTGAACGCTTTGTACATCTCATAAACACGTGTTTTTGATAACGTCGACTCACCGTAAGCCTTGTGTAACATTTTCAGAGACTCCGAACACGAAATCCCATTGGCGATGCAAAATTTAAGGTGAACTCTTTGTTCGATGTTTTTGACCATTATGAAATTCGCAATACACACTAGATATGGTGTAACTAAAAACAATACTGTGTTTAATCTTAATATCAGATGTAACTTAAACTCCGCACCAAAATGGAAAACAGTTGTGCTAATCTAACAGCAACAAAAAAAAATATAATTTTGAATTTGGAACCATAAAAAAATCATCAATTCCCAAAACTTTTTTGACAGAATGTATATGTGTATTTGTGTTTGCCACTCAAGTATTTAAGGGTATGCTGAGGCCAAGTGTTGTAAGTCGTTGTTTTTGCCTTTAATACCAAACATAACTAAAAAATATAGACAACGTGACTCATCTCGACAACACAAAACATTGACAACAAGTGAAATAAGAGATTCTAATAAATGAATATAAGTATGTATCTAGCTGGCTGCTATACTTTGTCATCAAATTGACGACCTCCGTAGCCGAGAGGCGAGTATGCCGGACTATATGGCGTCGCTATCTCTGAGGTTCTGGGTGCGATCCCCGGTCGGGTCTGGGTGTTGTGGTACCGTCGTTGTTTCTGATTTCTATAACACAAGTGCTTTAGCTACTTACCATAGAATCAATGTATGTAATGTTGTCCTATATTTAAAAAAAATAAAATACCGAAGTATTTTCCGTGGGATATATTTTTCCGTCAATTTTCTAGCTACAGTTTGCCCCTATTTTACAGCTTAAACCTATAATAAAGCAAGGCCTGATGACCCATAAGTGCTAAGAAGATTTCGCTTGTAATTTTTACTCAGCTGTAAGCACCAACACCATAAATAGGGTCTAACAATGGGCATCTTCGGCGTGAATAACACCACAAGTCACAAACTTACTACCATTCTCTACACGGTTTCACGTAGATACAGTAAGGTCACATGACTTTAAGACATTTCTGCAGAAAAGGTCGAATTTGCGGTTGAACCTCACTAGCGAACTCAAAAGTGCATTGACGAGATACTAGGCGCCTGTTCCAGCCATTCACAAGCATTGCGCGAGTTAACGATTCGCTCGCAGAGGGCCTAGTGAAACAAAATGGCCGCGTCGCTTACATTTTTCGAAAAGTCAATGTTAATTTGTATTACTTTTCGATCGATTTAAGTGACTTCGTTCGTTTGTGCAACTCGTACTAGGCCCTGATCGCGTGCACTACGCTGGACTCGACTGTTTTGCAGTGAGTTTAGTGAGGCCTAGTCCAGAAGAGGTTCTGACTTCTGGACAAGGCTGTATTGTCTAACTCGAGAGCTGTCTCAAATACTTTGTGTACAGAACCTATTGCTTGCTTCACTGAGAGATAGGTGCATGAGATTCTCTGATCTAGCAGATAAGGTTGGATCGAATTTAATTGCAAGAGACATTACCGCGGCAGATGTTGGAGACCCAAGTCATTCCCGCTCTTGCGAACTGGGTCGGTAAGAAGTGCATTGCATATCGGATTGGTTGGCATTTAGAATATCTCTATCATCCTATCACGTTAAGAGTGAGTCTACTGTATTGCATTTATCCTTACTTTTTGTAACCGTATGTTGGACTGCACATAATTCTACGTTTCAGCTTCATTATTTTATGTTGGATCGTCAAGTCGTCCAATTAACAATAACGAACAAACAGCACTGAGTTAAATTTTCTTTAATCATATGTGATTATTGTAAACCTTGACAAGAAATATAGTAAGTGGGCTCAAATCAGAATAAGATGACTGTAAATAAAAAGTATGTGTATCACATTTCGAGCCATAACATCAGATCATCACAATGTAATATTGAATTATCATCCCAACCACACATATTTCCAATGTTTCAAACCGATGCGACAGTTAGAAGTATGTTAAAAACGACATCCAATATTTGATTACATAGTTAGCTAGTAATAGTGCGTTTGAAAGATAAATCATGTCACAACAGTTTTATTCATGCTGTGATTATTCCGAGAGACGTGAACATCTTTATCCCGACTTTCCCAGCGTTCATAAAATAACTTACTGTATTACAGCCGTCAGCCTATTATCTCCGACACTTCCTTAGACCTGTTAATTTGACAACTTCACAAAGAAAGCCTCAACAGACTCGTCCCACAACCTCTAGGCTCTAACCTAGTGTGAATTACGTCAGGTCGACAATGCACCGGTGCATAAAAAGTCAACAATGTGCATTGTCTGTTAGGAAAGAACGGAATTAAAATGCTGGAAGAGACTAGTTAGGAACATAACTTCGAATTGGATTTTGAAACATAGCTCTTTGTTTCGCCTTTTTGAAAGAGCTTAGTGTGTAGCATATGTCTGCTTGAATTATCTTGGTTTAAATTGGCTCTCAGTTGTTTGCATTTTTAACCAGCAAAGCTCCTTCGTTAGAAAAAGTACTTTTTCAATTACAGCCTTACTGAGTATATATTATAAACAATAAAGCTTAAAATTAAACATTCACATGTATTTCATAAAGCTTTAAAGATTAATTCTAATCAGGGACTCGACAAAGTATTTAAACAACCTTTAAAAAAATCATTTATTTATTTTTATGGTGGTTTCAATACGTCATGCAAAACGCCAGTTATAATGGTCTCCAAAGTATGGAAATAAAAGTATTTTTGTCAGTTGCGTTTCCCAGCACATCCATAAATGCTATGCATGCAAATTCATTTAGCAACATTTCTTCATAGTAGGTATTAGCCATCAGAATGCAGTCTCACCACTGTCATAAAACCAGCCATAATATTTTAATATCTGAAAAGCACAGTTAATTAGAAGATGATTAAACCTACAAAATGTTTTACTTTAATCATGCAACTTAGTGTAGCCATAGGATATAATAACTGTAAATTATTTTGACATGCAAATAAATTATGACAACGTCGAACTCCTATTAAAGTTCAGTCATTTACTAAGAAGCGTACTTATAAGGAACTCTGTGCAACAGAAAAGGCAATGTTGGTTTGTCTCATCTAGTCATGACTTATCCGTAATAACGTCGAGGAAGCAAACTTGAACTTAGGTTTTCCGTGTCTGGGTTTTGCTTTGTATGGAATGAGGGTGTTACAACTGTTGCATAAGCGTTGTAATTAACGCAAGGTGAAGATTATCTAGGGTAATGTGTGTTACGAGGATTTTGGATGCCAATTAATTTTAACATACATTTATTACCTCGACTGTTACTTCTCATGGTTGCAGTTACCAAAAAAAACGGGCAAAGCTGGCTGTTTAGTGCGCCGTCCTTAAGAATCTATCATTTATGATTTGTTTATTTTTGAAAAAAAATTGTACTGGTGTAAATATTTATTGTAATTTATTATAAACATTACACTTTTTTGAAACAACTTCATGTTTTTTATTAATATTCAAAGTATGATTTAATAGAACGCATTCAAGGACAGCGCTTTAATACTGTTAAGCTAAAACCACCCATACGTGGCCGCATAACAATAAAAATTCCATTGTCCCTCGTAATCGTGTAATTAGTAGGCACTGAACTACTTAATTAATTAATTAACTTTAAGGTACTACGAGATAATCAACAGACAAACCTACCAGTAGGTCAAGTAACTCGACTACTACAAATATCATATTTCCAATCTCAGTCAGTCCAGTGGAAACGTCTAAATTATTCAGACATCTCAATCTATCCAGAGAATGTAGACCGGATTGAATCCGGTGCAGCCATCAATAGCGCAAAGCAAATCACAGGCCATGATTTAAATGAGCTGAGTTGACCCGTGACTATTCGACGTTCGATGAAACAATAGTATGGGAGTGAGAGGGATTGAAGAGATGAGTACAGGGTTCCGCATCTTACAAAGTCCGTTGCTTCGAATGTGCAGATCTTATAATAACAGTCCTATAAGCTTGGATATATTTTCGGAAGTTTATATTCATATAATAAAATATTAAAACAGCTCCATGCTGTATCCTAATATTATTCGTTAAATAGGGTCTATAATTGAAGTTAATTCTCACGCATAACATATTTTGAATTGTATACACTCTCACCATTTTAATCTTAGTATATGAACTAGTTCAAGTATCCTTTTTCTTTCATATTTCTTTTCTTTGTGAACGATGTGTACAACATTAAATTGAATGCAATTTTAAATTGAAACCTAGATTACAAATTTGTGAATATTTATTGAATTGTATTCTGTAGTTGTGCCTTTAAATAAATTAAAATGTGTTGTGGAGAGGAATCTTTAACGTTTAAATAGCCAAGGGAGACCATTAGTTTCATACCCCAAAATGTAAAAGCCAAAGTACAAAGTATACATTTTAAAATTCTTTACCCAAAAGCCTTAACTACAGAAGTTCTTGAATCTTTCTAAACTAATTAAGTCCACGAACAATTGAAATATTCAAATAAAAAAACCCAATATTAACGCTTTAACGCTTGCCACAAACAACTTTTGACGCATCCTTTTTATTCCAAGTGTTCAAAGCTCGAGTCTTTAACGCTACTAACGCTTCGGTCTGGGCTTATAAGCGTAAATTCAGCGTTGAATCCAGCTCCACCTAGTGTTTATTTTGATAACGCTCTTTCGCTTCGACTCTTGGCTCTTGCTGAGCCCAAAAAAACGGCCAAGTGCAAGTCGGACTCGCGCACGAAGGGTTCTGCACCATTATCTGTAAAAGCGGCAAATAATCACGTATTTGATGTATGGGAGTCCCTCTAAATATTTATTGTATTCTGTTTTTTAGTATTTGTTGCTATAGCGGCAACAGAAATACATAATTATTCTGTGAAAATTTCAACAGTCTAACTATCACGGTTCCTGAGATACTTACAGACGGACAGCGGAGTCTTAGTAAAAGAGTCCCGTTTTACCCTTTGGGTACGGAACCCTAAAAAAGTACTCATTCTTCAACTCACCTAACCACAGCTTTTACCCATCTACATATTTATTACGATCGTATCTGCATGTTCCCATCGTTTCTTTGTTTAGACGTGAAATCCAATTTTTTCAATCAGGCCATCTGCCCTCTTTTGCGATTCGTATGAACTTCCCACATTCATAATCATTAGTTTTACTTCCTGCTTTAGTGTAATTTGTTACCAACATTGTTATTTTACGTATCTCTGTACTTTATTACTTCGAAAAAACCACAGCTTTATTTGTATCGTGTATGAATTACGAGCAGAACAATATCATTATCGTAATGTTATGAATACACGACACGAAGTTAGCGTGTCGTTCTACTTAGAAAAACTAATTGTGTGGAAGTATTGAAGTTTTATATCAGTTAAAAATTATAATAACTAAACGTTGTTTCGCATATATATGTAGATTTTCGTGGCTAATAAATTAAAATTACAAAATCATTACAAATAAAAATAAAACAGAAGAATGATCGAAACGCGAGAGAAAATTAACTGAAATTAAGTTCGGCGACTAGTTTTTAGATTAAGTTTCTTAAGAGCCCTTCATGTGGGTTAAAAAAAGAAATGCCAAGTAACAGCGTTGTTCGTCTGACCCGAGGTAACTCCAGCGGTACGCATCCTCGGACGTGACGAGATAAACGAGCGCCGAAGGTTCGCCAGCGTTCTTCGGAATATCGAGGGATCGTCACAGTGATGCGATTCTTTTCTTTTGGAGGGAAAACGCGTTATTTTCAGATCTTATTGTGTCTGAAAGTTAATAAAAAAATGTTTTTCTCGACAACATGTTTCTTATTAAAACCGTTTAAAAAGAGCTCAATTGTTAAAAAAATTACGATTTTTACAATGAATCGATGAGGTTGTTTGATCAGTACAAGCATTTGAATCTGAACCATTGAAGTCATAATTTGTGTGTGTGTGTGTGTGTCTAATAATGTACCTAATCTGTTATCTCGTCACCTAATATAGCAAAGATTCTGCTTGGCTTAGGGCTAGATACAAATTGGTGTAATTGATGTAAGAATTATTATTTCTGATTTCTGGATTATAATAGCCGTTATTCTTCATTAACATACGAATTATTGATAAATCAACTACCTGACGTAACACTAAAAACTACATACAATTATTATTTTTAAATAAGTTATACTAGAGCACTTCTATTTCCTATCTTTTTGTCTAGATTTAAGATAAATTCTTCACATCACACTTCAAATCACATCAAGATACCCACAAGTCTGTGGCGCACCTGCGCAGACGCACGCTGCGCTTGGGATGCATTTCCTCCGGTCACGTTGCGCTAACGGGACCCGCGGAAATAATATCAATAAAGAGCTAACCGACCACACGTGCCGCCACTCCATTCAGCGCATGCTATGACTCGGGAATCGAACCAGAGGGCCTAGCACCTAAGGTATCTTTCGTTCGGTCGTATAGACCTAACAAATTTAAATGGCCAGTCTCATGTGCCAATCCTTTGATAAAATATGACCAACTCAATCTAGCCGTGTAAATACCCGACAGTTTTCAATTGTTCATTAATTTTCAAACCCAATGGCATCGTTCGGTCGGTCGTATTATCCGATCAAATTAAAACATCCATTCCCCCGTATATATACGATGCGCTTTCGTATTAGGCCTTCAGATGTTTGTCATATAGAGAAGAAAACTCGTAGAATAATAAAATAATATTTATTAGCATATGCCTGTAGTCGTAGGCAGAAACTAATGAGTATATTTTTCTGTGTAGATTCCAAAGAGCTATGAGTCTATGTCCCATAGAGGAATATCGTTAAGCTTCATTATTCAATGTCTGCATGTGTGCCAAATTTAATGCCGTTCAGCCGTAAAATTGAATACAGATGAATAGTACTAAATAATTTTATAATTTAAAATTCAAGGTAAAGTGATAAAACTATTCAGTAAGATTCAAATTTACCAAATAACATAGACCTTAACAATAAACAGAACCGAGGAGCAAATGGGAAATGTACAAGCAGCAGTTCTAAGCTGACACACTGACCGGATGATGCCGGAGAAAGATTGGAGAGATCGAAACAATCTAATCTAAGTAATCTAACGGATACTGATATTAGAGGGTGAAAGGTACGAGTAAGGTTTAGAAGTCGTAACGTCCTCTAGTATTTCACACACACGTAGATTTTTTGCCAATATTAACTATAACATATACGGCAGAAAACACACCAAAAGTCTTGAAGTTAGGAATGAAGGAAATGTTCACTTTTTATATTGACCCAAACCGGGAATAGAACCCAACACCCTTAGCGTTCAGGGCGCATTGTCACGTAAGTAATCCTGTATGGTTTGTAATATAAGTGGAATTATTATCATATGAATTGGCCAAAATACTATTCGTCTTAAAGGATAAGCGTTAAAAGGCATAATAGTAATGATCCGATAAATAAACTTAATCCTGTAGAAAATGAGACTCTATTTATCGAAAAGAATGTAGTCAAATGAACGATTTAACTAATTCGCAAATTAAAAACACTTAGGTCCTGTTTCACAATATACGGATAAGTTCTGCATTCGTTCTGAATAAGCGATATTTTACTTATCTGAAGGATAAACACGATTTTTGACATAATTTTCAAGCACTTATATCTTCTACATATTTTTATCTTTTTCATAACTTTATCCGTAAATAGTGAAACAGGCCCTTAGTCTTTAATCGAAAGGTAAAATAGAACAATGATCCTACCCTACTTAAGCTTTCGAAAGTCGACATATCTTTGAACACTTTCATTAATTTCCACTTCAACTAATACTTATATTTTTTTCCAAAACAAACAACTTACTTTTACGATTGTAGTAAAACTAAATGAGGCTTAGCTCGTGTTAAACGTTTCAAATCAACATCAATCTTGGTAAAATTACTGTGATTGATGGTCGGGTGTAATCAGCCGACACTAAAAACCCATTAGATGAGTTAAACAAAGAATCATGCTCGTGAACCCAGTCAAGTGGATGTTGGATCAGAACGTTGGAGTTCAGTAGCCAATTGTTAGAAATTGGACGAAGAAGTTTCGATTGTATAGATATTTAATGATTTAGAAGAGACAAGCAATTGCGATTAAACCATGAACGCTAAGTACCTATGCTGTGTTGCTCTTACATCGATCGAACTGCATACAGAAATAACAAAACAAGGTTGATTGACCTATAAACAACACTGATTGACTGTTATTGTTTAGAGTTCATGGTTAGGCCCATGAACGTGACAAGTTGTTTCTTAGTTCTGCATTATACGAATGCACTAATATTGTCACATAATTTTGTCATTACATGCAAATTTTATGCCGCCGTTATGTTATGTGCCTAGTGGTGCCGGCACGTTAAAAGAATTGCACTACCCCTTCTCTTCCTATGGGTGTCGTAAGAGGTGACTACAGGAGAACCGCCACAAGAAGACGGGCAGCAGCGTCTCTTCTCTACTATTGGCCAAACTGCGATCGCCAACCCGCCTGCCAAGCGTGGCGATTATTGCAAAATCCTCCTATTGGAGAGGCCTGTGTCCAGCAGTGGACTGATATAGGCTGGTGATGTGATGTGATGCAAATGTTGAAGGTATTACTAGTTTAAAGAACTATTTAAGCATTCTAAGCAACTAATTATGAGCCTTTTGATATTTAAATTGGTATCCATTACAGTAAAGTAAAGGTTGTCTGGAAGAGATCGCTTTTTAGCCATAAGACCGCCTAAATTGTACATCTTTCTGTAAATATCAACTGTAACTTCTTTGTTTGGTGTGCAATAAAGATTATCTTTCTATCTATTTATCTTTATTATTATTTAGCCTTGCATTCTTTTTGTTTTATTTAAAATCGTCTTATGGTCATCTAAAATTTAAGTATCAAAATCGGCTTGTAAATTTTTAACCTCCCATCTTGCATCAACCCAAGTCAATATTTGCGAAACCCTAGTAAAACCACAACATTTCTGCCGATAGTACAAGCCGATAGACGAACAGTTTAAGATGTAAATAGCGATCTTAAGAGATCACAGATGATTTATGGTAAGCATTGTAAAAAGGACCGTATGGTCCAATCAACTGGGGTCATGGGAAGGGCCGAGCATGTTCAGCCAACCGCTGATGCCGGGGGTTATCATTTGTACAGATTTAAACTGATGTAGCAGGGATCTGTGTAGGAAGTTTATTACTGCTCGTACCCATGGTTTTGTTTGAAATTATTTTCACTAAACCATTTTGAGGTTGTTCGGATAAATTACTGGTATTCTGCTGAGTATCGGTCTCGATAATTCTAGTTTGTTTATGCACGAATGTTTGAGCTGCAAACAGCCAAAAGGGACAAAGAATCATCAATTATTCAAGCACTAGTCCCAATTTTTAGGGCAAGGTAGTATTCTAGTCACGACACAGTCGTTACCATTAAATACTTACCATTTATTGCTGTAGCACCTAGATTAAAATGATATTTACGTAGCTGTTTTAGTCCTGGGCCATAACCATGAACTCTTAAAACAATCTCAAAGTTGTCAAATCTGTCAATTTTGTTACGTCATTTCATACAAAATTTGACAGAAATGATAATGTTTGACAGATTTGTGATTGTTTTAACAGTTCATGGTTAGGGCCCTGTACGAAGTTTATGTAGATGACATAATGTCTTTATAATTTCATATCGAAAAATCTAGAGAAACTTAAAAGCAACAAGAGTAATATTGCCTGCATAAAACCGAGTTTCTGTAACTCTATGGCTCATTTGTATAGTGTCCGGTTGCACTAAATACTTTTTAACGAGACATTACGTTTACCTTACGTAACTATTGCAACCTGAATTTGCTTATTCGCGATAGTTGCACCGTGTGGAGTTCCGTTTGTAATGTCCGATATTGTTATCTCTGCCTATATCTTTAATTAACTAACCATTTTATTGCTGGCTGATAAGGCTGGAAAGTTTAAGTGTGTTTGGATCGCGACCGAATTTACTTTCTTAACTTTTGGTAATTACTTATTTTAAAGACAGTTTGCCTGTAATTATAAATCGCCTTGGTTTATCGCCAACGTTTTAAAACTACATTATCAAAAATACTGTGGTAGCTCGGTGTCAGAGTGTTGACGCCTGCATATTCAGATACCATTGGGTGTATAATCATAGTCCAAAAATCGTCTACATCTCCACCCTTTGGTGAATTCTCTACTTTGTTGGACTAAAAAACCGTCATCGATTGATTTTAAAAACAGTATAGCTGGTTTCTACTGCTGAATAGGCAGATTAATAAACGCTCTACAAGTAGACACGTAGGAGTATTACGGTAAATTACACCTCATTTAAGTGCTTATAAGTGCTTCGTATCCTTAAGCTGGTATCAGTCTGAGTGGGTCGTGTCTCCAAATAAAGATTTTAGTGCCCAAACGAGGCGGTATTTAAACTGTCATCAAAGGAACAATTGTCCTCTCAAAAATGCGACACGTAACTTCATTACGAAACTTTTTTGCGAACGGACCAGACTTAAAGCTACTTTATGAAGCTTTTTAATCGTTTTATTAACATTTTATTTCATTGGCAACAGCGTTAACTTGGTAAACAATACGCATATTACTACTTTTTTTTATTAATGGACACATACGAATTTGTGTAAAGTTCCAATAAATTAAAATTGAGAAAAATAACATAGACGAATAAATGAGGTTTTGATGCATTTGTACGTTGATTGCCCGATTCATATTTTTCGTCGTTCAGGTGTTAAATAGAGACTACCAGGACTAGGGAGCACCAGGGCCATAACCATGAACTCTTAAAACAATCTCAAAGTTGTCAAATCTGTCAATTTTGGTACGTCATTTCATACAAAATTTGACAGAAATGATAATGTTTGACAGATTTGTGATTGTTTTAACAGTTCATGGTTAGGGCCCAGGACTGATGATTAATGGTTGATATGTAATTCTGCGCTGTAGTTGCACGAACTCCAAGTTTCATCCCTCGCCAACCAATCATTTCACTAGTTTTCTCCAATGTTGCTAATCTCTAGGCCACATAAGAGACGGATCCCATGATTAAAAACAACATTGGGAGTCATCTGACTACATAGTTGTAAAAAAGGCATATAAGTACCTTTGTTCTGCTTCAAATGTTATAGATAAATAAGTTATATACCTTTGCGAAGTGATGCAAACTCAGAGCACTGACTGAGAAATATAACACTGTCATTGTATAGTTGATGAACGGTTCTGTAAAGTAGATAATTTAGTCTCATGTGTTAGATTTCACATCTGGTATGTGCAGGGTGTTGGGAAGTCAATGATCCCTAGGCTCAGCACCAACAGCATCTGCTCTACGAAATATCACACCTCGATGCAACATTACGTAAAATAAAGCAAACATCACCTGGTTGCTATTGAGTTTTAGATTTGTAGTTAACACATTTCTGAAAAATGCGAAAGGAGTTTTATTTTAGGTTGACTAAGTACCACATTTTTACCACTAGTTACAGTTATGGTTATTGCGATTTTATTTATATTTATTTGTGTTGAAATACAACAATAAATACTTACTTAGTGTATCCCTGACTTAGCTAGTAAAACTACAGAACAGTTACTAATTTATTGAGTTTGCCATTATTGTTGCTCGTCTAAGGTTAAACCAAATAGATGTTTCGGTCGTTTTTATCTTGTTTGCGATATGATTGATGACTGATGACTTCAATTTAATTAAAAAGAGAATTGTTGCAACAAACACTAAAATTCGTACCCATCTATTGTCAAATTAAGCATAGATGGTACTATGGCGACTAGATAATAGATAGATAATTATATTATACATTATAGGATATCTATGAGACAAGTCGAATTAATGCTCGTACTTATCACATACTTTACCTTTCAGGACTCGAACCCTCGACCGCCAGTGAAGTGCGAACCACTAGTTCGGTCTAATTGTAATTTGTACTTAGAATACTCAACTAAGCAGTAATTACTCGACTATTGCCTGGAGTAGAAACGATAGTTGGATAGATAGGTAGTTATTACCAACTTATAAATCACCTGCAATTACTCATTCAAGATAATACCTATTTATTTTTATTTTCCGAGCAAAAATGGTCAATTAGACTTGTAGGTGTGGTCAATGGCTGGCATTACTCCATGTACAAATGATAACAATAATTAATGATGCCATGAGCAAATGCTATTCGTTAGTTCGATTGCATCTGTGGAAGAAATAGGGGTAACTCTGAACGCGAACACGAGTTATCAGCGGCCATTTGTTTATTGCTCAATATCTCTCTAATAGATGAGCGTCTGCGCATCACAGAACTTATATGTTCTGACTTACTATGCTATGCTTAAAGCTTTGATTATAAGCATGTCTAGATAGAGTGTAGTGATACAATTGTCACCAACAGAACAGGCCAGATTTGAGTGAGTAACAACTAAAGAAGGTTAATATAAGCTGCTATTTTGAACCATTATAACCCTGATCCTTGTCAAAAACAGCAAATTACTCAGTCATAAATCATGGATTCCCGTTACCAGATTGACCCGTATTTGTGTCATCGGATTTTATTGTCCACAAACGGACCCGGGTCGAGCACGCCACCTGACATGCTCTCCGTGACTGAATGTCACGAATTTTTGCGTTTCGACAACATACGTGATGTTTCGATATCATTGGCGTGCCGCGCATATTCGAAATTAAGTGATATTGTTTTAAAATATCTTTGTGTTGTCAGTCGAAGTTCTAAAATAACACTAGAAACTTCTACTACTGATTTTAAGCGCTGATATGCAATTACACAATATTTTTAAACACTACTTGTACTGCGTTTCGTTTGTCACGCGTCAATTGTTTAGGCAAAATATTTATTTAACCAAAATTCCATCAATATTTTTATGTTCAAGTAGACAGGAAAGTAGACTCCTGACCTTGTGGTTGCCGAGAAATGAAATCTGGCCATTTAGTGGAGCTCCAACCGATAAATATTTACGTGAGTAAAACTGTCTTCAAAGCCATCGTTCAAAACAGATACATTTATCACAAGGAGCTTAATATCCAGTAGGTATGACCTAAGTTCAACTAGAGTCTGACCTGAAAGACAACTTTATTGTGATAACTTCACCTAACCGTCACTTAAATGCTGAAATCAGATTTGTTGCTACGCGTAAGTGAATTAAGGGCATTATGCCTAAGGGTATTATATTCCCCGCTAATTGGCCACCAATAAACTCCATTCGCACTTGTAGGGGGTTGTGGGAATCACTAGAAAGCATTAAAGTAGTCATAACTGGTCTTATCTGGTAGGATTGAACACCGAATTTGCGAAGCCTCACAATTCCGTGCACGTGCTGCGTTATTAGCATCGCGTTTTTAATATTCATGTTAAAATATTTCTAGAAAAAAAATCGAAAAATACTTTATCACATTGAGGCATCAGATTTACAATTAATAGAGTTCACTAAATCTACAGGTAAAGATGTGAAAAAGTAAACAAATGATAAACAAAGTAAATGAATGACCACGAAGAAACAAACATAAACCAACCTTTTTTGTTGTCTTCAACTAGAGGCCAAATTGCTTATCTTGTTTTGCCTTTTTTTCCCCAAGCCCTGTCGGAATCCACTCATTATAATGGTGAAGTGTGTAGATAACAGTGTCCTTTTCTAAACGCGGTTGATTTAAAGTCGCCGGTCGTGGCGCCATATGCCCATCGCGATAGCGACGCACGCGCCGCTCGCAACATGAACCGCGTTGGCTATGGAATTAGAAACATCGTGCCTTTACAATTTGTTCAATGTTCAACTAAAATAAAACGTGGAATTTTGCTGGTGAAAATCATTCCAATTTTCAGCACGAAAAATTCTTTCGACTAATTGGAATGTATCTACGATGACACGTGATGGAGGTGCTTGAATGTATAGAATATGTAAGATGACAAGTGGCATGACAACATGATATGAATTTATGGCGCAAGAACAAGAACGATATACAAGCGATCTTAATTTATATTTTATTTTCATTTAGGATGTGATTCAAAAAATCAAATCTTAGAAAAGTGTTTTTCATACTACTGCCGCGGTTTGTTTTGATATTTCAAATATAAAATTCAGTAGACAACCCCTAGAAAAAAAATAAGGTATAATTACACAAAAAATTAAACACAATAGGCTAGTTGACACCACCAATCAATTGACATACTTTTTATGACCTGTCAAAACAGATATCTTCCTAATAATTTGTATGGCGATATCGGATTATGACGTCACTATCCGATAAAATCAACTGCCTTACTTTTTTACGATTTTAAAGCAATCAAAAATCAGTTTGCGTCTTAAATGAAATTGTACTGAGTTATTATGCCTAAACTAAAGTGTCTGTTTTAATTAATGATGCCTTAGAATTATTTATGAATGGGGTCAACATCCCTATTAATAACGGCACTAACAATTAAACAAGTTGGCCACAACACACTCGGGAGGAAATTTAAACAATATTGAGTGAAAAATCGTAAAGAAACTGCAATTCTAAGGCTAAAATTCTAGTATTTGTTGTTTGTGATTGTACCCAATACTTCGAAGAGCCGTAAAACAAAGGCCACTAAAGGCCGGCGCCAATATAATCTATCCATCAAGATGGCTATCTCAAATTCAGATGGGCACCGCTTTTCCCGCACAATTTATACGCTTAGCCGACGACATTGGTAATAAATAGCGACAGGGTTACCCCTTTTGGATGATTTGAACGTAAAAGAGGATAATAATATGGCATTTATTTATTATTTTATTGCTAATGTTACAAAACAAGATTTTCTAGTAAGAATTTGTCAACATGCAAACACATGACTACCTTATTACAGTTCTTAAATTATGTCCTATGTCTATACGCACCCAACTACTTAGATAATCTTGGATCTACGTACTAGAAATTTCTTGTATCCATAGTGTACCGGAATAGTCTACGATTCCATTAATTTTGTTTTTTAATTACCTGTTTAGTTTAATTTTGTCTTAAAAATTGCTTGTAAGTTAAACTGACTAGTTTTCTATGTCTAACTGACTTGTTCTACGATGGTATAGGTCTAGGTATTGACAACCCTGGCTAGCGGCTCGCCTTTGTGCTCGGTTCCCACGATTGATAACGATATGAGATCTCGATTGTGCGGCGTGTTTGTATACCGATTATCGTATCGATTGCTTTTTGTTAGACCCTTAAGAATTCTGCCGTCAATTTTTTTTGTTATGTGTTGCGATTATTTTCCATCTCTTGAATGTTTTTCGTCACTTAATGGGAACAAAATACGTAAACATATATAAACTTATTTTTGATATGAATCGTAGAAACAAAATAAAAGAGCGAGAAATGAAATCCGACTTAAAAATAAAAGTCTAACAAGTAGTCTTTCCATAAATTACTTTAACTTTTGGGAAATTTGATCTCAAAAGGGTCTTTTGATGATAAAGTACATCTGTTATGGGTCAAATATAGAATACAGGATAATTTTAATACACAGTAATAAGCCAAAACGCATCGATGGTTAAAGTTTGTTCAATTAGAATAATAAAATGTATGTTGAATATTGCTTGCCAGTAGTAGTAGTTGATGAAGACAAGCATAATTCAAAATTTAACTGATACTAACATAATTTGAATAGAATGCAAGGTGGTACGTTGTGACCCTAGCGGCCGATGACTAATTTTGATTTTCGGAATATTTTGTTCGGAAATAAAAACTACAGTATCATATTCCATATTCAATTTAATTAGATAGAATTCATCTCCCCAGAAGGTAGGAGGGTTTCATTTCAACGTGTTATACGATCTTTAGTCATCATCACTCCTTTTGTAATATCACCAGAGGATTGGTCATTGTGAAATCGAAAGCTATGATTAAGATTTCGATAAGACTTTATCGATTCAACCATGGTGACCCGCTTGGCCCGATTGGGTAGTGGCACGATGATACCTAATTGAACACTGGTTCGATTCCTAGTTTATGCCAATTCGGAAAACGAACATTTTAAATTGGCTTATGTTAGGGACGTTAAGGTGTGATGGGCGTGGCTCTGAATGAAATTATTGTCTGATACTTTTATCAGCGAGGAAAATTATCTTTATGAGATGAGTTATTATGCGTCCACAAGTAGCATTTTGTACTGATAAAATTCATCCATCTGTATCCCTTTTAGTACTATCCTGCGTAAAAGAGCATCTATTTGAATAGATAAGAGTGTTGAGCTGCTACCTTGATACACGTAATATATTAGTATAACCAACAAAATCAGTACGATAAATGTACTATAGTACTATTGTACAAGTACTCGTGTACTGAAGTAACATAACAGAGGTGCGAGCAAAAACTGCCCATTTAGCTCCCGGGCGAAGCGAACCTCGAACAATGGTGCGGGTAATCGTCGAGCAAGTAACATCGTCATGTGCAACTGTAGCCATAATACCTAGCTACCGTTCTGATAACGGAACGGTGGAATTGTATCGGAGAACAGAGATCTTATGCAAAACCGATTGAACACTGGCCGCTCACACACGAAAAATAAAAACAAATGAATTTCAGATATTCTAATTCCGAAGAAAATATACATTAATAAAACAGTTGAAAATCATTATGAACTTGTTGTTACACGGTATCTCATATATAAGTTTATTTTATGATGATAAATGAAAAAAAGTTCAGTCTTTATTCTGTTGACACGAGTTGTTGTGCTCTACCACACGAAACAAAGGTAGAGAAAAATTATTTCTTTAACTTTATATATATTTTTTTTTAATTTGATGTCTATAGTCAAAATTAAAAAGTTTATATTCAATATTTTTATTAATAAATATAATATTTTTATTATTTATTTATTATTATTTATTTAATATGTATAATTTAAAATCATGTGGAAATAGCCTTATGTAAAACGAAACGCACAATAGTAAGTCTGAGTTCGTTTTGAAAGTTACGACACAGTGTACTGAATTATGACACCCGATAGCCCGGGGAAGCCCATTGTTTTAGATTACGATTTCTGCTTTTGCTTTACTTTACATAAACACAATCTGGATTAAAAAGATGGTTGATAGCAGATAGAATATTCACAGAGTTGCTGCTAGCTGAACGGAAAATGCATTGTTGGGAAAGTTACGTACTTAATGCCAAGTTACGAGGAAATTTAAGGCCTACAGCCTACAATTCTAACTGCAAAATTTAAATACCTATGCACTGCCGTTGTTTTTGTTTGGTAGACCTACATCCGTATTGCCATTGTATAATAGGACTGTTAGTTTATAGTGACTGTTTTTTTTTAATAATCCATTTGTAATCTTGATTCCAAAGACCGTTTAGCTTTGTGACAGGACCATCATGCACCCTTCATAATTTAATATCTAAACCAAAAGCTAAATCGAAATAACCTAGTAGCTCTTAGATTCTTTCCCGTCTGCTCTATTTTTCATTATAAATTTGCTCAATTATATTGATGATAACAGTATTTTTGCAAACGTATGTTCAACAACCAGATGTGAAGATACCGCAAAATCATGATTTAGATTGCATCAATAAATAATTATATGTCCGAGCTATTCGAAATTATAAAAAAGAGGTTAGTGAAATCGTTTCTCATTCCGAGATGTTCGAAACCTGTTCGTTGATCGGCAATAAATGAAAATTACATACAGGCTATAATTTAACAAATCAATTGTGTAGAACAGTGAACGGAGACCGCGGACCGTTGGGTACCGGTTCTATGTCAAATAAGCTGAGTCGGCCGGTGTCGGCCCATCTCCGAATGCTATTTTAAACCACAAATTTTTTAAATTCGATCAAATAAAAGGCTACCACTAACGGTATATTAAAATATATTCAGTAGTACCAACATGTAATTTTAAAATTAAAAATTCGATGGTTTGAAATTTTTAATCTGAAGAATAACATAACCTGAGATCAAAGCACTTACATCCTACAGGACAGGCACAAAAATAGAAGATGTAAATGTGTTAAAAATTGGGCTAAAAATAAAAAAAATATGCTAATGATAAGTGCTTTTTGCAAATGTTAAAAAGTCATAAATTTAATATAGCTAACTTTTTCATTCATGATTTTAGTTATCCGAATATCTAAAACATAAAATTAAAATTCCTTGTTCGGACAACTGCGCACAAAAACCATGTTCGAATTAACTTTTTGCGGCTGCATATTCGACATTCTTGTAGGTTTATAGGGTAATGGAGAAACTTGATGCAGAATCGGCGGGGTCAGGATGATCGGTGACCTCCGAACCCAAATGCTTCATTGAGCACAGCCGCAGCAGCTGAGCGTCCATTGAGCCGTTCTTGCGCCTCGTCGCTCAGTGTTCACTAAACACGGAACGCGTCACACGCGCCCAACGCTGCGTAAACGTTTGCCTTTGCCTTTTATTTATTTTTCGTGCGCGTGCCTTTTGGCGGGAATTTTGACAGTTAGCTTATTTTTTTTTCTTAGTAGGCTGCAGACTAGAATTTTGAAAAAACATTTTTGGAAGTGAAATGAGTGTTTAGATAACAGTGTTTCGCTCCGGTTTGCAAAACAAAACATTGTGAATTGGCGAGATGACGTCTCTGTACAATGAGGTGAGCGTACGACATTTCCCGTGGCATTTAGGTTTTTGCAAAGGGTTTTTGTTCAGTAATTTACTTTGTAATTTGGATCCTAACTGTTGACCTTTCTGTTGCTTTCATTATGTCATATTCCTCAAATAGTTTCGTAATTGATGTATTATGTTATTTTTGTTCCGTAATATGTTAAAATTTTAAATGTAGTAAGTTTTTAACAATAACATTATTTGATATTCTCTTTTCTATGTAAGTAAGTGAAACCATTTTATTTACTTTTTACAATTTGCACATAACGAGCGTTATAGGATCTGATAACAAGGTTAACGGAAATGCTAATGACAGCATCGTACCTCAAACATTTTACTTTAAATTTACTAAATAAATATACTGAAAGCGGCCTACATGTATTGACAAAAATAAACTGCTGTGTTACAAACATATGAATGAGACTAATCAAATGATATGATACCATCATAGAAATGCATAGAGGCCTACAAAAAAGTGGATATTAGGTCAGCAAGTTTGTATTAGTCCACTTTCGATACGTCACCCACTTCTCTCGCCTAGCTAGGTGGCAGAGAGGCAATAAAATCGGACATCAATTCAATAAAATCGTTAACTTTATAGAAATGTTAGACAGGGCCTATAAACCCACTAAACGACATTTATAACTTGATGCAATGAAAGTTATAGTAAGTATGCGGCTGTAGCGCTTTATCCATGCATTTTCTGCTTCAATAAAATTCTGCAAAATCTGTGTCAGGTGTAATTCAGATAAGTTCCTAGTAGGTACTTTGATTTAGAAAAAGCTCGATCAGGAATTCAAAGTGAAATGTTTACTTCTTATTTAAAAGGAGTGTTTCCAAATAACTCAGTTAATTTAACATTTTAGTTGAGTATATCAACCACCAATTAGGAATCATCGAATTACCATTTCGGCCAATAGGAATTGTGGAAATTGACAATAATAGCTGAAATTAGATTTTTTGTAAATTCAAATAATAGGCAAAAGATTAACAAATTTATATTCAAATAGAAAATCGTGACATGCTATGAATTCCTCCTAGCTAATTTAATTGATCCATGTCTTTAATTCTTGACGCTACCGAAGGTAACTTTGACATTGCTTTGTCTGCCTGTTACGCAGATGAAAAGAATGCGTCGTTCATTTGTACAGTTGATTGCAAAGATATTCACAGATTGTATCCTTATAGAAACAATCCATGTCAGCCATAATTTTTTCCATAAATGACACCAATTTATCTATTTTTGGTCCAAATAGAGTTTGTAGAAGCTAGACAACAGATTGAAATGCATTTATAATTTGGGTACAAAGTACGAATGCCCGTGCTCAACATACAATTATTCTTCTTTTGGGGTTCACGGAAACGAGAGCCCTCTCAAAAATCCTCATATTTCGCCAAGATCCAAGAACATGACTAAAGGAACGAAGTACTATATTAAAGTATGCTGTTAATCTCAACCTGTCTATAGCTATGATTAAAACCATCGTTAAAACTAGAAGGTAAACAGTAAACACGTTTGTAAACAAACTTTAATGCTTACATCTTTTGCCAGTTTCGTTTCGTGGTTTTTAACACGTCTACACGTTATTTCGTCTGTTTGTCTGTCTTGTTATCGAAGGGTTGTTTATTCTGAGTCAATTTGAAACGAGCATCGTAAGCTATGGCTAGTTCGGTTTACTGTGCATGTTTGGTTTCATTAGAAATATTATGTTTTTTTTAAGTATGCTCATCATCGTGCTGTTTACTTAACGAGTGTCATCTAACCTATCCATTTTGTTTATTATAAGGTTTCCGCAGCTTGAATCGACCTACCGTTCAGCATAAACCAGTGAGGCTTGTGCTTATCACATATTTTGTTGTTTTCCTTCAATGTTTTTATTGTGATTATGGGATATGTTAGCTAAACATTTAAATAATTCATTTCATTTGTTTTCTCTGATGTGATATACTTTTTATTTTAAGACTAAGTTGATCATCACTGTGAATTGTTAAAAAAAGAAAGCAGTGTGTAAAAGCACTTCATTGATATCAGTTTTTCAGCTGGATACGACTATGAATATTGATAAAAAGCACGTATCGATTTTAAATCAACGATTTTGTCCGTTAAATAGATACGGAAACTTAAAATATCTATCCGTTAGCGACAAATATTGACATAAAACTATCTCGATATCAAGTCACGATTGGTATAACAAATACAAATATTTGCCTCCATAAATAAAATATGAACATAACTTTTGCATAGACTTTACTATGGAAATGTTTTCTCGATGATGTCATTGCTATCCATAAAGCAAAGTAGAAATCTTATCAATTTCACGATCTAGAATAATGAAACCATACATCCTGTGTATTTTGCGTTGTATGTGAAATTTTAAACAATCGTACAGACATTAACAGAGCGCAAATAATTTTTAAATGTGATTAAAACAAATTTACTATCTCAAATTGTTGCTTGTGCTTACATTTTTATAGACAACAGAGAAACTTTCTATTTTGTGATAATACGTGCTGTACCCCTCATTATTTGCAGTTTGAAAGCTCATTGCGCTTTCACTATCATTATTTTTGTTTTGGACATTATTTTCGTTTAAACAGTCTATTTGGACAGTTTTTTGTAAACTTTCTCCAGAATCTGGATAAGACTGTCCGATAATCAAGAATTTACGAAATATGTTACAACAATTGTAAGGTAATTTGGACAACAGTTTTTGAGTGTCTGAAATCGATACAGTTATAAATCATGACGCATACCTTCTTATTATCTTAATTCACCTACAGGCACTTTACTTTTATCATAACCAACACTTTACCTTATATTAAACTTACATTTTGTGACTCAATTTAATGTGGACTTCAGTTAAGTTTAAGTAATAATTAACCTACATGCGCAAGTATCCCATACGTTACAACTTAACGGGCTCTGTAATTACCAGTTTTAAATTTTAACTTTACGCTTCGAGTAGTCTGGTTAAAACAAAACGGTTCACGACTTCACGTACTATGTTTTGTAAGTACATCGTATCACTGTAAAGGATAACAATTAAGCTTAAAATAAAAGCCAAGTCATTAAACCTGTGAATTTGCACCGTTTGCACGGTTTGTTAAATCCCTAAAAAATCATAACAGTAAAATTTATCGACTTCATTATTAGTGCCTACATTACACCTCTTATTAATATAATGTATCATTACTTTACTAATTGAATTAAAATGGCGGAACACCCTTCATTGCAATTAACATTGTGATGTAGTGCATGTAAAATGAATGCCCAGTCATTTGATAATTTATTTTCAAAATTACTGGCTACATTATAGGCTTGAAACCTTATGATTGTAGGTCCCAAGCTCCCAACAGGTGTTTGGCTGGGAGCGATGACATCATGGGTGAGTCATGTGCGAACCGCGTGCGACCGTTCACCGAACCGAGATTGATGCAACTAGATCCATGAATGACAATGAGTAAAGAGATAAACGACCGATTAAGACCTACAGCTTCCCGAACGAGTGTTGCAATTGCAACGCAATAGGCTTAATCTAGAGCCATTCTAATTTTAACAACTAAAACTTCACTTTTTCAGTGCTGTTTAGCCTGTTTATCTCTTACGTGTTTTGTTTGAATCATGTAAAGCTCGTTTTGTGCTCACATTTATATTATTCGATTGCATTTATCAAATAAAAACCTTTCGGGTACATCATTTGTAGCACAGAAACCTCTATCCAAAGGCTTAACACCAATCTGGTCCGGTTATTATAACATTATCAGTTATAGTTTACGATTTCAGGTCAGTGGGGTTTAATCACAAAACCAACGTGTTTACGTTGCTCTCAAATACGACGGGTGTGGTGATTCACCTAATTGGTAGTTCAAGATTAGTATCTCCCATGGGAATCGGAGGGGCATTGATTAAAAACATAGGGGCGTGGGTGACGCACGAAATAAATGGGCGTGCTTTATGTAACTCAGTAATTGTTTAATTAAAGAGTGAGCATCATTAGTTATGTGGCTAATTTGTCATGTGAGTTTTAAGTTTTCTCTTCTTGTCTTGAAGGAAATTTACAAAGAGCCAAAACTTTTTGCTTTCAACCCGTAAACCCAATTCCAATTGGTTGACATGGCTGTTAATGAACTGACCCGAAACAAAACTTTGCCTACATATTCCCATTCAAATTCATACCCTTGTCAAAAGATCTATTATTTGCACTTCACCGATATTGTCTCGAGTTTTTTGCTCTTTTATCCATCCTTTCGTCACGCCACTCGCTTCTTCGAGGTTAAGAGGCCCCTGAATAAAAGCATCTATCTTAACAATGCTATTTCTATTCCAACATTAATCATCTTACGCTAGAAGAAATATTGAAATAGTTTTTGCTGAAATCCATAGTGACTTCCGTAATATCGCTCGGTACACCAATTAAAATAATCTCACACCTGTACGAAAAGAGTAGCAATTTTGTGTACATACAAAAGGATCCAAAAAACTTAGATGAACGTAAAAAGTCTCACACGTAATTGAACCTGCGGTTAACAACTCGAGCAAATCGTTATATGAGTCATTGGGTAATATAAAACTAGCCTTGGAGCATAACAGCGATGAATCTAAGTTACGAACTTACGAAGCTACGTGATCATTATGCTTAATACCAAATTCAGGCGCATATTAGGCCGATTAAGGGTTTACACAATGCGAAATTAAAGGTGGATATGAAAGAGTTTTATAACGTCCCTGACTTTTAATTATTTACATTGTTGTGTAACTGAGCAAGCCTTGTTAGGTTCGAGCAGGCTTGTTTGCAGAGATCGATCGTGGGAGTGATTCTTCTCTTGACGGTTGACTGATGTTACTGATTATAAATAAATTAATGACTTTACCGTGAAGCAATCGTCCTAAGAAGCATCTACAATGAAAGACGTTTGTGTAATTAGGCAGTCGGATTTTTAATTGATAAATGTGGGTTAATGCATTAGCAAAAAGACAAGACATTGACAGGCAAACTGTTCAACTGCCAGAAAAAGTTCACACGTTACTAGTGGATTAAGATAAGAATCTCATAAAACTACCGGACGTTTTTATTTGTCTTCTAAAATCAATAAGCGATCGTCCACCTCGCCCACTGAATCGGTTAAATCGCTCACCGGATTTGATAGGCGAGAAATTTTATAGGCAGCCGAAACCGATTGACCTCGCCTCCGCTATTAAAAGACCAAAATTTCAAGCTCATCGCTCTTCCGGTTGGGCGTCGCCTACAATCGCCGGTTCAGTGATATTGATAACAGTTGTGGCGCGGTTTTGATCTTAGAAATTCCAAGTGATTAGCATAAATAGGCCCGGTCTGGCGGCTGCGGCTCGATTGAGACAGCCAACGGACCGACTTCACTGGTGCATGTCCACTGACACCGCGATCAGTTACACTCCCACCTAGGTATCTATTTACAAACTAGAATTCTGCTCGGAGCAACGCTTTTCTTAAAGTTCTGTTTTTGTTTCTTTTCCAGTAGTTGCTCAATTATTTCTTCATTAAGTGGTCAGTGTAGTAACGCTGAATATCCTTTGGCAACACGTTTGAATATGCAATGAGTCTAAACAATAAGTAAATGCTCAGAAACTTGAATAAACCGGCAATGTTTAATTTTGCGTCTGTTGTTCATTTGATATGCCGTGCATAATCAATTTGTAGTTGCACTTGACCTTGCTGTTACATCATTTGTTTTAAAGTTTAGCGACGCCGTAGTTTTGTAACATTAAGCTGCGAATCAATTTTCTGTAGAACAAGAGCGTGCAAATTATTAAGATTACCTTGAGCACCCATTAGTTTGAGATTAAGATCGTGTACTAATAAAGCGATGTAACAATAAAAGTTGTCAATAAGTCTATACTTTCAAACTGACCTTTCTGTGCTTGCATTAAAGGTGTGTTAAATAGTCCAAGGCCGGCTACTAGTGGCGGATTTGAGATCCGGCGGTCACGAACTCGCCGTACCTAGGATTGTGTATTGTCTACGCCACGATAAGGACTCTGATAAGTACTGGATTCTGCGCCACCAGTAATGTCAATTTCATTGCCCGTTTTGTTTAACACGGATCTCGAAGGGAGCCTATTGAATCGTGATGCAGACAAAATCAACGCCCCCCCCCCATTTCCCAGCACGACATCATCATCATATCAGCCTGTTGCAGTCCTCTGCTGGATATAGGCCTCCCCCAAGGAGCGCCACAGCGCACCTTTGTGCGCCCGATGAAACTTCTACCCGCAAACGAAATGAAATATATCCATTTACTAAAACTGTGGACGTGAACATTAGTGCATTAGTATTTAGGTGGTGTTAAACATAAAATTTATCAAGTGTTACGTGATGATTACGTGATAGTGCAGAGAATAAAGAACGTTCCCGTTATCGTACGACCTAAGGGTATAACCCAATAGCTCAAATCAATCAAAAGTTCCAATAACCTCACTGCCTGGCTATTGTGTCAGCATCAGAGTCTGTTTCGTAAGTATTATTATTATTTATTCTCTCTTTGGTCAATATACTGCCATAATTAAGTGTCATGAATCTTAATTATTCAGCAGTGAAGTGATAAAAATCCTGTTTTTGCGCTTTGTCTGTTTGATCACGTTCATTCAGTTTTTATTATGGCACAAAACGATATTTTGAATAGGTCATTTTCTTTATGTCCAGATTTCTTTTGGTTCTTTTGAAAGGATTGCAGATTTCGCTGCCCTGGCCCTTGATCTCGCGTTTGCTTATAATTTGACATAAAATGACAGAAATTCCTCAACAACCAAGCGTTACCATTCATATCACCACGGTCACGACTCGGATCTGTTCGGTCGGGCCATTCACCGTAACTAATGAAGTTTTTATGAAATCTACTGCGGTTTCGTCTCCTCGAAAGATCAATAAAACTTGATAGATGTTTTGCTTTTATAAGGTTAGAAACTTAGGATCAATTTAGTCGATGATGTAAAAAATTTTGCTAAATGATTATAATTTCCAAAATATTAAATCTCCGACACCTACTAGGCTACTATCAATTTAGTCGATGATGTTAAAAATTTTGCTAAATGATTATAATTTCCAAAATATTAAATCTCCGACACCTACTAGGCATATAAATCCAGCCATTATCATAACTACTACATACCATTTTTGATGAACACCAACACCTTGAATAACAAAACATTCCATCATGAGTATTTTTGGTGCGGATTATAGAATAATTAGCATCAGAATCAGATTTCGCGGCTTGTCGTCTTGATCTCTCTCCTTTTTTATACAGTCGTCTTTGCTAAGGCGTCTGATAATTCAGTGCTGTTTATGCAAATTTCTGAAAGCGGCCACGTGACCCACAAATCGTCTGAAAGCGCACGCGCCGAGATGCGAGAGCCCAGTGAGATGTTAGCCACAATGCAGGCGGAAAACGGTAACTCAAGTGAGCTCAAAACTGGGACTAGGTCTAGAAAGTTGATCGAGGAACAAAAGGTAATATTTTCGAGGGTGTTAAATCTTAGCTTCTGTAGGTCAACTTTATCGTACTGGTTGGTTATCAAGTTTATTATCATTCTGATTTCTCCGAACTGCTGTTTTTGGGCAACCAATTTCTTGCTTTTATATTTTTAGAATGATTTCGATGTATTTTTGTATTTAAAGGAGCCATAATTATCATGCAAAACAGTAATTGACATGGACTTTCTTTGAAGCTTTGTCAATTTTTATAAAATTGAGTAGCCATTTACAATGTTCTGCCCTGTATCCATCGTGCATCGCGAATGTTTTATTAATCGGACCATTGTGCCCTGTCCACGTAAATCCTTATAAGATGCTGCTTGACTATTCATGACAAGATAGTCGAATTGTTTTTATTTAAAGCTTATCTTTGAAACTGTCGGACACATTTGTAGGTTACGTATATTAATTTTTTTTTTCTGAAAGTAACTTTTATATGAAGATTTTGAATAAAATTTAATCTCGTGCTGGGGGAGGGGGGGGGGGGGCGTCGATTTTGTATTCATCATCATTATTATTTAAGCGTACTGAACGTAGGCCTATCCATTGAGATTTATAAGGAAGTTCCACAGAGCCGAAGGCTAATGCATAAGATGCGTGCAGTCCAGGTCCCGGTAATAGCTTGACCATAACATTGTTTTTACTGGTTTGATGTCACAGTTCAAATGTCAAGTTTATTCTAGTATTAAAGCAATGTAACATTTTGTTTAATTACCGAAACATAATCGTCAGTCTTTAATTTATAATCTAAGATTAACACAGTTATTAAACTAACAAAACCATTGATCACTAATAGCAAAGGTCCCAATACACACCCCTGCATTAGTCATCGTATAATAAACCTCAGATCAGACAATGTGGTATCGGCGCATCGGGACCACCGTGGAGGCGGATTTGCATGCCACTCGCGAACCTGCCCGTATCTATGCTAATGACCGTTAGAGTCCTTTTTTACCCGCGTTCATTTGTAGACCTGCTGTTCCGGCTTTACCTCTTCTAGGCACTTGTTTCACTGGGCTTATTTGTGTTAACGTAAATGGAATAATTTTTGTTAAAATCTGAGATATTTGGACAAGACTCATGCCTAAATGATAATTAGAATTTATCATCAGCTCCATCCTTTGGGCAGCAAAATGTACAAGATTTATTTCAATGAGTATACAAAACACAGAATAAGTTAATTTAGTAAAACAGATCATCTGAATTTCTATCGAACGTAAATATCGGATCATCATTTGTTGAAATTCTGGTTTACGGAGCCCGTTGTCGTTATTACAATGTAAAAAATATTATTATTATTAAGATTTATGACGAACATTTTGGCCTCATTTATCTTGTTGTACCGTTATTTAATACGCATAGACAGCTGTATGTTGGAACATGGTAAGCTGATTATTGGATTAGTAGTTGTCATACATGTCAGAAATGATCGCTTGCGCAAAGTTGGTGCTAACGTTTTTTTAACTACAGAAGATTTAACGCTACGTTACGCGAGTGCAAGGTTGAGCGTCTTGAACTCGGGAGGTGTGTAATGTGCGTTTGTGCAGATTATTCGTGGTTGTCTGATAGTTAAGACAGGTCTGCAGATAGCTTTAACAGAATCACAAAAAATGAAGAAACTTTGTTTTGATCCTTAAAAGTTGACCTAGTGACAGTTGATGATGACTACATGGATGACCAATTTAAGTCTGGTTTTACTATAGATTTTGATAATGTAGATAGATTTTAATAACGTCAAAAATCTCAGTATTACTGGTTTGGTATACTATAACGTGTTGCTAGCATCACAATTTTAAAATCTGCGTACGCTCGGATTTCTCACGGCTGTCCGATAGCCGACAGTTCTGCGATTGCATCGCCTACGCCTTGAGATTAACCCGCTGACAAGTCTATTTTATGTGATTGGACGTGACTATGAAGTTATCATAATCATAATTTTTAAGGCATACTCTTAAGCTTAGTATCTTTGTGTTAGCTCAAAATGGATCGTGAAAGTTTTGCTATTCAGTGCCAACTACGGCTATAATTATTATAGCCGTACCAAAAAAACACTACCAAATATTGTTGCCCATATATTGATTTAGTACTTTTTTTATTGCACTAAATAAAATTATTCAACGTCGTTATCTTTATTTTTAAAATTAGTATAAATAATGTAATAGAATATAAATCTGTTATTGAAATGTAACATATGATATTCAACGAATCGGACTAAAATGCCCGACTCTACTACCTCGATAAAAGATTTTTATCTCTAATGAATGCGCTATGAATTTCCATCGTTAGGTTTCGTTTTCTATTTGCCATTCTAAGTTAGGCCATTAACAAAATCTTTAATACATTCGTTTGGCCGTCACTCTTACTTTCACTGGTGTAGGCTGTTGATTAAAATTCTGTCCGTGGTTCGATATACGAGTATTGTCATTCTGAACCTCGAGTCCAATAATTACGTGTTGACGTTTCAATACTTCTCGTTACATTTCGAGAGGGACGAGACATGGTTCATTATACCCAATTATTATATGTGCCACAATGAGATTCACTTTTTATGCGTGACCATTGAAGTCTTTTCACGTCCAACACGTATGTTGAACGTTATTGTCAGCTATTGTTTTATTATCGTCACGGTCGACTTTCAGGAAACAAACGCTTTATCGTTTTTCGTAAACTGAGCAATTCCAACTATTTTCCGGGTGATCATAATTAAAATCGCAAGCGCGTGAGTTTTAGTTTATTTCCGTGAGTGAATGTCTATTGTAAAGATAAATTAATTAATTTAATTATTGCCAGAGGACGAAAATGCTAATAAACGTATTGTTAAAGTGAGTTTGTAAAGTGTGCTACGAAATATACAATTATGTTCATTCAAACTAAAAATCCTTGACTTTTAGTAACTGCGATTCTTAATTAGCATTAAATTAATCATCAACGAGCAACTGTAGTAAGAACATCAGCATGCGAGGTATAAAAACTATTGTTTTTGTAGTTATCGTATTTTTATACACTTAAAAATATTCGTTTTATTGTTATGCCCACATAACACACACCTACTAATTGCTGCAGCATTGAAATTGTTCGGTCCTTATTGTTTGTTTGTTGTTTTGTTTTCTAGCTCCGTGACGGCTTGCTTACCCATTGTTAACTCTCTATTGTGTAAGGATTGTTTTAATTAAACGCAACCATTAGGTTATTGTCTGAGGATGCGCCGGAGTGGCGCGGCTTAAATTAGAGAATCGAAGCGAGAATTTATTCGCTTTGAGATTTAGTTAAGATTATTTGCGAGAAAATTGTTCAATGAAAAAGTCACTGTGGGATTTGTTTGCGAAATCGTTTTAATTAGTTTGAATGTAAATTGAACGTCAATACGGCTGCCCGCAGACTCTGCAATACTTGACGACGATGCTTCTATTTGCAAGGCATTGACAACTCTGATTTACAACTCCCTAAATAAACGAATGTAGTGAATACAGAATCAAAAAGATGGGTAGATAATACTCTTTATTGCACTACACAAAACAAACTAAGACAGGAGAACACACCTAGAACTGCAAAATGTATGTGGTCTTCTAGCAAGAAGTGTCCGGTAGAGATCTTCAAGACCTTCAGGTAGAGGAAATTTAAATCAACGTTGAGAGCGGTGAAGAGTCCCAAAAATATATAAAGAAAGTAACACAGTTTCTAATGAACTTGAAATTAGACTGTTAAATCAGGTAGCAACAGTTATAATACACTTCTACATGGATTTATTCTGCGAAAAGCTTCCCTCTTGTACCTCTGCCATGATGCAAGCAGTCCCACAGCTGATGCTATCACCCGCCCACTGCTAAACAATACGTACCCTTATCAAGATAGTTTTGCAAGGATCTCTGCTAAACCATTTAACTGCAATAGGTAGGTATATACGGCAAGTCAAGCTATTTACCAGTGTAATTTGAATTCTATCTAAAGGGTCAGCTTGTATTATAAAAGTTCTGCTTATAATGGAAATGTACTATTTTTCATTTATTTTGGTACATACAGTCATCATTATACAATCGGTACAATTTACAAACTATTTTATTTACAAAAGACAAAACAGTGCCGAAAATTAGGAAGGAAACTTATAGCTTGATTTTTATATCCCTTGATGCTGCAATGCTTGCAATGTAAAGTACAATGCAATCTTCTAAAACTGCAAAACAAATACAAGATTAAGTTACTATTTAAGCTTATTAAATAGACGGAAAGATTTTTTAATCCAGATTTAAGTTAAATATTACAATTGATTAACCAGCAACATCGATTTAGCCGATTTATGGAGTGACAAGTTTTTCTTAAATTTTGTGTGACCACTGTGCCCGTAGCATGTAAATCTTATCATAATCATTCGATCAATTTGCTAGAGTTTAGTTTAGAATCGGCCAATGAACATTATGGAATCCAACCTTAACGTAACAATAGAGAATTAAATTCGTCGCGTGGCATTGCCTCCTATTTAAATTTAAACAAGTTGCCAGTCCATTTAATAACTACCGTCGTCAATGAAGAACAGCTAGATGAAGATAAACGTATAGTTAGAACTAATGACGAAAGAGCAGCGATCATCCGTGAGCTGCAATCAGTATCAATCACAGCAGTGCACGTGCGCAAAACTGGAGATTTGCACAACGTAATATCGGGTTTGGAGACGTAATAGAATTTATGCAAGCCGATCCAATTGGATGTGCTAGGCTTAGGGAAATTTTGACATTTGTTTTTTACCTTCTTACTTTTTCATAGATGTTGTGATCTGCTTAAAAGTTATATGATACAATCAGGGGTCTTTATCTTAATAAACCATTAACCAACTAAATGGGTCTGAATTTTTTGGGGAAAAAGACCAATATTTCTGGAACAATCAAAACTAATATTCAGTTGCTTTTTAAGAAGTCTTTACTCTTTAGTGTCTTCGCAATAGAAAATAACATATACTTACGTGCTTGTATTACTTATTCTTAAAATATAGGCATAAGGGATACTTTTCGGAATTCCTCAAGTAACGGGAAGAACGGGATAGTTCGAACGGAGGTGTTGTCCTCTTAAGTGAGACCACATAATAACTTGAAGCTGAATAAACACTGATTAACGGGCGCGTATGTAAATGTTCGTTTATGAAGCCCGCTGCCGTATTAACAACTCCGTCGAACATGCAGTAGTGTCATAATTAGCTGTATTAATGCAAATAGTACAGAAATTAAACGACAAGTAAGATTCTTAAGTGAATGCAGTAAGGGCACTTGTTATATTCGTAGTGACTGTATGAGCCGCTGCATTCCCGTTTTCATTTCAATAAATATTCATGTCTTCACACTTATATCATTAAGCCGGGCACAGGTGTGTGTTCCACACTAATGTGTGAATTGACGCATAATTATAGTGACGAAATTGAAGAGATTACATTTGGGTAATACATATATTCTATCATTGTAACACTAATGTGTCACAAAAATAATTGGGCCTTGCCAAAATAAGTTAGGAAACCAGAGAAAGGTTATTGAATCTAAATTACTAAATTATCTAGATTTGAAAATTGGTGCGTTCGGTTCCTTTTTATTTGCAAAAGATATGAAAGGGAATTTATGTAGATATTAATAGAGCTATGCATAAACTAAATTAACACTGACTTAACATTTTGTAGATCTTCATGGAAAGAAATTCTAATTCAAAATTTTAGGGAAGCAGTGAGTAGTTATAGTCATACATAGGAAAACCCGCGAAGAAACAAATAGAAAAGATTATAAAATTTGCGTGAAAACAATAAGAAGTATTTTCTACTGTAATTTTTTATATAACCCTGTAATCCAAGTGATTTCTTCTGTCTTTAACTATAGAAAAGGGTCGATTCCTTGGGGTGTTTATACCTTTGTTTTGGGGTGTTTATACCTTTGTTTTGTATTTCATACTTTAATGAGTGTAATACTTTTAATCCGAAACTAATCATGAGTACAGTGTCAATTCTTTTGATTTGATACGTGTCCCTACGTACAATAGATAAGAGTTTCGGTTGTCGGCACTAAAATGTCCGTATTATGGGCATCGTGAGCCAGTTTGATCGGATTAAGTGTGTTCTCGTCACGAGAGACCACAACGGTGCCAAGGTCCTATGTTTCACTAATGTGCACTATTCATAACAATGACCTATTACGACGAGCGCACACAGGCCGCATCGCAACCATCAAAAAGTATTGCAGAGTTTTGTAATCTTGTTTTGTCTTTTCTCTATGCATTTTCAAGTAAGTATGTAAGTGAGTAACTAGTAGTAGCTAACTATTCTACCTAATGCATGTAGCAGAACAATAGTGATAATTATCATTTTGGCATATGAGACGTTAGACAAATCATAGTTTTTACTGGTAAAAATTAAAAACAAGAATTAAAAAAATATAGAAAATGAACAGATAACAGAAATCTATGCCTCTGCAAACTTGTTTTATTTTTATAAAAACTACCATTTCTGATTTACGAGTAATAAAGGTCTGAAGTTTGGTTTTTGGAGTGAGGGACATTGGTTTATTCGAGTACGGGACGGCGACAGTGCTAACAGTAAAATGTAGAAAGAAGTTAGTTCTTGGTTCTTCTTTTTTATGCTATGTTTTTCTACGTATCAGTCTGAGCAAGCCCTAACTTCGTTGCGTGTCCAGCGAACACATCTCAGTTTAATGGAAGCTAATTGGATCGATTGTATGAGCGGTGATGTATGGTCGCGGTGGGTTAGAGATGTTTCAACACTATTACTTTTTGCATACAAGGTTTCACAACATTTTCATTGCCTTACCATGAGATTCTAACTCGCTTTATGCAAATAAACTATTATCAATGCATGCAGCATAAGGTTATATGTAGTTTTTCTCTAATATACTGTTCGTGACTTGTTATAATTTCGTAGAACATCAGCTAAGTTATCTCAAAGGAAAATTACTTAATAAAATGAAATCGAATGCTCTTCATTTGAGTAGGTATCTATTTATGTTTTTCAAGTACAACAGTATCTTGAAAATAAGTCATATCTGAACACTTTATTCAAATGTTCAATTATATTGGTTTTGAAGCTGAAGCTTTTTTTAAGCATTATTATTTCTGTAATAAAAACTTACATATCTGATAATATTTATTGTCTCTTTACTAGTAAATAAACCTTCCAAAGGCTATAAATCGGGCATCAGTGATTTCCAAAGTCAAGATAAGGGCGGGAACAATTGATCATCAAAGCTTTCGAAACTCGGCCTATAAAATTTGAGCCAGTACCGCGTTTTCGACATCCGACCATATAGTTGATGCCGATATCGATAGATCTCTACCAGAAGATATCTAGGGCATACTCCTCAAAATAATACAATTGTTTATTTGATTTTGAAAAGCGAGAATGTATGATTTGAAAATTGTGTGTAAGAAAGGTTTATGAATATGATTGAAAAAGTTATTTTATAAAAAACCCTTTTGTTGCCACCTTGAATGCTAATCCGATCCGATCAAAGGGATCCCAAATCCGATTTGCTAATGTCTAGTTTCTAGGCGATTACCTAGTACTATTTAGAGTTAGTAATACCTACGAAATACTAGTTCTGGTTCTGTCTGAGGCTTTGCTGCATCCAGAACACATTTTTAAAAGTTAATAGCCCCATCCGTAATTTAGGCTGGCTGCATCAGTGGGACTTGAAGGCGCTGCTTGGTTCCTTCGATTTCTGCAGCCCTCGTTCAGTCATCAGTATAAAATAAATCAAAACATTTGTATAACTAAAGTTTTTATCTTTCAACATCACGTCATGTCATTATAAAAACAAGAAAGTCGATCGCAAAAATCAATAGACTATTTTTAACACGTACTTTACTAGGTGACGGTAATCACTTTCAATTGGGTGGACTGCTCGTTTGCCTACTCGATCCAAATAAAAACTGAACTCATAAACTTTCGTGCACAATTCGCGCCCAAACTCGGTCGCAAGTACAGTCGGGCGTAGAAGCACATTTACTTTTTTGACAGTAACAATTTTAAAAAGGTAAAAAAGCATTCCGGAATAGGTACGTTTTAAGTGTTACTTATTTTTTTGATAGGAACAAATCGGAATTCGGATAAGGCCCACAACTAGAAGCGGTTGAAACTAGCTTCGCTAGTCCGTCCATTTTTCCGGACACGTTTTTAGATATATCTAGTCCTAGGAAGTGAAATTACAGATACTTGTGGAATCATCATGTTGTCAAATCAAACCTTAGAAATTCGCAAAAATAGATAGTTCCCTATCCCTTTCGTTATTTAGATCAGCATCATCATTGATAACTGTAGAATGAACCATGGGTCTCATACTTTCCAGCAATATACCTATTTGTTGCCTATAACATGAAAGGTATCTGATGGATACATATTTGCATTATAATATGGCATTCAAGGTACAAATAAGTTTTTTATAAACACAATACCAATAAAATAACTTTTCCAACATAATCATAAACCTTTCTTACACACAATTTTCAAATAATATATTCTCGCTTTCCTAAATCAATGAAACAATGATATTAGTTTGAGGAGTATGCCTGTATGTAAAGATATCTTCTGGTAGAGGTCTATCGATACCGGCATCGACTATATATATTATGTTGGTACCTTCCATATTTTCTAGTTAATAAGAGGAAAAAACCACTGCTTTTCCTATTCTTCAAAACAAGAAAGAGTTAATGCATAGTTTTTTTGTATTTTGGTACTACACCACCTGCACCACTATACCACAACTTAGTTTTAACCACACCTGATCATGGAAAAATGTCAGAGGTTTCTGAGGCTGAGTGTACTGTTATGAGAGGCATTTTTTGCGCACTCACTCTCTCGTACACCTGACTTTCTGCCCGGAATTTAATGTGAAAGTAAAACGACACATGAAAGTTGAAGGATGCAAGTTATCATATTTTCAAGGACGTTTATTGAGTTAATTGGTACCTATCCACTTCCGTTCCGATCAGAAGTACAAGAAAGTACTGCCTGCATCCAGCTCAGTCGTCTCGTCCCAGAGACTTCTTTGCTATTAGTCAGGTTGTTTCAAGATGATCTGAGACAAGAGTGGGTTGCAGAGCTAAGAAAACTAGTTCTAGTGTTGGGAATTTGTCTTGTTGTTAAAAATAAGCAGACAATAAAACGCTCAGCTAATATAATGATAAAAAATTGGCTACCGTAATGAGTAGGATTAAAATTTTGAAGCTTCTTGTCAAATTATGTAGAGTCCACGCAAACAGAATTAATTATAAAAGTACCCATATTAATGTCTTTTTCGAAACAAGCGACTGATAAATAATAAGTACCGGTCATATCAAAGCGTAATATGATACCGCCCCCCCCCCCCCCCCTCCCCCATACACATTGTAACCATTAATTAAACTCAAATATCGGCGGCCATTGTCGCGACACCGCATGGCGTCACAAAAAACGATCCCTGGTTTTATTTTAAACTTTGAAACTATTATCTAAAAACAAATCTGTTCCGTAACCGTAAGTTAAGGATTCCGTACTATTCAAGATACTAACAGTATCTTAGCATTTGGTAGCAAAACTTTGAATCTGATTACGGTCGTAAATCTTATACTTATATAAGCTCTGAATGTAGGTTCAATTAAGAAATAACCAGGATTTAAATACTAAAAAAATAACTTTATTAAGGTGTATAGTTATTGAGTTTTATTTTTATTGTTTACTCACAAAAACTTAAGTCCCGGCCAAACCAATGCTTGCGCGGTGGCGTGCGTGGTGGCGTGGGCGTAGGCGTTCAGATCGAGCCATAGCATTTGTATCGACGAGTTTACACCGGTGCGGACAGCGGCGGCGTGCAGCTTGACATTCAGCTTTTGCACGCGCGGACATGACATTTTACGTGACAGGCTCAATAGACAGATGGTGCGCTACTATGATAATATAAATAAGTACGTTTAAAGCTACTCATTTTTTCCCGAAAAGCAATGAGTGAAGCCAACTAGCTTTTTTCTTTCCTACATCTTCAAATAGCTTCGCTCGGGTAACCGCGTTGGAATTAATTAATGCGAAACTCAGTAAATAGATAAATTAAAAACTCTACAAAAAATCTTTGGTTATTTAGTAAAAGGTTTGAGCTTTTATATTCGTAGTATATCTGCAAATAATCTGATAAACAATTGTTAAATCACAATTTCTACAATATCATTAGATATTATACACCTTTATTATGACTAACATTTTTAATCTTCTTTGACTTCATTCATGACTAATCTCTTTCTTGTTAGGTTTGTACGTCTGAGCGAAAGATACATTTTCGTTCTAGGCCTCCTGAACGCGTAGTCTCCGCGTGCTTGGTATGAACTGGCCTGCACGCCCACGCCCACGCCACCGCACACGCCCACGCGCACGCCTACGCCCCCGCGTTGGTTTGGCCGTAGCTTTACAACCATTAGGTTTCTTCCTCCGCTTTCCTCTTGGTTGTGTAAATATATTTCTGTATCCGTGTTCTGAATCTGAACTTTTTCCTTTGAAAAATAAATCACGGTTGAATGCGAGAACCCAAATTCCGAAGGTTATTTATGGGGTGTGTCGGAATGGCAGATGCTAAGGGTCGTTAATAGTCACATCTGCTTGGCACGTGTGTACGCGCCCTCACCGGTTTGCACCCTTGGTTCACTGATTTTTGCCCTTAATTTAACTTCAAAGAGAACTCACTATTCAATTGAAATCGATTTTTTGCAACGTTCAATCGCTATTTAAAAGTTACAACCCTTGTTATTCTTTGCCAATTTTAAAAGGTCGCATTGTGTGTGTTGTATAATAATTTTATTTTTTTATTGGCTGCACATTTCATTTAAAGAAAAACCCCTTTATATTTAGTATTTAATTGAGTACTTACTTCAAAGTTGAAATAAACTTTTAACACAAACACACTCCGTGTTTAAAAATACAATTTCTCTTATTTCTATACCCTGATTTTGAAATATAGGTGAATTGAAGATAAATAACACTTGAAAAAAATCATCGACCTCAGGTGGGACTCGAACCCACGTCCCATCGCATACCGGGCGAGTGCTTGACCACTAAGCTACCGAGGACGTCACGTGACAAGATGAAATTCCTCAAGTGTTTTTTTCTCGCTGTGTTATTTATCTTCAATTAAACCTTGCATGGAATTGCTAAAAACAAAAATTTACAATGTTTAAGCATTCTGATCTTAACCAATAGTCAAATATTTGTAAAAATATTTCTATAGGATGTTGACGGTAGTATACTACTCAGCTATACATATAGCTACAACATTGATCAGAATACGCTGGCTTTGACAGCGAGAAAAAAAACACTTGAGGAATTTCATCTTGTCACGTGACGTCCTCGGTAGCTTAGTGGTCAAAGCACTCGCCCGGTATGCGATGGGACGTGGGTTCGAGTCCCACCTGAGGTCGATGATTTTTTTCAAGTGTTATTTATCTTCAATTAAACCTTGCATGGAATTGCTAAAAACAAAAATTTACAATATAGGTGAATGTTTTGAAGGAATATTATCAGCGGAAAATATTAGTTGTTATTTGTTTTTATTTTTTATATGGCCTTGTTCTAATTCAGTAGATAATAGAGTAGTAAAGTTCTCTGTAACCATCCTATTAAGATAGGCAATTGTTTTTTTTTGACCAGACACACACACAGCTGACTCCGCTTTGGTTGTTATTTGTAGGAAAACGCAGTTTCTCTTGTCATCTCCGCTATCGTAAGCCACCCTCAATATGATACTTCATTGAGATAAAGCTGACCAGCTCTTTTCCTCAATCAAACGCCATTAATTAAGCAGAGCTATATCTGAGCAGATTTATTAAGCAGCAGCAGAACGGTGCTGAGCGGAGCTGAACTGAGCTAAGTATCTATGGTATCTGTAAATATCCATTGGAGCGGAGCTGAGCAGTAAAATTAAGGTATTCTATTGGTTGATTCCCACACAGCTCAGCTCAGCTTATCTCCTCACCGCCTCAATAAAGTTACCCAAATTCCGCTCTCCGCAGCGCTCAGCTCCCCGAATGTCCTGCAATATTGTTGTTGTCCGGTCCATCCATCTCGCGGGCCGTGTCGCGATCGTATCGGCTTATTTACGGCCGCGTACCGCGATCGTGTGCATACGCGGCTCGCCTTTGTGCTATGCTCGCGATATTAAATAAGCATTCATTAACCTGCAAACGGTTGATTGATGCCTATTAAACATTTTGTTGCAAATGGACAGCCAATGTGGTGATGGCTCCAATTATGGACCTTATTGAGATGTTGGATAATTCAAGTAGTAAAAGTATTATCAGTTTACAAGTATTAGGCCCATGTTTTCCTTGGACTAAAAATAATTATTTTTTCTTCGGGTCACTACTCACTTCCATTTCGTCACGTGTAGAGCCCACCTCTTGTCATCGATCAAAAATAAATTCGCTTGGCAATGTTGTCAGTAGCTCATTTAGAAGAGCGGATAACGTACGTTCTTGGTAGAATATCACATACCATAAATAGAACAATTAACAGAATGTCAACTGCCTCAGCATATTGTCAATCAGCTAGGTAATAATACTATCTATAGAGTATTTATATTATTTGGCAAAGATGTTTGCTTTTTTGAGCTCGATTAAAAAAATATTAAGCATCTATCAAAACAAAGAAAAAGAAAAACTTGAAACAATCAATCTGAAAACCACTATTATTCAAATCCAAAAATATCTCGCGTGGTAAATTCATAAAATTTGTCCAAGCATATCCGCAGGGTAGACCGCTCCAAATGTGGCACGCAACAAAAATAATTATAACCGCAAAATATTCATAATTCTGCACACCCGAATATTTCGGGCATGCGCACAGAGCCTGGGATATGGCCAGAGGCTGTTTCAAAGCGGACCCTTGCATCTGACGTTACTTCTATCTCTTTTACTTTAACCTGGTTAGAAAGAGAGGGGCTGTGTCCTTATAGGCTGATGGACACGTGGTTCTAGTGGCGAGGAGCGTGGGAGATAGCCGCGGGTTTCGCAAAACGGTTGTTATATCTAAAGCAGGTTGTTAGTGATAAGTAAATTTGTATTTTTACACTGTATGATTAGACGCAGGCGTGGTAAGCTGCTTAGGAATTGTTTAATGAGTTATGCGGACGAGAGTATAATTAATAAAAAAAATACGAATGTAAAGGAGCTTATTATTAAGTTTATGATAATATAATTAGCCGTGGCAAGTTATTTATCCATCAAGGCTTTATATTGTGCTACCAAAAGAAAAGATGTCAATTATTTACAAAATTAATTGGTAAGTTAGTTACTTTTTTTTGTTTTTTTTGTTTCACGCGGTGTATCACTCTACTTTTCAATAAATATTTTATTCTTTTGGTTTGTAATGTAAATGACTATATTAAAGAAGATCACAAGTTTAACGTTAGAGCACACGTACCTAGGTGTTTAATAGAGATATTAGTAGTTAAAGCCTGCCTAATAAAGTAATAAATACGTTTTAACGTCAAACGTTATATTCATACGCGACCGGGTAGAAGAACAGGTAACAGGTAATGGCACCTAATAGCGGCCGTGGTTCCGTATAATAAATCATAGAGCCACCACTCTACCACTACCCCACAGGTGTCAAAAGCTAATAGACTCTGCGTAATAGAATAAGTTATATAATATTCAGCTGCTGATTACAACAAGAGTCGAATGCAAGAGTTTTTCACTCTTTATAAATTTCTCTTCTACTTTGACGATAAACTTATGACCTATTTATTATTCTCATGATTTCGATGTTTGTCCAAAAGTAACAGTTACAATAGACACATGAGCATCTAATGATCTATGTTTTTTTCATGGAAATACACGATTAACGTACATATTATTCACTATGTATAAAAAAGTGACACAAACGGACACCGTGTAGTTCCTACCTATTAGGACATGCAGCCTGCACACTCTATAACTGCTATGAATGCCTTTAATTTAACACAGTACTTTACGTCGCAATAGCTATTCAGCCCTAGAGGGACTTTGAGCTTTGAATATTAAAGACATTTAAAAATCACGAAATGCCGCGTCTGATAGCTCTGTTGTCTATGTACCACCCAGAGAGCTAGATGTGGGTCGCGACGCGACGTTCGTTAATATTCAAATCTATCAATACACACTAATTGTGCAGGTGTTTTGAGATGCACATTTATTCATTATAACCTTTTTCTTGGATAATAGAGGCCGTATTGTGCTAGACACTGACAGATTATTTTATTATCATACACGCATGTAGGTTTAATAATCTCTATAATTTTAATAAACGTTCGAATTCAAAATAAGCATGCTGTATGGACATTAACGAATGTTTATATTATTCAATGATAACTTTAACAGTAACTATAGTTTCTCTACATAACTCAGAGATAGATAGACATATGGCAAACCTTTAAATAAAAAATAATAGGATAAAAATGCCCATATGGATACTCTAACAGTCCGGTGCAGTTACCCTATTTTAAAAACTCAACGCCTAAACTGTAGCTAAATGTTAAGTTAGCTATGACTGTGACCGCCTGAAACAATATTTTCTTTGATTTTAACTCAATTGATTGAATGATGAAAGAACAATTTTTATGCACGGCAATACCATTACTTCTTACAGTTACGACTTTACTTTGAAAATGATAACTACCAGGTGTCCCTTTATAATATTTTTATTTACACACAGTAATTGTTTTCTATGGAGGCTAAATACCTTTAATCACATTGTCCTTTAATTGCTACAAAGTCAAACTTAATAACAAACATTTATTTGCAACTGGCCGGTCGGTTGATAGGAGTTCAATTTAGTTATGTATGGTTGTTGAAACAGCCATTTTTCTTAGTATTCAATACACAGGGAACGTGTGTTTAATACCGTACACTTTTAAGTTATTTATTAATATAATTCTATACCCTTAACCGCCTACCATACGTATCACAGATTCTATTGACATAATAATTGTGAATATTTTTGCGCCGGAGTGTTGCATCGACTCGTTTGATCCTGTACCTATTCCCCGCGCCCCTTAGTACCATACAACGGCTAGTCGAGGTTAAACGTGCGCGCGTTTACCTTAGGTGAGTAAATTAATACCAGCGTGGGTCTGAGAGACCCCTGTTAGGAGGTTACGTAATTATTATTTTTTATTTTTTTTTTGTTATAATGGCTCTTAGTGAAGCTTTAATTAAGCGTTATCATACGATGAAAACATACCAAACGACGAATACAGCTGGAATGTGGAGCCGGTTGAAATTAATCATGTACTGGAAGAAAGTGGCACGTCTGATTCCAAATGCAAAGGGCCAACTGTAGTACAAATAAACTCTCTATCAAAGTGACATTTCCTCAGTTAGTGACTTCAGCTGAAGATGATGTGACGTTAGCGGAAGTTCGATCGAGACTACTCCACATTACTCCATAGGTCGTCGCTCTCGCAGGTGGCCATTGGCAATATTCTTCAGTTTACTTATCAAGTATTCTATACTTATCTGTTCTAAGTATCTTTCTGCCTCAAATTGCTATGGAGTGAACCTGTCTGTGCAGCCACAGGAGCACAAGATTGAAAGCAGATTAAAGTTTATAAAGAAACTGGCTGAACAGCTGACGAGACCGCATATGGCACGTCCTGAAAGCAATGTGAAATTGCAACGTGATATTGTCAGTATACAACGCATCTTCCAGATCAACGTGACCCCTCCAGCAACTGTCCCATACAGCAGCACTAGTAAGTGCTGCTGTATGGGACATAAAAAACATGCGAATATAAAAAAAACGCAAAAAAAATACATGTGTTTCGAATGCAAAGCGCCAATTTGCGTATAATGCTCAAACAAGATGTGTCTTTGCTGCCGTGAAAAGCTCTAAGTTTAGAGCCTGCAATTTTGTTAAATCATTATTATAATGAGTGTTATAATATTTTTTTAAAGTTTCTGGTTGATTGAATTACATAAAAAATATAGGAATAATTTCCTATTACTTTATATATTTTTTTTAGATCTCATTTCCTATAATTGTAAGTAAGTAAGCCAAAAACAAGAGATAATGCCAATTATTCGTTGTTATTAAAAAAAATATTGTTGATTTACATGTTCGTCTTTTTTAAATAAAGAGTATAATAATGTTCAAAACAGAATTTGAATTCAAATTTGTACTCTCACTTAATATTTATAGTAAACATATTTTTTATTATTCTGGGGTCCCACAGACGTATGATAGCTGGTTGTGTGACAATAATATGTGGTAGGTAGTTAAGGGTTAAATAATTAAATTTAACATTCAGAAATAGATTTATTTTGCATAATATCACTTATGGTATAATGCAATTGCGACATTATGGACTGGATTCGTCTATCTCGTATCTCTTTCTTAGCATGTAACTACTATAATTATAATAGTACATGCATAGACTGCTGTAACTAGAATCACATCAAAGGCAGCGATAATCTGTACGATTAGATAGTAATTGCAAACCCAATAGTATGTATAAGTCAGAAAATTATTTCCTCTATCAACTAGGTCCGATAAGCAATCTAGCATTTAATGTCCGACTAGATTTCTCTTGCGAAATGTTCAAGAGATGTTTCCAATTATTGGTCATTTGAGTAACTTAATATTGTACTAACTAACACAAAAAAGTTGTAGGATTTTAGGATACGATTAGATTTAATGTTGGGTAAATTATAATACACTTAAGAGCCACCTTAATTGTTAATACATGTCTCATTAAACATCAGACTTTAGTTACTGTGGATGGTATAAAACAAAGCTATTTACCATAAAAACATACTACTTATAAAAAAGCTTCAAAATTTCGGTCGTTTAGATTTAAAATAATGAAAATGTTCCATTAGGTTTCATGTATTAATGCTAAGTTTTTAAAGAGAAATAAATTTATCTTATTAAACCCGCGGCTTTGTACCCCGCAAAACACTAGTCCAACGGTCGTCTGAGATGTGTTGTAAGTTCCATGCAAACATAAATACTATACTAAAATGAATACACTTATCACCACACCTCTGAATGAGCATGGGTAAAATCTAGCAAAAGCTCATATTTATGTTATTTATGGTGATCTCTAGTCAACAGCAGTCCCACAGAACGCCCAACGCATGCAAGATCAAAAGGGCTCTATTCTTATGCAAGTCGAAACGCTGCAATCACAAAACAAACATTTTCCTAGGCTCCATCCGGCCACAAATAGCTATGAGTAGCGAGTTCCTCTTACAAACGGTACAGAGGGCTTGTGGTTTAAGTTACAAGCAGTAGCGAGTACTTAATCACATTCAGTGTAAAAAAACAGGGCTCTTACCATGAGCTGTTAAAACAATCACAAATCTGTCAAAAATTATCATTTCTGTCAAATTTTGTATGAAATGACGTACCAAAATTGACAGATTTGACAACTTTGAGATTGTTTTAAGAGTTCATGGTTATGGCCCTGGTAGGTGCAGTCAGTACCTATCAATAAAGATACATGCTTTATCTTTAATACTAATTATTTTTTAAACAAATTAGGCTAGTCAATATTGATATATAGTATAAGTACATCTTTTCAATATTGTTGCGATGATAACATTTAATCAGCTACACACACACTTTTCTAAATACACTATAAACTACACCACTACCCCGTTCCGCAAAATCTCTATAAATAAGCTGATTTATCGCCAATATATCTAAATAAAAAATTTGACACTAAACCCAAAGTTGCACAATATGTGTTTTAATTTCGAAACCTACCCTGCTATTTTTGGATTTTTACTCGCTTCCGCTTATGTTTTAAGTCAATACTCGTAGGAAAGATGTAGTATAATCTTGTCACTAACTACACAAAACTTGTCAATGCTAACCCATAAACCCCGGCTGCTAGTGCTCACAATGTTACTACCTCTATGACACGCTTTCGCTTATTTATTTAAATGGTAAATATATTGTGAGGGGTAAAACTTTAGGATATTATCAATACCATAAAAATGTTACTGTCTAATACCGACAAAGTCTAAGAAAGGCATGAGACACAAAAACTTTACCATGTCAAAAAATGTGAAGAATTAATGTCGAGTAAGAGATTAGAATGAGGCCTAAAAAGGTCCAAGTTTTTGCGCGCAAATAGGAAGTACTAATATCCCGTTTTTAATTTTCTTCTGGGTTCCGTATTTTTTAACTTAGTTTAAACTCAACAAATGCAAGCCACAAAAAAAAAGTATCAAAAGTAATTTTTTTGAGTGAGTTGTCAAATCAAACTTTTAAATTCAGAACGACAAACGACTTAAGCAAAAACGTTAACGTGTTACTATATTCACTGTTGTTGACAAACGCTTTCGCTTGTGCCATAAATCAATAGAAAATTGAAGTCTAATCTTGTCACCGCCTGCAGACCTTGTGACTGCTAACCCACAAACCGGCTACTGCTCAGACTACAATATTACTGCACGTCTGTCTAAACTGGAATGGAGGCAGGAAATATAATTTAGTTATTACTATTTGTGTCACGTAGCCTGGGTCGTGAGAAGGTTTGAGAGCATCATAAGTCATGCTTAAGCGTCGTAGTAAATACATAATATTGTCAAATTGTTCTACTAGGCCTGGTTTGGTTCTGATAACTATATTTTGACTAACTATATCTATGTTCTTTCTTTGACGACAGATGTAGTTTACTTTTAGAATGGTCACTTACCCCAAATTTTAAATTAACTTGTTCTTCTTCTATTTTGCATGTCGACAGTAAAGTAGATCAATATAATTTAATTGTAGCATAGGCTTGTCAAAGGAAGAGACAGAGACTAATTCATTACTGAGCCCTAACCATGAACTGTTAAAACAATCACAAATCTGTCAAACATTATCATTTCTGTCAAATTTTGTATGAAATGACGTACCAAAATTGACAGATTTGACAACTTTGAGATTGTTTTAAGAGTTCATGGTTAGGGGTTGACCTATTAAATTGTACATCTCTCTGTAAATATCAACTGTAGCATCTTTGTTTGGTGTGCAATAAAGAGTACCTACTCATCGACCTATCTAATAATTAATATTTTTATAAGTATGTAGCTCACCAGGGTAATGGTTAATATTTTAGACCTACGGCTTTATTGTTTGGCTAGATCTTGTGTTTAGGGTCAAATTATGCTAGGTTTCACGATAGACACATCCGATACCTACTAAAAATCACTTTCAAAAGAATCTACAAGGGTCCGTGTAACATGGTTCCTTGAATGCTGACCGCATTTCCACGCTATATTGTTATACTAAGAGCAACGGAAGCTGAATAATATTGATTTTTTAAATTTCCGAATCTGGCAAATACATTATTATTACCTTTTGTGTTTTTTTTTTCTATTTTGCGTCAAACCGAACAAGGTTTTGTACGTAAAAGACCTCATAATTATACCCTGTAGGTTGTGTGCACCAAAAATGACTTAATATTAGAAGAATTTAAAAACTGATTACCATAAAAAAATATTTCAGAAGATAAGGCGTCTTCCTGTTTCCACCTAGATAGTTAACGTAACAAATTAGCTCATAGCTAGCCCGTTTTAAAGTATGCTCATTTATCTTGGCCGACTTAATTAAGTGCTAGGCGGCAAGTAATTATGTAAACACAATGGCTGGTTTTCCTTAGCGTTGCCAACTTGATCTATCTTCCTTGACTAGCTGCAATATTAGATAACATTGTTAATTGAGTCACTCTTTGGAATTAGATTTAGTTATTAGCGTCTACGCCTACACAAAAAAGTCCTACTACTAAGTAGATACCTACTCGTATTGGTAAAGAGTAGGTATATTTCTTTTATTCACTTTTCACTAACTTAAAATATATAGTTTTATAAAAAAACGAAAAACTGACTTCAAAATTAACTAAAAAGCGAAAAATAATATTAATAATCAGTTCTTTTTGGAGTTGGTGCCAGCCATTGAAAGTTAAAATGTGTTCATTCGCGTTCGTTTTTTTTAAGTCGGTTCAAAAGGTTTAATTATGAAATTCGCTGGAAATGGAAAAAATCATGAACCTGTTACACGTCTGCTGTTATAGGTAGGAACGTGGCATAAAAAATGATGGACAATTCTTAGGCGTCTCTGTACACTCATTCACTAATTTTATGATCCCGGTATGTCAATAGATTTCAGGCAAGTTTTTTTGTAGAAATAAAGTAGGTATGGCTGGTCTGTTTCGTTTCTTTCTCTGTGATTACCGAGATATTACAAGAAAAACCTCCGGCGCAGTTTTAGAACAGAAGTGAAAAGCAATACTTATCAGGTTTCATGGTATTAACGCTAATTGTAAGATAATAATGGGTACGTATTGTTTACATCGTAAACTTTGCTCGTTAAATAATGGTAAGTTGGTTGGCTTATTATTATTACTGTACTAGTAACAGAGCAGAGACTCTAAACTTATTGTAAGTATGCGCCATTTTGTTTTAAAGTCGCATTTTTTATTAATTTGTCTGATAGATTAGACTGAATAAACTGTATCGTAGCTGGTGTGAACATGATAGCCACAGCCCAGCATATTTTATTCATCTACTTTCCGTATAGTCATCATTCTAGTTTAGCTCAGCCACCTTTACTATCTAAGTAGATCAGATGTTAACTGAGTTACCTACATGTTTTAATTTTGCATGTAAATCCCGAGGTAACGATGCCATAGACGAACTGGGTCCCTTCAAATCTTCCCTCTGTCATTTTTTTTAACTTGAGCTATAGATAGGACAGGACAGTCTTCTTTTTAAGCAGTCTCACGTTGATAGAGCTATTCGTTATAATGCGGAAAATCTCTACAGCACACAAACAAAATGTTGATTCTATCATTTGGCTGATAGTTTATCATAACAGAATTAGCTTAAAATTACAATCCTTTCTGCTGCCATTGATTCCTTAATGATAAATGTATTTTACAAGCCAAGAAAATATATCTAAAGAGAGTCGCGTAGCGGTGCAACATGCAACAAATACTTCCAGTTTTTACAGCACATTCCACGCTGGATACGTTGTTCGGTGCTTATTAGACATTTCCTTTTTTATCCGACTGTCTCCCCGCTTGATTGATCCATTGGCACTTGCGTATAGGAGTCCTTACCTTACTTACCGAGAGCATTCGTTACGCGAACGAGCATTTGTTCGCAGAACAAACTCGAGCACGCTTTCGTGAATCAAATATTGCACGAAATAATAGGCCTTTGTTTTGCAACTTTATTATTTGTTTTATAAATATGCTTTGTAAATATGTTGTGAAGGACGGCACTTGTGAAATAAGTTAAAAGACATGAGATACCATACCACGTTGAAGGTATGGAATGTAATGGAGCGATGCGAATTAAACAAACTACCATTCGCCAACTAGGTGACAAACTAGTCGTAAATTGGAAAGGAAATCGATCTGCTAGTGCCCATGTGCAACCAGAACGAACACAAAAAATTGCGATCGCGAAATATTTTTTTGATTTGCAATAGTATGCTCATAGCGAACGCTCGCACATCGAAATGCTCGCTTACCTAAACACGAATTCTCCCGGTGAGTACCATCCTTGAAAAATTAATGCGACTTGTCGTGTCCTATTTGTCTTAGTGTAGTATAGGATGGCAGACATCTTATTTAGTAGCGGCAGAATCGTCGTTGTCAACGCTGTTGATCGACTTGCCTGGTTAAAATATATCAACAACCATTGAGGTATAATGTATTCTTCTTATTCAGAGTGCATTTGCTATTCCGGGGCTAAGGTTTAACCACTGATTTTTGTACGTTAGTACAATGGTTTAACCTTAGTCCCGGAAAAAGCAAATGCACTCTGAATAAGACAGACAGTATACGATTATTCGAATACTTAAACGAACGTGTCTCATATCATTTTATCTAAGCGCAAGCGCAATTATTTTGTTCGGTTGTGTTTATTTGTTGTGCTGAAAAGATTACAAAGTAGACTATTATCTAAGCGACAAAAGCGCAAAGATTTTATAACCTACCTACCTAACTTACTACATAATCTGTTACTACTTCTTCCTCTTTTATTTATTGGCCATACTACTTACTTACTAGGTATATTTCTTGTGAAAAAGGCTAATAAACTGCTCCGTTTTCCTTATCACCAGCCGTTAATATCACATTGTCTGTGATTCAAGCGATGGTAGGGCAAAGCTATAAGTTTGGTTGGGGTGCTATCTGTATAAGTGCCTAAAAGAGGACCTACGGTTATCAAAAAACAACATACAAATCGGTCTCTAAGAATTGAGTTCCAGTAAGTATAAAGTTTTTGTAATGATAACAACACATTTCTGACTTTACCATAGTATTAACATGCAATTGGTTAGCAAATCTCGTTTACTCGGTCTACGTTAAACGGCAATAATAACTTAACACTATGCTAACAGAATAAATGTTTTATTGTCTTTAACAAAACTGTGCAATTTGTTCAAAAGTATAACTTGCAACACTTAAATACACAAGTAAACAAGTAAATATTAGCGGTTTTCTCGTTATACGCCAAGGTATTCTTACCGTTAAATATGCACGATAACATTACGCTATCGTTTATTTAACGCAGATGAGTGAAACATTCGCTCACGTAACTAATGTAACGCTGTTAAGAGTTTAGGGGTTATCCTTACCGATAAAATAAGTGTTAGTAATTTGTATATGTATTAAAATATTAATAAGTAACTTTACCTTCGTTAGTCGGGTAAAAAATGTATAAAATAAATTTTAATAATTTTAACTACCAGCCTGATAAAACTTAGTAATTATTTATTTATTTATCTTCTGTTAACTACAGTAATTTATTTGCAATAAAGGGTATAAATCTAAACATAAAAGTTTACAGGAAATGTTTATATTTCAAAGATGATGTAAAAAACAGTACCTAATAATATAGACACATGCAAATAGCTGCTATTATACTATACCTACATACTCGTAGCTAGGACGTATCACACACATCATTACTAATTAATTCAAGACAAAGCAGCGACAAACTCTTTAAAAATTAGCACTTTATTTCAATAAATATCCGAAGACTTTAATAGCGTTGGGATCTGCCCGATGACAGTTTAGTTATAGATAATACTTTCTCTGTGGTTATAGTCTTTGCAAAGCTATCCAGTACATACGTAGTTAAATAAATGATTGATATAACTATCGAAACATTTAATCATTATAGGATTAATATTATATCAGTCAATGTCTTAACTGCGTTCGTTATGACGGTGAAGCTGTAAAGGCCTTATTTAACACAACAACAAAGGTCCTATCAAAAACAAACAATCGCATTTGTGAACATCTATTTCTTTCGTCATCCGTTTGTATTTTCCGTGACTCATTATTGGAGCGTCAGATCTTGTCAACAAAATTCGTAATTCGTAGAGACGACGAGAATAAAGGTTTTAATAATCCATCAATCAATTACTTACAATAATAACGGAGAATTTAAAAAAAAATGCTAGTTTTTTTTATTAATTTTACATAGGATCTTGCTTTTTTTTGGTAACCCTATTTCCCTCAGTACATTAACACTTTCATTTCTTCCTCCTTCTAGAGTCTAGCTCGACAGTTATATATTTGTGGTCGAACAGTGTTAACGGAAACCTATGTCCATTGGTGAAACTAAGTCGACAGTACGTCCGCAGGATATGCCTTATTAATTTGGCTAAGTCTATGTACTTCTATTCGTACGTAAGTAAACAACGTTTATGTTACATAACGATCTAATACCTACTTTATAAATATTATTATAGTTTAAAGATTATTAAACACACTTCTATACATAATGGGACTTGTCAAAACGAACTCACACGATGGATTAATATGTTTAGGTATTGGAGAGTTCTACTAGGTATCCTCCTCCTGGCTCTATTTATCAGTCACATCGGTATCAAACTGTCGTTTTGTCATCCGAATGTCACATAAGATTAAAAACGATTCATAAGATTTGATCTTACAGAAAATTATAGCTGTCACTACGAATAGTAATGCTAAGTTGTTTAAAAAAACTTATTATTCAAAATAAAGGAGCGTGCATATGGTTGGGTACCTACTTGGGTGCTATTCAATTCAATCAATCCTGCGGTATATCAACAAAAATACTATAAACAATAATATAGCTTTACGCTGGGACTTCACCTGCGTAACGCTAAACCAAAAGTAAAGATATTTTGTTTGGCTAGGTTTTAAAAAATATATTTAAAATAGGTGTACTGTTAACATAACCATAGCTTAAAGAATTAACCTAGTTATCGCAAACGATAAACTCATCTTCCACTACCTTCATCCCATCACGCATTCGGTCGACTTTATTACCATCGCGGTGATCATGCCGTAGACCGACCTTTGTCGTGACATTTGCTGCGTGCTGCGTACGAAATGTCAGATCCGTGCGCTCGCGCCGCTTCCACTAACGGGCATTACTAAAAACGTACGTCAAATGCGTATACCGTGGGATTTTGGAGTCTTCTTCTTTTAAGATATCGTATACGAGGAAGATATATGTTACGTAAACATTTCGGTTTCTCTAAACAAAACTTTGTCATAAGTCACGAAGTCTTTTTGAAAAAGTTTGTACTGTTTCTGTAGTAGTAATTTATTTTAAAAGGTCAGATATGAAGAAGTTTCAATTCATTTAATGAATGTCTTGTCTGCTGTCCGAGACCTTAAATATCGTCACTATATACACTATACTTTAGTTGTCAAAAAGAATATGCAGTTTATTATACGAAATATGACCTTGTCAATGTTTGACGCTGCACCACAAGGTCGTCCATAAACCACTCAATATAACCTACTATTTATATGTGGGCAATGTGGGTGAGTTTTTCAGGTCAGTGGCTAATACTGCTATAATTGGCGGATTTGTTGGCAACCAGCATTCGACTTAACGAGAGTCATCAATAATAGAAACCGGGAGTAAGTGGTTAACACGCTGACCGAGAGGATATCGGCGGTCATTAAATGGTGACCCATCCGCGATATGTGGCACTTTTCTAACGATTAGGAAGAAACACTTTTCTTATGCTTAGGCTAAAAGAAAAAGCAGATCTTGGGCCTGTTTTGCAATTTAAACCACTTTCATAATATCATTTTAGTAGGTAGGTACTTATAAAATGATTTCGACATAGCTACACTAATAAAAAAATATATTAATTATGTATTCTTACTGTTAATTAGCCTATCAAATACTAAGTAGTTTTAATATGTGAGTTCAATTAGGGTATAAAAAAATTGAGACGTGTAAAAGCGCTTAGTTTAGGCCTATATCAAAAAATTAATTGGTTTTATTCGTTTTAATTTGATTGGATTGGACCTTATTAATTTATTTAAAACGCCAATGTCCCACCCGACGATTGGTTATTCGTAATTTAATATATGTACTGAATGTACCGTTCCTTTCAAATACCAAATCGGATACGCATTCGTGTGCTATAAGATCGGTGTTCAATTAAAGGTGTGTATAATGCGGCTATGTAAATACATCTCACGCAGAATTCGTTGCGCTCGGTGGATGGGTAAATTGTGGCGATGAGAAGTGCGGACATAGGAACGGAGCGTAGCGGGTATGAATGCGTTCTACGTAGCAATGCGACTAATGCACTAGGGTAGCTAGCAGAGCAAATAAAATGAGCACAGTGGCTACAGCCTGTAGCACAGACCATAGTTTTAACATAGAGAAAAAAATATAATTAAGGAGGAGTAGTGGTAAGAAGACTATATCGCATAGTAGAAAGAGATTGCTATATAAGCAAAGCAGCTAGTCTACAGCATTGTGGCATAGCATTGCAGACCGGAAAGCGTAGTGAAACGTCCATTTAAAATGTATCGTAGCAACAAGATGACCAGTTAAATATGTTCAAACTGTTTTATTCTATCTTTAATCTCGATAGAAAAACAAATAATGTTAACAATAAATTTCTAAAATCTTTCTGAAATACATTTTTACTTTCTCTTGTTTTAGGGCAAATCAGTGATCCGCCCGATAGCGTTCAAGCCGCTCGGCGGGCGACTATCAGCTGGAGGCGAGCGGTATGGCTCCACGCCTGTGCTGGCCAGCAGGCCACCCTCACACATGACTCTTTATGGCAGTAAGTGTTCATAATAATAAATTATTTAAAATATATTTTACAACATCTTAAACAGTGCTCGAACTCTTAAGGTAAGTAGCTAAAGCACGTGTGATATAGAAATCAGACATAAGACGATACCACAACATGCAATATAAAAAGCTAATAAAACGTAGATTTTTGAGTACAAAACAAAGTAATACAAAGTTACTCTGTTTTAAATTCCGGATATGTTATTGAAGCTATAGTGCACAAAAAAGCACAACAATAATTTATTTAAAAGTAATTCTTCAAGCTCAACACTATATCGAGCTTGTAATGTGGGTGGCGTAACCATAAATGTAAACATTCGTGCTCATCACACAGACATGCCCCGTGCAGGATTTAAACTTGTGTCTGCTGGCTTCTTATTCAGAAATACTTACCGCTTAACCAGACGGCTGTTAAGTTATTGTGGTTAACCAACCTTTGCCTCGTAGTCAGTTTATTTTTAAGATGTTGTTAATATCTGAAATGATATCTTCACATATTCAGGTTCATCAGACGTTCGGGAAGCGAGATGGTGCGGCTCACCGCAGCCCGCGTCGCTCTCCGCTCTGCCACCCGCTTCGCTCTCCACCCCGCTACACCAGCGACATCATTCTGCTATAGTGTAAGTAGCATATAATCTCTAAAATAAATTTTACGAACCTCGCATAAGATGTTTTTAAAAATCTTTTTTTAAGTAAATCTCTTTACGTCCGCCACTAATCTGCTAAAGCGTAAGAAACATGACCTCAACCTAACGCGGGTGTGTGCTCGTTACCTAATGCCACTAAACATTTTTATAGTTTCATACGTATATGGTTATGTAGGCTAAAGAAATTATATTTATTACATTCTAAGGTATTTTTTATAATTTCGAAATCTTACAATCATAGCAATTCATTTACATGATTTTAAAATTTATCTTATTTAGAGGCCAGCACTAAAATGAAAGTAATATCAGACTTGCCACATCTAGCTAAGACTATGGTCGAGTGTCTAGAAAAGGACCAAGGTGCTTGCAAATTTTTTATCGAAGCGTGAGATCAATAAAAAGGGCATAGGATAGAACTAATAAAATAGAGACAAAACAAAAAGCGATAAGTTGCAATAATTTTGAAACGGTTGCATGGTTAAAAAAGTTTTTGAGCGCTTTATAGGTACACATTGTTAGTATATAATCCTTTTTATTTCTTCGCTTTCATTAAAATAGTCGTACATAGTTTCTTTCAATTCAGTTATATAGCCAAAAATTAACAACTCTTTCCATCCCAGTGGTATATGCTTTAATAAAAACTGCATCGCAAGTGTCGTTGACTCGTCAGCGAGGCGAGGCAGTAAGCTGTGTAATTGTAATTAGAGCTATTAGCGATAGTGGGGCTGCGCGTCCCGCCTTGCGCAGCTCTTGAATGAGTAGAGGGAATGTGGCTCTAGGCAGCCAAAATGGCGCTTTTTGTAAAAAAAAGTTTTTTTATTTTGACTCGCATGTGCGTAAAATGGTTAAATCTCTAAAACTAAAAAGTGAATCTGTAATCTCAAAGTACCTAAGTACATAGATACATATTCTAATATTTATGAACATAAAAAATGCAGACAAAAAATTTATTTACGGCAATCATTGCTTGCTTTACTTAAATGTATTCAATTGTCTTTTTTGAAGGGTTTGTCAGTGTTCTAACCATTACATTTGTAGTTTTTTCTTTCATTTGTAAAAATACGTGCAAAAATTTGCTATGTCTCTCAAAGAAAGTTGAAATTAAAATATGCCGACTTTATTATGTTTTTATAATCATCTTCATTACTGATAGTAATAGAGTATATTTGTTACGCTCTTATAACTTTTGTATTTAATTTAAATTATAGGACATTCATATACGTCTACGGTTGCGCAAGATCTACATGAACTAATGATGTCAATTAGCACAGCCATTAGTTTTGTGTAAATGAGCTCCTTAAATTTCGTTACTCCTAATTTTGATGTGGACAAATGATCAACGTGTGATTCAAATTATTTTTAGCAATTTGAGTCTATGTTTATTTTTATACTTCTATATTTGCTACTCATGACTTAACAAAAATGTCAACCACTGCAAACAACAATAATTACAAAATATGGGCATCAAATAATTAAACAAACATTCAAAATTCAACAACAAACAAACAATCACCTGTTTTTACAAACCAACATACAAATACAATCACGCACGCAGCTGCATAGTAGCGGCGGCACGCGCCACTCGGTAGCACACGCCGCGCGGTGTCCGCACCGATCGGCTGCGATCCGCGAGTGAGCATACTCCTTATCAGTAAATAGGTCGATTTGACATATCGAGTGGATTCCTTTTTCAAAATCAAGGTGATACTTTTTTCTTTGTTTTTTATTTTAGTTTTTGTCGAACTCCGGCCAGGATTGCTCGGATTTTAAAAATCAATGTTTAGTACGCACTACTACGAGTACCTACACGCAGTAATTGTGTTGTGAATCTTGAATTGTGATAAAAATGCTAATGTGAGTTAATTTAATGCGTCCGTTATGATCGTGCGTCCGTCCGCGTCAGCCTGAATACGTGAGTTTGTCTTTTGTTTTTATTTACATATTGAACCGCATTTTACGCGGTATTTTGGGCTGATTTATATTGTGGACGGCGCGGTAAGTACTTACCCAAAACATAACTTTAAATATTATTTTTATTTCGACGTAAGTGTAAGGTAAATGTAAACAATGCAAAAAGTATTTAGAATGACCGTGACCTAAAAATTAAACTGGCTAATATTATTCAAGAAGTTCCTTTTTTGTGAATGAATTTCATTACTTAATAAAAAAAGTCCAAACTGTTGAAGAAAGTAATGTCCTTAATTTTTTAATGATTACGCTAGGAATAATATACCAACTTCTTTTACAAAGGAACACCGATACCGCTAACGATAGCGAATATTATTATCAAAACACAAATGGTATCCATTTCAAGGGGCTTTAGTCATCGCACTGTTTCCGTCCATATCAGCGCACATGCAATTGCGTTTCCTTTATTTATCTTTTGTTTTGCAACAATTACATCAGTACTTATAACTTTTCTGTAGTTTGCACTTTGCACCTTCTATTTTGGCAACCCTAGAAAAGTGATATTCAAACACTATACACTACATCTACCTACTACTTTCTGCGCATCGATTTTCCCGACGTTTCAACCTAGTTGCATAGGCAGTGGTAGTTATTAATGTAATACTCATGTGGTAGTCTAACAATGCAACAAGTAGTTTTAAACGCGATATTAAAATTTAATGGCGAATTAAAGAGGCAACCCTATAAAATATGTATAAGTAAAAATTGCTAATCGTTTTTAAAACCAAAGCCAACTCCCTAAGGATATATGAGTGATGTGTGTCATGGCAACCTTTGCTATGGCAAAATAGCTTAGTGGCAACCATTTTGGTATCATATCACAGTATTGCTCTTAATTACTGATTGTATGTAGTTTCTATTATTTGTGATATGAGCCAAATAAATACTTTTTCTTTCTTTCTTTCTGATCAACTATGAGTCATCCTGAACAATGAAACTGTCTTTGTTGTTTGGTTCATTACGGAAACAGACAAAACGAATTAACAAACACTACTATTTGACGACTCAATAGTCGTATTGGGGTGGTAGTGATTCACTTTGCACCGTTTATTACCGCTTCATCCCAACTTTTTTCTAACGGACTTAATTCTGGGAGGTTCCCTTAGCAAACAAAAACGGACGGACGAAGGGATGTTATTGACTAACCTCGAGAGCAAACGTCAACGCAGATATTTTTTAATAAAACTGTAATTGTAGATAAGTATTTAACTTGCCACCGCTTCAAAGATAAAAAAAGGTTCCTGAAAGTCAAAGAAAAAAAAAGTTAGCTACTCTATCCTGTCCCACGTCTCATAATCTCATGTAGTGCTGTTTATCAAAGTCTGGAATGACATCGTTTCGACAATTTTTTACAACGCTACAAATAAAATAAATAAATTGTACCATCAGTTTTATTAATTATTGATAATTATTATCTATTTCTAGCCACAAACTAAACATAACTTAGAGCCCTTATTCATAATTACACTTTAGAATCAGCCCTGTGCTCTACTGTCACTTCCTCTATCAAGTTTTGCAACTTGATTTCAATTCAACTCGTTGCCGCTTTAAGGATGCATTAGGTCTAGTTTCTTTCTTAGTGCTATGTCGCAACGGCAGAGTCCTAGGTTTTATTGGTAGGATGTGGCTACAAGTTAACTGCTCTACATATGCAGTGCAAATAAAATATGTAGTAACATTTAGGATGTATTATGGTGTGTTGGCGTCAGATATCCACATTCGTTGATGTTGATTTCTAACAACTATATTGGCATCTGGTTACATTCTTATTCTTAAAACTTACGAGAGCTATTCGACTCACCTAATTTGCGTTGGTTCATCTCACGGGCCGGGTCGAAGGACAAAAAATTAATTATTCTTAATTGGCTCCAATTTGGAAGTACTCGAATCCTCCCCTGGAATATACATTGTCTGTGGTACTTATCCCGAAATACCTCCTATATACCTATAAATATACCTATATTATAAGTAATATGCCAGATTTATAAAAAAAAATATCAAAAAAATATTGTTATGAAAATAACACGCACGTTTTTGCTTCAATTGTCTACGCATTTACCATAATACCGACTACGTCCTTCAAGCGATGACTTCGCTTCATAGTTCATACACGCAACGATCGTTTTAACGTGACGAGAATTTTCCAATTAAGACAATTGTCCACTTATGTCCAACGAACAGAACATGTGTTTTTGTCCAATGCGACTGCAATTACAAGTTTTAGTCGTAAATAGATCGAAAACTAACGATCGAGCGCACGAACGTGACTTTTTGTGTCTTATGTTTTTGCTGTAAAACGGTGATCATTCACTTCGTGTGATTTAATAATGATAGGGTACTTGAGTAACAAGCTAGGAGCTTCGGACTCGTAAGTTTTCTTGTTACAGAGAGGTTATTCCCCTGAAGCGGAAAGGGTTTGTTTCAGTTCCCATCATCATCTCAGCCTAATGCAGTCCACCGCTGGACATAAGCCACCCGTAAGAGCGCCAAAGAGCGCGATCTTCCGCTTCTTTCATCCATTCACTGCCGGCCATTTTTTTAAGATTGTCGGTCCATCGAGCTGGGGGGGGGGGGGGGGGGGGTTCCTACACTACTGTTACTGTTTACTCCACCTTTCATTGGTTCTGTAACAGATGTGGCCAGCCCACTGCCACTTAAGCTTGCTACATTTTCGGACTATGTCCGTTTCAGTTCCCGGTTGGGGTCAGTTATGAAAATGTTTGTTATATGAATTGGCTCGGATCTGTGTATGCTGGGGCAGACGCAAGTCCGACTCCAATTTATCCGGATTTCAATAAATGCTGTTTTTTCATTCAAGATGGACTAAAGGTTAAAGGAAGCCGTTGTATGCAGGCCGATTCCAACTGGTCAATTTTCTCAAGTAGTTGACTTCATGTCTCATAAACTTACGCATCTTTTTTTTGTTTTCAATTTAATTCAATTCTTTACTCACAAATCTCTATCATGACGTGTGGTTTCTAATTAATGTGGCGTAGTAGTTTATAATTATATTTATCTCATATCTTCATCATGTAGGCGCTAGGCACTGAGCTACCAATTATCACGAGATCAGTTCGGCCAGCCTTCGCGAGAGATCGCCACAATAGGATGTTGCGTAGAGATGAGCCAGGAACCACGCGTCGGCGCACGCGCAGAGATCTTTTACATTCAAGCTGGCTAATGGACAAAACGATACATCTCTATTAACGGAACATATAATGTTTTTGGAATATTTCAATGATGCAAACAGCCCAGAGCCAGTCGCTGAGTCGTTCTATAGGGGAGGCCTATGTACAGCAGTACCAACCCAAGTAGGCCCAAGCGGACCCCAAGTAGGCCGACTCAGGGCGAACATGCATAGGTGGGGTTACAGCTTGGAGGGTGCATGTCTATGTGGTATTTCCCCCCAGACAATGGCACATCTTCTATCAATCCCTGCGTGTCCCTGCACATGCTAGGATCTTTACAAGGCCACCGATAGTGCCATATCAGTGGCTGAGTTTTAGTCCTCACTTAAAATTATAAAAGCCTGAGTCGACACGCAAAGAAGAAGAATCAGTGAACTTCTTAAGGCTCGTTGTAAGGGAAGGCATATGTCTATCTGTGGACTTCTAAAGGTAAAGATGATGATGAAAATGCTTTGGAAGCTTAATGTCGTCAACAATATTAGTAATGAATCTAGCACAACATAAAGGTTGATGCAGCAACAGCGAGGTCCTACGTTTAATACTTAGTACCTAGTTAGAATGTAAACTATTAGGAACTGTCATAACTACTTTATAGTTATGGTTTGATACTAAGGGCCTGTTTCACAATCGCTGAGTAAAGTTCTAAGTAAGCTAATCCGTTCAGTGAAAAATAGGGATGTTGTCAATTTTTGGAAAAGCGTTTAATACCAAGCAAGAGTGCCCTGTCAACGTCAAATTCAACATCACTATTTGTTTACTAAGCAGATAAATTCGAAAAGGCTTATTTAGAACTTTACCTAGCAATTGTGGAACAACAAGCCCTTAATAATCTACCAATACAATATAACAATACCCAACTATAAATTGACTTTTCCTTCGTAATAAAAACCTTCAAACCTCAATTAGAAAATTGAAAGCGAGCTCGCGATTATCCAGAACTATTAACAAATGAAACATTAGCATTAGAATTACTCACACTGATTATCCTTTACACAGACTTCCAGTAAACTAATTATTACAACCTCAATGCTATCGTCACGGTATATTATCAAGGTTCAATTTGTTAAAGGCACTTGTACACTGGACAATGGAGTATAGTATACACAATGGATGGATAGTATACATGTGCTAATTTTGATAAATTCGATTAATTTAATTTCTTCTGTGCGTTACTTAAATGCATTGTCGAATGTGCAACAAAATGAAATAGGTTCGCCAGTTCTTTTCATGGAGAATTTTTTCGATCTGGCCTAAGCGGTGAAAATGTACGGATACAGGCTATCGACGCCTACAATTCACATAAAATTAACATTTCACAAATATGAATCAAAAGAGTATTTACCCTAGCAGTGTTGTTTTCATGTCAAAGTCTATAGTACAGAAAAAAAAACAAGAAGTAATACCATTTTACGCGCTATCTGCTTTTTTAAGCTAAAGTGCTTAGTTTTTTTTCTTTTTCTTCCTTAGGACTATTTTTTTTTTAATCAAAAATTGTAAATTGGCGAAATGTTTACTACAACGTGATGTTCTTACCGATCTATAGTCGGCTTTTTCCGAATTTATTAGATCTTAGAGTAGCCCCGTCATTGAACAGGCGATTTAGTCATTTTACAGAGACTATGTTACACTTGAAATTGATGACAGAAGAGGTGTTGAAGATGATATCAGCGATTGCTTAATCATTTAAGCAATCGCTGATTCTAAATAATTAATCGACTGTGCAAGGCCTCTAATTTTTAAATAATGGTACCCAATTCCGACATTACTCGAAACTCTAGACCGTAACGACTACCTACTTTCGAACGTAAGACACAGTTTATCGCTTTTTGGCGTTTATTCTGAGCATGTGGGTTAAGTTTTTATGATCGTTATATAATTTATTTTGAAATATTCATTATTTTTTGCTTGTAATATAAAATGATACATCGTCCGTTGTTCCATATCTTCAAACAATAAGAAAAATCTTCTTAAGGAATAAGTATATTAATTAAATAAAATTAGCATTTTTTTTTAAAGTTTGATTATTTTAGCTTACAAAATCGGTAAAATGCCAAATCTTCGTCATGCCTATTTGTGAATGTATTTTTTTGCAACTACACATTTTTTTTCTAATAAAAAAAGTTTAATAAAAAACTAAAAACCGACTTCAAAATGAAACTAAAAAGCGAAAAATAATATTGACTAAAACATACCTAATCAGTTCTTTTTGGAGTCGGTGCCAGCCATCGAGAGTTAAAATGTGTCCATTCGCACCGACTCCAAAAAGAACTGATTAGGTATGTTTTAGTCAATATTATTTTTCGCTTTTTAGTTTCATTTTGAAGTCGGTTTTTAGTTTTTTATTAAACTTTTTTTATTTTACAATTTTAAGTGTTAAGTCCTCTATTTTTTCCCTCCTAACTTCGCCAAAAATTACTTTAAGCAAAGTAACCTTAACTAATATTGGTCCTCTATGGACCCCCCATCCAATGGTATGATAAAAATAAGGTGTTATATAGGGTCAATTTTTCGACGAAAATTTTTAAGTCTCAAGAAAAGGGTTTACCTACACTCCAACCAGAACGGCGGCTATTTTGGTGTCGTAACCATAGGATAAGGTCTCGCGTTAAATAACAGGTTAAATTAAGAAAGGAACTTTCAAATTTTTTTTCGTTACTGGGTGTGCGGGTACGCCCCCAGTAAATAAAAATTGGCGGTCTGGTAGTTCTGGTACCTCAAAAGCTCCACGTCTGCTCAACAAACTACGAAATACGTTCTGTCGACAAATTGCAGTATTATCTTCTAACTCCTATCCGTTAAGGAGTTCTGTGGCTTCCATCATCAGGTCAGCAACATGACATGATGATTACCAGACCCAAAAATCAGCATCGAGTCAGGAAATATATGCAAAACATTATGGGTGCCTATAAAAATTGAGGGTTGCCCTCGATTTCCCAGGGATCCCATTATCAGAATCTGACTTGGTGGAAATGGGACCACCTCGGGAGTATACCCTTTCAAACTAAAAAATAAATTTTGAAATCGGTCCATAATTGACGGCGTAAACGCGTAACATACATACAAAAAAAAAAAAAAAAAACAAAACAACTACAACATTCAGACGAATTGAGAACCTCCTCCTTTTTTTTGAAGTCGGTTAAAAAGAGAAAAAACTGTTTGATAATTAAGCAGTAATTAGTAATTACCATAATGCCTTTTATGATTTGCTTCATTAAGTAATTAACTTCAACCCAATTTTATTTTTGCGTACCAAATAATCGTTTCACTTGATTGTCATTATCATTTATTTACAACTAGTATGAAAGTATTAATCTTTTATGATGGTAATTATTTGAATTAAATACATGCTTATTGATCTTTTTAATTGATAATATCAAAGAAATTATTCATAAATGACAGAAATCTGAAAGCTTAAACGATTTCTATAAAGATAATGAATATTCTCACATGTTATTAATAATCATAACTATGAATTATTTTTTGATTACAGCCTTCCATTAAATCATTCTTTCGCGCCATTACATTGATTTTATTTGCCGTTAGTACTGTGCAATGCAAGTACAAACTAAAAAAACATATTACTTATAGTTGAACTGGACGTAGTGGTAAAGTACCTACTGAAGAGTTGAGAGATTGTATTTATTTTCCTATTTTAAAATACCTAAGAAAGAAATAATTTCTACTTTGCAACTCAATACAGAGAACTGATAATAGTAAAATCAAACAAATAAAAACCGAATAAACATACCTACTTACCTTATTATTTTTTTGGAGATTAAATGTTTTTATGTGCATCGACAAGCCTTTTTCTTAAAAAACATAACATTGGAAAATAGCTTTGTAGTCGTTTTAACAAGGTCTCTGAGGAGACCAGGGCCATAACCATGAACTCATAAACAATCTCAAAGTTGTCAAATCTGTCAATTTTGGTACGTCATTTCATACAAATTTGTGATTGTTTTAACAGTTCATGGTTAGGGCCCAGGGCGGTAACCACGAACTCTTAAAACAATCTAAAATCTGTCAAACATTATCATTTCTGTCAAATTTTGTATGAAATGACGTACCAAAATTGACAGATATGACAACTTTGAGATTGTTTTAAGAGTTCATGGTTATGGCCCTGTAATATAGGTTTGAAGATTGCAAAAGAATTCCAGTTCTTTTGATCTGATATTTGATGAAGCACCCCAGTTATAATCCAGCATAAATTTCTTTGTTTAAATTGAGCATTGAATAAAATATGCCACAGAGCAATAAGAATTTAGAAATACAAATAGAAAATAATGTAAGACATAAATAAAGATAAATACATAACAAAATAATATTTGTCTTTTGTCGACCTCGAATTTCTAAGCATTAAACATAACGAACATAAACGGATCGTTTCATCTCCATACCCATCTAGCGTACTAATACCTAGTGGTTGTCTCACGCGTCACGCTCCGGCGCCGGTGCAAGACGGCCCGCCGACCGAGACGCTCATACAGGGTTACCGTTTCTTTACATATTTCTTGCATCTTGCCCTGATTATCAAGACTGTTTTAGAGTTATTATATCTGTTACAATAGAAAGAGGACTTTGCTTTCAAATTCTCTTTTAAATTTCCTGTGATAAAAATTACTGTCTATATTTTGTGTTAGTATTTATAAGGTGCTTAAGCCAGTTTAAGGTATTTATTTTTTCTCGGTGATAAAAATTAGATATCTGTAGCGAAATTACATCTCGCAACATCGTCAGTATGGCCCATTTGATTACTTTTTTTACCGCATAGTATTCTTTAGCAACCTTTGATCATCTGTTTAAGAATTTGTAACATTTTGATTTTAATAAGAAACCTGAAAAAACACTACTTATTTTCCTACGTTAATAAACGTGGTCAGTCAACCGTTCTAACCTTTTAATCACACAATAATTAATACTTGTTCTTAACTTTACGACCTAGGATAGACAACTTATCTGGGAAAACCTAAGGGTAAAACGGGACCCTATTACTAAGACCCCGCTGCCCGTGCCTGTTTGTCCTTCTGTCACCAGGCTGTATCTCATGGACCGTGATAGTTTGACAGTTGCAATTTTCACAGACGGTTATATTTCGGTTGCCGTTATAACAACAAATACTAATAAGGGGCCGTTCAAGTATTACGTAAGCAGATTTACTACAATTATTTACCCCCCCTTCCCCCTTGTCAGCAAAAGTAATTAAAACTCTTACCCCCCCCCCCCCCCCATCCATGGTAACGTAAACATTATTATACATTTTTCTTCTTTAAATGTATTTTTTTTAATTGATTCATGAGCAGCTGATATCATTCTAGAAATGAGAAAAAAGGGCTAACACGGTATTCAATATAAGAGTAAGGTACAAATATTATAATTGTTGCTTTTTTTTTAAATAATAATATTTTATAAAATTATATTTTTGTATTAGTGACCGTAGCGCCCTTTTAAACCATTAAGCCTGCATCAGGTAGCAGCGTAAGTTGTAATTACGCTTTATATTGTTTGTCCGTGTAATAAAGTTTAAAAAATAAAAAAACACGTCAAATCATCAATTGTACCGAAACGAAACAATAAATTGACGGAAAAAAATTACACAAGTCAGCAGCGCGCAGTAATTCCCCTACTCGCTTCTAAGCGAGTAACGTGTTCATTTATTTGTGGGAATCCCCGAAAATGCCATATATGAGTAAATATTCCTCGTTTGGCAGTCGGTTAAAAAGTATAGTTAATTTCTTTTTACGCGACTGATGCTGACGTAATCACCATCTAGACTCCCCCACCCCCCATGTCATCAAAAATAAGCAAAGCAGTGACCCCCCCGCCCCCCTATAGTGCTTACGTAATACTTGAACGGTCCCTAACCAGCATAAAAATATATTTAAGGGTGCTCCCGTACAACAAACGTGTTTTTTTTTTGCTCTGTTTTATAGATCTGTAATGGTTCGAAACCCTTCGTGCGCGAGACCAACTCACACTTGGCCGGTTTATTCTACCGAATTCCTATGGACAAGTACTACTAATAAAATATTATTTTACAAATAATTTAACCGAATTTGACTAATTAGTGGTAAACAATCTAACTGTCAAGTTTATAAGTACACGAAAAAAACCGACTAAAATTTCTAATTATGACAATGTTGTCATAATTAGAAATTCTAGTCGGTTTTTTCGTGGTACGGTACGGGACCTGGCCAGGTCCCGTACCCCGTAGGGTCTTTCCATTTGATGAAACTCGTATTATACTTTTTGTAAATTGTTCATGAAAAGTTTTGTTACGTTAACACTTAGGGACTCGCACCTTAATTTGTAACACAAAACTCGCTACCGGGTACAGCGGACCCACTACAATATCACGTGTTTATTTCAAAACTGCTCAATTAAAGTGGTTGGTATATTTTAAAATCGTTATAAAGGTTCAAAATAAAATCATAAATTTAATAACAAAACGAATATTTATTGTTTTAACTCAATCATTAATCCGTACAAAAATAGAAGGAATTTCGGCTCATTTTTATGACTAAACTTAGACTAATAGTTAAACATTTTGTAACTATCTATTTAAAACAAAATCTTCTAATCTTTATTATACTACTAAACCGTATCTACTAAGACAAAATAACAATAAGAGATTAATCATCATAGGAACAAGCAAAATCAAATTTGAAAATCCACAAATTTTAGATTATTATCTTCGTGGGTATAAAATCACTTTTCAACATAGTTTTACATTTTTCTACATCAAACTAAGCTATAAAAATTTGCACAAATCTGTTTCATGTGTTCTCCACAAATTGGTGTATTACATGTTGCGCAAGAAACCTTGGTTTTCCTATCATTCTTCCAGTTACATAGACCGCAACGCACTTTTCGTCCACTGGTTGGTAAGAGTGCGGAGGATGCTGCAGATGGTCCCATTTCTGGTATTATGTTTTTGATACGGGTTTTGATGTGCTGTGGAATATTAGTGATAGAAAATCTGACACGAAAATAAGGTTCAATCAAAGAAATAGCCAACGTTTTGGTAAAAAAGTAAACAAACGGAAATAACAAAATGGGAAAAATCACTTACGTATTTAGTCGCTACCGGGTCCAGCGGACCCATACGCACCTTTCACGTCCGTAGCACTCACACGCAGCACGCTAACTGATGGCTCAGACCGCCATCTACCGCGCCACACTATGGTCGAAAGGTACTAAAAGCGACAACGTTGCAAACTTCGTGTTTTTTAAGTTGTTCGACAAAATACAAGGGACTGGGTCTACCAGACCCATTAGCGAGTCCGTAAGTGTTAATTTTGAACATAATCGTTGTAGTAGATTGACGTGTTTAATACCGTGCAATAGAAAGGTCCATGAAAAAAACAACCATAGTTTATGGCAAAAGGTCAGACTTAATTATATTTTTTTGTAATCTTCTTGATCGTTGGATGGTAGCTTGCTGCAATAATCACCCTACGTTGCTTGCTTATTGGAACTAGTTCTACCTACTGTTGTTACATTTAATTTAGTACTTTCCTACTAAATAAACGATTGATATTTCTATTATGATTTGTAATTATTACAATCAAATGGTTACTTAAGACAGTAAAATGCTCTAACTTAAAAACACGCATGATATTAACTATTTATATATTTTATATACCTGGTTAGCTTTAGTATTTAGATTTAGTCAATCTAAATACTAAAGCAGTCAAATGTATTCATGGTACAAATGTTATTATTCTTACGAAAAAAAAATGTATTAGAAAAAATCTACAACTAAAATGTGAAAAAAAATTGAAACAATCCATTCATTATCATCAAGGTAAAACGTTTGTATAGCTACTGATTTTATCATGATTCTGCTGATGTTGATCCCTCAGTAAAAGATTTCCGTATTGATTTTCGTTAATTTATTTTCTGAATTCACCTGTTCCGGTAATCGAACCCTGAACCCTTTGCAGTAACCTGTCAGGCCAAGGTCAATAGACACAATAAAAATCTATTATTCGCGGCCACCGGTGGGTAATTGAAGCTTGATAGGTTAAATTAAATATGAATTACTACACTACTACGCCAATCGGGTACTTTATCATTAATGGACTAGAATCGATGGACGTGGGTTCGGATCCCACCTGAGGCGTGCGATTTCTTTTTTTCAAGTATTAAAATACTTAGCATGGTTATTCTAAAAACAAAAAAAAAATATCATTAATGTTTCATATTTGTTTAATCAAACTAGAAAAAAATCTTTTTTGGTTTATTACACCGCGTATTTCATTGAATAAAAATACTATAAAATACGTAATTTAATACGACGTCGATAATTGCGGAACTTGTAAGTTAAAGTGCAATTGGACACCTACTTTCCGAAATTAGGTATCCAAAGGGGCCGACAGTAAACAAACCAATAAAGTCACTGAAACCTCTTACCGTTTCGCCACATTATAGCAAGTTGCAGAAAGCTCACCCTTTGTCACATGGTATTCTACCTACCACATTGACATGTGGGGATATGATTCTTGGCCTAGGTCAATACATACATACATACATAATTTTAATTATTGCTTTTATTACTAATTAATATTATAATTGGCTTAAGTATTGGGTCTACTGTGCAGTGAATTCAAGCTTCCCAAGGATTTTTATAAGCTATGTCTTATCGATGTGCAATTATGTGACATTCGTCCGTTAACAACGGCGGATGTCTACATATTTCGATACGAATGATGATGAGACCAGGAGGTGGATAGTAAATCTCTTCAATCTTCTCTACTGAATAAAATTCTCGTGTCACAGTGTTTGTAACAAAACTCCTCTGAAACAGCTTGACCGTATCTTATGAAATTTTGTTTGTATATTCATTAGGTCTGAGAATAGGGCGTAAACTATTTTTCATACCCCTAAGATAATAAGATGATAAGAGTGGAACACACACATTTTTTTTGTCATACATTTATCGGCATTAAAATTCACCCTTTTACCACCAAGTCCTAGTTTTTAATAGCAATATTAGTACTTTTATAATTATTTTAAATGGCAAAATAACGTTTGTTGGTTCAGCTAGTACTAGTAGTAAATAAAATTTTAGAATTCGGACTGATTTGGTTCGTCTGCGTGATATAAGTATACTAATATTGGCTTTAGGTTTTACTTATTTTAGAAGCGTGCTTACTGTGTCTAATATAAGTATTGCTAATTTACAATTTAATTCTTATACCCGTTTTAGCAATCTACCACTAACGTCATAAAACGTCGGATTCTGCGATATAAGCCGATACGTTGTCAACTTAATCGCTTTTATGAGGATGTATGCTTTTCTGTTTAATTTCTGATGATAACTGCTTAAATTAATTAACATCGCCACTTAAACTAATGATTTTTATTTTTAGTTTTTTACACTTATTCGTGAAGTTGTTTTGTGACACTTTTTGTATGGCTAACAGTAAATTTTATAAGTCTATATCGGTATTGTTTATTCCAAATAGAAATTTAATTAAAAATGCTGTTGTTGAACATTCTGATATACAAGCGATAATAAAATACGAGTTCAAACATGTTTAAGACGGACTAAAACGAAAACTATTCATAAAAAAATAAAACTCTTTTTTTCACTCGTTTCGAATCCATCTTAGCTAGTGTTTGACAATGAATAGCCGGTTTATTTATTTAAATTATTTTATTTCTTTGGTTGAGTGATTAAAGGTATAAAATGCTAGCAATTCGCAGTCAGCTAAAGCCAAAGAAGTACAAATAGGAAGAGAATAAATATAAAAAAATACGTTTACGCTAGATAACACTCATTTCAAAGTGTCATGTTCTCGAACTTCCAAACTTGATCCAAATTAGAAATTATCCTTTTTTGAATTGACTGACACTATGAATCTGATTGAATTGACTGGTTTTTTTAATTGAATAATACTTCTGTGCATATTTATTTAGGTATATTATATTGATATGTAATGTTTAGTTTAAATAATAAGTTGTCTTGAATATTCGATGTTTTACTCCATGTACATGCTCTGCAATAAACTTCATTATATGGGCAATTTATCAAAGTTATTTACTGGTAGAGAATGCTGTATAGCATTAAGTCCGCCAATTGGACTCACATGTGCAATAAAGTTTAAATAAATAAATAGTAGACTATGTGTAAATACGTTCGTGTTCCAGTCACGGAGCCGAAACTGTGCCAGTATAGCTGTCAGTCTGTCACCAATCTCACTAGTATGATGACAGCAACTGGCTCTATTATAAATTCATTAACCACGTAAATGTATTTTTACTTTGCTTTTATTTTTACAAAGTAGAACATAATCATCAGACACTCACTTAACAAATAAACATTCTATTTAGGGTTTCAAAAATATTTTTTTTCAGTTTACTAGCAGTTGGCCGCGAATTCGCTCGCGGGGTCTTTAGTTTATTCAATTAATCTCACATGAACATTTAATATTCTATATCTGTGCAAAATTTCATCCAAATCCGTTCACGAGTTTTTGCGTTAAAGAGTAATAAACATCCATATTCACAAACATTCGCATTTGATTGAAACATAACTGCTACAAATTATGGCCCTGCGTGATTTTCGGGCGTGAAGTATTGCGGAATTACAAATATTTCACCCACGTTGAAGGTTCGAACGATAAAGCACACACGAAAATTTAGGTATTTTAATGTATTACGGCAGCTTTGTATTACTTCCGCTCAATATTTGCAGTTTGCGGAACTCCTTACGGTGGCTCAGCGGGGTAGTTAACTCTTGTTTTATTATTGGTTTACTGTTCGGCCATGATGTTGTTTTCCTAACATCGTTTGGGGCAAAACCTTACCTGCCTGTGGTACGGTGGTGTGGTGGTTACTGACGACCGAATAATTGGCGGTATTATAAGTAACTATCTCCATGCCGAGTCAATTATCTTTCGCCGATGACGAGCAGCAGTGTTGTTGGTATCGGTACGAGACCTGACACTGTGTTCACCAACCCGCTGGCCTAGCTAAGGTATAGGTATTTACCCCTAACATTGGCCCCAAAAAAAGTAAAAAGCAGAAATTCGTGCTCTTTGGCACTCTTGTGTGGACTGAAATAGGCTGCCATGATAATGATGTTCCTCTTCTTTATTTCCAGGATGAAGTCCAACTCAGTGGTGAGCGGCGACAAGGAGCCCGTCCCCGCGCCGTCGCCGGCCGACTCCGGGGTCTCCGAGCTCGAGAGGGATCACCACGACTACGGGTGAGTGTCTACGCGGTTTACTATCGCGATTGTGCCTCATCTTCGCCAAAGATTTTTTACGGGAATTTCTAATTGAATTATTGCTTTAGTTTTAATAATTAGGATGAGTTAATACTCACCATTGTTGAGAACATAACTTTAAGGTAAAAAGTATTTTTATTCTAATTATGTGCCTATATCTATCTGCGTATCTATACGTATATTATTATGTCCTACCTATGCGTATTTTAATTACTTGTCTTTTAATTTGGTAACATTTTATCTGCCTCTGCCACACTATCTGTTTTACCTCAAGGTTGAATGGTAGATAATGTGTACAACAGTTAAGTCCGCCTGTACCTGGGCAATTAAATAAGGCTGGTTGTTATATGGAAACCATAAATTTATGTCGGATCATCACATCCTCACATATCCGCGCCGTGCCTGTCTTGAAAGCGTCGATCCGAGGAGTGCGACAGACAGAATGGGCCGGTGACTAAACGCGGCGATTTAAATTTCCATACTATGAGTATTCGCATCAGCCGCGCGTGTCCGACGCAAGCATTCGGTTGCGATGCAAAGAAGTCTACCTACGCGTGTGCGTGACAACATGTCATAAAAATAAAATCTTACTTTAACTTTAACAAACGTCAAAAGTCTGTCAAACTCCATACAAAAACACCGGTTAAAGTTATAGTTATGGTCAAAGTTAAGATGGTGAAACCCAGTCTAAGCCAATATTTAACAATTCCAGCACAACCGACCGGCTCCGAAGCCACGAGGTCCGACTGCGGGCCCCGCGCGGGCTCATGCTGCAGAGCTACGGGCCGCGCACGCGCGACGAGCGCGACGCCGAGCTGGCGCGGGTGCGGCGCGACCGCGCGCTGCTGCGCCAGAGGCTGGAAGACACCGAGTGGAGCCTCTGCCAGAGGGCTGGCGAGATCGCGCTGTTGAAGACGCAGCTCAAGGATGCACAGGTTGGTGGCTACACTTCATTAGGCTTCACACCGAGTGGAGCCTCTGCCAGAGGGCTGGCGAGATCGCGCTGTTGAAGACGCAGCTCAAGGATGCACAGGTTGGTAGCTACACTTCATTAGGCTTCACACCGAGTGGAGCCTCTGCCAGAGGGCTGGCGAGATCGCGCTGTTGAAGACGCAGCTCAAGGATGCACAGGTTGGTAGCTACACTTCATTAGGCTTCACACCGGGTGGAGCCTCTGCCAGAGGTCGGGGAAATCGCGCTATTGTAAACCCAGCTCAAGGATGCACAGGTTAGCAGAATCTACAAGCTAATACAGGGTATAAAGAAATAAGAACTTAGAACTGATAAGACAGAAAGATTCTAGGTGAGATTGCAGAAAGCCGCTGGATGGAGCCCTGTTTCAAGCCGATCTGTAAGTCATTGAGGAATAGCGCTGTTTAAAAACGCAGCTCAAGGATGCACAGCTTAGGTTGGTACTTACGTTTGTTTAGGCTTCACAGAGTGGAACCTCTGGCAGAGAGCAGGGTAGATAGCCTTATTGAAAACATAGCTCTAGGATTTTAGACTGGAGGCCACGTACCTACGCTTGCTAAGGCTTCACAAAGTAGAGCCTTTGTCAGAGGGCTGGGGACTCTTAGCGCCGTTGAAAATTGTTTAGGCTTCTACAGGACATACAAAGGAATACAAATAATCCTCAAAGCGTATCTGTAGAACTGATGGGGGGAAAAGGTTCTAGAATTGAGGCCACGTGCTGGCCTCCTGCGTCCTGCACTTTAGGCTCCAAAATACCTTAGTGCCTAAAGTGCCGAATATCCACCTATGATGTGGACATGGTAAAGATTGCAGGAAGCCGCTGGATGCAGGCCTCTTCCAAGCCAATATGGAAACCCTTGGGAAATAGTGCAGCTCAAGGATGCACAGTTTGGTAACTCTTCCGGAAGGCTGGGGGGATCGCACTGCTGAAAACGCAGCTCAAGGATGCACAGGATGGTTCCTAAGCTTGCTTAGACTTCTACTGGGTATACAAAAGATTAGGATTATCTTTATAACTTAGCACGTCGAACTGATGGGGCAGGAATGTTCTAGAATGGAAGCCACGAGTCGGCAAGCGCAGAAAATAAGACAAAGTAAATATTGCAGAAAGCTGCTGGATTCAAGCCGCTTCCAATTCAATATGGGCGTCATTGGGGTGGCCTATGTTCAGCAGTGAACGTCTTATGGCTAAAATAATGATGATAATGATAGATCCTTAAAATTAGTTAATAGACTGCAATAAACAACTTAGCCTGGGTTACACCATCTTACTTGAACTTTAACAAGCGTCAAGTCTGTCAAAATTCATACAGAAACACCGGTTATAGTTACAGTTATGGTTAAAGTGAGATGGTGCAACCGAGCCTTAGAGGAGGCCTATATTTCAACAGTGGACGTCCTTTGCCGGAAGAGATGAAAATGATATACAACAACTATTTTAACGTTACGTATGTAAAATATTCAGGTACCTCGTCTATCTATACAAATGTACGCGCAACCACGCTGTTGTATGTATGCTTGGAGTTTCATTTTTATTTTCATTCTGTCATACTGGGTAGAATAGGGTGACTATCACTTACTTGCTTATTATGATGCTAAGAGAGTCCATAAGTAACCCATTTTACTTCCCAATGCGAATAGTAAGTAAGTTTTTTGCATTTCTAAAAGCGTTGTTTTTTGTTATTTGATATGTATTCGTAGTCAGCGCCCCACTGTCGTACTCAGACAATATTTCAAAGTATAGTAGCGCCATCTACAGCCAACACCAAGATACATATGAATCTTGCATAATGTGAACAGTATGAAGGTTGAACTGACTCTGTAGATGTCACTACTTGTAGTGGTTTTTACTTCATTCTTACTCGAATGAGTAATTATGTACCAAAGATGCTGTCTGTTGCGATAAAAAATGTGCGAGATAAACGTTAGAACGAATCGCTTTATGTTTCAAAAACAATTAACTTTATCTTATCATGAGAATGCCGACCACATGCAAACAAATGACATAAGTTTACAAACAACGCCTACTAATAGGTATACTTAATTATGAAATACTTACGCGATATAAGAATAACTTTTTTTATGTCTTTTTCAGAACGAACAAACAGCGAAAGGCCACGAGTATCTCACTTTAAAAGCTGATTGTCGCCAGCTGAGAGAAGCGCTCGATAAAAAAGAAAAAGATATAATGAGACTTCGTGCGGAGTCAGAGGAAAAAGAGAAAACGGCTAACCGACTGCAGAATGAAGTGGACCGACTTAGCAACGACCTAATGGAGAGCGTCTCAGACCTTACAAAGAGCAAGGAAGCCAGCAAAAACGAAATTGAACGGCTAAAAACTGAACTCAAGGAACTACGGCAGGAATTATCCGATGTTTCTCTGAGCGGTTACGAGGGAATCGAATGCGGACGGACAATGAGAGGCATCTACGACGTTTGCAAGAACAACGAGTACCACTGGAATTCTAACGACAGCGCATTAGAAGACGCAGAAGTTCAAAGACTGAACGGGGAAATGCCCGACCCCTGCGGTAACCCTTGCCCCGCCAGCGTAATGGTGGACCGACTCAAATGCGAAATGGCGACGAAAGAGACGCAGTTCAACAACGAAAGGAGGAAATGGTCCGAGGAAAAGGACAAAGTTTTGCGATACCAGAAACAATTACAACTGAATTACGTCCAAATGTTTAAGAGATCGCGTTCGCTCGAAGCGGAGGTTGACGGATTGCGGCTAGAACTTGAATTGTGCAACAAAAACATGAAAAATATCAACAAGCACGGTAAAACAATAGAGTTGTAACGCTACCAAATTAAATAGTAATATTGTAAAAGGAGAAACAAAGTGCTAAGATACCAGATGCAGTTACAACTCACTTATAATTCCCAATAAGAGTTTAATAAAAGGAAACCTTAACTGATGTAATTTATGCAAATATAAAGATACTCTACCTAAGCAATAATAATAGAGTTGTAACGCTACCAAATTAGATAGTAATATTATAAAGGCTATCCACGATCCTGTAAATATTCTAGTATAAGCTCGTATGATTTCTTGCCTCAATGTCAGTAACCTTCAGAACTTATAATCTAAGTTTGTCCAAGGCATAATACTCAGCTGGCATATTGATTTAAATTATTGTACATTATTTAGTATCAGATTATATGTGTACACGTAAGTGCCTACTGTAAGTTATTGTAGATAATAATAAAAGTATTTTTGATTATAAATGTTGTTTTAAAGAAACAAATATCGTGCAACACGTGTTTATTGCCACACTTGCATACAAACATTTTGGGAGCAGAACTTAGAAAATACAATTACAATACTACTTGCTTTGAACACATGAGAAATATCTTACTTTGATTTTAACCTTAAATTGCCCAATTTCTGTCATAGGAGCTTAGAACTTAGATTTGAAACTTGACAGGCCAAGATTTCGAGACCTAAAAGTGAATCCTTCTCCTTTGATGTCAGGGTGGTTTCTAGAAGACTTCGCTGGTTCCACCTGGAAAAATATAACCTCTTTAGTAAATCAATCATTTAAATAAACCTTTAACGAGACATACAGTAGTTAGTTACTATTGGCGCCATAAAAAAAACTGAGTAACTGGTAATGTTTTGTTGTTTCTTTTGAGAAGTTAAACATCTACATATTTTTTTAAGAAACACTACACTTGGTCAATTTAAATAAATATTACATCACTGGCCATGACTAACATAGCACGAAATAGGTGTGACATCAATCATACCATAGCATACTACTTCTGATGTAAATTGCTTTTGCACTAATAAATAGTAACATTTGGCAGCAAGTATTGAGAAACAGTTCATCATTGAATAATATATATTATGTAGATGATAACATGCAGACATTTAGTTTTTTAACACACTCTGGATAGTATATAATACTTACGGATTAAACAAAAGGAGACTCAGAAATACAATTGACTATGTTTGAATACAATGTTTGACGGCAAGTTAGTTACAGATAAAGAGTATCATAGCGTCACCTTCGAGGCGAGTTTCAATGCCATTGTCAAAGGTAAGGTCATCAAGTCCACAAGTGATATTACGTTTTGATGAAGTAACCAAATTACTTATACACAGGTGACATAACTTTCTGACTTCACCATAGTATTATGGATATGAACATATACGTGTTTCGGCGTTGCTTGCAAAAGTTACAAATCATTCTATCGATTTGCACTGTTTCAGAATCCTAGGATGGACGACAGATAAAAGCGGCCAGAAACTTCAATGTAGCAATTTATGTATTTAACGAAATAGGACGGATCTTGAGCAGTGAATAATAGTTGCTCAGAAGACCATTGCGATCACGTGATTGGCTAGTCAGTCGCGTCACGCGTGTACACGGCCGGCCGTGATTGGTTGCTTTTCCGCGCACACGTCTCTAATACGATGATCTTCTCGAAGATGCGGAAAGCGATCTCCATTAAACTCCATTCTTTGCCCAAGCGCTCAAAATCCATGCCGTGCTTGTAATATTAGTTAGGTTACCTGAGTAACATCACCAATGATGGATCGCTTACGAATCTTGTACCACCAATACTCGACGCCCAGCGTGATGCAAGCTAGGCCGATACCCATAAATATGACGATAAACACACCTCCTATGTTTTGTATGGAAATACCATCGGACTGAAATAAAACAAATACATTTTTGATAACATTACGAAATTTGATAAAGCACAAGTTATTTTAATAAGTTATCGCACTGTGAGTTTTTTTTAAAGTAAATAAAAAGCGGGTTTTATAAAACATATAAACAAAATTGTTATTATTTATACAGCAGACAAAGCAACGGAGTACGATACGTTTTCGGCGAATAACATTATTTAAATAATTTTACCTGGTCATCTTGTTTTTCACATTTTTTGGCCTTAGGGTTGTTGGTCCACCAATTTTCTTTCAACTTTTCTAGTTTGCGTTTGTTCAACAATTGTAGAATACTGAAAAATATATCTTGTTTTGAAAGAAAATACTTAAATTTATTAAATCCTTTTTAAACCAATTACCTATTTTTCCCTAAAATGAAGCTTGTACAGTGTACTATGACGACTAGATAACGGATAATCATACTTAAATAAAGATCTTTGTGTGTTTTAATAATACATCTAATATAGGTACGCTTGTATGAAAAGAAAATCAGTTTCCTTTATAGTTTCAACGAAACGAATACGTACATAAGTGCATCAATTTATCTGTTATTCTGTTAACCTTACAAAGAAATGAAATAGCTAACCTAACTATGAGTAAACAAATGAACGCCATCGCTCATAGCGTTTACCACCATTATTGACAATTCCCTTTGTTGATCGACGGTGACAACATACTAACGAATAATACCTACATAATAGCCATCGATCTGATGGTACCATAACCAACAAGAAAGCATTGGGTCAGGTAAACATTACAAATAATTTATACGGACGTCTGTTGACTCGAAATGTCACCGCGGTCACCTTTGCCTATAATTTGCATATACATTCACTGTGAGCCACAGAGCGAATCTAATAATACCTATGCGTGTGCCAGACATCGTTACTGATATTTAGTAATATAGTAACGTAGTAACGTAAGTATAGTTACGTCAAATCTTTTTTTCAATTGCCAATTCATCAGTCTAAAGGAGAATTGCAATATTTGCAATGCTTGCATGCTGCCTGTCGGTACCTCACACGGGTTCCCTACTCTAGCTCGAATAACATTTCACATTTAATTTATCACTTTGTCGAGGAAATAACCCATCGACGATACGAGCTGTCGAGCCAATGACCCGTCGAACAAATAAGCCTTCGAGCTATTGATCTTTCTAGCCACCGAGCTAGTGAACCTTCGAGGTATACTTAGACATCGAGCAAATGAACATCATTGCACATGTAGGCATAGAGAACTGCGAGGCTTGTCAGGCCGGGCCTCTAGAATGATTAAGAACTTTTGTTAACATTGACCAATACGCGTAGGGATTCTCCGTGCATAACACATAAATTTATTATGTTAGCCTACTTGTATAGTTCGTTTATAATTATTGTAACTACGTCCCGAGTGTGAGCTAATATTTCCTTTGTATTAGCTAATTCAGCGGTAACTTGATTTAGTGTCGTGGGACTGCGAAGAACGCTTCTTTCATATGGGACTAGGCAGAGTTGAGCTCGTGTGTAAAATATAGAAACATATGTAAAAATATGTTTTATGTAGATAGTGATTAGTAAAACTACAATTGAAGGTAAAGGTTCACTTTATCCTTTAATAACGTTCGCTGAAAGCCGTATTTATTAAAAAAAACATTAATAATGGACTTAATTCCAAGTGCAAGGCATTTTGTGCCAGTAGACCATTATTTGTTGTTCTGTTGTAGCACTAGACTCAGTCAATATGTACCTAGGTAGATATTCTTTAGTTGCATCATTTAATTAGCAGAACACATCCAGAATCACTTAAAGATCATAACAGGTGCGGATACTAGCCACAGTACAACTAGCGGCACGGATGTCGAGCGCTAGGCGAAAGATGCGCAGAAGACCATTAAGATTTCGTGATTGGCTAGTCGTGCGACGCGCCAGCACCGCCGGCTGTAATTGGTTGTTAGCTCCGCGCACACGCGTCTCTGATACGATGATGGTCACGTAAGATGCGCAAACGATCCCCACTCTTTGACCCAATGCTCAACATCGGTGCCGGTACTGTATAATCGTTCCATTATTTACAACGCTCATCATCGGTGCCGGTACCGTTCCATTATTTAGGTTATATTCTAGTACATAAGTAGGTAACTTACATGTTCAATATAAACGGTTGCGTACACAGGTAATGTGTAGTGCATTGCAATGTCGTCAGCGTCAACGGCATAAACAATCAACGGACATTTGATTAGCCGCCGCGAAGTTAATCGTAGGCAAGACTTAAATTACATACCTCTTGTGTTTGATAACGGGAATTTGCTATGCATTGTATGTCATTTTCATTTACAGTTATTTTTCGCTGACTTCATTTTATTTAGTATTAGTATTAAAAAGGCTTTAAATAAACTATATTTCGCGATCGATAAAAAAAATATGGCTCAGCGGGGTTGGAGGTATGGCAGATTTGAGATTGTTTTAAGAGTTCATATGAACACAGCACAGCAAACAACTGGGGGGTAACTATCCCAACGTTGGGATGGTTACCCCCTAGTTGTTTGCTGTGTGTTGAAATGCTTTCCAAAGTTAAATTATCATTTGCAATTTTCTTTGTTAGTTTGGTAATCACGGCCCACAAAAACCCCTTATCATCATGTTTTAGCTATTTAATTAGTCTCAGTACCTAATGCCCCTATAGTTTAATCTTTTTAAAAACCTTGACATAAACCACGCGTATTAGTTTTAATAGATTTTAAAACAAGCGCTACTTACAATAGGATAGGCTTATTTTGCATTGACGTCAATTTGAATCTCTCTATGTGTTGACATTTGAATTTAGATGTATAAGTAGTATGTGACTAGCAGATCATTTAAAATTTAAAAAAAATCTGGTTTTTGTGTTAATGGCCAGTAACTACTGTGGCAATATCCAAATAAAAGGTAAGGTATCAACAAAAAGAAAAAAGTGTGGTTGGTAATACTCACGCGTTGTTAAACTGATCCTTCAAAGGCGACCCCTGCTGAACAGCAATAGCGTACGGCTTCCTCGAGAACTCATCACCAACCATCTGAAGATCACAACTTGTCAACACGTGGTATCTGACGTCGGTCGCGTCTCCCAACCAAGCGAACCCTTCGCTGGAACTCTTGGAATCCCTGACTCTTTGTAAAGCTTCTTCTATAGAGTTGGGTAGACCGGCTTCCTTCATAGCTTGCCACATCTTGCTGTATTTGTCGCTGACGGGGTAGTCCCAGACGGCTAGCTTTGCGCGCTCGACGTCACTCAAACTGTCGTTCAGACTCATCTCTTTCCAAATTCTGAAGTGAAAAGTGTGGTTTAGGGACATAATGTGTAAAAAGGTTAGGTAAAACTAAGAATAAATAAAACAACGTCACCCAACCCTGGACCAAATGGCAGGAAAGCTGTTACCTGTCTTGCTCTCGATGTAGAAACATAAAGGCTATATACCAATAAGTATTCTGCAGAATTTTCGGGAATAAAAACGATAAATGTGTTATTGTTTGTTCTAGAAATGCGGGTACAGAAAAAGACTAGGTTTACTAGTATGTAGGTATGTTACCGCTTACTATTAAAAAAGCAATTTATTTAAGTTATCATGTGCTAGAGGCTAATACTTAGGCACCTATTCAAACCACTGTCTTTAAAAAGGTGGGTAAAACACAAATATATCAGTATTTAACCAATGGTTTTACTAGTTGTAAATTTACCAATTCGACTATATAGTAGGTACTTGTTTTTGCACATTTCCATTTTTCAGGACATTAACCTCACGCAAGAGTAGGTATGTGCATATAAGTCGTGTCAATTCAATTCGCTGCCGTGTTCGCGGCCCTCGCCCCTGGCCTTCCAACCCATTGCTTCAATTAGCTGCACATCCAACACTCGACATTCAGATGTGTATTAAGTAGGTACCTTGCGTGATGATTGATGACTCTATTTACAACTTTTATTAGTATACAGCTTGTGTCCGCGACGTCAAATTAAAATTAAAATTGTTTATTGCACACATCTGGTTGAAGAGTTTTACACTTTGATAAGTCCGACTTCAAAATTAAACAGAAGAGAAATTAAAAATTACCCCACGGCAACAAACGGAATAATTTTGGCCAGTCATCTCAGATCTCAGATTTCGTAACCAAGCTTAATTGAAAAGGGATTTCAATTAAGCTTGGTTACGAAATCTGAGATGTTAATTATTTGTGACCTCATCGTGTATGGTTGCTCACGATAGAGAGGTCAAGTTATATATTTCTGGATTACTAAATTATCGGAGACGAAAGGTACTCTAGATTTTAAGCTAGACTAAGTAGACATTCGAGCTGTTTAAACGTTACCAAATTCAGTTATGAGTCAGAGCATTGATATCTATGTTATTATGTTTATAAATGTCAGGTTGTTTATAAATCTATTTAAGTATTTGTGTTTATCCATCACCTAGTCGCTAGAGTTATTATTTGTTAAAATGAAAAGTCGTCATACTGATTCGGAGTTCAATATCCGTCTTGCTTGTTGTCAACTAAATCAGTTTTGAATAATTTGAAGTTACCCCAGTCCATGCTTATTATATAAGTATAATAAGCATGGACTGGGGTAACTTCAAAATAATACAAACAACTCGACTTAGGTAAATCTAACTCCAGTTTTAATTTGTTTTAGCTGTTTTTAACCGACTTCAAAAAAAGGAGGAGTTTCTCAATTCGACTGAATGTTTGTTTTTTGTAAGTTTGTTACGCGATTACGCCGTCAATTATGGACCGATTTCAAAATTTATTTTTTAGTTTGAATGGGTGTACTCCCGAGGTGGTTCCATTTACACCAAGTCAGATTCTGATGATGGGATCCCTGGGAAATCGAGGGCCACCCCTCAATTTTTATAGGCATAATGTTTTGCATATATTTTCTGACTCAATGCTGATTTTTGGGTCTGGTAATTATCATGTCATGTTGCTGACCTGATGATGAAAGCCACAGAACTCCCTTAACGGATAGGAGTTAGAAGATAATACTGCAATTTGTCGACAGTATTTCGCAGTGTGTGGAGCAGGCGTGGAGCTTATGAGGTACCAGACCGCCAATTTTTATTTACTGGGGGCGTACCCGCACCCCCAACAACGAAAAAAAAATTAAAAGTTCCTTTCTTAAATTGACTTGTTATTTAACGCAAGACCTTATCCTATAGTTACGACACCAAAATAGCCGCCGTTGGTTGGAGTGTAGGAAAACCCTTAAGACTTAAAACTTTTGTCGCAAAATTGACCCTATATAACACCTTATTTTTATCATACCATTGGATGGGGGGTCCATAGAGGACCAACATTAGTTAAGGTTACATTGCTGTAAAGTAATTTTTGGCGGAGTTGGAAGGTGAAAACTGAAGCTTATTTTAAAGGCGTCTGGGACTTGTGGGAAAAATTAATCATTAATAGCACCCTATTTTTATTATACCGTTGGGTGGGTGGTCCACAGAAGACCAAAATTTGTCTAGGTCACTTTGCTGTAAAGTCATTTTTGGCGGAGTTGGGAGGGGAAAAATAGAGGACTTCTTAAAATTGTGAAATAAAATAAGTTTAATAAAATACTAAAAACCGACTTCAAAATGAAACTAAAAAGCGAATGTGCGAATGAACACATTTTAACTCTCGATGGCTGGCACCGACTCCAAAAAGAACTGATTAGGTATGTTTTAGTCAATATTATTTTTCGCTTTTTAGTTTGATTTTGAAGTCGGTTTTTAAAAAGCTAGTTTTTTATTATTTTCAATCACGAAGGGCGATTTCCAAGTAACAACTCTAACTACTTAGATCAATGAACTTTCTCTCACCACTTTCTAAAGCTTCCCGAAAATTGTGCAAATACAGTTTTTTTTTTGTCAAAGTAAACATCGATAACAAAGATTATAATATTATCAAGTAAAACTGCTAAGTCGTTGACCGATAACAATGAGACGTTTGTACAGTTGTGATTGCGCAGTCACAATTTTAAATAAAATTAACAAGTTTATGTTAAATTTTAAGGCTTAAGTATACCCACTTTTTTATTTACCTAACCAAATAACCAATAGCTGTTCCGCCATACAGTTGGTGGTTTTGAAAAAAAATCTAGAAATCGTTCCAAGATAGATTAATAAATTATTTAAAAACAAACTGTAGGTGTTTTCATGCATTTTCATAAAATCTCTACATGAAAGCTAGTCTATGAGTCTAACTAAGTAACAACAATCACGATGATGACTAAATAATTTGTGGATTTGTGTGAATATTGAGAGCCGATTTAAAATAGGCTGTAGCAGTTTGAAGAGGATGGGCAAGTTCGTTTATGAAATTAAAAATGAGTTTGACAAATGCCGCCTAGAAATCACGTGATAAATTGTTATCGTTATCATATCTGACAGACGATGACGATTTTATCGTTTCGCTACGATACGATTGATTGCCACTTATCTAAGCCCCCCTGGTTATGTTCATTGGATGTAACACAGAAGCAGATATTGACCCTTCCTAATAAAAATACCGATGAAATGTAGAGTAAACGGGTTCTTGAGTGGAGACCACGCCTAGGCAAGCGTAGTGTAGGACGACCCCCAGCTTGATGGACCGAAGACCTTAGGAAGAAAGCTGGCAGAGGATGGATAAAAAAGCGGGAGGTCGTGCTCTATGGCGCTGCTTGGGGAAGGCTTACGTCCAGCAGTGGCCTGCATGCAATATGCTGAGATGAATAAAAATACTCACTCATAGAACTTGACTTCAATGTGCGCCATTCTCTCGAAGTAAGTCATGGCTGCGGAGCCATTGAGGGGGGCGTACTGGATCTTGTACTGTTTGGAGAGGTCGTCCAGGGACTCTATGGGAGTGTCCAGCCGGGAGACGGTGAGAAACGCAGCCAAGTTCGCTGTGTAAGACGCTATGATGATAAACCTGCAAATAATGGATAGTATAATATAGATAAAGATAAAGATACGTTTATTTGCGTTTAAACAGGGTACACTGAAGGTCTTATGATTAATTTGTTGTTAGGCCCGTTTAGCCATTACCAATAGCATGCAAATATGTAATAGCTAAATTATTGTAATATCCATAGGATAGGATAAGTAAGTAGTTCTAAAAGTCTTAGTCAGATCAATTCCGGTATCTAGTTGCGTGGGACAAAATTGTTAGACCTTTTTTTTAATATGCATATCACATTTATAGCGTTAGGCTATACTATACAAATAATAGTCTAGCTTCACCCCAACATAATCTTTATAAATTTAGTTAAGTTTTGATTTACCATATTTAGGTATATGAACCGTTTTTCGGCGAAACGTGTCGGCCAAGCGTACCGGCCTAGAGTTATTTCGTACAAGCGATAATCGATAAACAGTGCGTTCTATGAACAATGGTATTGATTAGGGATAATACTATTTATACAAAACGTTATGGTCGTTTAATTCTAATGAAGGTAGTAGACCTTCATATAGAATTATCCCTATTTTTCCTATTATTTTTCACCCAACACTGCTTTGGTTTTGTAGGCGATCAAGAATTCAGAAGCAATGGAGCAGTGAGGAACAGGTGGACTATTTAATATAAAACTGATTTGATTGGCTGCTTAGCTTACCCAAACAACCACCAAGTAGCCGCGAGCAATCGCCCAGATAGATTTTTCGGGGCTTCCCCGCCGCCCTGGGGAGTGAGTGACGTCATACAAAACCACAGACACTCCTTAAGAGTGAACTCTCTTTTTTCTTCGTCATCTTTGTACTTCTCCCGGTTATTCTGGTAACTGTAGGGGCTCCATTTGTCGAATACCCACATTAAAAAGCTGAAAGAAATGCGTATACCGATTATAACCCAATGAAATCCAATTTAACTGTCACCAACATGGATTATTATGGTACATTGTGCCTATTTAACTTGGATATGACAGACACATAATTTCACTGCTTGAAATCTTCATTTCGGCATGTTGTGAGGTGTTATGGTTTTTGATTCATTTCTTTATTTTATTTTTAATAAATTTCTGTAATGTTGTTTTTCTTGTTTTCTACTGTCGTGTTTGTGATGAAAAAGACAGAGGATAGCACATTAAAATAAGTATAATATAATTAGATTAATGGTGTAAAAGAAATGCAAGATCTTATTTTATTTATATCTCCCATCCAGAAGTATTGGCGATCGGTAGAATGATAGATACGATTCGGTCGGATGTAGGTAATCGGGTCGACTGCACTATTTTCAAATTAGGTTACCGTTAGCCCGTGCTGGTTACATAACTAGTAACAAGGTACAAATAGGCAGAAGGCTTTCTCTGCACTTACCTAACTATTCATCGTCACAGATTTCATCACTAGGTACAACAAGTCAGAAGTCGTAAGAAGGTTTATGCATGTCATTTATAATCGCAGATACCTACTTACTTAGTTATTGACTATAAATTTCTACGAATCCAGGAACAAGGGGACTAACCTCATCGAGTATTCTATCAACGTCATGTCTTTCCTTTCATGTATGTGTATTAGCAACGAACAAGGACTCAGGCTATTATCTATTCACTAGGTTTTCTGTTGCTCTGGCGTACCAACTGCCACTGGACTACTTGAATTGAAAGAATCTGCGAGAGCTGCCTTTATGGGTATCATCGTCTTGTAACTATATTTTTACCACCAAAAATATAGTGTTCAGAGTTGCAAGAGCAAGTTGCACCTCTGAACACTCAGAATGTAGTGCAGCAGAGACTAGCATACTATCTTTTTTTTTCAGCGTATTGTTGTGCCCAACAGAGTTTATAAAGAACTTTTTAATCATCTATTTAGTTTTCTGATTCTGAGATAAATAAGAAAGTAATCCTGCTTACTGCGTCTATATTGTAGCGATGTTGTCTTTTGACCACAAATTGATTTAGACTATGCACACCTACCTACTTATAGTTCTATGGATTTTTTCCTATGCTATGTTGGATATACATTATGGATGTTTAATCAACGTGAAAGTAGGTTTATTCGTTATCTAGTCGCCATTGTATAATCTTTAGTAAGCTATATAGTTGGGATTGTTAAAAGAATTTATTATTTGGTAAGGACTAAAAGGTGTCCACAAAGTATTTCTAATCTTTCACATATTCATTATTCAACCATTGGACTAGGTAGAAATATAATTTTAGGTCGTGTGGGCAGTGCGACCTGGGTAAGTAACTCGATTTCAAACACATTAACCTAATTCGGGGTGTTTGAGCAAAATTATAACAAACTTCAGTGCTGCCAGTAGCTATAGGTAATGTGATTGAATGCCACATAGGAGTACACACGGCTGGTTAAGCCAGTTTGCCACTGATCATATTTTACCAAGTTTTCCTTGTTATTGACCTTTCCGGTCAATACTGGCGATATTGTATGAGTAACATAACCAAAAATGGCTTGGTACTGGTAGGTATACCTTCTGACTTTATAAACAGCAGATAAATAAAATCGAGTTAGCAAATTGTTAACTTTCAAAGAAATTGTTTTGTACCTTCCACTACATCGTAAATTGAAATATGACACTTGTAATTCCTAGCACTTATACGGTACCCACTCTATGATCATAAAAAACGACATAGGTACTCTCAAAATTGTTGTTCCGTGAACAATTGATGTTGTAGGTGGATACCGAAACATCGGCAGTACACAAGATGTATTTTTGGATTCCAAGAATCGTACCTATAAAATTTCCTAGGTATTCGTATGAGATTCTTAGGTTTTCTTTTGCCAATTGGAATTATAAATGTACTTTTATTCGTCAGTCTGCTGAATCGCTTACGTGATTTTTCAGGCTACCGTTTTTTTTTTAATATAACACAAGCTACTTACTTTAGAATCAGAATCACAGCAATGCATGTGATGTTTTCCAATATTTATTTAAGACACAAAGCCTAAACGCCGCGTAAGATTACGTGGATGAAGTTGTAAATTTAGAAAAATGTGTAGTAGTGTGTATTTATATGCGTGTAATAAATAGTATGATTCAGGTTATCTAAACTTAGATCGGTTTAGCAATAGACAAACTTTCTAGAGCGTGAGCAATAATCCTAATAAATTATGGGTTTGTGGGACTTAGTTTATTTACACACGCAACAGAATTATCCATAGACCTTTAGATGTGCATAGACCAAACATTTTTAGAAGTTACTACATAAGTAGTAAGTACTTCAATCGTGTTTTGTTTTTTATTTCTGTTCGACGTGTTTTATTTTTGAAGTTTGACGTAAAATCACTAAAATAAGTGACTACTGGGCCCTAACCATGAACTGTTAAAACAATCAAAAATCTGTCAAACATTATCATTTCTGTCAAATTTTGTATAAAATGACGTACCAAAATTGACAGATTTGACAACTTTGAGATTGTTTTAAGAGTTCATGGTTATGGCCCTGATTATAGTGGTTAATGGTAAGGATCGATCGATATTATGGTAAAACACTGCCTTGTGTAGAAATACTGCACTAAGGTACTAAACTACCACACTTAAACTGAGATGTCACATCATTTTAAGCTACATTCCGACTGATATCGACTGCAAATTCACGGCAACTTAGTATTTCCCTTGACATATACCTACACCGAGTATCGCAAACAGGTAACAACTTTGTGTGTGTTAGTGTCGAACACATCACCGACCTCGTTCCACAAATCAGATAAGAAATAATGGAGGTGGTGTATTATGGAACTCAATCGATATGGCAGGACCGTCCGGGGCTCCGGGCGCGAGCTTATCTGGGTAGCATCAGTAGCACAGACAAACAGAAATTGCCAAAAATGGTAGGCTAGGCACTTATTGGATAAGAGTAAATCGCAGATTTCAGTATCGCAGTAATCTCAGTAAATCCACGGAGTCGTCAGTTCTGATTGTTGGTTGACTTGGATTCGAACTGACTGACATCCATGCACGGCTAGGCTTTCTTCAACCAACGCTCTATCGCGAGCCAGTGGAGTGGAGTAAATGCTGTATCTAAATACTAAAACATAGCTCCGAAAAAAGATTTAGATCAGATAAGGTAACAGTCAATGTAGAACTTAGATCTTTTCATTCGAACCGTTTTTATGTTATAAAATATTAATCTAAATAAAACTGTTTATCTGTTACGCTTTTATGGCAAAACCACTGGAACGATTTTGATGTAATTGGATTGGGAGGAAGCATGAACCCTAGATCAGAATGCTTAAGTTAGAAGAGTTTAAAAACATAACCCTCATTCTGCAGACGGGTAAAAAAGGAGTGACTAGCTGTATTCCACACGCGAAGACGCGTACAAAGTAATAAAATGTATTTTTAATAATCTCGACACAAGGCATCCGGAAAGATGACGCCACGAGGTTCGACCTCTTTTGCTTCTTTATAAAACAGGTTCCCCTGTGAATGGACCATTCACTTAATGGGTTGAATGTTTGCGGGCGAAATTGAGGAATGACCCACTTATGTGGGCCATGATAATACGATGGTTCAGGCGAAGAAAAATAAGATTGTGGAAATGGAAAAAGAATGACTAATTTTTGTGATAACTACCTATTTTATCCCGACTTAACACAGAAAAATTGCATTTTTCAAGGTTTTCGTTCATGGCAGGCTTCATCTACGGAATTTCATTACAATTTTAGCCTTACATAAATCATTCTTACTACCTACTTCTTATTCTTACTAATATGATAAATGTGAAAGTTCAAGCTTTAACGACTGAACGGATGAGCTGAAATTTGGCACACACTATTGATCTTGATTAACACTTCATAAACTTCATTATCATTTTTATCATGTTTTTGTGTTCCCGTGACCGATGGGATGATTATTTATTCCTCTTCCGCTGGGGCATCACCTGCGTTTAATGCCATTAATAAGTACGCTATTTCTTATAAATATCGTACTTATTAATTGCAGCATTAGGTGTGATTCTGACATTTACGCAGACTTTTAAAGGCGCTAGATATCATAAATTACTCCCAATTCATTACATTACGTTTTGTTTCTCAGAATCATCATTCTCCAAAGTAGAGTTATAACTGTGGTATAACTTAGGCCACGGTCTGCTGCCCTGCTCCTAACACAAATGAAATTGGAAAGTGCGTGGTTACTATGAAGAATGGCTCAGGGAAATGTGATGTCAAATGACTTGAGTGTAACGGCCCGGTGCTAAGGAACGAATAAATCGTGAGACACCGTTCTTATTCTTCATTAAAGATAAATGTTACTAATTAGTAGTAGGTAAAACTATTACCTAATGCTACGCTAGGCAAAGAAGAGTACTTATAACATCAATCAAATGAGGAGTATTAACTACATTTTATGTTACTACGGAAGTTTCAAGAGATTGTGCAACAATAAGTCGCCACCAAATCAAAACAATGATAGGTGTCCTTATGGTAGGTATAGCTAATCTAAATCTTCTTGTCAGAAAAAGTTTACTTACAAAGCCTCAAAATAGTTATTTGCTATCTGAGTACAGACAAATTAACAAAAACGCGGTTGTTGTTGGGTCGTTGCTCGCTTGGCAACAGTTAAAGAAGTACACTCATTACTTACTTCCCAGTTCTTTAAAGCCCGGTTGTGCAACAAGAGCCACAAAGTTTAAGTACCTACTTACTTAAATGTACAGTGTCATTCTGTTTTCAATGGTTCGCTTACCTTGTAAAGAAATATGCGGCCAGTACAGACAGCCATACGTCGTTTTCCAAAACGGTGAGAAACTTGAAAAGAGACGTCGCAGTTCTTGGTAATTTCATCATAATTGTTATCCCAACGAGGTCATAGTACGGAACCGTAAAATCAACGACGTTCTCCCTCTCTGCCATTACCGATAAAGAGGTCAGACCTATATCCGCCCTTTTCTCTATCAATTCCTTTATAACCCCGTTCCAATTTCCATTTTCGTCCATCGTACCGAAGTTTCCGTCAGGTGATAGCACTATCTCGTAGTCGAATTTGACTATTTGGCGGATTTCCTCAATAAGATCTATGCAATACCCCTTGAAGCCTTTTGGTGCTTCATCGTCTCTGACTATAAATGGTTCTTGCTAAAAATATGACCAGTTTTCTTTAATAATAAGTTGACCAATCTAAAAATATTTAAACAAAGCAAATGGTACGGATATACAACTAAGTGGTCCTTCAAGATTACCAACATAAGTCGTAAGAGTTCATCGTAGTTATTTCAACTTCTCCTCAATATCAACACTCCGTCATTCGCACAATAGCATAATTGTTTGTACAGTTGTAATTATGTAAACTGACAAATTTTTATCAAGTTGCCAACAGTAGTTTAAACAATGGCTGAGTTCATTTACCTACCTCTACTGTCACAACCCTGTACACTAATTGCGCAGAATAATCACTCATGTTCTCGGGGTCTGTCAGGGTTAACGGATTGGAGAGCCCAGCCTTCCAAGACCCTAACACTCTGCTCCCGATAGAAGCTCCATCTTTCACGGTGACGGCCGTTAAATCCGTATTAAACTCCATGTAGCTTCTACCATTCATAGGATCGTCCTCGGGTATATAAAAAGGCGCATAAGCAGGAGTTTCTTTTATCTGAAACCATTTTAACGACGCGTCTCTTGAATACATTATCACATCAATTGTTTTTTACGCATAAGAATATACGTGTCAACGTACCTCTTGAAAAGCCGCCTTCAGGTCCAAGGTCCTGTTAGGAGTATTATTGCCGTCGTAATCGTCACAAGTAATATATTTCATGTCATTTGGCCACTTGCCAGAGTCCAGTAGTGATCTGGAAAATCATAAACGTGAACTCAAACTCATGGAATATGCCAGGTTATAATTAGATGTACTAGCACGTGGTACGGTAAGTATAAAATTGGTGCGCAAGCACTAGAATTATAAAGGTTAATTACTTTACGGCTAAAAACGTTCTTAGAGACAGGTCGAAGTAGAAAGCCGATGTAATTTCTGGTTCCCCGTTCATGCTGTAGGTGGTTTTTATCTTTCCTAGACGATCTCTGCTCTTGGCGTCGGGCGTTGGTCTCATGTATACAATAGTGGCATCTTTACATCCACACGTTATATCTCCTTTGTCTAATGATAAGGCAAACCAGGCGGTTTTTCGTCCAAAATACTGATTCTCATCCGCTGCGTCGAGAACGTTCTTGATGGTCCTCAAACTACCGACAACGAAAAAGTTGACGATGTCCAGCTCTCGCAAACTTCGCAGTTGGGATTTTATTTCATCCTTGTTGAAACTCTTTACGGGAGTTATCACATGGCGTGTTGGAATGTTTTGCAGGAGAGATTTATATTTATGGTCCATGACTGTTGAGAAATTAAAAAATAATTTCAAGATTTTAAATTAATAATAAATGTGTTTGGGTTGTGGTAAATATCTCTAATAAGAATGTTCTATGCTATAGAATGTAGGATTTTTAATACTTGAAAAAAATCGATAGACGTGGGTTCGGATCCCACCTAAGGCGGACGATTTTTTTTTAAGTATTAAAAATCTTAGATAAACCTAGCATGGTAATTGCCAAAAACAAAAAATTATATAGAATGTAGCTTGTAAACAAACCCAAGGATTTTAACCCGGGACCTTTTTGCCCGTGCGGTTTTAAATTCAATAACGTAGTTTCTGAACTATTAAGAAATTACACGATCTACTCTGCCTACCTAACTCAGTACCTTATACATACCAAAAAGTTCATCGAAAATAATAGCAGCATTAGTGATGTCTTGCTTCGTAACGATGGCTCTTATAGATTCCGGTAGCACATCAGCAGGCGGCATCACTTGCAGCAGGAACCTAGTTTGGTTCGCGTCAAGCGACCGCCACTGTCGCAAGTCGCCTGCTTGCCCGAACGAGCCCGATATAGTCGGCAGTGCCAGTGCCGCCGTAAACGATTTTATCGTTTCCGAGCCCACGCCGGTCATAGTGAAATCTAGGACAACGTGCGGGGTTTTCTTGGCTGATAACATGTCGTTGTACTTTCTGCAAACTATCGTAAAAATTACAAAGTAATTATAAAATGCGCTATTTACAAGTTCTACAACTATTATACGCTTTACGCTGGCTGACCTTGTCCTACCGAAATTGGATTGACTAATTTTAGAAGTGGTTCCAAAAGTTACTAACCATTTTCGAGAAATGTTTTAGCGTCTGATCTGTTGCCGACCACGATGATCGGGTCCACAGCCAACCCTAAACTCGGGTTCCGTCTCACATACTCCTTCGCGACCTCGAACGCTTTCTCCGCGAGCGCATTGTTCTCCTCGTTGATCAACACTGCAACACAATTTATTTAAATCTGGATGTTTATGATACAGGCATGTTTATGCTGAAGCTTGAATACATACAGACGTTTATATTTTGAGTCGTTTGAAAAATAGCTGCGCAGACAAACGAAAATAGCAGCAGGATTTTAAACAACAACCGGATGTCCTTTTCCATTTTGGAGACTATCAATGTGAGGGGCTGTCGAGGTGTTAAGGCATGGTCCGTCTGTGGGGTGGGTTAGTGGCCTACTGGCCAGAGGCCGGGCTGACAACCACGTGTGCCCTGTTGTCAGTCCAGTTACCACGGCGATGTTCGACCTTGCCACTTGGTTATTGATGTTCAGTGTGCTCATCACTAATAATGTTTGTACAGGCACCTCGTTAGCGTCCGCCCATAATCATCTATTTAGGTAGATAGAAAGGTTTTGTGGTGACGCACTATTTATATGAAATCAGGGTAATGAATGAGAGACCAATAAATAATTTGAATTGTTCATTCCATTTTAGTACATACTTCCATGGATATTACTACAACCAACTTTTTGCCACCCCATTTGTCTATAAAAATGCTTATGTACAATCCGTAGTCCGTAAACACGAATTATCTAGGCAGATTTATTACTAACTAGTAATTATACCACTTAATACCAGTGATCTAAATATGAATGAAATGAAAGTTATGGAGCAGCATAAATGCTAAGGTGTATAATCTAATCTACCTACGACCTTTCGTCGTCATTGACAATAATCAGTGAAATTATAATATCACGTCTTTGACAAAATCCCTGCGACATATACAGATACAGGTAGATCATCGTGATGTCATCCCGCAGTCCGCACGCACTCCATTACACGCAATGCAAGAGTAGCTAATCAATTTGTAAGCAAACCGTAGGCTCGCTGCCGGACGACAGCCGGGGCCCTATTACTGCACACTATGTTGATATTACACTACCAACTGAAATTTGTTTTCTGTCTTACTTTGTTATCATAGGATCTATTGCGTGTGTTGCATATGTAGGGTATGAATGAATGCAATAAACTATTAAGTAATGAATATTTTGTGTATGTTTGATTCAATGACTAGTCGGTGACATATTCCTTTGGGAAGTAGGGAATTTTGTAAACAAAAGCCGGTTTTGATTGGACTATTTTATTGCCAGAAATGTTTTATAAACACTAACTCCACAGGTGAGAAAAGTAGTGTTAAAACTGTACACGCTACTTTATTATATACTAAATGTACTTTCGAATTAAAAATTCAACTGTAATGTACTTAGTTACAATCCGGAAAAAGTTAGTCAAAATCTTAATTATTATCCTTTAGTACAGAACACAATGTTTTACAAGTTTGTTTGTTGAAATATTATTTTATTTCCATAGGACGTGTTATCTTACATTCGAGGTTTGTTATCTATCACATATAAACAAGAAAATAAATTAGAAAAACAGGATATAAGAAAAATAAAGTTGTCCATAGAAATACAAAATAGCACACAGAATTAATATGTCAATATGAACTATCACCTTGTCAACTTTGAACTTTAATTAAATTTGAAATCTTAAAATTAGTGTCACAATGTGAACCATTTTCTACTTCTTTGGGAATAGAATGGCGTTTAGGAGTTTTTGTTTTTTTTTTTAAATTTAAATATGCAATTTAGCATGCACTTTACTACCTGCCCAAACTCCAATCAATTCACAAAGGATACACATTACAGGCTCACAAAGTAATCCATAACCAATGTCAAAGGAATGTTTAAATGGTTAAGTAAATATGCCTATGAAATATGTGCGACATTTAACTGCTAACTTAAATTTACAACTGAAATTAATTATCTAAACTTTTTAATTAATCTTAGTTTATCTAAATCCTTGTTTTTCGGAAGCTGTCTATTAAATCGCGTCGTTCACAGAACGGATCGTGAATTGATTTCACTCGGGGTGAATACTTTGGCAGTATATTACTGGCGAAACTATGTTATCCAATACCGATGCAAGTTAACTTTCATCAATTCAATAACCCATCTCTACAATCTGTCGTAATAGACACCGTTACTCGAATAGCGTATACCTAAACCGACTCGCGAGTGATCGGTTCACTGCGATGCACACAGTCACAACACTGACAGTAACATTAAATTTACAATTTACAGGTACTTCACAGGTAAGTTTAATACACAACGTATTAAAACCTAAACTTAAGTGTGGTCACAAAAGAGCTCAACTCTTTTGTTTAATAATAATCAGATCAATATACATACTTGTATAAAAACTATGGTTTTTGGCTTTGTGTCGGGTTGGTATTGGATATGTATCGGTCGGGTAGAGTTGAGCCCTAATGAGCGTCGATGCATTGCAGTAAACCCGCGCGCGCGCTTAGGCCGCCGCCTCCTCGCCCTCCGGCACCTCCACTACTTTCGCCTTCTTTTCGGGGGTGGTCTTCTCCGCTTCTCCGTTGTCGGCAGCCGCGGATTTCCTTTTTACGCCAGTCTCTTTCTTTTCTGAAATTAAATCAAGACATTTAGTACTTTAGAATACTTTATGGTGACATTTTTGGCAGTTTGCCAAAGACGCATTGAAGGTATTAGGGCCATAATTTATTTTGTTTTTTTTTTATCTAAGAAAATCCCAAGTCTGTGCAAATTCAAAATGTTTTCTTACTCTTTTTCTAACATTTTAACTGTGTAATTGATGTTAATGACTGGAATGTTTATGTAAATTATGTGCATAAAATATAGCACCTAGGAACAATATTTTGAAATTAGTGTAGCATGAATTATATTCATCAGTATATAACACTTGTTATAACCTCCATGTTTATTATACTAATAACATTTCATAATTTCACAAAAAATACTTCCTTATTAAGTAAAGCAAAAAATGTAAAATTGGTAATCATCATAATAATATTATTATTTATAAACTGCTATTTTTTTTAAAGTATAGGACAACATCACATATATTACTCTGATCCTAAGTAGCTAAATCACTTGTGTTATAGAAATCAGAAACAACGACGGTAGCACAACACTCAGACCCGAGACAATATAGAAAAGTTACATTGTTTATTCAATCTCAGTATGTTTATACTCAGTATGCTTATCACTTATCAACCAGCGTTAAGACTTGAATCAAATACAATTACGATTGGCGATTGATGATTTAAAGTACAGATTACCTACACAATGATAATGAGTTGAAAACAAAGTTGTTTTGACCTTTTAAGTCACAACCAAGTTACTAACCACTCAATTAAATGCGAAGTCTGGTAACTTACCATCTTTCGTGGCGTCACCATTCTCGGTGGCATCGTTGCTTTCCTCGGCATCTCCGTTCTCTGCCGGGGTGTCTTCGGGGGCGTCTCCGCTGCCATTCTCCTCTTTGCCGTTGCTCTCGGGCGCCTCCGCGGCCTTCTTTGCCGGTGACTTTTTGACTGGAGACTCCTTCGCGGCCTCAGTTGAGGTCACTTCCTCGGGGGCGACTTCGCTGTAAATATAAGTTTCAAACTTTAGACACATCATAAAGTCATAAAACTACGTTAATCGGACATTATCATAATGCTCGCCTTAGCCGGTTAGTAACGGCTCATAACAATACATTACGTACGACATCATACCGTGAATGATCGCTAGCTAAGTGGGGCATTATAAAAGGAAAAGTCTGCCGGAACAAAAACAACTGGCTGTTGCGCAAGGCTGCATGTGGGAAAGTTGCATTATATGAAACCGAACGTAAGCATCGGTAGGTAGGTATAGGTACTGAACGAATACGTTACTCGCTCCAGTGGACTCGAGTCGTACCTGTGCCCGCAGTCAGCGTATAAGCGTTAAAAATAAAGTAATGACAACACGCGGCCCTCGCGATAATGTAACCGACTTGCCGCCACGAGTTGCAAAACTCGGTTCTTGGCGATTTGAAATGAGCGCGCGCCGATGACGCTTCGCGCCGGCACGCCGCGCATGCAGCGCCATCTTGGACCAAGCGCGGCCGGCGTGCTTACAACTTCGGCCTTCCTTTATTTTAGTAGGTACAACGACGCCGATACATGGAAAATTACAAAACGCGATCGATGCTGCCACTTTCCATAATGTAACACTAACATATCATACGACTACGCATTAAGAAATGAAAATTAAAACATAAGTAATCAGAACTTTTTCCCGCGTGTACTTGTCGGCGTCGACTACTATTTATCGTCACCAAACTATCAATAAACATCAAAACACTGTTGTACAACAATGTAATTACCTTTAAGTTATTAACTTTAACATAATTAACTTCACAAACAAACGTAAAACACATAATGCACACAAAATAGGAAGCCATTTTGATCACATAAAAGCCGCCAAAAATAATAAATACTAAACGAGATAATTCTGACAGAACGTATTAAAAAGACTTACTTCTTTTCGACGGCTGCGTCTGCCATTATTATTTTTTAGATTTTATTGCAGAAACTTGTAACAATTGATTTATTAGCACGTGGTACGCACACCGCACAGCAATGTTCACCGCACAAACACCGACGACAAAATGAAGGATGAAGGGGGAGGGAAAAAATATCGTGCGCGACGCCTAGCGCGGGGCCGCGCATTTGCAATGAAGTTCGCGCGCAAAGGTCACATGAATGAAACAGTACTATACGTCATTGATGCAAATGAAAGAGATAGGTATCGGATTCTCATTCAACTTCACGTAACCTTGAAATAAGGCGGGTGGGTAATGTTCTACCTTGCTCTGTCGGACGGTCCCGGTTTTAAAAAATACAATCGTTAGTTACAAACATAGCAAGAGGAAATTGAATCCAAATTCTGGAAAATTTGACTTCATATTTTCTATCATTAAAGCATAATATAAATAGTTATAATGTGAGATAAAATTATTATTCATTTAGCTAACTAATTTAAACTTTGATGCGATCTTTGTTATAAATTAGAATTAAATGTGATCTTACCAGTTTCTGTTTTTATGAAAGAGATTTGATACCTAGGTACTTATAAAATGAATTAAATTGCAATAATTTTCGTTGCGATTACACTTTTTCATTACTTAAATGACTCATTATGTAAATCCCTAAAAGTTTGTTAGGTAATACACATTATTTTTATTTATTTTTTATCAAATTATGTTACATTGTGCGACCTTTTAGCAAAAAACAGTATAATAAAAGTGTCGGATACATTGTCAAAAATAAGTTCACTGACTTTATTATCTGAACATGCCTTTTCGTAAAGCACAATATTGAATGCTAACGATTCGAATTATTCACGCTTGTAGTTTTTTAGAGTTCAATGTACTAATAAGCTAGATGGATTTCTACAGAAAAAGGTGTTTTTTTAATAAAAAAAAAAAGTTACCTAGCCAGACGTTTACTACATTAGCGTTTACTCTAATTTAAAATGTTAATAAAGCGTACATCGCATCATGTCGTTTCTCGAGTTTGGAAACTATTTTACTTTAGTCACAGTCACATCACAAACTCATTCCGTCAGATCAACAAGCGTTCGAAAGAGGCTTGCAGTGAGGCTGTAAGTCAAGTGATGACACCACGCTACAATGTACCTTATTTCAGTGTGCATTAAAGACAGGTTTTGGTCTTGATTCAGATGTTGAAGCGTGGTCTGAAGCGGTCGTTGGCTTTTGAAGAAAACTTGGCACTAGCCGGTGATTTCGTCAGAATATGAATTCGTCAACCAGAACGGTCCAAAAAGAGCGTGCTTCTATGTACCTATCGCACGTTATAAAAGTTTCCGACATTAGACGGCTTTTGCAAATCAATTTTGGCGCCAAGGTTATTTGTAAAGATTGAAATCCACAAACACAGTTTAATAATTATGTGTGTGATAAAATAGACCTAGGTAATAGAACAGTAGATAAAGACGGTCCGCAAACATGGGATCAACCAACCGATTGTACTCGTCGTACCTGGATGGATAGTTAATAATATTTTACCTGTATTTAGTGGCCGAGTCATTATTTTCGGTGACAAGCATTAATTTGTGACTTTTATTTGCCCTTTAGGTAAGTCCGTCTAGCCAGTTTATATTGTACGTAAACAAGCCTAATGTTATGCTTATTATCACAAAATTGAATAGGTTCACTCACAGGCACTTGTTGGAGACCAATAACATTAACGTAACGTACTAAAACGATTTCTTATGTTTTTAATTACTTTTTTTTATTTATTTTTTAAAGAAATCTTTGCTATTCATGTTCACAGAAAAACTAAAATCTTTGACAAACATATACATAATACACCTAAATACCTACGTGTTGAATATTTATAACTGATTTTTATGCGTAACTAAGAAAGGAAGGGAATAGAAGGCTTGCGGAAGGGGTCTGGACTTGCAAAGATTCCTTTAATATTATTTGGGAATAATAACAAACTCTTGGTGCACGAGTCATACTCGCACTTTTCTCATTTAAAGTTATACTAATAATAAAAGCGTGACTCTTGACTTAAGAATGAACCTAATGCTAATTTTGAGGTACTTACATACTTAAATTTTGATCATATTATTGTTTTTATTTTTTTATTGTATGTTTATCTTATTTATTATTTGTATACGTATACCGCATTAATTGAACAAATACCTATCATCATATCCTATATCATCATATACATACCTATTATAATTGAAAAGCTATATCCCACCATAGGAATAGGGGTTCCTTATGTAATCTCGAAAGTCAAATGAGCTAATTTTATTTCAACTAAAACTATTTATCGATCGCTCCATTGATCGATGCCTTATTAGTACGATGTAGGTAGAGGTATCAATTCACCGAAAACCAACTTACCGATGTTTATTTCATATAGTTACACTAAGAGCTAGTTCAGACAGACACAGCGGAATCCACGCGTATGCGAACCGCGCGGTTTGACTGCGCGGATCTTATTTACATTAGCGCCTTTCATTCGTTCATACTTGTCCGCGCGGACTGACAATCCGCGCGGCTAGCTACCGTCACTCGACCGCTTGAAAATGAATTCGTGCGGACGCAGCGCGAATCAATTTACTTGATGTGCCTAGAGGCGTTCAATTGCTCCGCGAAAGCCACGCGTATTGGACGGTGACAATAGATCGCTTCAACACCGAGTTTTTCTTCTGGTGACACGCCACAACCTCATACGGGTATCAGAGGATGCAATTTGTTCACTGATTGTTTCAAGTAATTCATCAAACGTCTTTATCATCATCATTTCAGCCACAGGACGTCCACTGCTGAACATAGGCCTCCCCCAGTGACTTCTGTCATCGGAGGGTTTTTGCCATACTCGCCACGCTTGGCAGGCGGGTTGGCAAGCGCAGTTTTTTTATTATTTCGCACGCAGACGCTGCTCCCCGTCTAGTGCTACAGGATTTAATCGCCTCTTACGACACGCCTCCTGTTGGCGGTGGGGAAGTGTATTCTTTACGGCCGTCCCCACACGGCACAACGTCAACGTCTTTATAGACATTCTTAAATAGTTAAAAAAATTGGGCTCATAAAGTCCTCAACTTTGGGTATAAAGTCATAAACTGGCCATTGGTGAGTCCATCACGCAAAATTGGATGGTGATTGGATTCACCCAAAACTTTCGTTTTCTTTTCCTTTTTAGGAGTAAGTACACACATATTGCTTCTTCGACTTCCATTGTTGAAATGAAGCGGCTGCCACCCTACCCCACTCCTCACACTTACCGCGCGTGTCTGAACACTTTTCAATCCTCGCGGATTGGAACCACGCAGTTCGCATCTGCGTGGATTACGCCGTGTCTGAACTAGCACTAAGTATACTTAAACGAGTAACTATTTCGTCGAACGTAACATTTCATATGAAATAAACATCGGTAAGTTAGTTATTGGTGAATTGTTAGAGCTAGTTCAGACACGGCGGAATCCGCGCGTATGTGAACCGCGCGGTTCGACTGCTCGGATCTTATTTACATTAGTGCCTTTCATTCGTTCATACCTGTCCGCGCGGACTGACAATCCACGCGGCTACCGTCACTCGACCGCAAGAAAATGAATTCGTGCGGACGCCGCGCGAACCAATTTACTTGATGTGCATAAAGGCGTTCAGTTGCTCCGCGAAAGCCACGCGTATTGGACGGTGACAATGGATCGCTTCGACACCGAGTTTTTCTTCTGGTGACACGCTCAACCACATATGGGTATCAGAAGATACAATTTGTTTACTGATTGTTTCAAGTAATTCATCAAACGTCTTTGACATTCTTAGATAGTTAAAAAATTTGGGCTCAAAATTCCTCAACTTTAGGTATAAAGTCATAAACTGGCCATGGGTGAGCCGATCACGCAAAATTGGATGCACCCAATACTTTCGTTTTCTTTTATTTTTTAGGACTAAGTACACACATATTATTGCTTCTACGACTTCCATTGTTGAAATGAAGCGGCTGTCACCCTACCCCACTCCTCACACTTACCGCGCGTGTCTGAACACTTTTCAATCCTCGCGGATTGGTACCGCGCGTTTCGCATCTGCGCGGATTACGCCGTGTCTGAACAACTAGCACTTACATCGGGAAATTAAACTTCGTACTAATAAAGCATCGATCAAAGGAGCGATCGATGAATAGTTTTCTTGGAAATAAAATTCGCTTATTTGACTTTTCAGACTACATAAGGAACTCTAGGAATAGATAATAGTCAAGACGAACCGCGTAAACGTACCTCCTATCACTATGCCTTGATAAAATTACCTAGCCTAGCTAAAGTGACGCGGCGGCGCGGCGCCGTGAAACGAATTGGATCTAGAATTCCATTCACAAAAATACTGTTTGTTAAAATAAACCAGAAATAGACCGGGATTCTGTTCTCTAAAAACTTTTCTTAAACTGTAAAAGGGTAGTTTCAATTCAAATGGAGCAAAAAGGAATCAACCTTTCTTGTAAGTATACATACACAAAACATACAGGAACTCCTCCACTCACACAGACAGACGACAGCTTTGGCGGGAATTACTACAGTAAGTAGTAGTACCTAATTGATGGAATGGAACTGAACTGAAAGGAAAGCTATTTTCCAAAAGTTTTAAATAACTTTATGAATTAACAAGCAATATCCTGATTCCTAAAATACATTTTTTTAATCTATAATGCCTAAAATGATGTATTTTTTTAACCTAAAATTAATAACTAAAGTGGCAATGGGCGGGGCACAACATACCTAGCACGTAGAACTGTGACGCCCGAATCCGCCCGATATGAGGCAGAACAGTTCTGGAATGGAGGCCAGGTACCGGCAAGCGCAGCAAGGGACGTCCACCCACGGGCCACAAGGTCAAGGTGGACAGACGTTGCAATAAGCCGCTGGATGCAGGCCGCTTCCAACCAATTCGATTCAATTCTTCAATTCGAGCAATTTCCAAAAACCGGCTTTGCAAGCCGCGCGCAAGCAATGCGTACGGTGAGCGCACAACTAGCTACCTAATACCTACCTCGGCTTATCAATAACTTGCCGTTCGAATTGGTAGGTAGTACCCACGGCTTAGTAATAGCGTCCCGTTTTACCCTTTGGGTACGGAACCCTAACAACGCTGTAATTTTCATTCTTCAGATAATTTATCTTACTTCCAGGTTTCCGGAAAGCAAAAAGCATAGGTTAGTTAGGAAATTAGGAATAATAATATTGCTCTAGATCATCGACCTATCTCAGGGGGTTCGCTAACTGAGAAAAAGGAATAGGTAGCAGACCTTATTTGTGCGACTGAACGGTTTAACGGTTCCGCGGATTGTAGGTATTTGGCGTAATGGGTCCGCCCATTGAAAAAGGTTAAGAAACACTGCTCTAGATATAAATTAGCCTAGTAACAACCTTACCTTGTTTGCGTAATAAATAATAGCACAGAATAAAATAAACAATGGTACCTACCTACTATTGGCACTGCACTGACTAAATAGATAGTAGGTACAGACTAGACAACAGCTCGTCGACCTACCACAAATCGTAAAATTTTCTCAATTGAAAATTCTCTACATGATATCTACTTGTCAGGCTTAAAGTTGAAAATCTGTTGCAGAACTTTTAACTTTTTGGGTAGGTCGACGTGCTGTTGACTGTACCTAATTAGTAGTGTAGCGTCATAGCGTTTCATCAGTAAGACACTGAACAGCCGTTCACCAATCTGCGATGCGCGATGCTTTTTGCGATGCGACTTTATGTAGGTATTATGTCATGTAACTTCTATCTTTCATTTCACCATAAAATGGCGTCACATGAGTCACCACAACATCGCGCGAGCTAAAACAGTAGGACGTTAGAGAGCCTAGGAGTAATTTAAACAAGCGATTCCTAGTTCGATTCCCGCTGGGGTCAATTTAATAAGTAACTAGATAAGTATAATTCATAGACAATGTAATTTATAAATAAAATAACACTTGGTTTGGCCGGTCGGTTGCTATGCCGTTTTGTTGCCAAGGTTGTTCGTGCTAGTGCTAGCTAGCTAACGCATGTTATTGAATGATTGTTATTGCAGTGCAGTAAGGCACAATTTTAAATAACACGATACTAACTCAAGAGTTCTTCTATACCGCTCTCGAAACGAAGTAACGGACTAGTCACTAGACCAAATAAAATTAATTAATGAAAGAATTATAATTATGGTAGTAAAATTACCTAAACACTCAAAAAGTTAAGTTTGTTACAGTTACGACTGATGGTCGATTATGTTGAATTCTATTAACTCAACATTACTTATGATGTTACTAGTTAAAAATTAGGTAAATACATAACCTATGGGTAGGTAGGTTTTGAATGAGTAGGCAGGTACTCATTCAATACTTGACTTGAGGTGTAATATAGTAAGTATGTTGACTTTTTTAGGGTTCCGTACCCAAAGGGTAAAACGGGACCCTATTACTCAGGCTCCGCTGTCCGTCTGTCCGTCTGTCCGTCCGTTTCACAGATGATGTATTTCTGTTGCCGCTATAACATCAAATATTTTATTCTGGTTATAAAAATAAATATTGAAGGGGGCTCCCATACAACAAACGTGATTTTTAGGGTTCTGTACCCAAAGGGTAAAACGGGACCCTATTACTAAGGCTCCGCTGTCCGTCTATCTGTCTGTCTGTCCGTCTGTCACCATTTCACCAGGCTGTATCTCATGAACCGTGATAGTTAGGTAGTTGAAATTTTCACTGATGATGTATTTCTGATGCCGCTATACTAACAACAAAAACTAAAAACCAGAATAAAACTTATATTTTAGGGGCTCCCATACAAAAGACATGTTTTTGCCATTTTTATAAATTATGGTACGGAACCCTTCGTGCGCGAGTCCGAGTCGCACTTGGCCGGTTTTTATAGATAATAGTACGGAAACTTTCGTGCGCGAGTCCGACTCGCACTTGGCCGGTTTTTTGCTCGTTTTTTAGATAATGGTGCGGAACCCTTCGTGCGCGAATCCGATTTGCACTTGACCGGTTTTTTATAACTTTGTGACGAGTCACCACGACGACATGTCATGAACGACACCTTACTATAGGTACTTCTTACCTAATTGTTGCGTTGCCAAATTTAATACTCACACTCATTCTGCCCCAAGTGCAAAATGTGCATAATTAGATTTTTCTATTTTTTCTGCGTATGCATAGCTTTTTTCCCATCCGCTTCAAAATTCGTTTACAATAACTCGAAGGCTAGGTACGGACAACAGCTCGTCGACCTACCACAAAATGTCAAATTTTCTCATTTGAAAATGATCTCTAAATATCAGGATTAAAGTTGAAAATCTATCGGAGAATTTTTGACTTTTGGGGTAGGTCAACGTGCTGTTGACTGTACATTAAATTAATTGTTATGTAAAATGTTTCATGTGTGTATCTACTCTCTTGCATCGTACGTAGCTAAACGAATAGAATAGACCAATTCTGATGTAGTTTTTTTTTTGTTTGAAAGCTGATATTTCTTAGATACCTATAATATTTTGAGATCTGTTTAGGCGTTAGAAGGAAGATATCATTTGTTGCAAACTTTCACTTGGCTATCAAGGAATCCGGAGACTTGATAACCTGACCTGCTGCAGGCAGCATTAAGTTCATCTTGCAAGGAAATCTTTTTTTTATGCGATGTTAATACAAATTCACCCCTAACATGACGTGCTTTATGATAGTGCATTGTTTTTTAACAATTTTCGTGATTCTAGGTCAACAGAACGTAATTATATGTTTTCAAAAACACCTGTTATACCATGTTTTAGCGCAAATAAAGAATTTTATTATTATTATTATTATTATTTAATTCTTTTAATTGGGTTGACTAGAAGTTTGGGTTTTTTTAAATAACCAAGGGATTACTTAGGAGCCTAAGTATTTAATATTAATTTTATCTTTTTATTTATTTATACGTGGTACATATACAAAAAAAAAACAGATAGACAGCATACTATTATAATAAGGGATTCTCTTGTCCCTTAAAAAGGTACGAAACCCTAGCACTTGAGTGTGTTCAGGCGGTCTCTTCAGTATCCATTCATGACTGTACCTACTTATATATTCTGTGCTGAAGTGCAGATGTTCAGAACTTATTTTTGACGACCTCCGTAGCCGAGATACAAGCATGCCGGACTATATTATGGCGCCGCCATCTCTGAGGTTCCGGGCTCAATCCCCGGTCGGGTCAATGTAGAAAACGATCTTTTCTTTTTAATATTGTCTCGGGTCTGGTCGTTGTGTGTGTGGTGGTGGTGGCGGTTTATTCTTGCATTATTACGATTGATATCGGTTTGCATTTTATTGTATCACATACTATCTTTAAATTGAAGCATAGATTACTAAAATTAAATAAATAAAATAAAAACTTTGCATGGGACATTGGGACTGCGTGCAAAGAACTATTAAAAACCGGCCAAGTGCGAGTCGGGCTCGCGCACGAAGGGTTCCGTACCATTTACCAGGTGAGCCCTCTTAAATATTTATTTTATTCTGTTTTTATTTGCATTTGTTGTTAGGTAGCATAAAGTTAATATACAGGAATAGAGGAACAAACGGCTGAGCGAGCGAGATGCTACTAGCAGCAACACTGTATGATAAAAAGAGATGCGTGATGCGTCATAGCAGAACCGTTTTTTGGTAACAGTTTGACAGCTGGCGGCACTTAGAGGCACGCTGAGAATTCGGGCTCTGTAAATTTTCCTGTTTTTACTTCACATCGTGAATATTATTGAGAAATAGTGCTTCATAAATATGGTGATTTGTTCAGTGATTGATTGTGGTACCACACAACGACTTAACCCCGCAAAATATTCATTTCTCAGGTAAATTAATCCAAGTCGACACCTCACAACTTTGGATTTATTTTTGCTTAAGCGCTTAAAATTTTAAGTGTTTAGTATGATAGTTCTCTTCTTAAACCATTTATTTATGTAAGAAGCATAGATTGGATACTCTTAATGCAGAATTAACGAATATCTTGTGTAAAGAAATAATTTTCGTTTTACACTAGGGCTGCATCAAGTTATCGATGTTTCGTTTCCACTGTCTAGATATCACGCGGTAGACGAAAATTAATTTTATGTTTTATATTACTGTTGTTAAAAGTACCTTTATGAAGTTTAGTTATGAATTATCTGGAAATGTAATCCCACATAAGATACTTAGCCTATACATAGATAAAAGTTTTTGAATGCTGGAATATTAGGCACTTTCTACTACACATACCTACTTAAGAATAGAATAATTTATTTTCTAATTACATGGCTATTAAGAGCTATTATAATATTAAAAGTAGGTACTTTCATTGGTTATTCATGTATCTTTCAGATTTTCTACTTATTCACCAGGAATATATGGCTTAAAATAATTGATCGTCCAAACTGGATTCCTAAAAACATTCATTTATATGCAGCAAGCATTTTGAGGATAAATTTTTCAAGAAACAAAACGAGGAGCGAAACAATATTTGATGAAATCTGCAATTCCAACTAAGTTTGTTCCGGTAAGCTTAAATAAAATCAATACTATTCTTCTGCTGATAATTAGCACTATGTACCTACAGTTTTTCAAAAGCAATTAAGTAGGTATATTTATAAGTTGGGTGTGCCTTTTACTATCATAACTTTCTAATTTGTATTATTGGAAGTCCGAAAATATTTCTCATACCATTTTACATCGTGATGATCACTCTGGGTAAAAATACGTAATATAAATACATAAAATACTTATGATCGAAACTTAAAATTCATAATATTACTAATAATACACTTGGTTTAAATTAATATTTGTTTTCATATATTTTAGAAATTTGAAAGAAAAATTTTCAACTTATATTTTAATTTAGCGCTCGCCTGCCGCTGTCGTGGCATGCTAGCTACGCTCCCCGCTAGCTAGCTAGCTTTGCTAGCTACTCATTTTTTTTTCTTTTTCACAGGTCAACATAAAGCTTAGACGCATAGTATCGTCCTAAGTTTATAGAGATATTGTATCAAGTATTGTATAGAGGTTTTTAATCTATCCTTCTGAAGATGTAAGAAATGTTTGCTTTATCATCATCATCATCATTACTGCCACAGGACGTCCACTGCTAAATGGGCCTCCCCCAGTGACTTCCAGATCCGCCGGTTGGAAGCGGCCTGCATCCAGCGCATAAAGTGTGAAAAATATTTTAGAGAAAAATAAAAACACATTTTGATTTTGATAAAAATAAATTTGATAAGAACTTTCTAAATATTATTAGTCGTACTGATTTTAAAAATTATTTTGGTTCCTTGATTTCCCATTCTTTTGAGCAAGATCCACTTATTAGTCACAGATATCTCATTATAAAATGTATAAAAGAAACATATTTACCGTTAAGATTGAAGTACGAAACACAATTGAAAAATTTATCAAAGCGTACTTTAAGAAATTATTTAAACAAAATTCTATTTTCCGAGGGCAGTGAGAAATGATATAAGTAGCTACCTTTAAAGAATTGAAAAAAAAAATTGATTTAAATATCTTCTGTGTTTTTCTTAAATATTATTACTTCACTTGTTCACCCTGGGTCGTCAGCCATTCTAAATCCCTTCCCATCCTATTTTAGTTTTAATAATTCTATGTCTAACTAATAAGTATGATCGATATCGATATTAATGTGTAATTGTATACATCACTGACACGCATACATAAACAATTTTACACACACAAATGTTTTCCAATTTCGGTTTCGTTTGACAGCTCGCGTTTGTTCCTCTATTCCGTAGGTATATTACCTTTATGTTAGGTAGGTATAGCCGCCACAGAAAAAATACTTACTAACAACATTTGTGAAAATTTCAACTGTCTAACTTTCACGGTTCATGAGATACCTACCGCCTTAGTGTCAGGACAGAAGTGACTCCTGTCCGTCTGACGTACCCTAACTCCTGAGAAGTCATGGGTTTAATAGGGTTCCGTTTTACCTTTTAGGTACGGAACCCTAAAAAGAGCTACAACTTGCACATTAAATGATTGATGGATCTTAGAAAAATAGTAGGTAATTATTCTAAATAGGTAATATACCAAGTTCGTCACGGATTTTATTCACCTCTAATCCGCTAGCTTTTTCGAAGACGATTAGGTACGCTAAGCAGGCATTATTTACAATAACATTTTACAACTCAAGGTTTTTTTATGGTGGGCATGATTGAATTGACTGATGAAGAAATATTTTTTTACTGTACGAGGAATGATGAGGCAGGCAGTAGAGGTACAAAGAAACACGTCTTAAGAAGGAAACATGACAACTCATTGTAATTTTAACGCTTCTACTTTGCAATAAAGATTATAATAGAACAAACTATGTCTCGATGTTCAAAGTCGGCTGCGCAAGGAACGTGTTGGAACGTGTGATGCCACCTGTCGTGAGCAAGTCGAACAAACATAGACTTTGTGTTGCCATTTGTGATTAATCAGGCTATATAGTAGTTTATTTAATTAAAGTGACTAACCCCATACCAATATTTACACATTGCAATCTAAATTATTTAGAGCCCTATTTCATTAGAACATTATAATGGCGCCACCGGTTGCGCCACCAATATAATTTGTACAGTTGTATGGAGGGTATCTTAACTGGTATCATCATGTTGGCGAAACGAAGTTGTTGCTGGCAACCGAATCACCTGCTGGTGGCGCAGCAAATATTAATATGTATCAAGCCATTTGCCATAAAACTCACTCTGCCACCGCTCCTGTATCATGTTTATTGATTTTTTCTTGATCGCAAACACTTAGATGACGCAGAAATTAAGTAATCTTTATACCGAAAGATTTATATGATGAACTGTTCACTCTTTGACGGCCATTTTGAAACGTACAATCCTACTGTCTTATTCAGAGTGAATTTGCTAGTCCGGGACTAAGGTTGAACCACTGTTCTAACGTACATAAATCAATGGTTTAACCTTAGTCCCGTACTAGCAAATGCACTCTGCAAAAGGCAGCTAGTGTTTGCCCTTATTATGCATGTGCCCCGTTGGCACGATCGCACACACCTTACGACAAAATTATCATTCCAGCATGGGCATGGATTCTTCAAATTTTCTGAAACTTAGAATAGAATAGAATATTATTTATTTGGCACTCAAAATTGACACAAACATGAAAATGAAAATAACATAACTTGAACGCTAAATCTTGTAAGTAAAACAAATCCAATTTATTATAGTGTGCGGCTGAAGTTTCGGTTTCGGTTTCGGCCTAAAAATCATGTTTTACAACAATTATTACAGGTATCTATATAAAATTATGGGTGAATGTATATTCTTAAGCATTTATTTTAAAATTGACGAGTAACTTAATTTAATTTTATTCAGCATAATCATCTTGCCAGTCTTTTGCAGTCTACTGCTGGACATAAGCCTTCCCGAAAGAGCATCATCTCCCGCTTTTTTTTTTATCCAGCGACACACTTCCTAAGGTCCAATTTGGCCAGCCCACTCCCACATAGTAACGGACATAATATAGTTTAAAAGTGTAGCAAGCTTAACCACTTCACCACACACTTTTGAGCTATGTCCGTTACTTTGTTATTGTTAGGAATAGCGAAGTTACGTGAGCCGTGCAAACTATATATCTATAGCTGTATGTATGTTTTATGTTTGATTAGTCGTTCATCGCGCTGCCGGCTAACGGTGTGTCTCAGCTGTTTGTATTTTTTCCTAAAATAAACTTTTTTCCTAAAATAAATTTTTCCTAAAATAAACTGTACTAGTGTCCATTTAGTCGGTTTAAATTCACGGCCCTAGTCATACATGTTTACTGGATTTACGGTGATAAAAGTGAATTAAAAACCTGGACGTAAACAAACTGTGTGTTCGCCCGTGTTTCGAAACTATGCTAAAAAGTGGAAGGGGTCGCGCGACACTGTGCCGTTGTGTGTCGACCATGCAGTTAGACTGTAACTAGCGAATATAATCTCACTCCATTTGTTTGCTACGCCTAAAATATAGTACTATTGTGACTTTTTCGGTATTGTCGTGTTATTAAAGTGCAAAATAAATGTTTGCTATGGCTGCGTCGATAAAAATAGATAAACTTACTGGCGATAATTACGATACTTGGAAGATTAAAATGCGAGCTATTTTAAAGAAAAATTACTTGTGGGAATATGTATCAGGGGCGTTGCCCGAACCCGAAAAGTCAGATGCGAAGTATGCAGGATGGGTTAAAATGGATAGAAAGGCCGAATTGGATATATATATTGTTAGCCGTCAGTCCTAGTGATTTAGTCGCATTGAATGGATTGGAAACCTCCAAAGCTAAAGTTGCAGTCGATGTACCAGTCGAGCGGGCCTGCTAGGAAAGCCTCATTTTTCAAGAAGCTTATTTTGGCTCGCATGCAGGAAGAACATGACCTGCGTAAACACATTGCGGAATACTTTGAAGCTGTGAAAAAAGGTCAAGGAGATTAGTTAGGTGGTGATTGATGAACTGCTGGCTATATTACTACTGTACAGTTTGCCTGATTTCTTTGCTATGTTTCGGACCACGATGGAATCACGAGATGATTTACCAAAAACAGATGTATTGAAAGTGAAGATCGTCGAGGATTTTGAAGGCAGAAAATCTAAGGTAGTTGAGGGACCAGGGAGCTATGTTTGTCAGACGCACCAACACAAATGCCTTTAAGAAGAACTCAAATTCTAATGAGAATCAAGGTCATAACAATAACAACAGCAAAACTGTATGTTTTCATTGTGGTATATTACTACTGTACAGTTTGCCTGATTCCTTTGCTATGTTTCGGAAAGCCTTAGATAAGCATGATCATAGTGTGTGTTTGTTAAAGAAATCTTTGTATGGCTTGCGTCAGTCAGGATTGCAGTGGCATAAGAAGTTGGTGGGAAAGCTGACGAGTGTTGGTTTTGAGGCGATGCCGCAGGATCCATGTCTGTTTGTGGCGCGAAAGGGTGAGCGAATGATATTGATTGCTATTTATGTTGATCACATTATCTTAGCGACAGACGATAGCATGTAGTTACATGAGGTCAAGAAGCAACTAAGTAGCGCATTTGAAATGAATGATATGGGGTGTCATAAATCATTGTCTGGGCATTGAATTCACTCGTGATGAAGAAGAAAGGGTGTATCTTAATCAAAGTATGTATTTAGATAAAGTTTTAGAACGCTTTGGTATGAGTGAATGTAAGCCTATAGTGACTCCAATGGATGTGAATGAATGTGAAGCTAGAGGAACCTAAGTGCGTGAATGAGAACGTTATGAATCAGTATCCCTATGAGAGTTTAATAGGGACCTTGATGTATCTTGCCGTGACTACACGACCAGATATTGCATATTCTGTCAATTTTCTAAGTCAATTTAATACAAATTATGATGTTGAGCACTGGAAAGCAGCAAAACGTGTGTTAAGGTATTTGAAAGGCACTTCGGAATATGGTTTAATGTATGAGAGAAGTCGGATACCGCTGTTCGGGGTGGTGGATGCAGACTGGGGTGCTAATTCGATTGACCGTAAGTCTTACTCTGGTTTTGCATTTATTTTGGCCGATGCTCCAGTAAGCTGGGAGGCACGTGAGCAGCAAACTATCGCGTTATCAAGCATGGAAGCCGATATATGGCCATTTCTGAAGCTACCAAGGAAGCCATATATTTGCGTGATGTGATGAATAATGTAGGAGTAGAGTGTGAGTGTGTGACAATCAATCAATCATTTATTTGCGTCAAACATGGTATAACAAGGTGTTAACATACAATAAAAGAATCACATATTTGGGCTACACAAATTAGCATGCAAATGTCACAATTAAAAACAAAAAATAATAGTAAAAATATGTCAAATAAATCTGATAACAATAAATACAATGTCAAATGCTCAAATCCAAATTTCATTATATTATGAACTACTATACAAATTACCGAGTCAGTGTTAAAAGACCTTAACCTAAATTCCTTTTTTTAAATTGAAAAAGTCCTCGAGACTATAAAAAATAGGGTGGTTCAGCCAGCGGAACAAATGTCTTTTAAGTACTGGTAAATTATAATTTTTGATGTCGTTCGGTATATAATTGTAAATTTTTACGCACATTGCTAGGCAACTTTTATTAAATTTAGAAGACTTAGGATTTTGATGACTTAGGATGGGGATCTCTGCGTACTCTTGTGTTTTTTAGATCATAAGTTTTTCCAAATAAATTCTTATGTCAGATCACAAAATTGCATACCTCATATTTACATATAGAGGCATGGTGGCGGTAGTAGAGCAAGATTTTTAAAGTGAGGCTCACATGAATTTCTAGATGAAATTGCCCGTATGCATTTCTTTTGTAAAATGAACGCTTTGTTTTTGTCTGTACTGTTGCCCCATATGACGATACCAAAGCGAATTATGGACTCAATATAGGCTTGATACGACAAAATTGCAGTCCTTCGATCAGTGACATTTTTGATCTGGTAAATTGCATAAACAAATTTATTAATCTTTTTGCAAAGGTCATACGTGCATTTTCCAGTTCAAATCTTGATCTAGAATTATGCCATTGACAGTGTGACAATTATTATGACAGTGTTTAATGATAACCAGGGTGCTATCAAACTTGATCAAACTAGAAACTATCATTTACGAACAAAACACATAGATGTAAGGCACCACTTTATTCGAGACATGTGCGAACAAGGTGTGATCGATCTGAAATACTTATGTACAGACAGAATGCCTGCAGATGTTTTGACCAAAGGTTTGACGGGTTCAAAGCATCAGGAATGCATGGATAATTTAGGAATGATGGGTGTATGTAAGGGTTATCAGATTAGCTCACGACTTCGAGGGAAGGTGTTAGGAATAGCGAAGTTACGTGAGCCGTGAAAACTATATATCTATAGCTGTATGTATGTTTGATAAGTCATTCATCGCGCTACCCGCTAACGGTGTGTCTCAGCTGTTTGTATTTTTTCCTAAAATAAACTGTATTAGTGTCCAATTAGTCGGTTTTAATTCACGGCCCTACAGTTATTTTGTCTGATGACCTCGTGTCGGATTTTATCCCGTAACGAAATTCCTTTTCATAGCTCGCTGAGTGACGTGAAATCGGTGGGTCAGCTTGACGGTCTGATTCCATGTTTGGGTTCCGTAGATCATCACCGGTAAGACGTACTGATCGAATACCTTGCCCTTCAAGCATTGTGGCAGTATCGATGCTGCCCAGTTAGTCTGCACCCTCCTACCGATTTCCCGCTCGAAGTTGTCTCTACCTTACTGCAGCACGAGTGACACATACTCCTTGACAACCTCAAGTGCCACGAAAACCGGTCCGGGGATGGCAGGGTCATTGAACATGACTTGAGTCTCGTCTAAGTTAATCTTAGTCGTGTCGTCACCACACATCGCGAGGCGGCGTTGAGATTATTTTTCGAAAATCCTACTGTGATTCCGCGATGATGACTATTAAGTCTCAATATTGATAATTCTTAAGTAGTCGGCAATAAGCACATTTTTCGTGAGATCTAGTTAGAACGTTAAATTTGACATAAAATTGTGTAATTGAAAAGGACATGGCCAAAAATCATACGTAAAACCTACAAATCGCCAGCGACGAAATGTATAAGAACAGGTTCACTCACTATTTAAACCTATTACGTTTTCATAAAATCGGCCTGAAAAACGATGTAGTATAGAAGTTATTACACTATACTTACCTACACTAGCTGGCCCGGCGAACTTCGTACCTCCTAAAGCCTCGGCCAAACAAACGCGTGCACGTTGGCGTGCGCATTGGCGATCATCTCGCGTGCAAGGCCAGTTCACACCAAATACGCGGACACCTACGCGTTCAGGAGACCTAGCACGAAAATGTATCTTTCGCTCGGATAAACCTAACAGTCATAAATGAAGTCAAATAAGATTAAAAAATGTTAGTCATAAAGGTGGTGAGATTTTTGGTGACTGATGATCATTTTGTGGTAGGTCGACGAGCTGTTGTCCGTACGTCTGATTTTGTTGACAAAAAAATATATTTTAGGTTGTCAAACCCTCACCCCCTATGAATAGCGGCCATTATGTTTTTTTAACACTAGGCAATAAATTACCAATTTTTTATGTGTAGTAGAAACATGAAAGTAGTGCGACATGATAGCTAAAAGATCAGAATAATCAACCAACAATTTTATTTTTGATGTTTATGGTTTTGTCGTCTAAAAATAAAATAATAAAGTAAGAAAATTATTTTAAAAAAAATCTATATTTTTGTACTTTTTTCAGATTTGTTTTGACCCCAAATTATTTTTTTACGATATAATTTGATTTTAACCTTAACCATAACGGGTTAGATTAGAAGCACCGCCCATCTTCCCATATCACATCGGAACTTTATCTGCTGTCAAAATATATTTGGTAGACAATGGTAGTTTTATTTTATCGATAGTAGTTTTGAGCGAGAAACTGGCAACATCGGCATAATTGAGCGCCACCCGTGAGCAAATCGTTCGCTCGATCTCGCTCTGTCGATCGAGTCCGGTTGTGGAAGCCATTTTATTCTCGTGAATGTGACAAAGTATTTTTGGGAGTTTTTGTATCTAAACTAATCGTGTCAATGTGTGCCTATAACGAAAGGCGTTTGTGACGTGTGATAGTGCTCTCAAAACTGAGAATGTACGTGTTTCAAATCGGTTTGTGTTGACCTGCCCCGTTTCTTACGCGGTCGCACCAGGCAGGCAGGCATCGATTAGTGCAATAAGGCGGCCTCCAATAACGGCAAATCGAGGCTCCGGACTATTTTGTGGTGTGAGCCATGGGCAATAATGCTGCCACCGCTAACAAGAAGGTGGACGCCGCCGAAAGCGTCAAAGAATTCCTCGACCAGGCCAAAGAGGATTTTGAGGAGAAATGGAAGAAGAATCCTACCAACACCGCCGGACTGAACGACTTCGAGAGGATAAAAACCCTCGGTACGGGGTCCTTCGGCCGAGTAATGATAGTCCAACATAAACCGACGAAAGAATATTATGCTATGAAAATATTAGATAAGCAAAAAGTCGTAAAACTGAAGCAGGTTGAGCACACACTAAACGAAAAACGTATATTACAAGCTATCAACTTCCCTTTTTTGGTGAGCCTTAAATTTCATTTCAAGGACAACTCAAACCTGTACATGGTTCTCGAGTATGTGCCAGGAGGTGAGATGTTCTCGCATTTACGTAAAGTGGGTCGCTTTTCGGAGCCCCATTCGCGTTTTTACGCGGCACAGATAGTGCTGGCCTTCGAATACCTACACTACCTTGACCTCATCTATCGAGATCTCAAACCTGAGAACTTGCTTATCGACTCGCAGGGCTACCTCAAAGTGACTGATTTTGGCTTTGCTAAGCGAGTCAAAGGTCGTACGTGGACGTTGTGCGGAACGCCAGAGTATCTGGCGCCCGAAATCATCCTTTCTAAAGGGTACAACAAGGCCGTCGACTGGTGGGCGCTCGGAGTGCTCGTGTATGAGATGGCAGCTGGCTACCCCCCATTCTTTGCAGACCAACCTATTCAAATCTATGAAAAAATTGTCTCTGGAAAAGTCCGTTTTCCATCACATTTCGGGTCAGACCTGAAAGATCTCCTCCGCAATCTACTACAAGTAGATTTGACCAAGCGTTATGGCAACCTAAAAGCGGGAGTGAATGACATAAAAGGTCACAAGTGGTTCGCTAGTACCGACTGGATTGCTGTCTTCCAGAAAAAGATTGAGGCACCTTTCATACCTCGCTGCAAGGGCCCTGGAGACACAAGCAACTTCGATGACTATGAGGAGGAAGCATTACGTATCTCATCAACTGAGAAGTGTGCAAAGGAGTTTGCTGAGTTCTGAGCGGGTAGCTGGTGCCTGCGAGCGGACACTACCGTGAGTAGGAGTTTTGTATTAGTGAATCTTCCGTGACATTGTGGTCGTGGAACGGTGACATGTGCTACTGTTTGCCGGCAGCTCTGGGTGAACATAGACGCTGAAGCGCACCCTGGCTGGCACCTCAGATGAAAAAGTTCAGAGTGTAAGCGAGTTGGTAGTAGCCCAGTTTCCAATGTTTTGGTGGCGTTCATTTGCTTTGTGCCCTTTCGAGTTGTATCATAGAGCAGATAGTGGGAGTGGAAGGTTTCTCATTCTGGTGATATTCCCTGATATGTGTTTCTGACATCAGTACCCACATGCATTACACTGCACTCAGTTGTTATAAATGTTAATTTCAATATGTTGTAAATCACTGTTGAACATTGACATGTGGTGAGCTTGCATTATACTTTATTATTAAACAAAAATCAAATTACAGCTTTGTAATTAATGATCAAAATTTTCATATTGCTTTTAAGGTAAACCTTCACAATATTTCTATATACATTTTATCTATGTACATCACTAAACCATCAATTTAGAGCTATTTTGATCACTAATTTTAAGTTTAAATGAATTTTCTAAAATCATCTTGATGGATTGTTATGATAGGTTTTAATTGATAGACATTTTGTTATTGGTTTTATTTATAGTTGTATTGTTGTATCAGTTGATATTTTATGTAAGTAACTGTAACTACATCAAAATATTGAAGAGATTAATTTATTGTATTAAGAATAATGTAGTCGTGTTCATTTGTGCAATTTGACTTATGTGTTTGTGATCTGATGTGAGGATTCATTTCAATTTATGTGTTATTTGTATTAGTTCCTTATTTTGTAGGTTAGGTGTATTTTATTGTGAAATCTGATTATACATTTGCAGCCCGAACTCTAGTATCTTAAGCCGGTACCTGTCACTTATTGTTAGCATCAGTTTTCTAAAAGCAATAAAGTTTTAAGTGAACATATTCAAACTATAACTAAAGCATTGTTTCATTTTATTACAGTGTATAAAGCTATTTACATTCTGACATTAAATCCAGCACAAAATAAATCATGAGAGAGTTTTTATAATTATTGAAGTGCATTTTTAGATGTAGTAGGAATATGTTGATTTTTCTAGTAGTAAATCTCTAATGCCATGATGGCGATATCTTGTCTGAGACTGATGTTACCAATAAGAGTGTGAGTAAACGAGTCATTGAAGTTTGTGACACATCAATCCCAGCCCCACCTGTGGAGTGAGTGGTTCAGTGATGATACTGGCAATCCCAGCACCACCTGTGGAGTGAGTGGTTCAGTGATGATACTGGCAATGTTTATTAAAGTTTGTTAGCTATTAGATGTAGGACTTTGAATCCAAGCTGTACAAATAAGTATCTAGTTATTTGTAGTGCATTTTACATTGTGGAAACATCATGCGCGTCTGTGGTAATAGTCAGTAGGTTGATATATCCTGGAAAGGTTACTTAACTCTGCACTTACACTTCCAATGTAACTTCTTGAGTAACTTTGACGTAATATTTACATGTTTTTAATTTTGACTAATAAATCAAGCAAGTCATTGTTGACAAAATTATTTAATAAAAAATAAATTACTTATCATATCAAATTGTACACTTAAACATTTTCTAATTATTGTCCATGTGTTTGTTGTTATTTGTAAATCAATATTTACTTTTTCAGATCCTAACCAGATAAATATTAAAACTTTATTTTGATGTTATTATTAAAATGTCTTTTTGGAATTGGCTTTAGGATCCAAGTAAGATTAAGAATGGAAAAGGTTTTATATCATGCTGAAATTATTTTAAAGTGTGCTATTTTTCTGGTTAGGTAGCCTGTTTAGTATATTGACAACAATTTATCATAAGTTGCCAATGTTTACTTACAGAATCTTTGCAATCTTCAATCATAAAGCACTAATCTTACATAAACAATGTCTTATGTGGTGAAGTCTGGATTGTTGATTTTCTTTTAACTGAGAAACTAGTAAACATTAATTGAATAACTTGTGAATAATCTTGATATATTTTATTTGGTGCCATAATTTATTTCTTGGGGATGGACCTGTCATTGTAAATATTTAGATAATAACTTTTATAATTTGCATGGTAATGTGCAGTTTTTATTGAAATATCTGTTATTACCACACAATCCAATAGAATCACTTGTCACATTCATCAGTATTAACCTTTGCACCAATTTAGTGCATCTTAAGACGCGAAGAGTAACCTATCCATCAATATTACTAGTCACTTTACATATTTCTTTTCGTAATAGCGACACACTCGATGTGGTAATTGCTTGGTGTCTAAGGCTTTAGATTTTAGTAGATTATCGTTATAAAATGGTATGCTTATTTAATTTTTACTCAGTCTTTTAAAAACGGGAAATAAAAAGTTAAAGTTATTTTTCGTAATACATAGGTATTGAAAATTAGAGTGATAAAGGTATAAACACAGGACTATACACGGAACACGGTTGCGGTAAACGTGGCTGCGTAACGCGCTGCACTTGCTACGCGTTTGGTGTGTACCACCTACACATCCGCGCTTGATGTATGGTCCTGCCTGCCTGACTCCTGTGTAAAATGCAATCTAAACATTAGGATAATATCAAACTTCGCCAAAAGGCATTTGGTTTGTTCAACATTTAGTAAGAATGAAATAAGCTGACTTTAGTTTGCCTAGGTATTTAGGTTCCTTTTTACCTTGCATCTGAATGGTGCTTGTAATGTTCTTTAACAGCTACTGTAAATTGTTTTCTGTAATTATTATAGTATTGCGATTAACGGTATTATGAATTGAACCATTCTCAGATCACTTTCAAGCCATTGTGTGGTGTGGAAATTGTTCAATCCGTTTTTCAGTGTGAAATCGAAATCTATTGTTTCTGTATACTTCCAATGATTGCCTATTTCGTTCGAAAGGAAAGCGACATTCACCATTTGGACATTGTTTGATACCTATAGTGCTGATTATAAGCATTTCATCATCGCGTTTTTCATGCGCTATGCGACAGATTTTTAGTCGTCTCAATTTGTAACAATTATTTTTTAAATCGTAAGGATAGAAATTTCTGATGTGTACCCTTCGTTACTATTATCATTGTATATAAGTCTAGAGTGATTGTGTCCCCGGTAATTAGGAGGTTCGATATCGGCTTGATATCCGCAGATACCTTCATTCCAGTAGCTTCACTACTTGCTCATCAACACAATGACGTTCTAATGTGAACATTTTAAAGCCATCTTGGATATTATAAACATTAGTGTGACAGTATGTGTATTTGCGAACTGTTGTCTTTTTATATCTGTGCGTATTAATATTAAAATGTTCACGTCTAGATCTATTATATCGAGTGCCTATAGCATTGAAGTTCAAGTGTAAAAAGTCAGTTAATTTCAGTAATTATTTGTCACCATGTATTGATCTTCCATAAAATTACGATGAAATTAAAAATATCGATGTAACAGTATAATATTTGTTTAATTTTATATCCAACAAATTTTACACTCACTCATTCATCGGACCTTATTTTTATATCAAAGTTGATCATTTAAATTTGAGTCTAGAATAAAATAAGTTTAATAGTCGATGTATGAAAAGACCTGTTGGTCTTTACTTAATAAGTAAAAAACATAAGCTTGCATTTTTTTTTCAGAAATGTACGTCGTCACCCCCCCTTTAATTAAATAAAATGGGGTGTATTTCTTCGTCTTTGGTTTCAGTAATTCGTTACAGACGTTAAACGTATCTACGTATGCGTGAATTCTCTTTATCGTGAATTATAGTATCACGTTTGGCATAGCACGAAGGCGGCACGTGGACCCGCTACTGGGAGTTTAATACGTGGCTTCCTAATAAAGCGAAATACACCGGCCGTCTGTCCCGTCTGCCATTGCCAACACAGCTGTAGCGGCAGATAAAAATGAATTGCTTTAACTTTATTTCACACGTTTCAATTTGAATTCGACGTTCCAAAACTCGTTTTCGATGCTTCTAATGTGTAAAAATACTCTTAAGTTCGTTTTGTCTCCTAACACAGGTTAATTTCAAGAATTTTGTCGCTATTTATTAATAATTACTGTTACTGTAAATGTATTAATATTTCTATATGCAATTATTCATACATCATTAAATTTAAAGCTCGTCTATTAATTCATTATGATGTATGTACTTGTTCTCATTAGTGAATTATTGCTGACTTTATGAGCTAATAAAATATAATTTCTTTGTTCAAGTCTGCATTTAACCAGCGCCAGCACTCTGTAGTCTATCCAACCAATCTTATTGCGCTTTGTTTCAATTTACTAGAACACTTAAAATTTTCTGCCTTTGTACCTAGTTGTTATCGCCCACGGCAATTCTTGTGCCAAAATATTATCATCTTGTAGTCTAAACAAATGTTCTTAAAACATTACAGTAATTCGCAGTTTAAAATCTTTTTTAGGTACCTTTTTCAAATGAGGTGTTAATAACCCACCTTACCCTATCTTATATTTCTACTTTGTTTAAAAACAAAGGATGCGTTTTATTTTTCAAATCCAGTACGTCAAATAATTGTAAATGTATCGCTTGGTATTTTGTGTATTCTAGTCATTTATTCGTTAGTATTAATATTGGCCGCATAAGGTTTCTCCTTAATTACACGAATTCTACTAACACTAGATGAACACTAGTTACAAAATAGAGACTGCACGATATGATAGCAAGATGTTCCCACGGTCAAAAATTATTGTGTACACTAATAAATTTCGAAGAAACAAATTTTACACATATCTAATAGTCTAATTAATGCGCCGCTTTCCCCATAAACTCACTATAATTCTGCGGTTGTTTTCGTCGTCAATGTTTTCATCGTGCAATAGATGTTCAGTCACAATCGAGAACGCCATAATTTCACCTATTATGTGGTTACATCAACGTAAATTCATGTACGTAGAACAGTTTCTGAATCATACAAACTTGTACCACTGTTTGATTGATTCGTGATTCATGATTAAACGGTAATTATGGTGTTCTTTTACCGAAAATTAATATTCCTTATATTTAGGTGAAATATTCTTGAGTCAAGCGAAGTATAATGGATACTGATGAGTCGAACAAACAAATGAATATCGCATAAATTTTTCACTACGCAGAACAGCAGTTCTGTAAATGGTTCTGCAGCACAATTTCTTACACACATAAACGAATCCGACACGCAATGTTCGGGTGTGGGATTGCAGGTTCATTATCCATCACACAATAGATGCTTAGTATGAATCGCCGAGCACACGTGCCAATAGGTATAGCCAGAAACGATTAATTTTCCACTTACAAATATCTGCTCCTGTGCGTTAATGTTATTATCCAGATCTGCTTGGCCAATTAAGGTAATGAACGTTGATTTTATATTGATCGCTGATGTATGTTTGTGTAACACAGCATCCAATAGATAACGACTAGTTTTAAGTGGCGGATTGACCGAATTAATACCTATGTCTGATGGTTGTGTTACCGATAATGATATGTTCACTCTCGCAACTGTCTGTCGCAACCTTGGAACTGAGAAAGCGCTTGTTACGTCGTTGCAGTATGTAATCTTGCGTATGTGTGCTCTGTGTGCTAGTTGAGTGATCTTAGCTCGAAGAATGGCCAAGGTCTACACATTCATTACAAAATCTTTTAAGGTAGTGCCAAAATGTGGTAGCTAATGTTTATTGTCAACATTTATTCTGAAACGTTTCGTGTTTTATCACGTCTTTTGGATTGGGAGTGCTGGCTATTATTTTGTAAATTTACAAAATCAGCTACCTACTTAACTCTTGGATTTTTTTGAGTTATCATCAGTACATAGAGCGAGTTCGTTAACTTCCCTCCCTATATATGTTATTAATATTCAACTGCCCCTGGCATTCAATTTCATCACGTTGCTTTTTAATTTAGGTATACCAATATAACTTCTATCTATTTGGTGGATCTATTAGAACGCCCGTTTGCTCAGGGCCTAGTGCATTGTTCTGAATAGTTTTCAGTTAAGTAATTCGGCGTTGTTACTTTTCCATTACTCCCAGATGTTTGTACCAGATGTCCGATTCTCACTCTATTACGTTTTGCGACGTCATCAACAGTACAACACATGCTAATTTCCACATTCAACGTGGCAATAAAATACAAGGTCCAGCCAAACCAGTTTAATCTAGTTCTCGGTGGTCAAACATATGGTTCTCAACTCCTCAATAATCAATTGTTTTCGCAGCTTTAAATCAATAATCTTTAGTATTTGCCAAAACAATATTAATGCTTCTTAATTTTCGAAAATAAGGAATAGATTAGATTTGTACCTTGCTATAAAACTTATTTAATTCTTTGTCAGTTTGAAGGTATGCCAAAATTGTTTTTACGATCAAAGTTTGCTTCACCATTCCTAAATTTGGCACTGGTCAATGTTTGGATTTTGTTTAATGTCTAAACATTTTGTAAGCGTAATGTTTAATACAGACGCCCGGGATGTAAGATTTAAACAGAAGTAAGGTGATTATTATGAAATAAAAATCGATCTATTGTTATGCTTTTACTCGTCTACAATATTAGCAGAACTTAAGTTGAGTGCTTCATCAGGAGATGGTTTTATTATACTAAGTTCAGCAGACTTGCTCAAGGTAGGGAACGAAGTATATATAGATATATATATATATATATTCTTAGGTCTATGCTACTGACTTGCCTCTTAATTTTTCATGAGATTTCTTGATAAGTAGGTATAGTAAGTATATTTAACTTACTCCTACGTATTTAAAATTTTGATAGCCAAGACGTTTGTTCATAAGTAACATAAAGAGTGTCTCTTGGACACCCCGCTATATTTTTTCACGTCACCTGTACAAGCAGCACAGAAAATTTTAAAGGATTTAAAAAGTGACTGTAAAATCTGGTTATATAAAAGCAAAAAATAAAATGTTTTTGCACAAATTATTTGCTTACTAAGTACTTCCTTTAAATTATTATTTTTTGGCGGGGGTCCAAAAGTAACCCTGTATACAGGGTGAAAGTGGCAGCATGTAGGTAAATTAAAGTCAAGGTAAAATGAGAAGTCTAGATAATAGATAAAAATATTTCACTGAATAAAAGACATGTATGAAATTATCACATCGGGAACCATTCCGCAAAACGACCGAAACTCAGGTTCAACGTTAGCCGGGCCGTTATGTTTATTAATTGTTTGTAATTGTATGGTACGCCGAAAGACGAAAACGGCCCGTGGTAAAGCGAGCAAGCCACGTGCGCCATGACCAAAATTTAAGATAAATGTGGATAGTCTCATGAAAATACATGTACGGTACGGTACGGTTTTTTTATTGATTCATGATCAGAAACGTTTACTGAGCTATCTCCTTAATTTACCTACGTGCTGCCACTTACATCCTGTATGTAAATTTAACTACTCGTATTTAGGTACCTACAAACCTTGATGTTATTGAAATTGTAAATGTCCTAAAATACCTATTACTTAACTTTAATTTAAGTGAAGCAATAAACATTCTTAAATGCTTGATTTTAGAGGTGCAATTAATCCAATTTTTTTAAAATCTTTGAATGTATGTCTTGTTATTTAGATACTTGCTACAGACCATTAATATCAAGCAGAGAGTAAGGTAGGGCAACTACACAGGGCTTAGTCCTGTGCAAATGGATCACTAACATTTATTGAGATTTCATAAAAAAGACTGCGAGGGGCAGCACTGGTAACTTGACGGTCAGTAACTATTGCATGGCACTTGCTTTTAATGAAAGACTTACTTCATGTAGGATCATGGACATTTGTCAAGCGTACTCGGGCTAGGAACAGAGCTCAAAGAGGAAGAAACACACAGCGATAGCATGAAGTAATGCTATAAGGAATACTTACTTAAATTAGACAATTGCTATTTATACAAAGGGGTCTACCTTGTATCGCAGAACTTTTAATTTCATAATTTTATTATGCATATCAGCGGATGGCATCAACTTCATTTCGCAGAATATCATTTGGCATTCACTCATTTATCAGACGTTCAAAACTCATAATCTCGTAACTCAGAATCATCTTTAGGCATAAATTGATTATTCAGAATAATGAAAAAGCAGAACCATCATAAAGAAGAAAGTTCACAGCCAGAATCATCTTCTGGCATACAATTCACATCTATAGTCATCAAAAGGCAGAACCATCATATCGTAGAAAGTTCACAATCAGAATCGTCTTTTGGCATACATTTCATATCGTTAGTCATTAAAAGGCAGAACTATTATAATATCTCAGAATGTTAACATTCAAAATCATCGTTTGGCATACATTTCATATCCTTAGTACCTTATTGAAAAACTCATTTAAGATTTTTTTAAATATGGTTTTATTCCACTTGGGATACACCCAAGCAATGCTATCTGAGCAATACAAGCTTACACCATGCATGGCAAGGCAAACATGCAGCATGCAAGCAATCATGCAGTATACAAGCAAGCATACAGCATGCAAGCAAGCATGCAACATTAAAGCAAGCATGCAAGCAAGCATGCAGCAGCTTGCATATGGCATGCAAGCATGCAGCATGCATGACTTCTGTCACGGGTTCACGGCTCCGCCGCTGCGGGGCTCCGGCGGTCCCACGCAAGCTTATCGTCGCCGATGGTTTTCACTCATCCCCGCAGCTTCGGCTTGCTGCCGCGGCGGCGAGCTTTCAAACCACCTGCTCCTCAGCTCGCGGGCCGCCTCGCCCCTCCGCGCCTACGCGGTTTTGAATTACACTCTAGGGGTTGGGCGAACAAGACTGCGTGGAGTCGGTTTTGCACCGATTCGTTTCTGTCACTGACTTTTGTAATTCTACATATTGACTTTTTAAAACAATAATATTTTAATTGAAGATAAATAACACTGTTATTTATCTTCAATTAAACCTTGCATGGAATTGCTAAAAACAAAATTTACAATAATATCTTAATTCAATTAAAGGTTAAAATTGGTTAAAATACAAATTATAAAAATCGCAATATGCCTAATGAAATTATTCTAAACAAAATTCTGCTATCTTCATAGTTATGCCTAGTAAAATTGTGCCAAATAATCGTCGCACTAAGTAAACGGTATGCTTAGTGAAATTATGCAGAATAAAATTTTGCTTTAGGTTATTACTTATGCCCTATAAAATTCTGCCATCTTAAAAGTATGCCATTATGGATTCGGACATATAAACATTCGGCCTAACAATAATAATGCTAATAAAAAATTATGCCTTGATAATATTCGTTTCAAGAAGTTTATGCCAAGTGTGTTATGCCAAATGTATTTCGGAGCAACAAAATTCTGCCAGATAAAGGTAACCCTATACAAAGTGGTTAGACGGTATGCAACGTTTTGTTTCAGGAGTCTAAAATGATTCAGTTTACCAAGTGAAAGATGTTTAAATTCAGTCACGTAAGATTAATAGTCTAGCTAGTGAATTCTAGTGTGATCTAGATTAAGAATTACCGAGGGCTCTTAATCTTAATGCTTGCGTTTTCAAACCATCGTTCTTACAACACGAGATTCAATCAATTTTATTATTAGTCTGTTGTCTAAATGTGTTTTTCAGAGCCTTATTTCTATTACGAGTAAGAGTAGGTATAAAAAGGTGTTCAAATTAGTATCCGATTAAAGGTAACTGTGGAAATATAATAAAATGACATTTAGGAACTGTTTAGGTCAGTAAAGGATTCAAATAGCAATCTTGCCAACACCTGTCTACCGTATTTAACTTAGGCTTGCGCAAACACATCTTGACATCGTGCTTGCCACAGAACGTATGTAAATTCAGTGATTTAAGTTGAATGTACTTGAATTGGTGAGATTACAAGCCAAAGACTGAAAATTATCATGCGGCCTCTTGTCAGAAGAGGGTATCTTATCATAGACGATAAAAGCGAAAAGTACTTTTTGTTGAGGTAACGGGGCGAGGTCATCGGTTTTTAATAACAACGCATGTTTTCATTGTTGATTTTATAAGCTTTGGTTTTTAAATGTTTGTATATCACTGGGTTGTTTCTGTCTTTGCGTGATAAATGCGATTAAAACTCGCATTTGTGTAGGTAACTAGTTTTTTTTTGTAGTAGACTTCCCCATTGATCTATGGAAATTATATTATTTTGAATTTCCTTTAAAGCCCTCAGATTCTAACACGGAGTGAAATTTTTTGGGGTTCCGTACCCAAAGGGTAAAACAGGACCCTATTACTAAGGCTCCGCTGTCCGTCCGTCTGTCTGTCTGTCCGTCTGTCACCAGGCTGTATCTCATGAACTGTAATAAAGACTTGAAATTTTTACAGTTGATGTAAGTATTTCTGTTGCCGCTATAACAACAATTACTAAAAAACAGAATACAATAAATATTTAAGGGGGCTCCCATACAATAAAGGTGTTTTTTTGCCGTTTTTATAGATAATGGTACGGAACCCTTCGTGCGCGAGTCCGACTCGCACTTGGCCGGTTTTTATGCTTTAATGAACCCAATATACACTATTCAGTGTGTTTTCACTAATTCCTGGTATCCGGATTAGTTCTACCTTCAGTCAGTTCAATAAAATTTTCCGGATAGCAGCTCACCGCTCCTGCTGCTACAGATAAATTTATCATAGCCTAAATATCTATTTTTTTCATTTATTTTCTAAATCTATCTTCGTTTAATTGTTCGTAGCCCTTTTCACTTTTCTTTATTTCCTTTTTGCGTCTATTCGCTATGTGCAAATGTATTAGCAAGAAAGTGTAATGAAGCGTTATATACGTCATACAAACACGTTACATAGGTTATTTACATCATTAGAAACCTACTGATTATACAAATCGTGCACTCTGAGCTGCCTACACGTAGTCTCATATTTAATACATAGTTTTAACAATATTTTAACGTTTACGAATTATGATAAAAACAATGCGTTACGTTAGGTACACCTTGGCTGAGAATGCTTGTCTAAATCGTTTTGTCTCGTCGGGGTGTCGGCAAACAAAATGTTTTTGTTTATAAAACATCTTTCTTTTTAAAATTTTGTAGTCGTCTTTTTATGCTTTAAACTGGTATATAGGTTTCGTTTTTTCTTATGATGATAAAAATATTTTAAGTGTCGATTACTAGTAACTAACTAGAGCAATTTTCTTTAATAAACATAATATCATGTTTATTGACTTTTTTACGCATTACAGTGCTGTTTCATTCAGTGCCTCACCTAAACTATTTCATTTATCATTGTTCACAAGATACAGGCATGGCTAACATTATGATTTTGATTATTGTGAATGATCACAGGCCAGTAATCAAATTGGTACCTAGTCCTAGAGTGAAAAGTCAGGTAGTAATGATCAAAGGATTCACAGGCCAGGGCCCTAACCATGAGCTGTTAAAACAATCACAAATCTGTCAAACATTATCATTTCTGTCAAATTTTGTATGAAATGACGTACCAAAATTGACAGATTTGACAACTTTGAGATTGTTTTTAGAGTTCATGGTTAGGGGGCAGTAATCAAGTTGGTACCTAGAGTGAAAAGTCAGGTAGTGAATCTGCAAGCATTATTGAAGGACGGTTTAAAATTACTAAACGTCTTCATTAGTAGGTATTAGCTCTAAGTATCAGGCGCTATAATGCCGAGATTGCTATTTTAATGATAACTGAAACCATTTTGTGCAATGACAAAAGGTACATTTCATTATTTTTTACAAAGCAAACAAATTGATAACGGATTCTTAAGGATTATCCTTATCGGTAATGTCAAATCGCGTTAATCCAATACATACCAGTTTCGTACATGTTGAATCGTATTATAAAATCTACTTTAGCAACTGTTAATGACTTTGAAATACAATATTTAACGTAGGTATAGCTATTTGAAGAAACATTTTTGAATTGAATTTTCCGTTTCGACAAAAATGCATGTGGTGTTACCTAATATTGTTTAACTTATTTTGTATTATGTCTAACTTCTACTAGGTATCTTTTCATGCATTGTTTCAACAAATAAGCGGTTTCGTGACAAAAATATAGTAAAATGAAACACCATCACGTACGTAGTAAGTTAATTATCAGCTAACAGAGAAGCTGTTCGGTTTGTTGCTCACCTAAGATATTTACATTTCAGTGACATCAACATTCATCAAACAAGTGTCGCCAATGTTCTCTAGCAATGAATTTTACATAAGTTAATTTACATTTTTTGCTTATTATCCGGTTTTAGCGGTATTGTGTTCGTATTTTTGTACGGCTGTCGCCGTCCGCTACTTGGCATCATTTCAAAAGAGTTTTTGTAGTCGTTCTATCTATTCCTGGATGACATTGCTCTTGTGGACGCCGCAAGGACAAAAAACCCGGAGTTCATGTTACGTAACCTTTACTGTTTATTTATGTTCGTGATCGATAAGGATGCGTGAGGTTAGTCTATTTTAAAGGAGATAAGAGTGAAATCGCTCTGGCGACAGCGAACCATTTCGAACGCGTTAAATTTTTAATGCGATTCGCATTGTTATTCGTTTTTTGTTTTCTGTTTAAAATATGGAAAATACTCTAAGTATTTTCCATGCCAAAGTCGTTAATCATTTTTAAATTAGTAGCGCTGCTCCTCAGACAGTAATAACATGCTTGAGTATGTAACGTACCCAGGCATCTAGCTATAATAATTGTCGTGTGATCATAGTAATTCTGTTTACATTAGTAGTTTTGTCTCATTCTCTGAATATTTTAAAGAGTTACAACGCACATTGAAAATACAATTTGAGATACAGAAATGATCAAGGTTTTAGTTATTGTTTTTTATTATTAGGGAACCGCAGCCAATAAATTCAAGATAAGACATTTTGCTTTACATACTACTCAGTAAAATAACGATTACTGCTCACAATAGGCAGATTTTCTTATTGATTGCTATAAAACCATTTTTTTTCTGTAAACAGTATTGTAGTAATTTACCAAAAAAGGCGAATACATTTAACGTGGACGAACTACTAACTTACTTTAGGCATTCTGAAATTGAGAACGGCAAGTTATCTTTAGTCCCTTGTTTTTCACTTTTCATACGGAATTAGATGCAGTTTTTTTGCACATGTAATAACATTTTTATAAATCAATTGAGATAAAAAAGCGACTATTACTCCGACTCCTTATTAAATTCATTTTTTTTCTCTTTGCTTTAGTTAAAAGAGAGGCGTGGGTACAGTCACGGACGATGAAATGTAAACACTTCGTCACTTATTCCGTTGTGATAAGGTTTAAAGTTTAATGAAAATGTACATTCGTGACTGTACGTACATGACCTTAGATTTCGTTCTCTACATAAAACCGCGGTCGAGACCAATGTCGACTTTGTTAATTAATAAATTGTTTTCCGAACGTTGCCTTTGTCCGTGCGTCGGCCTTTAACGCTAAATTGTGTTGTGTTGTGGTCAATAAATAAACTAAAATAACAATTCTACATAATATAAATCAACTTTGTTTGCAAATAAACAGTCTTTAACTGAAATGTATGTTCTAACTAAAGCTTCAAACATTATTGAGTCATGTTAAAAACATAGACACATCTTCTGGCAGCGACAATTATTTTGTTACAAGTTGTAACAAAATAATTGTCGCTGTTGTAACTTACAACATAGTTTGGTCAAATAAGAGCGAGAGAGAGAAAGTAATTTTTCAGTTTTTTAATGAAAAACATGCTGAATTCACGCATTGTAGGATGGGGATCCTACGTCGGATCATCGTGGATCATACAAACTTGTCCAGCTTAATTATTTTAAAAGATTGTGTCCATCCAATGTTTTAAATTTTTTTGCACTTAAAGTCTTCGTATTTTATTTTATTTAGGACACAAACCAATAACTTAGGTTATAAAATGTTATTTATACTGTCATAAATAGCTTGGTTCTATTTTAATTTAAATTATTTTTTCTTAACATATGATGTCATTTCTAGATCGTCCTTTTCACTATCAATTTCTGTCTTTTTTTATCTATATTTACATAAGCCTAAAGTCCTAAACCACATTCGTGAATGAATACAAGTGAAACGACGTATTTTATTACAGCTGCCTTATAAGTAATTCCTTCCAGGAAAATTTGAAAACAACTCCCACCAAGGTCACATTGTAATGATAAGTAATTTGTTATGCGTTAATTTCAGTTGTGGGGGTAAATAATACGTTTAACTTATACGATAATTTATTAATCTCCTTGGGAAATAAGCAGGTGTTAGTTTAAAAAATATGTTGGACTTTGAGATATCTAACATCTGTACAGTATAACTGTCGACAATGGAAGATCTTGTCGTCAAAATAAATGGTTTATTGAACGTACTAATCAAATAATATTCTAATAAAATATCACATTCAATATTATCGGTCCACTTTTTTCTCTGTACTTTCTCAGTCAACTTTAAGGCTTAGCAAAAAAAGAAACCTTATTTTTCTCGAATGATGTAAAGACTCAATATTTTATTTTAGGGCTTACAAGGAAAATAAACTTAAGTCTATTGATGAAAACATACTTAAACTCGGCATACCGCATAACCTATATAAACAACAAAAGTAGATAAAAATACATGACTACCTACACTTAAATTAATATTCGCAAAGTCAAAATACCCAAATTCAAACATTATTTTTATTGCAGAATATAATATTTAGATAGCTTACTTACCTAATTTTGTTTCTGAACCTTAAGTCAGAAAATAGCCATGCTATCCTTAATTTTGTTAGCTGATTTATTTTTATTACACATTATTATTATGTTACAAATTATTATTATGTCAAAATGTTTCTTTATAATATGTCTCGAATGTCTAATGTGTCAAGTTCAACATTTCAAATTGGTTGACTGATCTTTAAACAAGTGTTCAACACTAGTCTATTTTTTTGTAGTAAGGCCATTATTCTTTTCCTGCTTCCTTTGCTACATATACCTAGTTACATAGTTTTGATGTCATCGACCTATTAGCCGGGTGTCGCGGTTGGTCTGCCAATAGCTTGCTTTCCGTGCTAATGTTTTCCGTACCTCGGTAATCAGGCAGACAACTCGACCTGCAGTTACCTTTCTACCCACTAATAATGCCAATAAGTATTAAAATAGTTTTGATCCATTTGCAGGCTTCATCATCATCATCATCACCAGCCTATATCAGTCCACTTATTTGCAGGCTTATCAAAGTTAAAATATCAAAAGAAAAAGTTAGAAAGACGTGGTGTGTTTTGATTTCATCTCCACTGTTTCCAAGACAGTTTTTTCACCTATGTTATCCCACTGCTGGACAAAGGTCTTTCCCAAGTCACTGCATGTTTTCTCTGTGGAGGGCCGAAATCTTACGATTGTGAAGTGTGGTTCTCGAAATCTCCATGCCATATTATAAATCTGACGATCCTTTTTGTGGCGCTCTACATCTCCATGCCTTCGATTCTTTGGACGTCCCCGACTACGATATCCATCTTTAGACATCTATTGGGCTACAATCTAGGTCTTAATAACACAATTATAATGGCGACGAATAATTTTGGGAAATACGCGAACTTTGCCTACTTACATCATGACAATATTTAAGTTTTCTCTCCAAACATGTGGCAAAGATTCATAGAATAGATAAAATATGTTTTTAAACACAAAATGACGTCAAAAGCTTGATGATCAGGGCATATGTAATTTAGCTCATTCCGGATACTACTCGAGGCAAAACAAACAAGATTATTTAGCCGTCGTTTTAATAGTCTGGCGAAATAAGTACGAAAAACAGGCCAAGTGCGTGCGTGGACCCCGTTGCAGAGTTCCGACACAGAATAGATGTGTTCCGTAGCTATTCGATTGTTAACCCCGACTGAGCATTTGCCTGTTAGTGAAACTAATAGATCGACGCAAATAATAGTTTTAGAGACGGCACATTGACAATAATATACCAGGACGCTCATCAGTAGGAGTGTTCCATAACATTCATAATTTGTAAAAAAGTCGGGATTTTATTTCAAGCCATTTGTAGATTTTAGAATAGAATTACAGATAGATAGGTTTTGCCTCCGGGCCCGGCAGACCTCTTGCTACACTTTTCTGAACATCTAATGTTAATATAACGTTGACTTGAATAAACATCGAATTGAATCTTACTTGAAGATATTTTTTAATTTATTTTATTTATTCGGAAACTCAACCGCTTGTGTAAAAAATACTTAAAAATTACATTAAATCATAAATTATAATCATATAAATATATAAAATTATATAATCTTGAAAATAAACTGGTTACATAAAATAAAATAAATAATCTCCATTGTATCAACTTCAACTGGTTCGTAGCCGTGGGCGTTGTGAAGTTGTGGCAGTCATTCAGCTTAATAGACATTAAAGAATAGGTAAAAAAATACAACGGTGTAGGTATAAATGGGCAGTCGGCTCGACAGGACAGTTTCACAATGCGGCGGTTCCGTTTGCAATTTGTTAAGTTCCGTTCGTGTCACTTCGTAAGGAATACTAAAAAATGAGCGTATGTGTCCTCGTCCAAATCGGATTCGCGTGTTTGATATCTAGCAGCTGTCGCGCGTAAATATCCCGTTGATCTCTGGAACAATGCCGAGGCTTCCTCAGTTATATAAATTGGCGGGTATGCGGAAGGACGTTGTCGGGTACTTGTGATAATGCGTCGTTTCTGTTCCTGAGCCTAAGCGAGATCACACTACATATAACTAATACAGTATGGAAACTAGGCCTGTTTATCGAGATACTTCAAATACGTCAATGGAGCGTTAGGGTTGTCTTATAAAGTTGATTAATGATCGCGCGAACTGAAATATGATTTAAATACTACGTTTTTACGTTCTAAACAGCGACAATAAATGACAACTGACAGCATCTCTTCTCGTATCGGCCGGCAGTATTCGGCATCCACGACTCTCAGTACTCCTAGACTGAGTTGCATCACCTTAACTTTAACTATAACCGGTGTTTCTTTAGTTTGACAGACTTGACGTTTGTTAAAGTTAAACTAAGATCGTGCAACCCAGCCCTAGTTTACCCAGATTTCTTGTTGAGGCGTGCACATGTGTGAGGACCTTATTTTAGCCGTTTATAGGTAGTTTCTTTACTGTATAGATATATATACTGTGGCGAGATTGACTAGATTCTGCTGTTTAAAGCGCTATTCACATGTTCGGGTCAGGGTCACGTCAGGGACGGGAAAAATGCTTGTTTGAACTAGTCCACATAAGTGTCAGGGGCCGGCTGTTTTCTCTTATAGATTAATAGCCCGGCCCTGACAGCTCGAAGCTCGGAAAGCTGTGTGACACTGACATGCGGATAGGCTGTTTTTATCTTTATTTAATTTTAAGCCAGCTCTACATAGAGTAACTACCTTACCTACTGAGTGATTTTTCCAATATCATTGGTGAAAGGAAGACACAATGATGACCATCATGATCGCAAGTACTTCAAAAGCTTGATCTTGACATCTTACTCGTCGTATCGTAAACTTGCGATCTTATACTATAGATAGGTACCTGCTAGACCTAACAGAAAAATAGGGCACGGGAATCGATGAAGTAAAATAATTACCAAAATGTATAGTGAGTAAAACTAATAAAAAGCAGTCAACTGAGTCAGTCAACATAGTACCTATGCTTATGCACATGTTAGTTAAAGTAATTAACACAGGTGAGGTGATCAAACAATACGCAAATTGTGTTTGTAATAAGTCCCTATCCCTAGTAGGTAAGTGACAAACGATAGACAAAGTCAATCCACGAGGAAAACAAGTAGGTAAATGATTACAATAATTCTGTCTTGTAAACCAGTCAGAAAATAACACATTCAAAATTATAAAAAGGCAATTACATTAAATGTTGTATACCTAAAAATTAGGCAATCTTGTTATTGACGGGTTATGCGCAGTTCGTCCCATTCGCAGTTCGTCCCCTGTTCGCAATTCGTCCCATTGGCGGTTGGTCCCATTCGACTTAAGACGTGCGCTAGACTAACATTTGAATGACTTGTCAATTGGGAGAGGCGCTCCATTGTCCAGCAGTGGCCTGATGTGGGGTGATTTGCTCATGAGCATGTATGTGATTCTTATCATGCTCAACTCAGCGACCCAAACAAATCTCGCGAGAGACCTAGATACATCGAAAGCGAGCCATCAAGCGCATTCTGCGTTCAGCCATTATAAATACTATTTATTAAAACAGATGCGGTCTATTTTGCGATTTCTCTGCGACATTTATATAACGTGCGCGGGCGTCTGTCTATCACAGTCAGATGATCTGATAAGCGTAAGCGCCATGACGTGAGCTAGTGTAGCCAAACTATCAGTCGTTTTTCTATTGACGGTATTGATACAAATAGTATCGATACTGTCGATTGCTGAAATATACCAATACTATCTATTGATACTCAGCAATACTATCTATAGAGCTTTGGACTATAGATTGTAGACTGTGTTTTATTTAATACTACTATTGATAGTTTAATACTATTGAAGAGCAAAACTATCGATAGTTAAGTACTATTGAAGAGCAATACTATTGATTGTATCGATAGTATTGCTGCGTATAAGACTATCGATAGAGGGCTACCGAACGCCAACATTAACGAGAGCTAACGAACGGTTGCCGGAATGACTAAAGAAGCTATTGTTTATAGCTGCTGGAAAGGGATCACCTATATGTCTATTAGATCAGATAGAAGTGTATACCCACTTTCTTTTTAACTTGCTTTTATTAGTTTCACTTGTGCTGTTATCAAATCTTGGTATTCGATTTATCTATTTTGATTGTCTTATCATTTTGATATTTTTAAGTGCATCCGGATGACAATCATTTTAACGAGCTGCTTCTAAAACTCGAACTCGGTGGCTACAAGTAATACCATCGTTTGTTTAAACAGTGATGCTTGATCAATTTGTTCGATCATCGCATTTGGTTTGATTTCAATATCTCACTCAGAAAATTTATTTTCGGCAAAACAACGAAACAAGCTTTCAATTGGTAATAAATAGAGTCCATCTTGAAATGGGTGGCTAAATTTTGAATTTAATTAGTGCATAGAGAGCATTACAGAGTGTCTATCTTTTGTACACCCGGTATATGTGGATTATATTAATTTTTGTCCTTGTTAAGTTCATTACTTTACAAGCCTGCTTAAAGTAGAAATATCCAATAGACCCGTATAGAGAGCAATCAGAGCGACTCCCCCGGGACATGATCTACCTTGGGCAACTTGGAAGTCCTTAAATAGACTATCGACTCAAGTAGGCCAAAGCAAGGACAACATGCACATGTGGGGTTACTTGGAGAGCGCGTATCATATGGTATTTCCCCGCAGACAATGGGCACATCTTAAGATGTGCCCATTGTCATCCTATTGCCCATGACAAAATTTTGTCATGCCCTGCGTGTCCCTATACCTGCACACGCGAGGATCTTTACAACTCCATCGATAGTGCTATGTGGCCGAGTCCTTTTGCTTAGTCTATGGTCTAGACTAAGGTTAGTCACAGAAAGGCTCATCTCTATCTGGAAATTAGATAATGTGAAATAACCTAAATTATGGGCATATTTGTTAGAGCTAGAAAAACACAATTGAATTATTAGAACTGACACAGTCCTCCTAGTTTTACAAAGTGGATTATCTGCCCAAGGTCATACCCGGGGACATCTCGCTCAGGCCATATCCATAACAACTGGTGAAGTAATAGTTTTGTTTGTGACGCAATAGATCTTTTCAAAATTGCCAACTAGAATTCCAGGGAAGGCCCCGGAATGTAGTTAGAGATATCTTAAAAATCATAGAATATTTTATAGTTTCAGTTAAACATAGGGTGATGATAATGTCGTATATTATTATATTCTACCTATAGGTAGTAGAATTAGGTACATTACCTACATACATCCAAGAAAATAATAAATCAGCTGCTGATATATGTTATATAATTTTTAATATGACAGTAAAATCGTAAAAAAACTTCATATTAAAAATCATAAACCTGAATGTTGATTTTTTACGAGATTTCAGTGTTGGTCCATAGCAAAATCGTGCTGTAGGTATATCAGCATCTGATTGAGGGGTTTTAATAAGGGTTTCACTCTTTTTTACACTCATTCTCGTATACCAATTAAATTCACTATTCAAATTCACCCTGTATAACTTCATAGCTTCTGTTCTGCTCGGCCTTGGAGGTTACATTAATACAAACAAATACGTTCCCACAAGTTTGTAATTCTCGTGTACGGTACGTAGTCATTGTTAAGATCCTATAATATTTTAATGGCAGTTATTTTTGTTATTACCGTCTAAAACTAAAATAAATGTGCTGCTGATACTCATGAATACTTTGAAATAATATTTCTGTTAAATTTAATGCTATGAATAACTTAGTAACCAATTTTTAAGAGTAATATTCAGCTATAGAAATTTCACAACAAATTTTTAACGTTGATGGCTTGGTAGAATATTTTAGTTTTATGTGCAGTTCTTAAAAAAATAACAATTACATAAACTGACAAAACCAGGCCATCTAAGACATGTCGTATTAATAATAGCCCGCAGAATTTAGACCCTGCAATGGCTTGCTGTTCTTCAGGGCCAGAGGCATGAAAACATTGATGTACTACTCTGTCAAGAAAGTACCGGAAAAAGATAATTCATACACAAAATGTTAGTTTTTCATCCAAATTTATTTTATCACCTTCAAAGTATGCTCCTTCAGAAGGGATACACTTACGCCAATGAATAATCCAATCATCAAAACATTTTTTAAACGCTTTTCCGGAATCGAGTTCAGTTCTCGCCGCGAATTCTCCTTTATGTCTTCTACCGAATGAAACCGGGTGCCACGAAGTGGTGATTTGAGTTTAGGAAAAAGAAAGAAGGCGGGTGGAGCCATATCTGGTGAATAAGGTGGCTGATCGATGGTATTTGTTGAGTCTTTTGTCAAAAATTCGTTCACAATGATGGCTTTGAGGGAAGGCCCATTATCGTGGTGCAAAATACAAGAATTTTCATTCCACGAATCTGGCCTTTTTCGTTTAATTTGCTCTCTTAAACGCCGCATAACGCTTAAATAATACTCTTTTTTTATCGTTTGACCTTCTGGCAAGAATTCTGAGTGCACAACACCGCGACAGTCAAAGAAACCAGTCAACATGACTTTGACTTTCGATCGAGTTTGGCGCGATTTCTTCGGTTTCGGTTCAGTTGGAAGGCGCCACTCGAAAGCTTGTTGACTAGTTTGCATGTCAAACTCGTAAACCCACGTCTCGGCACCAGCAACAATGCGTTTCATGAATGTTGGGTCGGAATTGACTCGTTCTAGCATGTCCTCAGCGACTCATTTGCGATTGAGTTTTTGGAGAAAATTCAGGTCTTTTGGGACTAGCCGAGCGGCAACATGTTTCATACCCAATTGATTATTTAAAATGGTACGAATCGATTCGGGTGACACAGAAAGTTCGACGGCTAGCTCTCTCAAACTTGAATGAGGATTTTCAGTCACTTTTTCCTTCACTTTTGCGATGTTATCTTCAGTAGCAGACGTTGATGGCCTACCAGAGCGAGGCAAATCATTCATCACATCTCGACCGCTTTTGAACGCTTTGTACCACTCATAAACACGTGTTTTTGATAAAGTCGATTCAGTGTAAGCCTTCTGTAACATTTTCAGAGACTCCGAACACGAAATCCCATTGGCAATGCAAAATTTAAGACAAACTCTTTGTTCGATGTTTTTGTCCATTATGAAATTCGCAATACACACTAGATATGGTATAACTAAAAACAATACTATTTTTAATCTAATTATCAGATGTAACTCAAACTCCGCCCTAAAATGGAAAACAGTTGTGTCAATCTAACAACAACAAAAAAAATAATATAATTTTGAATTTGGAACCATAAACAAATCATTAATTCCCCAAATTATTATTTGATTACATTATTATCCCGGGAATTAATGATTTGTTTATGGTTCCAAATTCAAATTATATTTTTTTTTTGTTGTTGTTAGATTGACACAAAAAAATATATGTAAAAGCTTAAGTAAGCTGTTTACTGGTCTGTAGGTACGTATGCCTAGGTACCATTGGTTCCTCAAACGTTTATCATTGAGTCGGCAGCTGAGCTATTATATGTCCGGTCCTTTACGAGTATTTTGAAACGATGCAACCAGAATCTAGTTTAATTTAAGACTAGATTCTCGTCACACTCAAACTTTATATTGCATATACATAGTAATATTGGGTACGATTGCAAGATTTTTACTATGTCTAAGTCCCACACTAGCGTTTTTCGATCGTCGATGTCGTGGCAAGTGGCAACTTCCAATCAGAGTTGACGCAACGCTTGTGCAGCAGCATTTACTTAACGCTGATTGGACACTGCCACGACGTCGACGCTCGAAAGACGCTAGTGTCAGGGAGGTTAGTTAGTTTTTTCGTCTTCTATAGTGCCGAACTAGGGCGGTGCTAGTGTACCCATGAGCTTACAGAAAACCATTCAGTTTCCAGGCAGTTCAATAGCTTGCCTGCTACGTGAGCCCATGGAAAGCCTCCAGGGCGCAATTCTTGGGCCTTGGAAGGGTTCAGAAATGACTAGATCAGTCCATATATGTTTTGTGTGTTTTAAAATGTTACTTTGTAAAGCCAAAGAAATATTTTTATTCATACCGCGCCATAGTTTTTGTATGCATATGTCAGCATATGCTTTTTAGGGTTCCGTACCCAAAGGGTACAACGTGACCCTATTACTAAGGCTTCGCTGTCCGTTTGTCTGTCACTAGGCTGTATCTCATGAACCATGATAGGTTAGACAGTTGAAATTTTCGCAGATGATGTATTTTCGTTGACGCTATAACAACAAATACAAAAAAATAGAATAAAATTTATATTTAAGGGGGCTCTCATTACCATTCAACAACCGTAATTTTTTGCCGTTTTTATAGATAATGGTACGGAATCCTTCGTGCGCGAGTCCGACTCGCCGGCCGGTATCGTTTTTTCAGTTTTATTTCTTAAAGACAACACCTTGTAGATGCTCGCAGGTGTACTTATATGCTAGTTATCACATTTTTTTGTAAATAAAGAAGACAGCTTATAGCCGTCAAACGAAACAGTAGTTAAACGTTGCATTTTATAGGTATTGGTTAATATCATAATATCATTGCTCTGATCCTATGGTAAGTAGTTGAATCACTTGTGTTAGGTACAGAAATCAGTAACAACGACGGTACCACAACATTCTGACCCGATACATTAAAGAAATGTTCGTTTTCTACATTGACCCATTCATTGACAATAATTTATTTATTGTTTTAAACTTTCATGGTCACTAACATTAGAATAGTTTGTTACGGGATTGCTACCATGTACCTTATTTTTGAGTTCCCGATATTTCGGCACTGTTGCAAGCGCCATGATCACGGAGTAACTCCGTGATCATGGCGCATCAAAAATAAGGTACATGGTAGCAATCCCGTAACAAACTATTCTAATTTATTTATTGTATACACAATTTACTACCAAAACCATTACCACTCATTCTCTTCCATGTTCCGGAGGGTCGCCTAGCTAAATTGATTTCGTAACCCGACGTTTCTATAACGCTTGTTATTGTTTATTAATTATTAAGTTACTTACATGAGCTAAATAGACGTTGTGCAGTGATTACATAGTGGAATCATTTTAGACTGCTTGATAACAGAAACATGTTGTTAGCTTGCAGTTACATAATAGAGATCTCGTGCGTGATTCTAAGATTGACTTAGTATGGAAATGCAACAACTACATGTAGGAGATATGTATGTATAAGTATTTATTTATGCCAGACGCTTAGCAATGATATATTAGTGTCGCGTTATTGTCTTACTTTTTATTTTGGACTAGAGCCACATTCTAGTATATTTTGCACAATCCATTAACGCGGTCTAGACTTAAAGATAGCATTGTTATATCGGGCGGATTGACGTTAGTTCTGTTATATTTATTTGTACAGTATAGCAGCACAGTAGAAATAGGTAGAGTATGCTTAGATTCTAGTAATTTCGAAAACGGATGTAGGTACTCAAGTAACGCAAGTACTTCATTAGACATCACATTTCGTCTTAGCTCAGGTACACTCGAAAAAAATGAGTAGGTATAGTGCAAGCGGCGACTTCAAGTTTGCCTTTGCCTACGTCATCTCAAACCGTAGATAACACATTCAGGAAAACAATGCTTAGTTTTTAATTATCGAAAAACTTTGGCCCAGTCTGCGAGAAATCCTAGCCTGCTGGAAGATACCACCAGTAAGCCAAATATTTTCAATTTCCGATTGAAATCAAAATAGTTGTGTTTCTTTCTTGGCAGATCTTTTGTGAAAATGTATAGTGCACAGAGGCCTAATGCGACCATTATCGATATGGCCGGCAATTTTAACCCAAGCGTTATAATATTAAGGTTACTTGCTATTCGTTACATAAAAATCCCTTGCCGTGCCGTCCCGACAGTGGGCGCAGTTCCAACGATTATGTGTCAGTTGTCAGAAATTGCCGAACCATTTAAATCCGCCTTTTTGCAGATCCATCATAAAATAAACAAAATGAGAAAGAATTGTATATTTTACCTACTTAATTATAACATTTAGCAACTTCAGCGTTTTTTATTAGCCCTGCAAACCTGCAATACGAAGGGAACCTATTGTAAATATTTTTCGCTCCCATGTGAAGAGTAGCAGCTGTTTCATTCTTGTCTGATAGATTAATATTGATTTGTGTTAAACAGCGTTAAGGAAAAAGGAAATAGTTACAACACTGAAGTCATAGCGGGTGATTTATTTTAGTTTTTCTGGTTAGATGTTATGTTTGTTAAAGACAATAACTCTTACGTTCAGCGACGCAATGTCTGACAACATGTCTGGTCAAAGTCCGAAACGACATCGTTTCCGCGACTATACTTCGAGAGAGTTGCTGTCTCTATTTTAACGGCTCAAGGCGATTTTTCAGTGTCATAATTCAATTTTTCTGCTGAACTCTTAAGCTCGCGTCGCGCATACATTTGTGCGCCTGCGCGGGCCATTGTTATATCAATTGTTGTCTTATGTATTCCGAGCATACAGGTATGCGCATTTTATCTTATTACGCTTTGTTGTCTATGTATGAGTAATTGACAGAGCCAAAGAGAATATTACATTTAATAAAAATCATACTTTGGTAAGGAAGTAGTGATGCAAGTAAAACCAATTTGGTAAGTAAATTTTAAAAAGTAGTGACAGTCGACCTGCTGAAAATGCGTCAATATCCATAAGTAACGTCAGACAACCATTGATAAATATTATTTAACTCAATGCAGACAACAGTTTAGCATACTCACATCATCACATCAACAGCCTATATCAGTCCACTGCTGGACACAGGCCTCTCCAAAAGGAGGATTTTGCCATAATCGCCACGCTTGGCAGGCGGGTTGGCGATCGCAGTTTGGCCAATGGTGGATTGGAGACGCTGCTGCCCGTCTTCTTAAGGCGGTTCTCCTGTAGTCGCCTCTTACGACACCCATAGGAAGAGAAGGGGGGTGGTGTAATTCTTTTAATGTGCCGGCACCACACGACACTTAGCATACTATCTAAGTGCAATTGACGCACACAATTAGTATACTGCCGTGACTCCTCCCAGACAACAACATTGAATTATTATTTGTTTTTTTAAACCCCCTTTCATTCTTCTTATCCTACTTTAACTACTCATCAATCTTCCACAAACCATCTGTTTCAAAGAAAATGGAGCTAAACGCCTTAGAGGTCATTCGATTCTTGTTGGAGTGACATGCGAAGAGACGATTTTTTACATTGATACTTATTAATAAATTACCTAATATCTATTAGCAATAAGAATTCAACTAAATCTGTTTAGGAATTTTTTTGGTAGCAGATTCCAAAATTTTGATTTTCCAGAGACTTTAATTTCTATCTAAACCCTTTCATTGTTTCATTTTGTTTATATTTTTGGTTGCGATAGAATTTGTTGCAGTAAACAAGTATAGGCCATTGTTGGGACAGTACTTATTAAAACTCATTTAGCCTGCCGAATAAGGAAGATAGGCTTTCTAAATATCTAAAAAGTAGGCAACAAAGTAGGTAAACTATGTTGGTTAACCTGTCGTTAACAAAGTTATCAGGGAGTACTAGGTACCGCTTAAAACAAAACACGACCAGCAAAGACTTAGGTAGTGATAAGGAACTGCGTCGCCAGCGTCATACAGAACATCAAGTTGGTAACTATCTTGTTAATGAACAATATAATATAAAGCACTACTTTTGGCGTCACAGACTCGAAGACGTGATACGTAGACATTGCTACTTACCTGGATGAATTATTTTGGCACGAGACTGATTTACGTCACCATATATAAAATATTTTATTGAGTCTTCGGTCATCATACTCATTATATAAATCAAAAAACATAATTCATTTTCTTTTCATGCATTTTTGTTTCGCCCGGAGAGATGGACCCTATCTTTGTAATAGTTTTGCTTGTGTCTTCACTACATAGTATAAAACAAAGTCGCTTTCTCTGTCCCTATATCCCTATATATGCTTAAATATTTAAAACTACGCAACGGATTTTGATGCGGTTTTTTTAATAGATAGAGTGATTCAAGACGAAAGTTTATATGTATAATACATGCATAATATAGTAGACAAACACTGATAATTGCACCCGTGCGAAGCCGGGGCGGGTCGCTAGTTCTGTATTATGATTAAGTCGCGACTTGATTTATGTTGGAAAATGTTGTACGATTGCGGTATCGGCTGATAATAGCTAATCAACGATTAACAATCATTACATTAGCACAGGTATATGGGCATCTAAAATGTTGCTGAGGCAATTCAATTTTGCCATCCATTAAGTTGCATTAGAAATTTTTGGAAACGATACGATAATATTCGTTAAAAACCAAACTTACCGAATGTAGCTCACGGCACGAGCTCAAACGAAGCTTGCAGTTATTTGATTTCAATTACAGTACGTAATTACCTACCAATTAGTTTTAAGTAATTTGGGCAAAGTTATTATAATTCGTTACATTTCGTTATCTCTATTTAAGATTTATCAAATAACCGCCGAATCCATTACATATTTTATAGAGCGTTTACAAAACAAATGTAATCAGTAAAAAGTTACGCAATGTCGACCTCAATCGTGAAGTAAACAAAGCGAGCGTCATCTAATATCATTGCGTGACGTCACGTGGCCACTAAACATCGTGTTTCAAATTGATGTCTTTGTAACCACCGAAAAAAATAGGATTTTAGTTTCCGAGCTTCAGATTTAAAAAAGTTCGTAATTCATTTATGGGGAATGGTATAAAATGTTTCAATAAATTACCACAAACTTGATGAACTAGGCTATTCATGAGTTCAAAATCCACATTAAAAAAGTTAAACGAAAAAAGGATATTACAAATTTGAAGATTATTTAAACGGCAAGAGTGTATGGACTTAAACTGCTCGCACTTACTAATTGTCTTGTAAAATCATAAAATGTATTTCCTGTAAAATCAGGCTGACAAAGGTGACTGAGTTTGTTTCTTCTCACACCAGCTGATATGTAGTCCCGAAGCGGTGGTAGGGTTAAATTATATTTTGGGACGTGTATAAGTGCCCGGAAAAAGACCTATATACAGAATAAATAATTTCATTTCATTTCATTTAAGTTGGGTCCCTATTAAGGGAAGTTACGATAAATTATACAGATTACTGTATGTCTGTATAGGTATTTATTTACGATAGGTACACTGGTATTAGTCAGATAGTTTAGGGTTTAAGACATTTATTTCTCAAAACAGAATACTTACAAATTCACTTACTTGAGAAACACGAGTTACACTAAATTGTTACCTAGTACCTACAGTGATCTTCACGCGGAAAGATTACATATACAAAAAGAAAACGTTTACAAATCTGTGCCAGAACCGTAACCCGTTTTTTTTGGACAACATCATATACATTGCTCTGATCCTAATGTAAGTAGCTAAAGCACTTGTGTTATAGAAATCAGAAACAACGACGGTACCACAACACCCAGAACCGAGACCATATAGAAAAGTTCGTTTCCTACATTGACCCGACCGGGAATCGAACCCGGAACCTCAGAGATAGCGACGCTATATCCTAGTCCGGGTGCTCGTCTCTCGGCTACAGCGGTCGTCGTACATCATGTACGTCATACACATCACGTAGATGCTTATAAGACGGTGGGTAATATTTCAGTTTTACAGCAAAACAATTAGTATTTTCAGCTGACTTCAACTTAATAAATACTTTGTGAAAAAAAACCCATTAAGAACAAACAAGATGAGGTACAGTCGCTTCAGCTTTAAATATATCGGATAAGTACCTACAGCTTTTATGTACTGTAGCCTCTGTGAAATGAGTGGGATCATTATAATGTGCTTATCGATAACTGAGTTCAGTGTTGAGTCAGTGCGGTATTGTCAGGTATTGTTAACAGAATCGCACGGCAGGTGTCATGGGCCACGATATGTTTAATGAAAATCTGCCCAACTGTTTAAATATCGTGATATCAGCCCTCGTTTAAACCTACAGTATCGTGTATTGGTCTACCCGTTTGGGTAAAGTGATACCTCATACAGGCATACACAAAGACTTAGCACGCAGTGGCGGGCATTGGTTTTATTGCGAGGTAGGCAGTAGTACTTACTAATGTGTTTTTAATACTGAAAATCAGTGATTTTCATCAATTATACATATTTGCCTATCATAGCATACATATAATTATGCATACCTATGCCTACCTCATTTCATTTATCAGGTAGGCACTGCCTATATGAACCGCACGCCTCTGTTAGCACAACTTATAACAAAGTCAAACTTATAACATAATGTCTTTGCAGCCGCGGCCGCGGTATAAAGTATAACCTCGATGGTAGGTTACAGTACCCGGCATCGAAGTTGAGCGTTGGGTCAAAGAGTGGGGATCGCTTTGTGCATCATATCAGGGACGCATGTGCGCAGAGCTAACAACCAATCACGGCTGGAGGTACAGGCGCGTTGGACTACTAGCCAACCAAGTAATCGTAATGGTCTTGCGCATCTTTCGCCCAGCGCTCAGCAGTAGTGCCGCTTGTTGTACTATTATTCACCTCTGCATCTCTTGACCTGATTTCTGTGAACAGCACATTCATAGTTAGAATTAATCACATCATTTAATAAACATATACAACCTGTATAGTAACAGTATTATTTCTCCTCCAGGAAGTCAGCTACTTACTAAGTCAGTACGTTGTGCCGTATTTCCCATAGGAACGCGCCGTTTGTAGAAATGTGACACATTTAGCGTTTCTTCCTTTAGCTGCTCTGACTGGCGCGACGTGTGCGGTAAGATTATTTCTTATTCATAGAAACAATTCTTCGATGTCTTTATATTAGGTATTTATATTTTTGTGTTACATCGATGAAAGCAAAAACAAAAAGAAAGATGTTCGCCCCATAGTAAAAGCAGCATAGTAAGAGCACCAGAATTCGTAATTCGTATTGCGTAAGAAAACAATTCAAAATTATATTACGTAACATAAGACTCTTCACATTATATTGTGGTTAGACTTCTTTATAAGAAAAGGATTTGTTTGGTAACTTAAAAAAAGAAGGCTAAAAGATGATAATAAGCGTCAAAATCGTAACGCACTAATTGACAATTACGTGTACTAGAAATCTCGGACGATCCGGGGCAGTACTACAGCGGACTGTCACTCACGACAGTTTACTACGTATTGATCATTGTTATTGCGAAAAATGGATATAAGCGTTTTTATTACTGCTGCAGTGTGTTTGGATGTTTGAATACAATACAAAATTGTGATTACACGTTATCCAAATAATATTAAAAGGTATATAAAACTAGGTCTAGGTTTTCTCTTGTTAGTAAAGTAAGTAAGTAGTAAAGGTAAAGATAAGTTTTGATAGCGATCAATCATTCATTCCATTACACATTCAGCAGGAATGAGCTTTTAAATTTTCCTAAAATCGTCACTGGTATAACCAATGAGGATTTAAATACTACGTAAGGTATAACACCAGTGTTTTAGGTAAGCGTGAAATAAAAGATATCAAACATGTTAAATTATTCATTGATTATTTTTACATTGTCGTTGCTAGGATAAACACGTCACCTAGAAATGTCAGTATATGCCATAACAGATAATATAATTATAATATAATGTAGTTAGTACGTATAATTTCTAACAGCGCGCAGCTGCCGCCGCTGTTAAACACATAGATAAGAATATGTTTAAACGACAGTCATTGAAGAAGCCAAGTTGGGGAGAGTAATTTTATTATTGCTCTGTCTTCCCATTTAGGCCTGGACGTATGATAAGATGAATGAATAAACTTATCGTTGTATCGGTGTAATAAAGCACACTTATTTATTTGAAAAATCAGAATAGCAACCCTAGGCAGTCAGCCCAATTTATGCAGTTGTTTTCGAGAACGGCGGGAGTGGACCTTCTGTATTTTTTCTATTTTGTGTCTGAATGAAATAATATCAAGACATTTTGTACTTTTTAATTTTAGTATCGATATTTTTTGGGAGGTAGGTAACCTAGCTTCTATCTTAGCAAGAGTAGTATTGCAATTTGCGAGTGTTAAGTTTTGATTTTTCCCACAAATGTGATAAAAAAAACTAGACGATGCATTAAGTACCTAAGGCCTTATCTATTATTAGGTAGGTATTTTAAGTTTTAAGGACTTAGTCGGCCTTATTCCTAAGAATAATAGTAAAACAACAACAAATGTATGGGTAATCAGTCCTTTCAAAAGTTTTGACTTCTCTTTAGTTATAGTTTTATTACCTAGCCATTTTAGGTTATTTTAAAAATTAATTTACTTACTTAAAATTGCTTTAATTATTATTAATCTACTTTTTTGTTACAGCGATATGTGTCGTAGAAGTAAAAGTAATATTTAATCGGGCTTGTATAACTCTGTAATAAGCAAAAAAACTACTCGTATATTCGACGAAATTAGGACATGTATTTTGGTTTTCCTCGAATTGGTTCCAAGAGCGATAAATTGGTTCACTGCTATTTTTCCAAATAAGTAAGATAACAATGAAGATTATTATCTGTCGAGATTTTTCTAGATCAGGATAAAGCGGATAGATTTGTTATAGCCACATTAATATTAAATCTTCGACTATTGTTAAGCCGTCTGTGGTTATTTACGTTTATTTATTTCCATAAATGTTTTTCTTTGTTACTTTATGGTGTATTGACTTCTTTGTTTCTTACGATTATTATCGTCAATTCAAACTAATACACACTTATTTTGAGAACTTAGTGGAACGAGCCAACAGTTTCTTAGAATCTAGGATCTCCTATTTGCCTATATCGTACTTGAATGGATAAAATACTATTTGAAATACAAGCGATTTGTTTCTATATTTTACAGTTGGGTGAAGAACAGTTCTTGGATGGCGTTCACGTACTGGAAAATATAGCGTGGACAGGATTCCTGGTGGATTGACGAACTAGGAGTGGTTGTTATAGCCGCTAGATGCAAGCAGACCAGCGCTGCTCGCTGTGGCATTCCATGGCAGAGGACTCTCAGCTTGGACTTAGGCTAAAGGCTGATGATGATGATGATGTTGTAAATTTTTGTTTTTAGCAATTCCATGCAAGGTTTAATTGAAGATAAATAACACTTGAAAAAAATTATCGACCTCAGGTGGGACTCGAACCCACGTCCCATCGCATACCGGGCGAGTGCTTTGACCACTAAGCTACCGAGGACGTCACGTGACAAGATGAAATTCCTCAAGTGTTTTTTCTCGCTGTCAAAGCCAGCGTATTCTGATCAATGTTGTAACTATATGTATAGCTGAGTAGAATACTACCGTCAACACCCTATAGAAATATTTTTACAAATCTTAGATGATGATGATCTAAAAAAAAAAAATTGCAACTGGGATGTTGACACTATCCTTGAATATTAATAAGACATGATTTATTAAAACTAACACCCTATTTTAGGCCCGATAACCCGGTACGATTTCATTTATTAGTCCAATCTGATTTTTGTGTGCTTCGAAATCAAAAAAAGTTAGTTGAGTTATATCTGTCGTCATAGTGCACTATCACCCAAGTAACCATACAAATTAAAAATCGGCCAAGTGCGAATCGGACTCGCGCACCATTATCTATAAGAAAGAGCAAAAAATCACGTTTGTTGTATGCCTTATTTTTTTTTATTTTACTTTTGAGTTGATTGAATGAAAGAAAGGTAAATTTCGTTTTACGATTTATGATGTATAAAAAAAATATCTTACTAGATCTCGTTCAAACTAATTTCGGTGGAAGTTCGCATACATCATATATTTTTTTAAGGTTTATCATTCTCTTATTTTAGAAGTTACGGGGGCCCGGACACAAATTTTACCACTTTGGAAGTGTCTCTCGTGCAAACTGTATTATTCAGTTTAGAAAAAAATGATATTAGAAACCTCAATATAATTTTTGAAGACCTATCCATAGATACGCCACACGTATGGGTTTGATGAAAAAAAAATTTTGAGTTTCAGTTCTAAGTATGGGGAACCCTCAAAATTTTTAGTTTTTTTTCTATTTTTGTGTGAAAATCTTAATGCGGTTCACAGAATACATCTACTTACCAAGTTTCACCAGTATAGTTCTTATAGTTTCGGATAAAATTGGCTGTGACATACGGACGGACAGACAGAAATGACGAATCCATAAGGGTTCCGCTTTTTGCCATTGAACCCTAAAAAGGATGTCAATTGATCAACTAGCCTATTGCATTTCACGACCATCTGCAAATGCGTCGCGTTTTCCTATATCAAACTTAAAACTCGTTACATTTTATACACTTAGTTTTATGAACACTTTTCAGTTGACAAACGGGGCGCTCCCATCGGGAATTTAACCCAACGCGATACGCGAACTGTATTCAATTGGCTAAGTGACAATCGATTTGAAAGAACTCGATTGAACTCGATTCAATTTATAAGATGTCACAACTCACAATCCAGCCAGCGGGATTCCAACGCTTTTAACTTCTGGCGAGTCAAATAGAAAGTGTTTGTAAGTGAATTTAATTCTTATGTCCACACGACCTATAGGTAACAGCTGATCGGCGGTTCCATACAGAAAGTCGTTGACTTTGAGCATTAGTATTACAGAGGAGTTTGGTTATGAAAATTACCTAACTTCATGCAAACTTCGCTGTAAAAAGAAACCAACTTTTGCATGAGTACCAATAGTACCATTAGCAATAAAATTGATAGTAACCGAAAAATGCATACACACAAAATAATATATGGAAAGCGAGCCCTTTTATGAGTAACATATTTTAAGGTTTTCAAGATGAATCTGCGTGAGAAAATAGTAAAATATGGAGTCCTAAGTTTATTATAAGAGGGCATATTCGCGTTAGAAGTTACAAGGCGCGTCGTACGAGAAGGCGAGGCGTTATTTATAGAGGACATAGCTCACGGGGCGATAGACAGGAAGACCAAGCAAATAAAAGTAACGGATATTCCACATCAAATTTTAAATATACATGTAGTACTTAATAGCATTTCAAATATACAGTGTCCGGGTTTCGTCAGGCGATAAATTAAGGGCTTTTAATTCATCCAATATTTTAGACAAAAACCCCCCATTTAGGGATCTAAACTAACTCTTCCCCTCTCCGAACGAACGAAACACTTTCGTTGTAGACCACCATTAACGGATAAAAACATAACCATTGACCTAGAACTATGAAATTTGGCAAGTAATACCGTCTTATACTACAAGTATAGGGAAACTATACATTTGTAATTAAATCATAAAAACAGTGTCTTTATGCAAGGAACTATTTTTGATAATATGTACCTAAAAATTTGTACAGAACCCTCGGTGGGCGAGTCCGACTCGCACTTGTCCGGTTTTTTCTTTATATTGATCTCTATCCATATACAAAATGATTTTCTTTACCGTTTCGGATAAAGTGGTATACCATAGACTTTCCCATTTTAGACTATAGTAAAATTGTATGGTCGCCCTAGCTAACTAGTAGCGGTCATCTTCAAATGTGATTGCGGTGGTCTTTGGGTTCCGTCACTTACGAACTATAAGTGACCCTTTCCTGGATGGTAGTAATGGCTAGCTCCAACAGATAACTATTCTCAGCCTGCTTCTGGATATAATATGTACTACCTTCTCTTTAATAATCTTGGATATTATTACGAAAAGACTCGGACGAAGTTACTTTTGTGGCAAATAGTGCAAGAGCTGCTAATGTTATAAACAATGAATGAGTTGTCTTCTTTATTTGATAATTAGATTAAAGGAGATTTTTATAAAATAAACAGTACTGATAATAAAAGTAAGTATTGTTACTACGACGAGGTGGACAGACGACCTGGTAAAGGTTGCAGGAAGCCGCTGGATCAAGCCCGCTTCCAACCGGCCAATCTGGGAGTCATTGGGGGAGGCCTATGTTTAGCAGTGGCGTCCTACGGGGCTACGGCTGATATGATGATGATGACTGTGTTATTTTATTGGGTTTGAAGTGGATACTATTCGGATGCAGTACTCACTATGTCCGGATGAAACAAAAACGAATCAATCTGCTGTGTTGCCAAATCGGTGTCAGGTAGAAAACAGAGCTTGTTTTCAACTACTATCAATTGATCGTTTTCGTATCGGCCCGTGAAACCCTAATTGGCAATGTTTTGCAAAGCGCATGAAGTGGCCGTCAGGTTATCGACCTTTGACTTTTGACGCGTCTGCCGTGACCTAATAGTGAAGCAAAAGGTCACGATGCAATTGAAGTCACTTTTGATAACTTTACTTATCAGATTCTCCGATTACATTGATACTGCACGACTGTTATGGATCTATAGTCCGTTTGTTTTTGCTTGAAGAATATTGTTATCAATCTTGACATTCCTATACAGGGTGTACAAGAGAATTGGACACTCCTTAAAACCACGTGATCAGCTGGGCATATGCAACAACTTTTACTACGGGAGTAACAGCAAAATCTAGAATTTTTTTAGCTGCTCCATACAAACTTACTCGCATACCTCGATGACTATGTATGGAGCATCTGAAAATAAAAGCACGATTTCGTTGTTGCTCCCATAGGAAAAGTTGTTGTATATGAACAGCGGATCACGTGATTTTAAGGAGGTCCCATTCATTTGTACATACTGTATAACGAAATAATTAATTGAAAATTAAGATAATTATGACAACAATACTGTATTATTTAACACAGAATTATTTTTATTATAATAAGTTGTAAAGTAAAGTTCCTATGTCAGTTCTTACATGTTTCACCTAAATAATAATACTGCACTGTTAAGATTACATTAATTCTAATAATTCTATTACACTTCAATTTGCGTAGACCGTTACTCCAGTCATCCAGATCCGATAAGCGAGCCTCGTGACCTGTTATACAGATATTTCTGTACCTTTGTCAGCAGACACCAGACTCTACATGAATAGGTTTTCTCTTGTATGTAACTAAGCTAAGTACCACATGTATCATTTAAAACCTTGTGTGATGAGTAATACATTTTTTTAAATATTATTATTAAAGGTAAACCAATATTTTTACAATTATACTTTAGCAAAGAAAAACGGATTTTTGTTCGGTTTCTACAAAAACTTACAAGCAAGTTTCTTTTACTCTTAGTCCGTCTTAACGAAAACAAAACACATCGTGTGTTGTTACTCAGCCACATGTGGGTGGTTTGAGTTCAACTGATCAAATCAGGGCTGCATCTGAACTGGCATGGAGCCTAGCACGAAAGCGTATCTCTCGTTCGGTCGTATAAATAAACCAAAAAGAACAAATTAAAATGGCGAGTCACATGTGTCAATCCTTTGATAAAATATGACCAACTCAATCTAACCGAGTAAAAAACTGTACCGTTTTCAATTGTTTATAAATGATAATGTTTGACAGATTTGTGATTGTTTTAACAGTTCATGGTTAGGGCCCTGATCAGATAATACGACCGACCGAACGATGCGCTTTCGTATTAGGCCTCCTGGGTCTTAGCTATAACCTATATTATAATACAGTACCTAAGCAGTGTTCTTTTACGTCAAACTCTATAGAGAACTACAGAACAATGTTGAAGTAACACTGCTTTATCGGCAAATGATAAGACAGGACTAAGAAGATTAATTAGTTAATATAGTTAATACTAAAAACAATAACCTTTCAAATATCACTGGGATTAACCTTTTGTACATTTTAATAAATGACATTTCGACCGGGTTACACTGACGGTCGGTGTAACCAGTCAAAACGTTTAGTTAGGCAAATAAAAGGTAACATGTACCTAAATTATTATGATCGCGTTAATTCCCGTTACAGGGAGTTTTAATGACATTGACACTTTATGTTTTGTGTAAGGAGTAAGCACTCCCAAACTATTCATCGAATTGGAATGTGCGTACACACGCCGACGAAGATTTCAGGGGGTAACCATGAACTCTTAAAACAATCTCAAATCTGTCATGGCTACCCCGCTGGTGTGAATTGAAGACACGCGAAAGAAGTCGCAGGTAACTGCTAGTAGTTAATAAATATGATTGGTACTTAACTCTATTCAATTTTGTTCTGTCACTAAGTATTAAAGAAACAAAAGGAGATAGAAGCACATAATTTCGTCAAACAATAGATTCCAATCATAATATTATCTGAACATATCTGTATTCGAGTCAAGTTTTTCAGTTGAAAAATTCGTAAAATCGTTTGTAAACTTAACAATGCCGTGCTTGAACAGCCAATGAAGACAACGCTTTTATTTCAAGGAAGCAAAGGTCTAGAATGGCGTGTTTAAAGTGAGCCAATGTGCTGCTCTGATGTTATCTATGATAGGCTGCCAGAGCCAGCCTAGATTCCTTATCAGTCACGGCCGCGCAGACTGATTCTCTTTGCAAAATATATGCTTCAATAGTTAGGAACGTAAAGTAGGATGTCTGGGGATTGATAGCGTTCTCATTTTTTACATAATTACATTATTCTCATAGCATTCATTCATCTCATCCATTAGAAAAATTCTCGTCTGTAAGATTATGTTCAAGGCATATTGCTCTTTATGGTTATTCCATGATCTCTTATAATAGCAGTATTACTTCAATTCAACCTTGTTTTGAGCTTTCTCTGCTGGGTGAATGTGATTTATAAAATACCTACTTAGGGTTTAGTACCAACTCTGCCGCAGGAACTTGTTACCTAGTAACTTAATTCTGTACGATAACTATTTCTTAACTCACGTTTGATGTCCGCGTTTTTGTTAAGCAATTGTTTTTGTAATCTATCTAACCAAATAACTAGTCTCTTGTGCAAACTTTTTGCTAGATATCGTGAGTAACAAATCCTTAATTGTAACTAAATGTATACACCCCCTTAGGTATCTTAAACTGATTATAATAAAGCCTATAGTTTCGCCTAGGTGTTTATAGGTGGAACATTACTTTCACTTGATAAACTCATTTTTCAAAATTGTTTACAAACAATCCATCAACGTGACGTTTATAAAATACCTATTACTAATTTATGGTGTAGTGTTGAGGGCATTTGCAAAGTGAAATTTGATAGTGTTTTGTCTTTGCTTTGTTAAGGTTCAAACACTTTATATTGCCTGTACACGGTACAATATTTTCTCTTTTAAGCTCTATCGATAGAGTTCAATATCGGTTAAGAAAACTTGTGGTTATGTGCTGCTATTGACTGTGCATAGAGCATTTTTGTTATGTTTTCTGTTATGTAATCGTGTTGCTCGGATCGTTGGTTTATCGTTATCTCCGATCTAATTGATGACGTACGCTTGATAACATGTTACAAAAAAAATGGGCCAGATTCTGTGCAGCTACTTTCGCAGCCAAATCACTGATTTTTTTACTAGATAAATAGTCGACACCAGTCTAAGGTCGCATGGAATTGCCTCTGTAAACGTTTATTGAAAAAGTCCCATGGTAACAAAAAATTGTTTGAGGTATTTGATCAGTACTACCTATTTAAATTTTGGGACTCTCTGATATATAAATATGCCTCATTAACACATTTGATTTTTTTTTTAAGTGTAAGTCACAATATTTTCCCCTGTCAAGGTTAAGGAGGACCACTATTAAATGAAGATAGTAATATCACACAGTTAATATAATACTACGTAAAATTATACAATATTAAACCCTTCAATTAAAGTCAATTACTTACCGTCGATGGAAAAGTCATACCTACACATTAGCGTTTACTAGTTAGCAACACAAGTTATTATTAGCACCATCACCTTACTATTTACGTAATCAAAATAAACATTTGTCAGCGAACAATTCTACTATCACGTCTGTTATGCTAAATTAGCGTAGGTATTTACATTTCAAACTTCCCAAGGCGAATGAGTGTTACCCAACCCGCAACCTAAGTCGTGTAACATTTCTTGAAATGTATACAATTATTGACCTTCTCAGCGGTCGCATATTTTTGTTTATAATACAATATGTAGACCAACACAGCCTAAAAATATGTCAACCAATGGTCTAGTTATTCAACGAAATTTTAATCTATGGCCTTTCATAATTCATTTTACGGACCATTTCATATTTCTGCATAGTCCATAGAGTAAGTTGACCACTATTGCATAATTTGTAAAAGCTTTAATAAAAAAAAAACAAGTAAATAAAGGAAAAATTGATACTTCGATTTAGAAGGCTGCGCAAAATGTTAAAAAGCCCGACTCAAGGGTGGTTAGTGGTCGGTCCCGTTTTGAGCTCGACGCGCCAGAGTTAATGTAATTTTGTTTAGATAAAAGTATACATAGAAAAAAAAAAAATTATGAAAGGAGTACATTTTTTGCCTTGCATAGTGTGCGACTGTACAAATAATGAAAACCCATAGCATTAATTAAAGTAATTTTTTTAACACGACTGTACGAGTAATTAAAACTCATACGAGTAGCTTCAATTAATGTTGACAATTTTTAACTCATAAGGTACCTCCTCAAATAATTAGGGGCCATGTTTTTCAGAAACGCTTATGAGTTATGATTATGACTGGTGAATTAGCTATGGCGATTACTCATACCATACTATGGCGCGTTTGTTTGGCGTGATTGCACTGTGTCCCCATAGCGCTACATTTATGTATGTGACATTGATAAAGTTATATTTACAGAATCTTTGGTAACAGTTCAACTTATAATGAAAACGAGTATCTTGCGTTGGTATCGTGTGTTACACCATAGGCAGATAATGTGTCGGGCTCAATTTAATAATTACGATAATATTTGATGGGCAATTTTTTTATCAAACATTAAATCAATATAAATAAATAAATAATAAATATTAGACAACATCACATACATTGATCTGATTCTTAGATAAGTAGCTAAAGCACTTGTGATCTAATCTAATAAGGAAATTCGATACATTTTAAAATTTTACTACAAAAAAGGTAAAAATGCAACGCAAGCCGCGAAAAAAATTTGCAATGTTTATGGACCTAGTGCAGTAAATAATAATAAATATTGGACAAAATCACATACATTGCTCTGATCCTTAGGTAAGTAGCTAAAGCACTTGTGTTATAGAAATCAGAAACAACGACGGTACCACAACGCCCAGACCCGAGCCAATATAGAAAAGTTCGTTTTCTACATTGACCCAACCGGGGATCGAACCCGGAACCTCAGAGATAGCGGCGCCATTTAAAGTCCGGCGTGCTCGCCTCTCGGCCACGGAGTGCAGTGCCTGTGAAAGTAGCACAAATTTGGTTTAAGCGTTTTTAATCCGGAAATTTTGATGTCAAAGGTGCACGTCGCTCTGGTCGCCCTATTACGGATAAAATTGATGCCATTTTTAAAAAAGTGGAGCTAAATCGGCATATCAGTAGTTACGACGTACCTGAAGAACTGGGAATTGACCACAAAACAGTTTTGGCGCATTTGAAAAAAACTGGATACACAAAAAAGCTCGATATTTGGGTACCCCACGAGCTCACTGAAAGAAACCTAATGAACCGTGTACTTATTTGTAATTCCTTTTTTGTAGTAAAATTTTAAAATGTATCGAATTTCTTCATTAGATTCACTCATCTTGACAGTACGTAAAACAAATGAAAAACACATTTTCCTAATTTGAATTTGGAATTATTTTCTTCAAAATTTAAACTTTTTATGATACCAAAACCAGACAGATACAAATAGTATAGCCAAGAGATTTTATTACAAGTTCATACATACTACAATTCGAAAATACTTTTTCCCCAACCTAATATGTAAGTATTGCCTGTATGTTAATTTTGCGATAAACTGACATCACTACTTGTTATTAATTTAAGGAAAAGCAAGACTGCCCGGGTTATTCTGTCGTCACTCCGGTCTGTATGTAGTCATCAGCACTTAAGATTCGTGTTCAACTTTGGCTAGTCGTGGTGCTGGCAGGTGGAGCAAGTACTTGACCGAATGATGTTCAAGGAATCAAGGAGTTTGAGGTCTGCACGCCAGCTGGGATAGTGACATCAACGATAGGAATCGGCTGGACTCGACAAGAGAGACGATACTAAAAAAAAAACGGTCAAGTGCGAGTCGGACTCGCGCACTAAGGGTTCCGTACCATTTTCTATAAAAACGGCATAAAAATATCACGTTTGTTGATCACGTTTGATCTCTGCCTTCGCTCCAGGTGAGTCTTTTAATTAAGTTAATTTTGTCGAAGTAAATGACAGCTTAGAATTCTTCAGTAACTTTACCTCTTCTAGTACAAAAAAATTCGTCAGTTAAAAGTTGCCTGAAATTTCATACCTTTCTTATCTTTAGTTAGGTACCTCTTCAGCCCTTAAGGTTTGTTTTTTACTTTACAAAAATATTTTTATTTAGTAGAGCTACTTTTTAATTTCAGTAAAAGATCTAGTACTTAACTCATTTTCTGTTTCGTATTTTTATTTCAAGTCAAAAGATGACAGACAGTTCGCAATAAAGTATATGACTTGATTCTGACTATTGAATGGAGATATCTTACGTACACATACATCCATGTATGCATAATTTAAGTATAAACAGTTTTTCATAAAGAGTTTTATATCTACAATTTCAGTTTAAATATGTTCGTGTAGTAAATCTACTTAAGTTAATGCTATTACGGACATTAAGTTGGGTAGAAAAACGTATTATTACTTCTTTTACAGTGTTTCTGCCGCGTATAATCGCTTAAAATGCAACATCAGGCACATCACAAAATGTAATCAGTAACCCGACGCTCTGATTACGGGGTTACTTGGAATCTGGCTAATTGCTCGTGTGGTTGACCCTAGAAACGTGATCTTATGCTACACTAGCATAGTCAGGCGTCCTATTTATTTTGTAAGTTGCATGGGACGTCCAATGCTTCGAGCATGCAAATTTTTGCATAAAAATAATTAATATTGAAATTAGAAAAAGAAAATGTAAATTTAATTTGTTATTTATAATTTCGTTTCAATTTGTAATTCTAATACATAATAAACTAACCAAAAACATACATCTACTCTACAGCAAAGAGGCGAAATACACTTGCAGCGTTTTCGAGCTGAATGTCTATAGTATAGTATACTATTGCTATTCTAAGCTGACATTAATTTTAAATAATTAATTCTAGTTCTAGAGCAGTGTTTATTAAACTTATTGCAGCCATGGACCCCTTTTAGATTTTCTGAAATTCAACGATTTTCAATTTTCAATTTTGAGAACTAATTGAGCTGCTGCGGACCCCTAGCACACGTTTTACGGACCCCCATGAAGAAACCCTGTTCTAGAGTATAATAATATAAGTATTGAGACAAATAAATGTCTTAAACTGTAAACCGTATTTAAAGTAAGGAGGTACTTACTTGGAACTATTGCAAAAAAATATGTGTAATGTTTGGTTTTGTACATAAAACCATTCCGTTTATTTTAATTGAGTGAGTTGGTACCTGTTGCTTGCTTATTAGGAATTCAATCTTGTCATAGCTGAATTCAGCTGCCATATGAATTTATAAAACCATTAAATACATTTTTGGTGAAATATTTCAATTTTGTTTCCACGAAATACTTTGACTGTCCCAAATAGTTACCTATAGATCATAGTATGAAATTCCTGTTTGCATAACTTGCCGTCCCGGAATTCAGCACACTTCCATCACTAACTATCTGATACTGATATTGCTCAGACGCGTCATCGCACAAAGCATCTTTTGTCTTGTCCTTTATAGATATTTGCTTGACTAGCTTTTGTGTGCAAAGAAAAATACTCCAGCCCTTTATTCACTTTTAACAAAGGGCCAAACATTTTCCCTTTGTAAAAGAATATGTGAAAATGGCAACTCTTTTATCGAGTGGTAGGTATTTGATGTTATCAAACATTTGCCGGGGCTATTTTTCGAAATATGTAGGGTGTTTTCTGGTGCAATACAATTATTGTTCCTTAATAAGCACCTAGTTTCTATATTGTAAACTAAGCTAAACTCTTTTTAAGGGGGCCGGATTTCAAATTGTGGTTCATTTTTGAATGGAAGTACAACTTTTAGTCGTATAAGTGCTTTTTTGCTGGTGGTGCTGTTTAAATGAATAAATCTGACCTGTTCATGCTCTAATTAATTGAGCAGAAAACAGTATGTTTTAATTGTTCATTCATAAAACTATATAACATAGAGCTATCGCAGATTTGACATAATTTAATTTTAATCAATCATCAGTATTACCGTTAATATTAATGCATTGGAGGCATCGTTGTTAAGATAAAAATAATTAACTTTTTTGCTTTGGTCCTCTAACCTTTACCTTTTTATTTTCACAAATATCAAAGATTGTCCAAGACTTTTAAAAAGGTTTTATATGCAATCCGATATTATTTCTATGCCAATCTAAAAATAAAAAATAGAGTTTAATGTAGTAATGGCTATTGTCCTTAATATATTTTATGTTATTGGTGATTGAACTTCTGATATTTCCGGTACATTTAACTTTTTATTTTCGAATACACAAGTTACCATGTAATTTAACTGCGTTTGATGTGTGAATTTCATGTCATTTATTCAAGCACATAAGTACCTATAGTTTACAAACACAATTTAGTTAACGTTCATGTCTGCTATAGCTTATAACTGTGTTGCAGCCATCAGCGCCCACCTCCGGCAGTTAGAGAGAACAGTATTATACATTTATAATTAGGTACCCAACTAGATTGCGTATTAAATTGCATGCAAGAATATATTTAAAAAATTAAATACGATTGAATTAGATGATTTAAATTAACTTAAATAAATAAGCATAATGAAATTACATCACAGTTGAAATGCAGAAGAAGAAAAAAAAGTTTATAGTTTATAAGTAAAGGTATTAGTATGTAATGTGCGTGACTTCAAGAAATAAGTATTATAAATACCTCAAAACTTTATATCATTTGACCAGAACAATTTCATGGAATAATAGAATAGAACTATGTTATAAATCACAGGTTCCAGTTAATCCCATACATCATATTTTGGAACCTCGCAATTTGCGTACACATTTCACCAAATTCATCATCTTTATGATGTCTGTGACTTTTCACAGACAACATGGTATGGTAACATCATCTTCCTAGCGATCTGGGTGGTAACCACGAACTCTTAAAACAATCTCAAATCTGTCAAACATTATCAAATCTGTCAAACTTTGTATGTAATGACGTACCAAAATTGACAGATTTGACAGCTTTGAGATTGTTTTAAGAGTTCATGGCTACCCCCTGGGATGAAAACTCCGACCACCACTACCGCAATAAGTTAAAACTAAATTAAGTAAAGAATAAAGAACTATTCATAGCAATAATCATCGTTTTATCCATATGACGTCTACTGCTAAAAATAAGTTTCCCCTATGAAGACCACAAGGTGGACAGTAGACCTGGTGAATACTATAACCGCGAACTTGAACAATAGATTGCACAAACTACAAACAAAAACATTTAAGATAATCTTTTAAACTTTCGCGTTGCATTATAACTAAAACTTATAATAACGGGTCTAAACGCGACGTAGTATAGAATGTAGTAGTATTATACTTGAGTAAGTCCCCTCGTGACCACGACCGTAGCATCACGGTCGAAACGTCGAGGAATGTAAGTAGTCTCAATACTACTACATACTATAGTACGTCGCGTTTAGACCCGTTATTATAAGTTTTAGTTAAAAACATTAAAGGTTACAACTGTCTAGCAGGTGGCCTTATCGCCAAAAGCGTTAATCTCTTCCAGACAACTTTTAGTTAGAAGTAATTAAGTCATAGTGGAGTAAGAGTGGGAGTCGTACAAGCACCCCCTGATGGGAAGGTTACTAATAAAATAGGACCAAAGACCTTATTTCATTCGGAATCTATACGCTCTAAGTTATCTATATACAGCACAAACACAGACCGGCATTATGCAATCCGCCGGTGACTCGTTGCATAATGCAGGAACCCCAGTGAAAGGCACTAATGAACGGAAGAATTCCTGATTCTAACCTAATTAAACCCTCGGGAAAAGGGACGCAATACCGAATGATAAAGCGACCTAAGAATAATTAAAAAATGTATTCTGTAATGAAAAATGTTTAGTTTTGTGTTGCTTGGGACATATTTTATGAAAAGGTTTGATTTGTAATGTGAACTCTGACGCTTTTCTCTTCCAATCGCTAAGCTGCAGTGGCCATAAGCTCATGTCGATTCTCTAAACTCTAAACAAAATCACTTCGACATCATTTCACTAATCGATGATTAATAATGTGAACTAACTCTGTTAAAAAATAGGGTCTTTGTTTGTTTAAACTGCTTAGGTGATACACGCTGTCACTTTAACACTGAAGTCACTCATCGACAATAATTTGAACCCACTACTTAGCAAAATAGAGGTTGATGAGATGAGATGTTTGTTTGTATCGCTTAGGTGATATTTAGTGCGAGTTAACTTGCGTTTTTTAGAGAATCGAACCAGGCCACATCGTTCTTAGAGTTGACAACCTTTGGGGAAGAAAGGTTTTCGAGAACCACGAATTGGAAGCCGCAGAGTATCAGGCTTCTCACCTGAGTGACGACTCAGTCAAACATAGGTACTTCATCATTTCAGCCACAGGACGTCCACTGCTGAACATAGGTCTCCCCCAGTGGCTTCCAGATGCTTAAAGCTTGAATGTGATGGACACAGAGGTGCTCACGGTGACATTAAATTAATTAATATATCAATGAATAGTTTTATTGTAGGACAACAAAACTTTTGAATTAAGGTAAAAATATATAATTTTACTCAAGACTTTTTACTCTGCGTCCTTTTATTTTAAATATCCATGGGGCTTATCCATGATAATAATGTTACCTAGCTCATGGACTATAGTTAGGTGAGCCTTGTTAAATATATTAACATATAATTTTTAATGTTTTGGCACCTAAAATAATCCATTAAATTTAAATATAAATATTGGACAACATCAGATACATTGCTCTGATCCTAAGGTAAGTTGCTAAAGCACTTTTGTTACAGAAATCAGAAACAACGACGGTACCACATCACCCAATATAGAAAAGTTCGTTTTGTACATTGACCCGACCGGGGATCGAAACCCAGAACCTCAGAGAAGGCGGCGCCATTTAATGTCCGGCGTGCTCGCCTCTCGGCTACGGAGGTCGTCAAATAACAATATGCTTTTGCATGCATTATTAGCAACACCACTCAGGATTTTGAAATTCGAGGTATGATAAGATTGATTAGTAAATGATTAAAATATACTTGCGAAACGAGTTGTTATTAAAGTCCTTTCTATCAAACTGGCAAAAAGTTTAGACACTATATTATACAGACAGTAGGATCACTTAATTGCCAAACCTAATGCGTGTAGCTTACAAACGCACACATAGACATAGCACGCATGTCATAATAAGGTAGAAGACGTATTACGTACGTTGAATTTCATTCATACATCTCAGCCTATTGCAGTCCACTGCTGGACGTAAGCCTCCCTAAAGAGCGCCAAAGAGCATGATCTCCCGCTTTTTTATCCATCCACTGCCAGCCATCTTCCTAAGGTCGTCGGTCCATAGAGCTGGGGGGCGTCCTACCCTACGTTTGCCTAGGCATGGTCTCCACTCGAGAACCCGAGTACGTAGAATATTTGGAAAGAAAACCTAGGTCATCAGCAGCGTAAAAATGTACGATATCGAAAACAAAAAGAAATGGCCTGTAACCTAATTTTGTTTAAACCGATTTTACCGAGGACGTCACGTGACACGATGACGGTAGCTTAGTTGGTAAAACACTCGCTTGGCATGCGATGAGACGTGGGTTCGAGTCCCACCTGAGGTCGATGATTTTTTCAAGTGTTATTTATCTTTAATTAAACCTTGCATGGAATTGCTAAAAACAAAAATTTACAATGTTTAAGCATTTCTGATCTTAACCAATAGTCAAATATTTGTAAAAACATTTATATCAGGTGTTGACAGGTAGTATACTACTCAGCTATACATATAGCTACAACATTGATCAGAGATACGCTGGCTTCGACAGCGAGAAGAAACACTTGAGAAATTTCATCGTATCACGTGACGTCCTCGGTAGCTTAGTTGGTAAAACACTCGCCCGGCATGCGATGAGACGTGGGTTCGAGTCCCACCTGAGGTCGATGATTTTTTCAAGTGTTATTTATCTTTAATTAAACCTTGCATGGAATTGCTAAAAACAAAAATTTACTAATTTTGTTTATTAATATAGCTAATGCTAGTGTCCGCATTGGGTTTCTCTAACTGTCCTCATAATTATGATCGACAATGACGATGTCTTAAAACTATCTCTTTTATAAGCTTAAGTTAGAGCCACATTATAGTAGCTTTATGCTTATCTGGCGGTTGCTGGTTCCACTGCCAGCTAGTACTAAAAAGATCCTACTCCTTCAATCTATACTGTTGTTACGACTTGTACGCAGAATTATTCAAAAGAATTATCTTATTCTTTCTGTACGAATAGCTTTTTATTCCTTATTCAAATTGTCTTCAATCTATTACGGCTCGTAATTATTCTTTTGCGGTACGGAGGCCATTTCTTTAATGTATTTTAATACGATCTTCTTCTGCGCTCTGAGAAGATTAATAGCTAGGTTTTACGTGAAAAATATTCAGTGAGTACTAATAATACTTATATATTATGTCATATGCTCCACTTCCCAGGATTATTCGTCTTGCAATAACAAATAGGCATATGTTACGACGTCGCATTGTCCTGGATTTGGACGGCGTGCGTCAGCGAAACTAGACCGTAATAATAGGAATTTCTCATAAGAACGCGAACGCAGAAACATGTTGGGGGTTACTTATGATGAGTTAGCAAAAACTACAATAATAACACCATTTGTTTTTTTTGGCAAGGCATTACTCAAACATGGTAACATTCAGGGATCCTTATACTTATTAATAATTTTAGTCTGATTAATAAGAATTTTATTAGCCTTTTTGGAGTTCTATTGTCATTAAATAAGAGCCAATATCCTGTTTTAATATACACTGTTATAAGAGACTGCTATTACTGTTATTAGAAAGAAGATGTAGTAGTTACTCTAGATATTATTTGTACGATTTACCTTACTTTCTTTATTTCTTTCTTTCTTCCTAATCATCTAGTAATCCTCAGTGTGCCATAGTGCTTATCTATTTTTTATATATCATATCTGAAAATTCTGTTAAGTACTAGTTTAAATCTTTTTTTTTATCGTGTCGAATGGCAAATTACATGTAAGGTTGCACATTGCCAACAAGACCAACAACCGAGAACTTAAGTAGGCATTTATTTTTGGTTTCAATACTAACCATATAAATTGGAAAGATTAAAATCTTAAGCATGCAGTATAGTTTACGTTAGCGTTCCAAATAAATCGCATTTCACCCCCACGCAAGTTGGACCGTGAAACGATAGCGATGTAGACGGTGCGATCTCTCCCAAACCGGCGCGCACTGCTTACATTAGATTGCATTTAGCATTCCTTGTTTGTATGAGCTGGGGTCTAATTGCAAATCGCTCGATATTTAGATGTAATAGGGCTAACTGCAAAAAGAGAGTCCTACTCGCACTTGGCCATTAGCACCATTATCTATAATAACGAGCAAAAAAATTAAAAAAATCACGTTTGTTGTATGGCAGCCCCCTTAAATATTTATTTTATTCTGGTTTTAGTATTTGTTGTTATAGCGGCAACAAAAACACAGTATCTGTGAAAATTTTAACTGTAACTATCAGGGTTCATGTGTTACAGGCTGGTGACAGACGGACAGACAGACGGATGGAAAGCGGAGTCTTAGTAATAGAATCCCGTTTTACTCTTTGGGTACGGAACCCAAAAACGACATAAGACATTAGAAGATGGGTTCCTCCTCCCAATCGGCGGGCACTGCATAGAGGACAAACAAACCATGCGTGTTTTATTCGTGTTGGAGTCTTATCGGAAAGGAGACGGATCACTGTCCATAGAAGATTTCACTTGCCAGGATCATCAGATAGATAGAAGTACTGCTCTGACTCTCTACTTAGTCTCGCAACAACTCTGCATGTACTTAGGAAGATGCAGCGGCTATTGGATCTGTCACTAGTCTGGTTAAATTAAATGGCGCATAGCCCTTAACGCGGGCAAGATGGCTGCCAGGATGAAACGCTACATGCTACCGCCACGAACTCGTGTATCGTGCTAAAAACAGCTGCTACCGCTGTTTCCACAGATATCAAATCCATTCAAAAATTACCCATCATCCTTTGCAATTTCGCACCATCCATGAATTACCTACAACGGTGCATCAAAAAAAAAACCACCACACATTACATATCGAATAAGTTTAAAATACCATCCCTAAGACGTTTTTGCGAATTGCTTGTTAAAATTTCATACGCAGCTAAGTGACAGATTAGGCGGTAGACACACGTGCGATATTGTGGCATAGCGTTTTAGGAATTCATGCCGCGTGCACACTGGCCTTATTAGCGTCTCTCAATGTTAGTTATAGCTTTTGACGGTTAAATTGTATCAAGGGTATGCATTGCTTGAATACTTAAATTAATATTTTTATTTACTTAGAAAACCTACTAGTAGAGATTAGTAGGAGGCTTGTAGATTAAGAGTGGCAGCGTTTGGTAGTGACTTACTAAAGCTAAACAACTCACGCCGTGGATGGGTGACCATTCCAACCATATTTAGTGACAATCACAAGCGTTTTCGTGTTTCAGATGAAATGTCAAAGTTGCTCCCGTATCGCTTGATTCATTAAACCTACTCATACGCCTTTTCATTTGACGTTATTACTTCAAATACGCATGTTGTACTACTAAATCGGATCATGTACATCGTGATAAAACTAGCTTACAATGATAGCTGTACTAAATATGATTAGATTAAAATTGAAATCTCCACTTGAATGGTTGAGTTGTTACCAACCTAAGGTCAGGGCGGTAACCACGAACTCTTAAAACAATCTCAAATCTGTCAAACATTATCAAATCTGTCAAATTTTGTATGTAATGACGTACCAAAATTAACATATTTGACAACTTTGAGATTGTTTTAAGAGCTCATGGTTACCCCGCTGTTCGTTAAAAATTCAAAGTAAAGTTAGTACAGTGCGCGAACGAAATAATTACAAGTGTGACCCTTGCTCGCGAAATTACAATGTTTGAGTTGTTGACATCCCTAAGTATGAGTTCTTATTCCATAAATTATACACCGTGCTTTTTTAACCGTCTTAAAGCCGAAGGCCACTTAAAGTATCCAATAACTACATGTCATTGGTATAATAAAACTTGGTATTACTAATTATTCAAAAATTAAAAAATTAAAATAATTATAAGCAAAATTTAGTTTGAAACATCCTGTACACGGATATGATAGTCTACGTGGATGGTGCTGCACGCGTGGAGGCGGCAAGGTCAAGGACTATGCATTGTTGAAACCATAAACATTATAAACAGGATGATACATTACTATCTTGAATTATTTGTTATTTTTTAATTAAAAATGATATGGTTGATAATAGAAAAATAATACTTCCTAAAGGTTTATTAGGATGGTTACATAACGTGGGCTACGGTTTTAAGACGGTTAAAAAAACACTGTGTAGGTATACCTAACTAATTTCTAGTAAGTACCTAAATAGGAATTCGTTTAAAACCTCTAAAATATATAATTCACTGCTGATATAAAGCAATAGTAGTTCTATGGGCTCAATGAAACAAAACTTTAAAAAAATCTAACTTATAACATGAAAATTATATTTGCTATCGATTATACTATTTAAGTCTTTAAGGACTTTCGATTAAAAAAATATTTTATGACCAAGTTAAATTTCGCGTTTGATTATACCTTTCTCGAAAAAAAAACGGCAACTCCTTAAAAAGACGGAAATCATTAATTGAGTTCTAAATATATTTAATTTTGCAAAAACAGAAAAGATTAAATAGGTCAAATGGAAACAAACTGTTTATGGTTTTTAGTTTTCACTTCAATGACTTCAACATATAGGGGAGGTAAACGCCATTGATATTAAAATAAATAATAATAAATAAATATTGGACAACCTCACATACATTGTTTTGATCCTAAGCTAAAGCACTTGTGTTACAGAAATCAGAAACAACGACGGTACCACAACACCCAGACCCGAGCCAATATAGAAAAGTTCGTTTTCTACATTGACCCGGGGATTGCACCCGGAACCTCAGAAATGGCGGCGCCATTTAAAGTCCGGCTCAAGTCTCAGGTACGGAGGTCGTCCTTCCTATATTCCTTGAAAGATTAGGACAAAAAGAGTTTGAGAAAATTTAGGCTTAAAGCGATGAATAAAAGTTTTTATAGGATATACCACAAAATAGAAAAAGCCGCTATAAGTAATTTGTGGATATACTTAGTTTTCGCGAACGAAGTCGCAGCTAACCGCTAGCTTGCTAATGTAGCAGATTTGTGGCTATAGCCAGGCGGATATCTAGTGGTTAGGCTTCGCTTCAGCGATTATGGCAATCCGATACTTTCTGAGAACCGTTATAATGTCCCTTTAGCTCTCGTGTGAAAAGGCGCGGTTGACCGCAGGGCAGGCAAAGCCTATATTCTCATATATATAAAAATTAATTGCTACTTTTAAAAGTAAGCTTTGAACTCCACGTCTCGCATGAGATCGCGTCCAAAGGTCTTCGGTCAATCGAGCTGGCATTCTACTCTACATTTGTTCAACAAACTACGTTTGTTGTTGTGAAGTGGTATTTATTCGAGACTCTTTTCACTCCATCTTTCAACGATTCTACGACAGTTAGTTGTACTTAGCACAAAGCGAAAAATAAATATTTTCATTGCTTCAGTAGTTTAATTTTTAAGTCTAAACGCTATCTTATATAATACATTTAAGTTTCAACACCTATTTAGATCCCGAGAGAGTAAAATTGAGTAACATTTCATGGCAAATTTATTAATGTAATGTACTTCATAATAAATACGCACAAAATAAACTTAATAGTTTATTTTCAAGCCACGTCGAATAAATTGGCTTAATACGAGTCATCTCGGTAAACATAAAGCAGTGAATAAAATATAGCATTTAGCAATAAACTAACTTTATGCTTCGAGCTTACTTTATGCTTTTCTGTGGTGCTTACATGATAAAAATTAACTTCTTTTGATGGCAAGTCGTCTCTATGGTGGTACGTTAAATACGGAAACAATATCATTTTATTTTATACAGCTACCGTCACATGGACGTAAGGTGAGAAATTTATTCAATTTTCATTCCTTTTTTAGGGTTCCGTACTCAAAGGGTAAAACGGGGCCCTATTACTAAGGCTGCGCTGTCCGTCTGTCTTTCTGTCTGTTTGTCACCAGGCTTTATCTCATGAACCGTAATAGTTAGACAGTTAAAATTTTCACAGATGATGTATTTTTGTTGCCGCTATAACAAATACTAAAAAACAGAATACAATAAATGTATCCCATACAACAAACGTGTTTCTTTTGCCGTTTTTTAGATAATGGTACGGAACCTTTCGTGCGCGAGTCCGACTCCCACTTCGTCGTTTTTTTTAACAATAGTTCGTGTAACCTATCGGCCAAGCTACAATAAAATTGTGAATAAGTCGTAGAGTTAGTGAAGTTATGGCTTGTAGATTTACGGCATTTAGAGTTAGAAGCTCGGCTCTACAAGAGGTTTGATAACTTTTCGACAGTGCGAGCCATATAGTGTCGTCTTGTTGGGGTCTATCTTTCAATACTTAAGTGGGAAAGTCCAAGGCAGCGCGGAATTCATTTTTTAAAGGTTTTTTTAACAAACCTACTAAAGTTTACATTGTATTTTTACTGATCCCCAGCTTAACACATAAGGTCGAAACTATGTTGTTGTAATCAATAAATAATACTTACGACCAATAAATGAGTCACTGATGTCAATTGTAGTATATGTAGTATATACAGTAAGTATTAAGACGCGTTTTAAAAAAAAAAAGATTTTATTTCATTTTCATTTTATCGATTTATTCACGGTACCCCAGAATGAGTGCACAACAAAAGCCCCTACTTCACGTAAATCCATTTCATTGACATACTGACGGACGGAATTTTGAAATGAAATGGACATACAGACGGACACGGCGAAACTATGATGTTTTCTCGGTTACTACGCTACTCTAAAAACAAATAGACAGAATGACATATTACCACATTAGACACATTAATAACTGTGGAGGAATCTAGATTTTCTTATCATCCGTCAGTCGAAATCTTGGCAGGTCTCACAGAGTTCTAGATATTTACATCTCGGCCAATTAATGTTGCTATCTTTATTACATTCGAAACATTTATCTTGAATTTTGGCGTTCACGAAAGATCGTATGTTTTGCGAGTTGGCTAACGTTTAAATCCAGGTAACCTACTCTCTTAATATTGTGACTACAAAATTAAATGGCTATTAGATAAAGCTACATCACGCTTATTACGATACTTATACTAGAAATAGCAACAAATTTGCCTTTCTGAACTAATCGTAAATTCTTATTACTAACTATAAGTGAAATAACCCGGCCAAGTGCGAGTCTCGCGCCTCGATGGTTCCATACAAAATCGAGTCTCGAAGATTTTTACCGCTTTTTCAGAGTTTGTGATGTAAAGTAACTACAAATTCGTACATTTTTCATAACCTACTTGTGCTATAAGACATTGCTTCTTGCCAAATTTCATAGTTCTAGGCCAAAGGGCAGTGCCCTATAGGTTTTTTTCCGATGCGGGGGTCTAGATATGCGTCATAACTGGCCTAACTTTTGATGCGTTGAATTAGATTATTTCACGACTTCGTGGGATTGCAGAAATGTGGATTTATATTAATTTCAACTTGATACTTCCACGCGTTCCTAGTAAAAGGATCTTGACGGACAGAAGTGGTCCTATAAGGATTCATTTTATCCGTACGGAACCCAAATATTTATGTTAATTTACGTTAAATAACATCTATGCTAGTATTGACTGGCGTACAAAGTAACCATCATCTGCCTTGACCCTAAAATCACTTTTTATCTCTCACACCAGGTTTTGTATAACATGCTTCTAGCCCCGCGAACGGCGAGTTTAATGTTGGCAACTCAAAATATTATCAAATAAACATTAGGCATTGACATTGCGTACCGATTCAGCGTTCATCGCTCTGTGAACGAGCCACCTGGCTTACTCTATCATCGCGATAACTACTCGTACATAAAATAAGCGAACAACAAAGGGAAAACAAAAGTCACCGATAAGTCGATATTAAGCCGAGCCACAGTTTAGAAATATGCAGAAGATTCGTGAATGATAAGATGAACTACTAATAATCCTTGAATGATTTAAGATGGTTTCGGAAGTAGGTCTAATTTTATGGTTCAGAATATATTATTTAGATTAAAAACTGGATAAGTTGGTTGGCTTGGCACTACCAATCTATCTATCCGTCACTGTATTTCTATAACATATCAAAATTGTATAGAAAATATACATACTTTTTAAAGATACACCCCTCGCTTACGATGTGTGTATAAGTTAAAAAAATAGATGAACGTGGTGAATATAAGACGACCTCCGTAGCCGAGAGGCGAGCACACCGGACTTTAAATGGCGGCGCCATCTGTAAGGTTCCGGGTTCGATCCCCGGTCGGGTTAATGTAGAAAACGAACTTTTCTATATTGGCTCGGGTCTGGGTGTTGTAGGATCGTCGTTGTTTCTGATTTCTATAACACAAGTGCTTTAGCTACTTACCTTAGGATCAGTGCAATGTATGTAATGTTGTACAATATATTTATTATTATTAATAAGAGTTCCTAGTTGGCTTTAAAAAATCCTTTAACCGTTACGGCATCCTAACGGCGAGATTGTTTCTTTTAATTATTAAGCGATCAGAAATGTTCATCTAGGAATAAAACAATAAATGCTTAGAATCCTTGATAACTTTAATGTAAGGATGTGAGTATGTTCTGCGATGAAAAACCTGTATCATAAGTTTTAGACACTTGAATAATCAATTTGTTTTATATTTGTTGATAACCCATACATGTGGGGAGTGGATCTACTAAACCCATTTATTTTATCTGTCAGCTAAGATCTATAACAAATTCGGCAGTCACGTACGCTATTGAGCATAAATGTATGTAAATTCATTTAGAGCATGTTTATGGTAATTTTGGACGTACGTAGACGCTTTTGTGGTGAATAAGAGATTTCTTGCGGCCGACGCGGGTGTATAGACAACAGAATTCAATATGAGTACCTAGTTCATGTGAATTTAACTTTCAAGTTTGGACCCCGAACAACGCATGAATATTACTGATATTACGATAACAACACAATACTATATTAGGTAAGTATGTAGTAGTTATGAATGTAATGTTACGTAAAGGCAATTGCTTCGCTGTAGATAAATAATGTATGCAACGTACCTACTTACGTCGTTATGTTACACTTGTAACTTATGATCAGACTGAAGAAGTTTGACTGATTTCAGGAAAATTACTTATGGTCCACCCACGGGTATGGTTTGGTACTTTTCTTTTCAAAACTTATTGTAATAATTTTTTTCAGGGCGATAACCACGAACTTTTAAAACAATCTCAAATCTGTCAAACATTATCAAATCTGTCAAATTTTGTATGTAATGACATACCAAAATGGTACGTCATTACATACAAAATCGTTACCCCGCAGATCAGTAGCTAGGGCTAGTGATCTGCAATAAATGGTAGTAAGAACCATAGAAATATCCTTTCCCTGATCTAAGGTAATAACAGTGCTGCAGTTTGTGAATGGTGGTCTGAAACGGAACTCGACTTTGTAGCCCTGCTGTGCTGGAGTTGTTAGGAATCCGGGACAGCAAAGTTTAAGTAATTACTGGACGCTGTACAAGAAGCAAAATAATAATAATAACATTACAAGATAGTGGGAGACTGGTGACTGAGCTAAGCAAAAAATGCCTGTATTACAGTGCACCAGCACTCTCCCCTCGTGATGCGTGCAGTTTGTGCATGTGCATGTGAATTAGTAGGTAGGTACCCCTTATGAGATCCGAGAAAAGTTAATATAGAAAAAAAAAAGTGTGTGTGAGTGTGTGTTTGTGTGTGTGTGTGCGCGCGCGCGCGCGCGCGCGCGTGTGTGTGTGTGTGTGTGTGTGTATGAGTGTGTGTGTATGTGTAGGCGCGCGCGTGGTTGTGTGTGCGTGTGTGTGAATAGTCTGTTTTATTTGTTTGGATGAAGAACATCTTCAGTTTCCTGATAACTGAGTCTTTGCAGGTAACCCGTAACTTTAGATTTGCAAGAAAATTTTGTATCAGAAAGAAAGTTAAGAGTTTTTTGGAATTTATTGTAGAGGTAAGAGCCCATAAAACAGAAAAAACGGTGATAAAATTGCGTTCTGAATGAGGAGAATGTTTCGCACGACCCCGGATTTCCCGGCGAATTAGCATCCCTAGAGATGCCTACGGCAAATAAAACCGTTGTATGGTTCTTCTTAATTTTTAACACAAGGGTGTTAATTTTTCATTCACGTCAAAACCATGTCAATTTTTTAGTTTTCTGGCGCAATTGTGAAAACAGAATAGCTGCATATACTGACAAGATGTAATAGCAAAAACACATGATGAATAATTTCCTCAAACGTTTGTTTGTAGCTGATAACATTGTATTGAATGTTGAACATAACAAAATAACATATTTTTATCTGATAATTTTATTTTTGTTTCAGACTAAATTTTTTTTTGAGAGAGAGAGAGAGAGTTATATTTTTGCTTTAAAATTATTTTAAAAGTACAATATTTACGATAGACAGGTTTCTTAGTAACAATTTACTTTTTGATCAGGCAAATCACTTGTTAGTTCCTATTAAAACATTAAGTTTAGTATTATTAACATCAGTAGACCGATAAACAATCATACGCAAGTTAAAATTAGAATAGTTTGTGACGGGATTGCTACCACGGAGTAACTCCGTGATCATGGCGCTTGCAACAGTGCCGAAATATCGGGAACTCAAAAATAAGGTACATGGTAGCAATCCCGTAACAAACTAATCTAATGTTAGTGACCATGAAAGTTTAAAACAATATAAGTTAAAATTGATTTAATAAATGCCTAGTTACATTATAAATACTAGATACAAATATGTCTACTTTCATCCGATAACCATGGCACAGGTAATACCTAAAGTAGTTTTTAGATTAATGTAAAAGATAAAAAAAACACTTTTATGTCCCGATACAAAAAGGCAACCACTATACTTTAACATCTGAAGCGATATTAGATTCGTTGTTTTATTTAATCAAGGTATTCAATGGTAAGCTACCATAATCTCATCATCATCATTTCAACCATAGGACGTCCACTGCTAAATGTGGCCCAGATTTAGCAGTGGACGTCCTCTGAATCCCCCAATGAATTCCAGATTGGGCGGTGGAAGCGGCCTGCATCCAGCGGCTTCCTGCAACCTTTATCAGGTCCTCTTTCCACCTTTTGGGTGGACGTCCTCGTTGCGCTTGCTGGTACGTGGCCTCTGTGCATCATCTACTAAAGTAATCTATTAAAGCAGCATTACTTCAGCCTTGTTTTGTCGATAACAAAGTTTAAGTAATAAGTATTCCTAAGAGATCATGGTAACCCACTTGTTCAGTCATCGTTCGCAAAACTATAACACGAATAACAGCCGTTATTCGCGTGGTTGAAGGTGAGCGTTTGACATAATTGGTTATTTCTAATTTAAAATCGTCAAATCCGACCTTCGTTCACGCTATGGTATTTACATTGTTATATAACACGATATTTTAAATTAGTTTTTCTCCATAAAACCACAGCAGGTAAAAATATGGTAAGTTTACTAATTTTCTACATGGTGAACTGCACTAATACAATTTTGAATATTACAGCTTACTGCAAGGCACGACGACTTTGTAATCATTTTAGGTCATAGGTTACATAACATTGTACGCAGATTGGTGGATGCTGTAAGATAAGTTACTAACCTTCACGTTACATAATGCTGATCTAAGGCTAGACTTACCTTAACCCTCAACCTACGTAGGGTTCCTATTCCTTTCATACACTTCTTCTAGATTTACTTTTATATCACGTATAAGTAAAACCCAGAATTTTCAGAATAGGCCCCTCAGATCGAGCGTTCTTGCACAGAAACGTTAAAAGCGACTTTGAAATAAAGAACAGAAGTGGAAACCGCGTCGTGAATAGTTCCTCAGTGGTTGCGTAACATGCCTCTAAGAGGGTTTGTCACTAGTCACGTGGATCTAATGTAGGGACTAGAGTTACATAGTGCTCTATTGTTGTAGTAGAAATATGTTTGACACTTTTATTATAGGAAGACGGGTCATTTTTGGAATATATTCAGATTTATATAAGATTTATATAATAGAATGACTCTAGTGAACACACTTAGTGAACACCATACAAAGTTATTAGACGTTTATAGAAATATGTGCAATTTTAAAGATATGTGCAATTTAAAAGTTGGATGACCTTAAGAGGAATTGACTCCATACAAAAAATATTATTTTTAATTATTTAAAATAAATAATTTGAAATAATGTTAAATTAAACAGCTGTTTAATATTATTAAATGAAACAATATTACCATGTACAAAGTATATACATTTGATAAAAACGATAGTTAGTTACCTAATCTTTAGTGTCAGAATTTCCTTACATCTTAGCAGAGTGAATAAATATTTTGGACAAAAACGTGCACAATAACATTGGAGTTAGCTTGTTCGACGACGTATTGTATTTGTAGCGGAAATCATTTATTTCTGAAGATAAAGTTCGCCTTCCTGTATGTTGACAATAGTCACTAAACCACGCGTCTTACACGTGGACTGAAATACTACCTTTTAACATTTGTTATTTTCCTACGCCTTTCATATATTCTTGGTGATATTTTTCCTTATGTTTTTACACAGAAAAAACCGTCCAAGTGCGAGTCTTGCCACGCGCAGTAGGGGTTCCGTAGTTGCCCATCGTTACCACAATATATTTCAACAATTAGGTACTTCATTTATGTCACTTTTTATGTTTTCCTATAAGGAATTTTTGAACGATTAAGTTTAATGACTATTACACACTAACTGGTCTAATAATCGTTATGATTTTCCTTGATAGGTCGTGGAAAGCACTATTATCATGAATTTTTCTATCAAGCCAATAGTTTAGCTTTTAGAGGAAGGAGGGGGGGGCGGGACTCCCTACTCGACCAAAAATTGTCACTTTAAACTTTGATATTTCGCAAACGTCAATAGTCTTAGATTTGCAACCCCTAAGTACTTTTAAAGGACCTATTCAACGATAACCCACACGATGGGGTAGACGATGAAGAAAAAAATCATCTCCACGTTACATGTATCGGAGCTACCCAATTTTTTTTTTCTAAATTTTATTCTACCCCTTTGTCGGCGTGATTGACATACATATCTCCACAAAATTACAGCTTTCTAGGGTCAACAGTCTCAGAGAGAAACCTCGGACGGACAAACAGGCAGACAGACGGACATGACGAAAGTATAAGGGTTTCTTGTCAGGACTACGGAACCTTAAAAAGTGGTATTAGGTTAAGAAACAGCATAGATATCTACCTATCTAGGTAATACACTTTTTGCACATCACACAAAAAAATAACAGCAAAACGTACCTACAGGTTGTATGGAAGAGATAGCTTATACCTGTAAGATAAATTGTACATTTTTCTATATACATACATTACCTGTAACTTCTTGGGATAGTATGTAATATTAGGATTGCATAATTAAGGCGGTCTTATTACTAAGAGCGATCTCTTTTAGACAATCTTCAGGTAAAGGACAGTTATAATAAGATTGAGAGAGGCTGGCGGTAAAGGCTGGAATGCTGGATTGTGTGTAAACGGAAAGTAGCCCATAAACACCTATAAATAAGATTTTAATACAGTATTTAGAGTTAGCCCAAGAATGCCCTTTAAAGCCTTGAGGCTATTTAATAGTTCTGATTGCTGCTTATTAGCTTCTGTTGAGAAAAAAGACAATCGAGCTAAAAATAGAAGTTCACAAGAGTGAACTGGGAGCTCAAATCATTTTGTTGTCCAACGCAAGTATGATCATGTTTTGTTACCTTTGTTTGTACATGACTACCGAATTGCAAAGTTGACTTTTTTTTTTAAAGATAGCTTCCCGAATATTTTTGCATTTCACAATAGGTAACTTCTAATTCTAAATCAATCTAAACGTGTGTTTGATCGTTTGAATTCTTTTATCACCACACTGGTAACTTAATAACCAAATTGTCAAATGTAACAAATGCGTGCGTGGTTTTTTGCCTTAATCAAAAAAGGAGTGAAAGATATTATTAATTAATTGATTGATGATTCAAAGTCATGTATTTCCATTTTTACCATAGGTTTTAAACGACTAAAGTCCTACTACGATTGTTGAAAATGACCGGATTTTTTACATATTTTTATTTATGATGTGATTCAAACTCAGGACTCATGTGCGGTGGCAGGCGATACTTTTACTATTAAACCACCGCTCTGTCTGTATCTACTCAGCCTGTCTCTACTGTTGAAAAAACAAGAGAGTAACGTTAGAATAGTTTGTTACGAGATTGCTACCATGTAAGCTTGTAACAGTGCCGAAATGTCGGGAACTCAAAAATATGGTACATGGTAGCAATCTCGTAACAAACTATTCTAATGTCAGTGACCATGAAAGTTTAAAACAATATATAAGAGTGTAACGGTTTAGCTTGTCCCACAAAATGATTGCTTTCCACTCTGCTTGCTGGGTACTTGTAGTTTTCTTGGTGCCATTGTTCTATAGCGTTTCATAGCGATTGACATGAGTGTAATAAGATAAGCTTTAATAGCACATTTTACTTGATTGCGAGCGATGAAAATTAATTTTACGGCTCTAGCTGGAAAAGATGGTTGAAATTTTAATTTAAACGAACTTGGTTTATTTGATATTAAAATTTAATTGCGTAGGGTAATAAAATAATATGCTCAAAAAGTGAAAGAACAGAATATTGAAACAAATCCTACGAAATTTTCACATTAGTGCTTTGGCATAATATAAAATCAAATTAAAATAATGCCATTATTCCATTAGTTAGCCTAACATTAATATTTTTTACTAAGTACCACAATTTTTGGGGTGAGTAACCACCCTGCTCTGCTGCTCTGCTCTTTACACAGGTACTTATGTACTTAATAGAGGAAGTCCACACTCAAATTGTTGTCAAAATTTATGAACCGAATAAACATTTTTATTATTATTTTATTTTATTTATTATTATCTTTAAATACATAATACTTTGAATAGGTTATCCCTAAAATTAAACTGCATCCAGATTTATGAATCGAATTCATTGCTGTTAAGTCGGTTATCAATCTTGGGTTCGGCATATACAATAACGATGCATTGAAGTCAAGTCGTCCTTATGGGTTGCCATGCATCGTCACCATACGTTGCGAGTGTACATCGCAGTTTTTTTTGTGGGTAATACCTCGTCGGGAAACAATTGCGAAAGCCCCTGAATTCCGACAAAAGTATCCTATAATAACCATTCTGCTTTCCTCGAGGCAGTGTAGTATGCGACACGTATTTTTCCTACTATAAATATACATATAAAAGAAGGATAGAAAGATATAAAAGAAGGATACAAAAGAAAGAAAGACAGCGAGAAAAAACACTTGAGGAATTTCATCCTATCACGTGACGTCCTCGGTAGCTTAGTGGTCAAAGCACTCGCCCGGTATGCGATGGATGGGACGTGGGTTCGAGTCCCACCTGAGGTCGATGATTTTTTTCAAGTGTTATTTATCTTCAATTAAACCTTGCATGGAATTGCTAAAAACAAAAATTTACAATGTTTAAGCATTTTCTGATCTTAACTAATAGTCAAATATTTGTAAAAATATTTCTATAGGGTGTTGACGGTAGTATACTACTCAGCTATACATATAGCTACAACATTGATCAGAATACGCTGGCTTTGATAGCGAGAAGAAACAATTGAGGAATTTCATCCTATCACGTGACGTCCTCGGTAGCTTAGTGGTCAAAGCACTCGCCCGGTATGCGATGGGACGTGGGTTCGAGTCCCACCTGAGGTCGATGTTTTTTTTTTCAAGTGTTATTTATCATCGATATAAAAGAAGTTTAATCCCCTAAATAACTCAAATACTTTTACAACAATCATTTTCATTTAATTCGTTATCAAAATGAAGTCACAATTAGTATTTGAAAATTAAACAGCTAAACCACAGGATTGCACTGCACGAATATGACGCTCAACCGGCTATTGTACTGGTTCTACAATAACCGAATTACTGACCAAATCGGAATTTTGCATGTCCGAAATGTCGCGCCTGATGATAATTACGCGACGATTCAATGAATGGATGCGTCAGTCAGTCTTCTGTATGACCTACTTATGCAAAATGAATTTTGAATCGGTTATTCCCTTAAAAGAGCATGCTGCTAAGGGTTCAAGTAATATCAAATGGGCAAATAAGCTCACATTATTTATGTACATTTTATTGAGGTTATTCTTCAGAATTGCGTGAAAATTCATGTTGTGATGTGACGGTGTTTCTTTAGACCTTTATAAATAGTTTTACGGTACTTAACCTATTGACATCACTAAAATTATAATTATGCCAAAAATTGAGTTATGTACGGATATCTGCTTATCGTGAAAATCTGGTAAGAATCTGACCTTAAACTAAAGACAACTGACTATCTCACAATAAATTGAATAAATAAATACCTGACTTATCAATTCAACACACTAAATTGGCCTTACTACAAAAAGATAGACTAGTGTCACATGAGTATACTCATGTGCTAGTGTTAAACATTGTCTAAAGATTAGTCAACCAATGTGAAATGTTGACACATCAACATTTCAAATTGACTTTTTTTAGACAAGTGTTCAACCACAGAACAAGTAACACTCGCTACGCGTGTTCAACACTATATAGTCTATCTTTTTGTAGTGCGGCCATAATTGTCATGGCTTCGAAGTAACGAAATAACCTATTTAGATAAAAATCGTTTGTTAAACTTGCCCCGACCCGGGGATCCATAAGGTGTCGTGATAATTTATTTTATACTTTTACTTGCAACCTCTGTTCTGTGTGTTCAACACTATAGTCTATCTTTTTGTAGTGCGGCCATAATTGTCATGGCTTCGAAGTAACGGAATAACCTATTTAGATAAAAATCGTTTGTTAAACTTGCCCCGACTCGGGGATCCATAAGGTGTCATGCTAATTTATTTTAAACTTTTACTTGTAACCTAGATTATAATTGCAGGTTTATGTTTTTTTTTATAAAACCTTTCAATTAATTTTTCTAATAAACTTTTAGCAAACAATTTACACAAATCACAAAGTCCATTATAAGTGTTTGTGATAAGATAACGATTTCATTGTTTGCGTTTAATCAATTCGACAATTTCAATTTAACACTTTATATTCAGACAAAAAGACAAAAACTTAACTAAAGAGTATTTTTAAGTCTCTCTTTTTATATTTGACCTAAAAAGTAAAATATGTCAAGTAGCTACTGTTTTTCTGGTCAGAGCCGACGAGGAAAGAGCAAATTAATATCCTGTTCGCACTGCGAGCCAGTAAATCTTTTGAGCAGTCAATTGTTTAGTACATAGTCCGTCTGCTTGTGGCTCAATTTCGCAATTATTGTGACCCCTGGGAATTGATCCCTCACCTTCAGTGGAACTGTAAGGCAATTTTAACAGATAGGTAAGTACTTTGTATTTCTCAATGTCACACTTTAGGTTTTTTTTAAATATTTTTATATTAATTTTACATCACATACATTGCTCTGATCTTAATGTAAGAAGCATTGACTTATATATTACTTCGTAATCAATGGTAAGAAGCTAAAGCACTTGAGTTATAGAAATCAGAAATAACGAGAGTACCACAACAATATAGAATAGTTCGTTTTCTACATTCGAACCCGGAATGGAATCGAACCCGGAACCTCAGAGAACCGATATTTTTGAAACAATGAATTATATTAGTTACTTTTTGTTGTTAAATAAATGGGGTTACCTTAACTACGTCAAAATAACTACAAGATAAAACAAAAGGAAATTACGTTTGTAAATTGGGTACGTTCGCGTTTACATACTAATTGGTCCGCTATTTGCGTAGCTCTCAGTGGGCAGTGTAAATACAGTTTTCATGAATAAAAAATGGCGGATGCCACTACATGACGCGCGGGAAACAGAATTTGAATTTAGGAAATTCGAAGTTCGCATCAGCATACCCGGGAAATGTTTTGGGGATTTATTTTTAATTTCGGTTTTGTCGCCTTTCAGTCAGTAGGTATAGCTAGGGTTTAACAAAAAGTTTTCCTTTTGCTTTTTTATATTGGTAGGTTTAGTACATTAGCTGCTAATGGTAAACACTCCTTACCATGATAAATGTTCCATATTTGAATGATATTATCTTTAAATTAAGTAGTAGTTACACTTAAGCTACGGCCAAACCAACGCGGGGGCGAGGGCGTGCGCGTGGGCGTACGCGGTGGCGTGGGCGTGGGCGTGCAGGTCAGTTCACACCAACACGCGGACACTACGCGTTAAGGAGGCCTAGCACGAAAATATATCTTTCGCTCGGACGTATAAACCTAACAAGAAAGAGATTAGTCATGAATGAAGTCAAAGAAGATTAAAAATGTTAGTCATAATAAAGGTGTATATCTAATGATGTTGTAGAAATTGTGATTTAACAATTGTTTATCAGATTATTTGCAGATATACTACGAATATAAAAACTCAACCCTTTTACTAAATAAACAAAGAATTTTTGTAGAGTTTTTAACTTATTTATCTACTGAGTTTCGCATTAATAATTTCCAACGCGATTACCCGAGCAAAGCTATTTAAGACTGTAGGATAGAAAAAAGCTAACTAGCTTTTTTCTATCCTACATCCTTAAATACTCACTTCTGGCGTCACTCATTGCTTTTCGAAAAAAAAATTGTAGCTTTAAACGTAATTATTTATGTTATCATTGTAGCGCACCATCTGTCTGTTAAGACTTTTTTCGTCAAGCTGAATGTCAAGCTGCAGGCGTGATGCACGCCGCCGCTGTCCGCGCCGGTGTGAACTCGTCGATACAAATGCTAAGGCACGATCTGAACGCCCACGCCCACGCCACCACGCACGCCATCGCGCACGCGTTGGTTTGGCCGGGACTTTACACGATGCTTCAATTGAACCAGTACCCATTGCGCTAAGTTGTTAGTCATCGTTTAAGTTAATCAACGTTGGACCTAAAAGGAAGGGCCGTGGCGGGTTCGATGTCCGCGTGGGTAAATAACAGTATCTACATCTTTATTAATAAGTAAAAAGCAGTTCTTTTACTTAAAATCACGTCAAAAACGTCATAACAACGTTCCATATATTCGTAATTCGGTTCATCGTACTCGTAAGTTATCGATTAATTAACTTAAAGTATAATGCACCTCTCTCCTTCCCCCAATGTAAGTTCTTGATTCCAAAAAACTCTTCATGTGATCTTGTCGGTTAATTTAAATTAAACAACTGAAGGAAAAATGCGTTTATTCGGTTGTTTTAACAATTCTATTAAAGTAGGATTGGGGCTCTAAAGTCTAGTTTCGAGTTTGCATCATCCGACAACAGCCAAAACTACTAAAAGGATTGTGTGTGACACAATCTCGGTTGACGACACCTAGCTAGTATAGTCAGTTAAAATATAATATAGATTATAGACAAACTTTTGGTAAAATGTGCGTGGTGTGTATATTTTTTGACGCTGACTGAACTGCGGGACATAACTAAAAACCGGCGAATAGCGATTCAGACTCGCATATGGAGCACAGAGGGTTCTATTATCAATATTTTCAATCGTTCAGTGATACCTAGGCCAACCCGGTGCATATTTGAAGATTTTTTGCAATGTAATTATAGTATAAAATTTGACTCTTGTAACTTGTTTTATACCGAGGTATTTTATGTGGGTTGAATATTTACCGGACAACCTTCATTTTTAAGCAAACCTTAAACTTTTACCTGTCTAGTCAATAAAAGTGACTCAGTGTAGGTATTTCACCACTCAACATGATCATTATGATTCACGTATAAATCGAATTATTATGTCTGCCTTTTTACCTATAAAGCAAATAAATTATTAAGGTTCGATAATTCTAGAGCTGATAGTACCTCTAAGTAACTCAGTTGTTTAATAACATATTTGTGGAACTGACTATACATAAACTAAGAGACTGATTAAACTAGTGACACGAAGCAATTGTTGAAGCGTTAGGTGGCCAAACTGATTAATTCTGGCGTTATTTCATTAGGCCGCACATCGGATCGCCAATTTAGGTAATTTATGTTATGGCTGTGCTGTAGGCTGAGTAATATATTCTTCTAATAAAAGTGTTTGCTTTTAATTAGTTCCACAAATAGCACATCGTGCTATCGGAAGGGCTATGCTCGGTATTTCTTTGCGAGATCGAATCAGAAATGAGGTCTATGCCTAGTACGAGTTGCAGAAAACAACCACATCACTGAAATCGATCAAAAAGTAATACAAATTAACATTGACTTTTCGAAAAAAGTAAGTGACGGACGCGGCCATTTTGTTGCAGTCACACTAGGCCCTCTGTAAACGAACAAAAATCACTGATATAGCCTGACCGGATTGGCAAGCTGAATTGGCAGTGGGAGGTGCATATAACACCCACAGAATATATAATATATAATAGGTGGTAGATCGGTAAAAATGACGGCTGATGACGCACAAAGGTCTGGAATAGGCCGCGGACCGGCCAGCGCAGCGTAGGACTTCCCCCACAAGGTGGGCAATCGACCTGGTAATGATTGCAGGAAGTCGCGCCATTGGCGGGGGGCCTATGTTTAGCAGTGGACGTTCTGTGGCTTTAATGATGATAATGTCTGTCCAAAATAAATTTTGGTTACCATTTTGGTTTAATAGATCGCTCCGTAAACGTAAATATGGTTTACGTTATTTTCGTCGCATTAAACTCAGAAAAAAACAAACGTAATTGTAACTCCAAATAAGCGACATATAATACATTTTTTTTCCTTTTTCTAGTTATTTTAATTTTAATGTCCTCTATCTTTGAGACCGCCTTCATGAAGTTTTTCCAGTCTTTATCATTTTTGTATGGTGTACAACAATGAAAGTATCACCGAGTATCTATTTTGGTTCTTTTAAATTACAATTGAAATAGTTTCATGAACAGTTTATTTCAAAATGTTCTTAATGATGCCTTGTAGCTTGTAGGAAGGTTCCGTATGGCAGCAAACATCTTCGGGATGAGACGTTACGAACACTCTGGTGATAGTTAATTAAGTGGGACGAGTAGATTGGCGGTTGAAACGCAAACTCGAAACTTGAAATATTATGACTGCGGAACAGTTTCTACAGGGCCAAGAAAATAAAATTAAAAAGCAATGAAAAATGTGTAAATTTAACTAATGATGGCGCTAAATTATGCTAAGAATTAGGACAAACTTGTTGAAATATAGCAAAACTAGGTACCGATTCATGTTTCTCAAAATAAAACTAACGGCTAAGTTTGTGTCGGAACACGTTCCGTGCCCTTAATGAGTTTGCGTTGAAATATTTGCGGTCGCTTAGTTACAGCGGTAATCTACAGCATAGCTTAAAATGCTATCTTCAATAATATTTAAATGGAGAATTAAATAAAATAAAATAAATATCGGACAGCAGTCTAGTAGTAAGTAGCTAAAGCACTTTTGTTATAGAGCTACTACAACCCAGAATAGTCTATGTTAGCATATGCATATAAATAGTATACCAAGTGAAGTCAGAATTCTGATCTTATCATTTTAATTTTTAATATTTTCATTACAATCTTAAATTTTGAGAATCCGATTTGTATGTTTTTTTCTCTTTTTGACTTTACCACAGTATTTATATTATATGCATTGTTAACATAGGTTAGTTTCGCCTTGATATATTATTTACCTCATCCTGTATTATTATCACTCAGCGTACTATGGAAAGGTCTATGTTGGGGATCTCATTAAGGGATAAGGTCCGGAACGAGGTCATACGACATAAGACTAAGGTGACTGATATTGTCCAAAAATGTAGCAAGCTGAAGTGGCAGTGGGCTGGCCATGTCTGTCGCAGAACCGACGAGAGGTGGAGCAGGAAGGTTCTCGAATGGAGACCACGCTTAGGTAAACGTAGTGTAGGACGCCCCCCGGCTAGATGGACCGATGACCTGAAGAAGGCAGCTGGCAGCGACTGGATGCAATGGGCGGGAGATCGTGCGCTGTGGCGCTCCTTGGGGAAGGCCTATGTCCAGCAGTGGACTGCAAAAGGCTGATATGATGATGATGATGTATTATTATAGGTACACAACAAGGATTTAATGCAACTACTGACATACCTACCTCTTTAAAAAATATAGTAGGTAAGTTTACAAAAATAAATAAGAAAGTATACTCGTAGGTAATATGTTTTACTTCCGCTCGTCTATACAGCCTTAGTTAGTTGCCACAATCTCGGCCAACGTTGTAAGGTCACAGTGACGTCACCTGCCAAATTTAATTCTCTTCTATCTGAACCCTTCCCGTGTTTAGCGACCCCCAGTAATAGACCGGGTTATTGCCAATCTCATATTCATCAGCGTTAGATTTATAACATTTAGTTATGACAAAGGCATAATGCGCCAATAACTATGTCAGACGTCGGCAGCTCGGGAACCTGATGTTGATTGAAGAAGAAGAAAAACATTGTTATGAATTGGACATCACACACAAATGGCACAAAAAACATGACGCGTAAGTAATTACTTTTAAATATAAAAGTGAATTAGGTGCCCTAGCTTGTTTCACAATGTATCACGTCCCTCATATTTTAACAATAGAAAATGTTATTATTACGCGGTCTCATGCAATCGCTTTGCATCTTATAAGTTCATCATCATCATCATCATGTCAGCATTGTCAGCCTATTGGCAGTCTCATGCTGACGAACTATTGCAGACGTTTATACTTTATGGCTCTTCCAAAGAGCGCTCTCTCTTCACTCACTAAATAATAAGTTATTAGTAAAAATCCTGTAAGCTATGCTCGAAGTTTCCCTTCTCAATCGAATCAGAAATTAGACGATCCGAAGGCGAACCAAAGTCACCGACGTAGCTCTCAGAATCGCAAACCTTAAGTGGCAGTGGGCGGGGCACATTGCTCGCAGGACTGATGGCCGTTGGGGCAGGAAGGTCCTTTAATGGCGGCCGCGGGCCGGAAGGCGTAGTGTTGGTAGGCCCCCCATAAGGTGGACCGACGATTTGGTAAAGGTCGCGGGAAGCCGCTGGATGCGGGTGGCACAGGACCGATCTTCGTGAAAATCCTTGGGGGATGAGGCCTATGTCCAGCAGTGTACGTTTTCGGCTGATAGATGGATGGATGGAAAAATCCTGAATTGAAATATCTTTTGGTTGTAAGACATTAGATTAACCGCATGTTTTTCATACCTACAATTGAAGTATAGACGTATCGTATTACATTTACAACGAATCATTGATTTTCAAATGCTATTTTACTTTACAGCAAAGGGAAAGACAGATTGCAGCGATATTTTACCCTGCTCAAATATATTTTTTATTAAAATTTAATGTAACATGGGTTTTAATACTAGAAATACATGCTTTTTACATCAAGCAATAATGTTAATAAAACCTTGGGCACGCAAAAATAGCGCACGCGACAGTCTACTCGCGAATATGGGGCACATCTCGCCCGAGGTGTGGGGGAGTAGGGATACCCTGAGTTATGCGGTTAGAGAGACAAAGGAAGACTTCTACAGGACGTAAAAAAACTCTGTCCGAACCAAAAAGGTTTGGCTCTGCTGCACTGTAGACTTACTCCGAACCCTTCACACTTGTTAGACTACGAAATAAGTTCAACAAAAACTTCCATAAACAAAAACTGCTGTTATATATGTTAACGTATTTGTTAAAATATTAAGCTTGCTCTTACTATAAGAAAATGTTGTTGTATTAAAATATAAATTGAAATACTGTGTTTAATTAGTGTGAGGTGTGTAAGCTACGTTGGTGGGTCAATCAATATTTGTAAGTTGGACAACTGGCTTGATCGATTGCCTCTAGTTTCGTTGAAGAGTTTTTAACTGGTTCATGGATTAGTTGGTTGACGGCAGCGGTTAGAAAGTCAACGAGTCACGGTTTTGTCTACGTTGTACTTTGGTACATAGCCAACTACTATGAACTACTACTAACTACTAACGAGTAACTTTTACGTCTTCATTCTCGACATTCTAGTACCGCTTAGCGGTTTGTCCTACTCCCTGATGTCTTTGCACTGCACGTTTACCTGGCGTTCATGAATTTTTCACACACAAAAAATTTTTTTAGTGCCAAAACGTCCTTAGTCTAACAAAGCGTTGGTCACCCTAGCGAGAAGTAAGTGAGACGGTAAAGGCTTTGTGCGGCAAAGTTACCGGAGCTATTGTTCTACTATTGGACTTCACTGAATTTTCTTTTATCTCACACCCACTTTTCAGGAAATCATAGAAACTAGAAATAGCAATTACTTATTAATTATTATACGAAATGTAGGCAAAATACATTATACTGGTTGCTTTACGTTTTAGTGTTTTGTGTATAAATAGCTTAGTTAGACAATAAATATATAGGTAGTCAATCCAATACAATATTACTAGGCAGGTACACGGTAATTAAAATGTAATGGGGCCAATTTATAAAACTACGCGTATTTAATTGAATTTACTTTGTTTCCTCAAGTATTCATAAATAACGGCCAGTCATAACTTAGATGAGTAAAATACTTATTTTTTTTACTAAATGTTATAAATTGAAATTTTTGGATGTTAGTTACTGAATCACGTTTAACGAATGTACGAATTTACCTGTATTGACACACATAGCTTAAAACGTAGAATGAATTATGTTTCGTTTTCTTTTTTCTGTGGGATGATTATTAATTACTCGTTCATTTTGTTTTATAACTCTACTAGCAGAAGCTAGTAGAATTATTAGACCAGTTTTACTGCAAACACTAGCTTACGACTATAACATAAGAACACTTTGTTCTAAACGCTAGCGTGCCACCATAACTCCATTTTGTAGTGCTGAAACAAAAGCTACGCCTGAGCCATTAAATTCAATGTGGTCCGGATTCGCTGTTAAATATGAAATAGTGAGGTGACAGCGTAGATGTTTATGGAATCTGCTACCACTATATAAGGTTCTAATTCGTTAAATAAGTTCCTTTTTATTTCTGCTTTTTATTAGGACCAAAATCGAAATCATGAAAAAAAGGATTAACTTAAGCACATGACGAACGTCTGGTGTAATGGTCCGCAATCCGGACTTCAATGCCTGACGGTTGCGGGTTCGAATCCCGCTAAGGGAAAATGTTAGTGTGATGAACACGAGCATTTGTACCTAAGTCATGGATGTTTAAACGTATTTAAGTATGTTTATCCATTATCCTAGTCATAATGCAAGCTTTGAGAAAGGTTTTTCTAAAAGATCTAAATAGATTTCATTATTTTCGTTGCACTACTCATCTTGTCATAAAAATCTGTCAGTAGCAAGTAGGATTACCATATAAGCAAAAATATACTTTAAATAAATTTTAAACAAAAGAATAATAGCTATGGGTTGTGTTAAATTAGACTTTTGTTTCTCATCATTTAACTTGTTTTATTAGAACAAAGTCAGTTAGATGAATTATTTAATATCCAATATTATCTGTCGAGCAGTAATTTAATTTTATAGTATCGTATTCTTTCAGACAAAAAAATCTTATTGAGCATCATTTGCATGTTCCTTTTTCTTAAAAAGATATCCCGGAGGGCTTTTATTACTTTTATGTCTCGTGATAAAATACAGGGTGTACAAGAGAATAGGACACTCCTTAAAACCACGTGATCAGCTGGTCATATACAACAACTTTTTCTATAGGAGCAAAATCGAAATCGATAATTTTTTTCAGCTTCCCCATACAAACTTACTCGCATACCTTAATCTCTCATTTTCTCGCATTTTGATTTTGATTTTGATTTTGATCACGTGGTTTTAAGGAGTGTCCCTTCTTTTGTACACCCTGTATAAATGAAATATATTTTCGCTATGACATATTATCTATTCTGTGGCTATGATCAGAACATTGGCACAGAACATGAGTCTTGTTTTTCATCCCACGTGACATTTTTGTTAACTAAAAATATTTAAAGCTTGACAAGAAATACAGGGTGGTAAGTTTGTGTCCATAAAAATATGTCCAAAGATATACCCCGATGGGAATCCGAATCACTCTCACGTACTTGTATGTTTCACAATATTTTTTTTAAGTTTTCGAGTTTTTTCGTATTAAGGTATAATTCGACGACTGTCCTGTGTAGTGTTTCGTGCTCAAGATTACAAAGCCGCCGCGGTGGTCGCGGCTTTGAATCCCGAAAGAGAAAAGTGTTTGCGTGGTTAATTGTATCTGAGACATGGATGCCATTAAATATGTCTGCCCGTTATCTAGTCGCCATAATACAAGCTATGCTTAGTTTGGGACTGGAAAATTGGTGTGATTGTTGGTACAATTTATTTATTAATTAAATTTTAAATTATTTACATTAAAGTGTGATTAATTTTTTATTGAATTTGAATCTTTACAACGTGATTTAATAAATCTTACTAATTATTACAAGATAAATAAAATATCTGTAAATATAAATAAATGTCAATGCATCACGTACACGCGAAAAAATAAACCAATAATATTTACGTATTCTTTCGATGACATCCCGATATCAAGGGTTGATGTCATTCGAGACCTTGGTGTCTTGTTTGACAGTAAGCTTACGTTGACGGATCACATTGACTACATCGAAAATAAAGCCTTTAAGAACCTAGGTTTTGTAATGCGTGCTTGCAAACCTTTTAATAATATCAGCGCCATCAAGTCCGTGTATTTTGCTTATGTTCGCAGCGTATTGGAATACGCATGTCAGATTTGGTCTCCACAGTATAAAATCCATGGCAACCGCCTGGAACGTATCCAAAAGAAGTTTGTAGATCATTTGAATTTCAGAATGAGAGCCGGTTTTGACTCATACCTGGACGGCTGTCGTTATCATGGACTTTTAACGCTCGAGGAAAGGCGTGAGCTGCTGGACATGTCCTTGTTGTATGACATACTGAACAGCAACGTTGATAGCCCGGGGCTTGTGGCGGGTGTGGCGTATTGCGCTCCGGCGCGCCGCACCCGCCACACGCCGTTGCTGCACGTTCCCGCTCATCTTCGTAAATACTCAAAAAAATCGGTTCTAACACGCATGGCATGCACTTACAACACAAAATTTAGCGATATCGATGTATTTAATCATTCCAAGAATTTGTTTAAAACCTACATTGCGAGGAAACTGATAGGAGAGGGTTGTTCAACAATAATAATTTACAATAATACTCGAGAATTTGAAATACTTAGTATAAAATTATGAAAGAAGGTAAATAATATCGCGCTCACTGATCATTTCTCTGGGCAGTAGCCCGGTCGCTTGTGTTGTACCTAGTAACATAAAATGAGATCATTTTTGTTGTTGAGATTTTTATCTGCTTATGTTTTCAATGAGTCTGTTACACGACCTAAACATACTTTGTGTTAATTTTAGGAAAACCTTTATTTAGCCTTACTAGTTTATAAGTAGATACTTTAATTCAATGCAATGTATTACGCCGTTGGTTTTGTCATTAAATAAATAAATAAATAAATTGCTGATATAAGGGATTTGGGTGCTTGTTAAACTATTTATTTTGTTAGATCGATTACTAAAAAATCATTTTGTGAAAAAATCTCTATGTTGCGGTTTCGACCGACATTGAGCAACAGGAAATATAATACATATTAAAATTTATCTTATCATCATTTATTTGCACACCATAAATTTACAACAGTAGGAAAACAAATCAGGCTTAAAGCTAGTACATTTATGGACCCTGTTGGGCACAGCAAACAATTTTGGCTTTGAGGACAGACATTTAATGATACACTCAGGGCCATTTTTAAGCCATATGGACATATCAGTAAGGCTCGGACTATATGTATCCGGAAACTGGTCCGGGTAAGCCTGGATTCAATACGTCGCTCAATTAGGTCGTTTTTAAAACGGGTTCTAAAAAAATCCGCCCGGAAACAGCTGCTTATAGTCCGAGCCTTAGCCAGTAAGTAAGCAATAAAATACAAGCCAAGTAGGAAAACTTTCATCTGTACGTAAATTTAAATTTTCGCCATTACAAATAGATGTAGTCAGTATGGTAACTTGTTCGCTAAAGTCTTGTTTCTCGGTAAATAACGTATGCAAGTAAAGTCTAAGAAGGCGAAGTCTAAGTTCCATCTCTAGTACAGTGTACATTCAGCCACATACTAAAGTAAAGAGCCAGCCCAAAATTGTGTATAGTCGTTTAAAATAATATCTCTTCACTCACTTTTGATAGACAATCACCACTTTCCAAAATTGCCAGCTCAGTTGCCAAATATTGTATTAATTAACTTGCTGTTGCCCGCGACTTTGCTCGATCTTTAGTTTATTTAATGTATCTTACAGGATCATTTATCGGAAATAAAAAGTATCCTAGTAATCCAGATCATATGCGAAATGTATGCAAAATTTCATCCAAATCCGTTCAGTAGTTTTTGCGTGAAAGAGTAAAAAACATACATCCATACTACAAACTTTCGCATTTATAATATTAGTAGGATTTTTACGTAGTATTATTTTTTCTCTATGGTAGGATTGTACAAAATAATATCTTCACTTATCTCACTGGATATACGAGAGTGATACCCACACGTCGTCTCCACTTAGCCAAAAAAATATTTATTTATTAATTCTAGCGTTGAAATATGATTATTTTGTTTTGGAAATACAGTGGTTACAAACTAGTAAGTATTTTTTATTTTTTTTCGCAAGAATTTCGTTTTATATAATTTTGTTTTTCCTGTTTAATTTTTTTAACAGGACAATTAGTCTTATATAGTCAAGCAGATTGTTAAGACAAACTTTACACGGTGGATTTTTCTTGGTTTTGGAGTCGCAAGATACATTCTATTGCTAAAATGAAAAAAAAAAATGTAACCGACATCGAAAACGGAAGAAAAAAATCGCTTGTCCATATTAATCACTTTCCAGCTGATCAGTTTGTATGAAGATCCTACTAATATTATAAATGTGAACGTTTTTGAGTATATTTGTTACTCTTTCACGCAAAAACTACTGAACGGATTTCGATGAAATTTTGCACACATATAGAATATGATCTGGATTAATACATAGGATACTCTTTACCCCGGTTAAATGTTCCTGTGGGATAAAGTGGGATAAACTAATAGGGATAGCTAAATATTGACTTACGACCACGCGAGCGAAGTCTCGGGCAACAGCTAGTGTGAAATATATAGGAACATGTCTGAGGCTATCCTATACTACTTTGCGCCATCTAAAGTCTATTTGTCACACAAAAGTACCTATTGGTCACACAAAGCGATTTGTGCCTTCGAGACGAGAAGTGTGTATAAGTACTTTTCCGATTTCTCTATTCAGTTGAAAGAACTTATAGCCTCGTAGGTAGTTTTCTTGCAACTTTACCAGCTCGTAAATAATTGAATTTATGTATGCTGACGGGTGCTCATACGAGTAACTTTAGTAATTATTATTAAGTTACATAACTTTATTGCTATAAACACGATACAGTAACTTTAGAAAGGGCGTAGGGGTGTGTTATGTGTTGTGTTATTTCTGTATAAAGAGTTATTTGGCATGCGTGGTGATTTCGTATGTCAGGGTTATGCTTAATCATTAGTGTTGAATAAAGTCAGAGTAAACGCAAGGTCTAATGAAATTATTCATAAAATGGTACATTATGCCGTTAAAGTTTACAATGTCAAAAGAAAGTCAAAAGGTAGTTATTAAAAATCAGTAGTAATTACATGGTAGATAATGTGAATTTCCTATTCTTTTATAACCTTAAGTAGGTATCAGTTTTAAAGTATATTACAGTCATGTGTTTTTGTTAAAATAATACAGACTCATAATAACGTCACAGCACACCCCGTGTAATTTGGAATCCATACATCAATACGGCTATACGACAAATTCCACACATTTGACAACAACGCAGCACTCGTGTTGTATCACCAAAGTATATACGGTAGGCTCACGTAATATAATATAATAATGTAGGTACCTATAGGGCATATTACGCGATTCGGGTCATATCACAATCAGCGTAAAAAATAACACTTTCTCTAGCTAATATTATTTTTTCAGAACCCTTCAATTGCGATTGATAGCTGATACATTTCAATCACGCGACCCTATGCATATAGTGAAATTTGTTGTGTTCTAACGAAATAGGCCTATATCCTTGTGTTGGGAAGTACTGAAGAGACGACGCTTTTTTTAAGCTTATCCAAATGCAAGCCGAGTAGAAAAGTTCGCAATCTAAATCGGTAATCGATGGAACGCTGAGCGAACCGATGCGCTTCAAGCGAATCACTCCGCCGATCAAGGCGAGTCGAATAAATGGATGAACGATAGATTTTCTGTGACTCCGAAGATATTAACACCTTTTTTTTTGTTCTTCCTTTCTCCCCTTTCCTTGTCCCGTGACTTACACTGACTTAATAAGAATTCTTAGTTTGGGGCTAGATAGATGTTGGTGTGATCGTTAGAAGTTTATTTCATGGTTATGGTGGAAGAAAGGTACTCGAGTAGCGACTACGCACTAGGAAGACGCAGACTGGGTAGGCCTGCTATCTGGTAAGTTATCGAATTTGTCGTAGTTGCAGGAACTCACTTCCACCAAACAGCCTCGAGTCACTGGTAGCGTTCTATGTGGCTATGTGTCCAGTTGTGGACTTCCAGAGACAGATTATGTTGATGATTACATATTATGATACGTGACGTGCTTGGTTAGGTTTGAGGTGTTACTACTCTATCTACATCTGTTATGGTATTACCCGATAAGAAGCTCTGATGTAAATTGAATTCCATCAGCGTGTTCTGAACTTTCTCAATTAATTAGAACAGGTTTCAAGGTTCTTGTACCCGTTAGAGACAACTTTCCGGGCATATTCACCTAGGGCTATGTCACACTAAGTAGCTAGATGGAGGAGAGGAGATAACAAATAGACATATAATCAGTCTCTCTCTCTCATCTCATCTCTCATAGAAATTGAAAACAGTTGACAGTTGAAACAACATACACAGTTACGTTTTATGTATTGATGAAACCGCAGCAGAACACGTAAGACACGCTATGCTCTGCTACCTAATGGGATGAAACCTCTATGGTAGAAAAGCTTGTCAGCGACTCGGACTTTTGCAACGAGGGTTTAGTACAAAGTTGCAAGCATGTAATGTAAATTCAACATAAACAGCCGTATCATTTGACTTCGTTGACTTAGAAGCTTGATTTTTTCACGCTTTAGTGATAGCAGACTTAAATTTTTGATATTAATTTAACTTGATACGCACGCTTTCCTGATTAACAGGGTCTTTATAGGGTGACATATACAACAGGAGGATAACGAGGTGATCCTATAAGGAACTTTCTATCCAGGTAGTCGATAAATTAAAATATATTTTCAAATTCACATTTTTCATTAGCTCAACATTGCTAAAGTCGGAATAGCTACCTAGTGAGACATGGCCCTTACAGTTCCTTGATCAATGAATATGTGCTAGCTTCCAAAAGGTGTATGTTCTAGCTGTAATTGAGTTACAGACGAAACTTAGTTCGAGACAGATCTGTCTCCTAAGACCGTGAAAGTTCGATTGTCGCTTCGTGATTTAGAGCGGTTCTTAGGCGAATAGTCGCATTGGCAGACATGGCAAAGAAATATCTGTTTCTTTCATTGGTATTATTGGCGACCAGCATCACCGTCTTTTTTGGTATTTTTTATATTCAAAATTCTCTGTATTCTTTTGATAAATATTTTTGACTTTTTTAGTAAACAAATGATAGTATTGCGTTTTTGATTGCTTATAAAAATATGTTGGAGTGAACAGCTAACCTCGTTTTCTTGTGTGATCCTGAAAAGCTATAATCGTTTCAACTTTCTTGTAGAAATAAATACGTTTTTAATCATTTATGACGATTTTTTTGTGTTATTGTGGGCCAGCTAAGGTGTCTAAATTACATTAAAGGCTACGAGAACAATGTGGAGTTCAATATGTAGTATTATATTATGATTTAAATTTATTGGAACTTCCTTCTTATCCCGGGACTGACATTATATAATCGCCAAAACACTTTTTACTAGTTCCATGTGAGCGAGCTGTACTTCAGTTGGTATTGGAGAAGATTTTTTTAGCACTACAATCATCTCCTTGATAAATTTAACTCATAAATTATGAATTTATATAGGAAATACTTAGTATTCCGCCGTTTCCTTACTATGACTAGGATCCATTAAAAGTCTCATGAGGGATGAGCCAGCAACACAGAGAGTACATATTTTTATTTATTGTTATTTATTGGACAACTTATAACTTAAATTGCTGCTCTGTTCCTAGGCTAAGTAGCTTAAGCACTTGTGTTAAAGAAATGAAGCAGTAGAACATTATTATTTAACAACTCACCTACAGTAATTTGAATTGGATCAAGCAAGAAGGGAATTTCATTATTGTAACGAAAATTCTTGGCCTTTTATGTGTTTTGGATGTCTAAAGAAAATTGCTAGCCAACTGTCTAGGTATTCACGGTGAAATACGAGCTATAAAATATATAACCTTAGGTTTGCAATAAAATTCCTACAGAGAATTGAGGACAAACTTAATTAACTTATTAAGTATGAGCATAACATATTTAATTGCAAAATTATATTTACAAGGTAAAATTCAATCATATATTTCCCTCAAAGAGTTCCCGTGTGCTTTAGTACACGACAAAAAGTGATTTAACATTATGTACCTACACTAACAGTCCCAGCGATGGACAAAGCTATTTTAAGCCCTACTAGCTTCTGGCCACGTCTGTATCTGCGAAGTTTTTATAAATAATAAGCCAAATTGGAATGAACATTCATCCCACAGGAACAAAAAACGAAAACAAAATAAAACATTGGGATTTTTTTGTAAATACTGTTCAGCGTGATTGAGTAATAAACATCAAATTCATCAATGAAATTAAATCATACTCATAATTAAGTAGGTCACGACTACGAGAAACCATCAAATTATGTAAGTATGACCATTTCATTCCATTTTAAAATATTTGGTCACAATATTATGCAGTAACAAACAATTTAATATTTCATTAAGGCCTTAACACCACCCAAGTGCCTAAAATCTCGAATATGAAAATCAAATTGTCAGAACACCTGTTACTTGAATCCAAATATTTCTAAAAATACGATATGCTAAAATAGAATTTAATAAACATTTTGAATTGAATAATTTTTAATTTTCCTTTAAATCCCTTGGATTAAGACATGCACAAAAAAGTGTCTATTTATTCATAAATTGCAAATGTTCTCTTAAACGGCACAAGCTATTTCATTACTGTTTGCACACAAAACAAGATTTTGGAAATATACATGTTTTGAATTGAGAGTTTTATTTGAAAATTCTCGTTAAAGGCATTAATTTTATAAAAAAACATGTTTATCCGATTTATAGAGGTCATCCGCACGCGCGAAATTGTATGGGCGCGACGCGTCAAGGTCATTCAAGCGTGTTAAGGCCTTAAGAGAAGATTTGTGTTATACATTTTCATAACAGTACATAATTGCGTCGTTGTTAACTCTAAATCTTATTAAGCGAACTATCTGTAACTTTATACACCCGTAAGTCAATAAGCGTTTTAGTTATTTAAAATGATTGGGCAAAATCTTTCGACATTCAAACGCCTAAGTTACGTATCGCTGCGACGTGGCCTATAAAAACTCGAACTTTAAATTAGTTTTGGTCTAATCAAAAAGCGTATTGTTTTCACAAATAGAAGATTTACCATACCTACTACGCCTACTACAACTAAGTAATGTGCTTTTGTCAAATTTTCTCGTAAGTATAGTAGTAGTAGTAGAGTAGAGAGAGTAAGTAGAGTCACACTAATAATATTAGGGGAAACAGGATGTATATTTTTGGTATCGTTCGAATTCCAATTTGCACACGAATCCCCAAGAATCGTCCACAATTTTATAGCAATTCGTATACGATTCTAGTGAATTTGTATGTGAAATTGTGAATTGGAATTCGAATGCCCTTAAAATACGCCTCCAGGCTCCGGGTGTGGTTTTGATCAGTAGCCAACTTTAAGGAATCAAATGTTTTCATCAATATAGATATATATAGAATATATTTAGAAGATATAAATAAAAAGATAGATAGATATAAAATGCTGTCAATTTGTTTTTCTCAGCAACAATACCAAGAAAGCCAGTAGATGTTATAATTAAGCAATTTAATTAAACCTGTAGTGCTGTTATCTCATAAAACAATCGGCGTATTGCCAACCCGCTGAAAAAATAGATCAATCGGCCTTTGTAGGCAGTTATTAATTTACGAGATCACTCGGCCAGCAAGTCATTTATCCCAGATAAAAGCTCGGCTCCGACAAATTTCCCTTTAAGTAGAAAGGCACGAAGAAATTCTTTAATTTATTGCTGTTCTTAAAACGTTAAATAATTGTTTTATTGGAATCAAACTTTTAGCGACTGAGTTAGCGTTTGAACTTTAAATTAAGAGGTTAGAAATAGCTTTATAGGGATGCAGGGTTCCAGGATGAATGAAGTAATTTGTTAAATATTTTGTCAAAACAAACAATAAATGTTGTTTTTTAAAAAAGTTAAGCAAATCTCTAATACAAAGGTAATATTTGTTTGCTACTACTATAGTGTTGTATATTCACTTCATCATCATCATTTCAGCCACAGGACGTCCACCTGAACATAGGTGACATAGGCCTCCCCCAGTGACTTCTAGATCGGCCGGTTGGAAGCGGCCTGCATCCAGCGTCATCCTGCAACCTTTACCCTTTGATTATAAACATGTCTGAATAGAGTGTGATGCTGCAATTGTCACCAAAAGAACAGGCCAGATTTCAGTGAGTAACAGCTATGGTTACTTTGGTAACAATTATGGGTTGCTATGGTAACTGAGCGAGCGAAACATACTTTGGCGCCAACAGTTGGCGTATATATTTTTGTCGTCGACACTCGAACAGGGAATCTAGACATGTTTATAATCAAAGCCTTTACCAGGTCGTCTGCCCACCTTGTGGATGGACGTCCCACGCCGCGCTTGTTGCTCACACGAGTATCGTGCACGAACTTGACGGTTTAAAAAATAATTTCAATTAAATGGTTTCTTAGTTAAAGTCATTTGAATAGATTCTTCTCATTTATATTCCTTCAAAGATTGCTGTGGGTCGTACTATTTTCATTTGCCAGCACTTTAATAGGCGTCGCGCTTAAGTCAGCGATATCATAACGAAGAACTACGAAAAACTGTGTCATTCTAGCATTGCTTTGAGAAGGCTCAATTAGACAAATTTAAATTAATTTATTCAGTATATAGGCCCTCTTCCGGGCACTTAAATCACAAAAATCACGCTGTTAAATGAGTTTGAACTGCGATGTATAAAAATATTATTTTTGTTTTAGCTGTTATTCACCTCAAAGTACTAACAATGTGCTCTCGGTAATAAAGCCAAACCTTAACCTAAGCCAAGTGACCGGCATTTTCAGGATTGGTTATGGAGGCTGTGTCGTCTTGCAAGAATTTTCCGACTACGCGACAAGTATTGGGTATCGCTGCCTTGTGAATTTTCCTAAAGGTGTTTTCTGGATTTTCAAAGATTACGAAAGGCCCTAAGAAAATATTTTGAAAAATCACCGGTACAAGAGAGCGAGAGATTGTAAATATGTGAGAGAGAAATAAATATTATTTATTTCAGAAATGTATATTCTCCATCGAGATGGGTATTGATGCTTGTAACGGAGAAAGCGTTACAGCATTTAATGTTGAAGGTTAGGGAGATGAGAATTTGGGTGTGATTTGGCACGTGTTCAGCATTCCCGATGGAGTGCATGCTGACAGCGATCCTTCTTCGTCCCGCTAATAGCGGCTTGGTGGGACACGCGGAGAACTTAGTTGTATATAATGTGTTTCAAAAATATCACCCACGGCTGCTATGGACTAAAGTATTACTTATATATAGATTACAATTTGCTTGCTCCCGACGGTTCGGATACTTCGACTCCCAGCGTATAATTATTACACGGTTAATAAAACTACTACGGAAAGTATTTGGTATTACAAAACAATTGGTATCACTTTGTTCAGCAGTTTTGGTATCGTCATTATTGTGCACATCCCTAAAACCGTTCAGGCGTCGAGCTAGAGCAAGTGATAGAATTGTTAATTCGTACGCAGGCGTAGCGTAGGCGCGATAACGTCCAGTGTCGTTACACATGCCGAGACCTATACAATAGCTGAAGACGTATTTTACAAGCGTTCGAATGGATCATGATTCGAGCATTAAAGTGTGCGTTCATTTCTAATACTACCATTTACGTAAATTTTGAATTTATAATTGAATTTAGCGCTGCCAACTTTACAACTTAAAATATTGTCAACTTTTTTGATTTCACTCAAAATTCATTATAGACCAGAATGCTAAACTAAATGGTGTTATAAACGGAATGTCAATAAAAAGTTATCATGTACTTTAGTTGATTTTTCTCAAATCTACGTAAACCTAAGTGTCAACATATGATTTTTTGTCGATGTCTTTCTTACGTCTGCTAGAAGCTAGAGTACTGTAGATCTACTAACAAAAATAGAAATATAAATGGTTATTGTAGACCAAACTAGCCCCAAAGCAGTGGTAGGGTAAAAAAAATTGGGACGTTTAAGCCTATTTGCAAAAAAATAATAATTTGATTGGTTTTTATTATAGGCTTGTAGGAATTCGTATACGAATCTTGCCATCTCGGGGATTGGAATTCGAATGATTCAAAAATACGTCTCGCTCATATAGTTGAAGACTTTATCGGAGCACTGATTCACACTACATTTATTAAATGATTAAGAGGCCTTTGTTTGTCAGAAATTAAAATGAATAATATAGTTTGTATGACTGTATAGTTTGCTAAAATTGTTAAATGTCATTTATCACAATTGAGTAAACTGTACCTAGTGTACTTATAGATAGGCATGTTTGCAACTACTGTTATGACTACCCTTCTTCTTCTTTTCCTTTTCCCACTTCAGGTGGAGTTGGCTCTCCTAATTAATTATGACTACTGAAATATAAATAAAATATTTATCAATCAGGTACAAATTTAATGCTTGTGGTGCTCACCACATGAACATTTGCCCCTTGCGGGATCCGTAATCACAAACTTTGCACCAAGGCTTGGTATTTCTGAGTTCGAACCACTACACCAGACGGACCATTAAACAACTTTTCTTTAGCATCAACATCGAAACCGCAAAAAAATTTAGACTTAACATAAATAAATAGCTTTGCAAATAGGTAAAGAAAAAATTATGAGCTTATACATATATATAAATTTATAGCTTTGCAAACAACAATAATCTCATAATTCGTTTAATTTTGGTATTTTTTAGGCTAAGTCTTGTTCCTCATTTAATCAATTGTCAGCAAATCAATATATCAAATATCTGCAGCATCTATTGTAAATCCCTTCCTCGTCTAGAACAAGACTCCACTTTTAATTGGCGCCTTAAGAGAGGGTATGTACTTAGCCCGCCTTCTTATAATGGGAACAATAGCGACATTGTTAGAGAAATGGTAGTTCATTTGTTATAAATTAGTATTTTAGTAATAAAGTATCATAAGACTTGTAAATTCATTAAAAAAACTGATGAACACATACCGTACGTGCAACAAATAATTAAACACGCTTCTGAGTCCTGATACACACAAAAATGATCCTAAAAAATTAATGATCAACCAAACTACCTAATTAATAAATTCAAGAATGGTCCTATAAGTTAATAATCTACTAACTCCAGGGCCCTAACCATGAACTGTTTAAACAATCACAAATCTGTCAAACATTATCATTTCTGTCAAATTTTGTATGTAATGATGTACCAAAATTGACAGATTTGACAACTTTGAGATTGTTTTAAGAGTTCATGGTTATGGCCCTGGGCCCTAACCATGAACTGTTAAAACAATCACAAATCTGTCAAACATTATCATTTCTGTCAAATTTTGTATGTAATGACGTACCAAAATTGTCAGATTTGACAACTTTGAGATTGTTTTAAAAGTTCATGGTTATGGCCCTGGAATGAGTTATTACTTCTATTTCTACAGTGTTATGGTTAAGGACATCTTTCAGTATTAGACATTTTAATGTTATTTTAAGCAAAATTATAAGTGTTACAAATACCGCAATGGGTTGTTCGAGCGTGTGTCTCGTGTTAGATTAACGTGTTTTAAGTGTTATAAAACTGCGTTTGTTTTCCTAATGAATTGAACAAAGATCTGTAATTTAATAGTTGGCCACATTCTCAATATTGTAGTTTGCATACTATATAAATATAGCAAAATTGTTTCACCTATGAATACCATGTTTTTAAGGTAAATAAAGAATTTATTATTACTTCCGATAAGTTTCGATGCAACACAAATGTGTTTAATACATATTAGTTTCTTTGAGCAAGGTTAAAACAGTTGTAAAGTTATTTTTGAAAGACAGGGAATACTGCCATGCTATGTTCGTGAACTCAAGTGATGTCCGTGACCTATGAAATATTTACCTCCTTTATCTATTTCTGTCAAGACTGTTCTTAGTCCTAATATAATTTGTTTCTACATTGAGTAGGCCAATTACCGTTAGGTAAGTATTTTCCATACATGCCGTGATAAATAAATCAATCGATATAACATTTATATGCGCATGACAACAATGAACACAACAATTGTCGTGACCTTTAAGTAGGGAATCAAAATCCTTGTTTTACGAGGTACCAGGCAATAAATTATGCCTAGGGTTGACTGCCAATTTATAAAAGTTGATTTTTGTTATTAATCCGAACTAGGAATTGAACCTAGGATTACCGTGCCACTTCGTTATAATTGGGTCTAAAATTTAAATATTATAGTTTATATATTACATGTTTTATAAATTTTACAAAACGAATAAAACAAAAGACCAAACTCGAAGGTTTGTTAGTAGATAGTCATTGAAGAGGCTCCATCATCAGATCAACTAGCTAGCCATCAAATAAGTGTATTGTGATATTTGTGATCTGGATTTACATACCTTACGTAGTTTTACTCGACGAAGTCAGAAGTATGTAGAAAACGACTCCTAAGGTTTTTATTTTATAGATAGTAAGAAGTTATGTGCATTGAGCAAAGTGCAATTAAATGTGTGATAAAAAGAAAAAAAATCGATGGAAATGCATTTAGGCAATTTCGAAAAGAACATTGCTGAGTTCGGTAGGTATGTTCAGTAAACGGTTTAAAGAATAATTTTCGAAAGTTTTTTTCTTTTGTTTTTCAACAGTAAACGGTTTGAAAATATATTTTTCAAAAGTTTTTTATTTTTCCAAAAAAAAGTACACATTTGTGAAGTCTGCCAGCCTAATGATACTCATTACTAAATAAAAGCCTCGATCGAGCCTACATTTCACTAGCAACCTGCCACTCTGGCTTTGCCCGCTCGTAATTCCACCTCGACGAAACCCTTCAGATTTATCACCCACTTAAAGCCAGCGCACTTTATACTAGATCAACTGACTGAGCCCCTATATCTTTTGAATAAAATCGAAAGTGTTTTAATTTTAATTTATAGAAAAAAATTCTATTTTTCGATAATTTTTGGAAAGTGACACGTAAATTAAAAAAAAAACTGACTTCAGCATGGAGAGGGTTCCGTTTAGTGCTTCGACCGCGTGGATCGGTAGTGATAGTAAATAAATAGGGACGACTAACTTCTTTTTCTTCATCTATCAGGTAGATTATTAAAAAAGTATTGGACACGTATTTTTCTTTTTTCCCATAATCAAAATATTGCAGAGTTATTATATATATTGGAATGTCGCATGACGTCACGCCTAGCTACAGTTTTTACTTAAAAGTGATACTAGCGCTTTATCTTTGTAGGTGTTTGGTTGATTGACAAAGGAATAAATATGAGTCCATTACTTTTTGATAATCTATTCTATAATGCACTTAAAGCTGTCGAGGTGCTTGTTGTGTTCAATGGTAGCAGCGCTTCGGTTGTGATTATTAAAAAACCTCAAACCAAGTGTTTGAAAGTTACCTGGCATGTCAGGTATTTTTTTAATAACCTCCCCTATTCTGCTAATGAATGTTTAGGAAATGTTATTACGCGTAAAACGTTAATAATAGCATTTCAAAACAATTAAAGTGTGCGTCACTCTTTTGCACGAGCCCTACTCTCAAATTAGCCGTCTTATTGTAATACACTCATAACTTAACCAAGTAATTTTACTTTCGCAACCCCGGAACAAACAGAATGTAGCTAAAAATACAGTTTTATGTTACTTTTTACAAAACAAATTAGAAAAACGTTATTTCAGTCGTTACGGACTTTATATTTGTAAGTCATCTTATTTCGAAATAATTACGCCATAAATGTGTATTCAAGGAAAATTACTGGTCGTAAATAAAATATCGTAAGGACATTCACATATACCCCATGGGTGTTTTTGTAAATATTATCGTAGGAAAGATTGCTAAATAATATTTGTTTATCCAGGAAAGTTGTTGGCCTTATGTCTGTTATGTTGACATATAACGTAGTTACGCGATTTCCTAAATTCTACTATTCTTATAATTGTAAAAGTTCTAAGGATCACGCATCAACAACCGACAGTCACAGACTTAACTTCGATAATGAATTGTAAATAATACAGTATGTTAGTATAACGTCAGTACATATGAGAAAACATATTCCAAATAAAAAAAAGATTTTATTTTAGCAGATCACAAAAAAAAAAATAGATACGTAAAATTAAACATCCGATTTATGCCCATTTTCCCTCAATACCGCCAAACGGCAACGTCACGAGACTTATGAATGGGATTTAAGCAGCGCAAATACGCTAGGTACTATTCCGCGCTACTATTTTAGCTAACGGGAACGCCTTTCGTTAATTAGCATATACTGTATAGTGCCACGTGGTTTTCCGGTCGACAATTATTGTTATCGTACGGTTCCGGTCAGATTTGCCCAGAGTACCCTAATGGAGAGAGAGAGAGGGTACCAAAAAGTGGTAGTGCTTTGATAGTGTCTGCTAAAGTTATTCATATCCTACCATTATATTTTACAAATTTTACTCGTTACTTTGTTTTTGTTTTGTAGGATAAATTGGCACTCATTATGATTTGGTACACTTTTAGCCAGTGAAACTAGCTTAGCTTTCGAAGCCTGTAAAAAAGAGTTGATTTATTGTGTTAGGAATTCTTTACAAATAAAATTATTCGATTATAAAGGCGCAGGCATTTGCTAGTTGGGAAATCAAAATAGTAACCACAATCAGCAATAAGTGAGCGAAGCTTCTATTTTGTTATGTGGGGATAGGTATACCAGGACCATAACCATGAACTCTTAAAACAATCTCAAAGTTGTCAAATCTGTCAATTTTGGTACGTCATTTCATACAAAATTTGACAGAAATGATAATGTTTGACAGATTTGTGATTGTTTTAACAATTCATGGTTAGGGCCCTGATTTAGTTCTTTAAAAAACCTACAACCAATCATGAACAGATTTTAACCTTCCGTTGATTCTTCTTTATGGTTTTGATGAAAAACAACACTGCTTAGTTACTGTTTAGAGATCAATGTCACCAGTAATCTATAAAAGCATAGTATGCAAATTCAAAACTTTTTATTACAAGAACATCAATGAAAAGCGATATCCGCTTTTACTAAAATAATTCATAGTGCAATCAAAGTTTACGGCTTAAGTCTCGTAAATTACGAGATGGAATCTTTGAGAAGCCGTTAAAATTCGTGAGCAGAGTATTTACTGCGAAAGCGGCAATTACATAGATATTTCATTACTTTAGTTCAGTACTAGATTAGAAGATTAGTTTAAAGACAGAGTTAAATAAAACAATCGTTAATTTGAATTAAGCCTGCATTTGTCTCAGATAACAATTAAATTTTCATGCTTTATACCTCTATGTTGCACGTTGTCAACACCATCATCATCGTTTAAGGCATAGGATGACATGACAGGCTATTTGGTTTAAGTTGCAGGAAACCGCTCGATTTCCTTTCCAACCGGCCAAAGAGGTGCTCGTAGCTTAGTGGCAGCAGTGCTCTAGTATCGATTACTAAAGTGAGTGAATGGGTGACCATTCCGATCATACATATTTAGTGACATTTATCACGAGCATCTCCATGCTTCGGAAGGCACGTTAAAAGTTGGTCCCGGCTGATATCGCTTAATACTGGTCGTGAAGCCTAGTCAGAGGCCTTAAGGCGACTTGATTATATCTGACAGTAAGGTTTAGTCACTGGCCTTACAACACCCCTCCACCAATCCGCTCTGGGCCTGTGTGGCGGAGTATGGCCCAAACCACCTCATAGTCAAGATGAGGCCTGTGCCCTGCAGTGGGACGTATATAGGCATACTTTACTTTATACCTCTATGTTGTATGTTGTCATCATTATCATTGTGTAAGCCATAGGATGTCCATCCACAAGGTGGACAGGCTCCCTGGTATTGGTTGCAGGAAGCCGCTTGATACAGGCCGCTTCCAACCGGCCAATCTGGAAGTAATTGGGGATTATGAATATCTATTTTTTGCTACATATTTCAATGTTTTTATATTATGAACTACCAATAATCTCGTCATGGTATTGAAAACCTTAATGTAATAACCAGCACTAAATTGTTGATTTTGAGTTTCAGAAATTTTACTTTAAAAATCTGATCATACCTATTCAGTGACGAATTTTTCTAATTCAATCTCGACATTCTCGACTAAACGCAGCCATTACTTTGTCTGGCGCAGAACATAACGTAAACAAAATCTATTTCGTTCGCCTAATAAAACCTAAAAAAAAATGTTATCAGACGATCAGCGGGATTAATAAACTGACCTTCAAACGCCTTTGACCTCCGAAACATGTACATATTCTAACATCTTAGAATAAGACTAGTATAAGAAATATTTTATTGATAAAAACTTATTGGGTAGTAATAATTTACACAGTTAATTGCTACTCGTATGAATTGTTATCTATTTATTTACTTTTTTACAACGGAATCAATAAAAAGTTGTTCGTATTTTCGTCATGTTAACCACATTCGCGTTATGGTCTTTTTCTCCTGTTGGTATTGAAAAAAGTTACTGCGCGATCTTTTTAACAAGAATAAACTTTTTAAGGTTTCAGATGTGTTTGTTAACTTCTGTCCAGTAAATATCGTTGCTCACAAATACGAAAAGGTAAGCGGATCCTTCGAAGTTCCGACAGGCGCCAGGGGACAAATCCCTGACTGTGCGGAACCCCCAAGTTTCGAACTTGTCTATAATTGATTCGAGGCCGTGTAACTGCTGTGATAATTTGATACTTTCGGATGAAATGTAAAATACAACAATATTCAATTAGGGTTAAGTTGTTTAAATTGAGAGAGACCAACGATTACATATGGACCATTATCAATTGGGAAAATTTGACGTTTTGTGGTAGGGTGACGAACTGTATAATGAAATGAAATAAAATTATTTATTCTGTACATAGGCCCTGTTCCGCAATGTAAATTAGCTCTACCACCGCTTCGGGATCCTACATATTGGCTGGTGATGAGGACCTTTGTCAGCCTGTCGTCAGTATTTAAAAAAACGTAGTTTCCTTTTAAACACCGCGTCTGAATCGGTCTATCAGTTTAGCAATTTCGATGCCACAGACAGACAGACATGCTTCAAACTTCCGAATGTAACACCGTCTTTGTGTCAGAGGCTTAAACATGGTGGTACTGTCGAAATTTGACTCGCACTTGATTAAATCTACGCACCAGACAAGATGCCAGTGTATTCCTACTACAAACTAGCTAACAAGCTAAAGAAAATTATAACAAGAGGTGTTTAACCGTGATTCGTACCTACATGAGTACCTACTGCCTACCGAGTAGCACTCATTGGGAGTCGGTCGATACCCGCCATGGGGATGCCAACACACAATCAATAGCACGTGAATAATTAATGACAGGATAACTTGGTGGCAACGCGTGGTATACATTAAGATTCATTTTCTAGTTATATCGTTGATTTAAAAAAAAACAGTGAATAGATTTTTTATAATAAAGAAAACATGGTTTCGATGTGTGTAGTTTCAGTCAAATATGCTCTCATAGCTAGAAAACAAAGGTTGTATTTTTATTAACTAGTACGTTTATCATTATAAATTGTCCAATTGTGTATTTTTTTCTTGTGTTTTAATATAATTTTCACTTCTCATGCTCGTAAAGTTCATTTTTATGTCGGGTATAGGCCATAAAATCGCTTTTTATGCTCTAGTGCAAAAAGTTAAATCTTCGTCTAAGTCTCAGACTCTAACACAAAGGTCGTCAGGTAAGCAGCCAAGCCACACACGCAATTAAAATTCGTTATATGAACTTGTTATTTCATTCTGTTTCTTAATTTTTATACATAATCCATGTTACTAACCCTGTATACTTATTAAATAAAACAAGGCAATATTAATGAGTTTTCTAAGAAATAGGTATTTCAAGAGCGTTAATGGATGGACTACGATCTATGCTTAGTGCCACTGCCATGCATAAAAAAAATATTGGCAGGAAGTCTTTATATTTTGTTTGGGTTACAATTTGAAATTGATCTTTTTTGCAATATTGCTGTTTAATTTCCTCACAATCGAAGTAAAAACTCGTTCATAAAACCCATTTTACCCTCGACTTGACTATCCACCTATTATTTGATTCTGTTGCTTTATTATGTATGTTATAATACAGTATGTTATAATACTAAATTAATGAAACTAGGCAATATTATTGAGTTTTTTTAAGAAATATGTATTTTTTTAAGAGCATTATGGACTACGACCTATGGCTAAATGCCACTGCCACGTTAAAAAGTAGGATTGTTTGCAATATTGCTGTTTAATTTTCTCGCAAGCGAAGTAAAAAGCAGAGTGTATAACTTGTACATAAAACTCATTTTAGCCGAGACGGTGAATAGTCATGTCGGAGGAGGGAATGCGTTTTATGCACTTGTTGTACAATCTACTATTTAGCACACAAAGATATGGAAATGCATGATGTCTTTCTGTGATAAACCTGGCATCCGCTAACACATAAAACGTTGAAAAAATTCGTGTTATGTTTGGGGTCCTTAAATAAATTAAATTAAATTAATTTCAGACCAGGTCCATAAACAGGGTTAGTAACAATTTACTTATATGCTAGGGTTAGTAACATCAATGGATATATGCTTATAAATTATTATTAAATTATTAATCATATTTTTATTAAATTAATAACAATATTATTATTAAATTTATATTTTACATTATTTTATTAATTAAAACATGGAGGTTTACCCATCTGCGCAGTAGCGGGGAGTCCCAAAAATAAAAATAATGGTTCGTTCCTTGCTCAAAGGCTTAGTTTTAGCCATTCAGCGAGGAAACGCTGCCAGTAGCTTCCTTGCCTCACGGAAACGGTTCTATTTTTAAGTAAGTTTTATAATAGTTTAAGCACGCCCCTTCTTAATAATACATAGCGAAGTTGTTCCAGCCAGTCGCTTCCCGAGAACTCACAAACATAACGGTTATAATAGGGGCCGTAACAATCACGGAATTCAAAAGACATAAACTTATAGGAATCGTAACTGACATAGTACTTTAAAACTTTATTTCTTGCGGATATCATGCTTCGAGAACGGAGTCTCGAAGTGAGCTATCAAAGAGCCCTCGTCCAGAGCCGCAGTTTATTAAACTCCGCGAGCCTCTTATCGGAACCAGCTTACAGCGGAAAACCGCAGAAAAGTTTTCTGACCAATTTTCAATCTTATTGCTTCGGCTGTTTGGTATTAGTAACAGGAATATCAGTTGTGATTAATTTATACCACATAGAGAGGTCTTATTCCAATGTCACTGGATGAGTAGTTATGAACCAAAATCGTTACAATACCTAGGTTACGGAGTTTCATGGCACTCTCACTCAATGTAGATCGTGTATAGAAGAAATAAATACCAGACACCACCCACCACCCCAGAAATAACAAATTAACACTGTGTTAATAACTAAGTACCTACTCTACCTTAAATAATGTATAAAACAGCTGATTTTGTCGGATTTCGTGATTGGGTTGTTTGCCATTATTGTCTGATTTGAAAACAGTCAAAGTGCATTATGATTTTAAAGTAACCCTGTATGGAGTAGTCCGGTTATCAGTTATTTTTTTAATTAAATTTAAAGTTTTTAGCAATTTAGTAAATTACAAATAACTCGACTTTAAAATTCCATAGCATTAAATTTAGCAATCATAACGAATAATAAACCAAGATATAAAGTGTAAATTTTCAACCACACGAAGTGTCCATAAACCAATAATGGACCGTCCAAAAGTTTATTTACGATAAGACAACCATAATTCTATAATAATGGTCACTGGGTATTTTACAGTGCTCAATAACGCGGCGAAATGACGCAATTCCCTCGAGAACAAATTACAGCTACAAAAGCTCAACTGAACAAACATGTTCGGGCAAACACTGGCAACATTCGTCTGGCTGTTTATTATTAAGATTTTTCATGCTGAGACGCGATGGAGCGAGAGCGTGTTGAATAGACCATACGACAGCGTCTTTAACCCTCAAGTAAACAACCTTCAACTTGCTTGAATATTAGATGCCCTTAGGGGTTTTTGTAACATCTTCAGTGCATCATACTATAATTTAACTGGTCGGTGTATTTTGCGATCGTGTCAGTTGCTTTTGTACGTATTTTGATCAACTTTTTGTAGGTATATTGTTATTGTTTAAGGTGTTGACGTGAAAAATATTGTGTATTTTGTGAATTTATTATGAACAGATATCAAATAAAAATATTATCAGCGAAGTTTTACGGCATCTATAACAGCATAAGTTATGATCGCGTATCATTTGCCTCTAAAATGTGCTTGACATAATTTCTGGGCCATTCTGCATATTACGATATTTTTGACGACATCCGTAGCAGAGAGGCGAGCGATTTGACATCCCCAGAGATGGCGATCTCTGAGGTTCCGGGTTCGACTACCGGTCGAGTCAATGTAGAAAACGAACTTTCGATATTGGCTTGGGTCTGGGTGTAGTGGTACTGTCGTTGTTTCTATAACACAAGTTCTTTAGCTAGTTACCTTAGATCAGAGCAATTTATGTGATGTTGTTTAATAATTGTTTATTAATTATTTATTTATTTACGATACTAATACGAGAAATACTCTCATACAGTATCGTCTATATGAGCCTAGGGAAACAAGCCATGATGGAAGCCAGTACTCCTGTTACACGGTCTCATAGGTCTAACGAGCGTAAGAGGGGTTAAATGTGTTTAAAACGAATAATGTTTCTGACAATGCGCAAAAAATACAGACACGTTTGTGCTAACTATTTATACCGACCAGTCTGATAATGATTGACGTTTGCAAAACGAGCGAACACTGGAACACTGTCCAAACCAATTGAAATAATGCGAGTGCGTAAACAGAACGTTCGCCGTTGACAATAAATACAATAATGATTCCAAAAACATGCACGGTAAAAAAGAGCTAGGTTCCTATCTAAATGTGTTTTTAAAAAAGTAAGAAATTATTTATAAGGCAAATTATTGTTATACGATTTAACTGTCATGTTTAAATAGTGTAGTTCGTTTTATAAGTTTAGTTATTTATAGTAAATTGTCGAGATGTTTGTTGGGATTCCGTATGTAGAGTCCGTATGCTAATCATCCAATTAATCTTTTCGTATATTATATTGTGTGCGGCGCGCTGGCCGATGGGGAACTTTCTGAACGATAAAACGAAGATCAAATCATTTATTTGTTTCCACTAAAAAGGGGAGGAGCTGTTTTTTATCTAATGATAACCTGAGCTGGTATGACTGCTTCAGATAACTGCTTACCTTAACGGACTGAAATTTGTATAAAACGACGTCAACGTTCGTCTGGTCTAGTGGTTTGCGCTTCGTTTCCATAACCAGATGGTTATGTGGGTTCAAATTCCGGATAAGTCAAATATTAGTGTAATGAATACAATTTATAGTCGTGCGTTGAATCGCTGACAAATGTCGCCGAAAACCTTGCTATTATTATTGGACATACAAAAAGTAGAATGTGCTTGAGCGTCTTATGGCAAGCAAACCGAAAAATACGACGACGACCTCCGTAGCCGAGAGGCGAGCACGCCGGACTATATGGCGACGCCATCTCTAAGGTTCCGGGTTCGATCCCCGGTCGGGTCAATGTAGAAAACTAACTTTTCTATATTGTCTCGGGTCTGGATGTTGTGGTACCGTCGTTGTTTCTGATTTCTATAACACAAGTATTTTAGCTACTAACCTTAGGATCAGAGCAATGTATGTGATGTCGTCCAATATTTATATTTATATTAGAAATTATTTGTTAAAAAACTTGGCCTTTTACTACCGCGCTTTCATACAAACAGTACTTACTTATATAGGTGATATTCTGACTGCGAGTGAAAACAGCAGGTGAGCTGCTATGACACCTCGTGACGTTACACTCGATATTATCTTTTACTGAAACAAACGAAAGCGGAAAAATAATTTAAAAAAAGATTGCCGTTTATAAAGCGAACATAAATCTATAAATAGAAGAAACTGAACCAAATAATAGGTCTTTAGTAATAATAAATTATATATAAAAAAATATATATATATCGACGTTTGAAACAATAAATCAAATACATAAAATCTGTTTTTTTTATTTTTGGTTGAATGGATTGGGAAAAAGTACCTACATTATTTTAGGTAAAAAAGGGCAATGTCATCCATGAAAGCCCAAAAATATCACGTGGTCTTGAAATATATAAAAGTACGTTAAGAAAAAGTAAATAAGACCGCTGAGTAAATGATTTATACTAAACTATTTTCAAAATAAGTACCGTTTTGTATAAGTAATCATTACGAAAATGAATGCTAGCAGAATTTCCTTTTTAATGAATGCATAAAATCGACAATTAAGTGGAGCTAAAATACCTCTGTGAAGTCTTTCTTTGAACGTAATTGAGAAACGCATATTGTTTGAAATTTTATTGGATCTTGTTTTTTAATGTTTTTTTCCTCTTATGAGGGCTCAAAGGCGCAGCGGTTACGCATTTCTAATTTAATGTACAACGAAACAGTACTTATTTCAACATTCTCAAACAACTTTGCCTCTTATTTTCAGTTACTACTTTTCGAAATGCTATTTATGTTGTGCGAAAACTCAATACTTATTTTGACAAAATGTCTACATCGGTAAGTAATTATTTCATTATTTAGAGTGCGTAATTTTTTGTAGGCGATAAAACATAAGTACAAACATTTCAAAACTACTGGAGGACTTAAAAAAAATTGAGAGTATATACTCAAAATTTTAAAAGTTTAAAAAAACTTTAATATTCCATGGGTTTGCAGTCTTATCGCATGAATTTTACAAGATAATCATGGTTAATATCACACTTTGTTATTTTAAGCATGCTTTCGATTTTTACAAAATATTCTTGGTCTCTAAATATTTATATAAACAATATCTAATATAGTCAATATGGTCATTGATATCGTCATATTTATAATCATAACTTTTTATACTGATTGACATTTATATATTTTAAATTAAACTAAACAGGACTTATGTATAAGTTTCAGGTTTCTGAATTCTGAGCTAAACTAAATTGAATTGCGTACTGCATCATTTTTTTTATAATTAACAATTTCCATCACACTTTTTCGCAATTGATCTCTTCTCATAATTTAAATTGTAAAAAAATTATAGTTTTGAAATGGAAAATAGTACAGAAATCCACAGCGGGGACACTTAGACTTATTTACACATTAATAAGCTTTTATTAAATTTATTACTCATTACACTCTACAATTATAATAGGTACTAAAGGTTCAAAGTAAATTTTCCCAAAAATAGCGTAGCTGCAACCTTCCCTTTTACATCGTTAGCCGGTTGAAAAATCTTCTTTAGCTTCTACTTAACATAATGTCAGATATGTGTAAACCAGACTCCGTTCTTAATAAATTCTGCTCATCAATGTATTTAACAGAACCACTCCCAAGCGATAATCAACCTTAAAATCAAGGCACTTAGTTTGAATATTGTTAGGTTCAAGTATTTTCTGGCTAAATGAAAGTTAAGTGCGGAAAAAATTGGACAAGGAGTTCACGAAGTATGGTAATAGGGTCCGTGTATGCTGAGTTATTCTATTGAAGTTATAATTCTCATTTCTATGTAAATATTCGTGAAATACATTAAGGCGGGTGGCGTTTGTTTTGTCCAGGGTGCAGCCATGATCTTTGAAAGCCAGTGTTACTTGAAACTTTTTCTAATTTTTACCGTAAAGAGTTTGAAGTAAAAAGTAAAACAACTTATTCTTTGGAAATGTTTTGCGTTTATGGTGGGAGCGTTTGCGAAATCAGCAGTTAACCTTTTAAGGGTTATGTATTTATTCTGCCCAAAGATGTAGTTTTTGTTTTTTTAAAAGGCCCTAGGACCTATTAAGTTAGTGGACAGTGTAGGTACGCATAAAGGCGTCATAGCAATAAAACTTCTATTGTGTCTGGAATACTGTCCACAAATATGTTAAACTTTACTCCACGATTATAGTATCATAATCGTTCCGTGCGAATAAATTTTAGACAGGCAGTATTTCAGTTAAGAATCATTATTTCAGTACGTTAACTTAGGGCAAGATATTGTCGAACATACTTAGGTGAAAATCGTAACCATCGGGTTGCTGTAGAGATAGCGCTGCCAGAAATAGACCTTGAATCTAATATTATTGTACAATTTCATTTCACGAAAACCAAACATTTAGCTATAATCCACAACGGCCAACTGGCGCGGTGTCTGGCAAAATAGACAACGCCTGCTTGTCTAGATTTTAGGGTTCCGCACCATAAGGTTCCAACGGGACCCATTACGTCGGTTCGTCGTAAATGGATGTAACTTTTAAACCGTAATAGGTAGTTATTTATTTACTAAAAGCACGGATCGTGTAAAAATATAAATGAAAGTACTACAGGCGTTACACTCTGTTATTTCTCCAACTGGAGGGTAACCATGAACTCTTATAACAATCTCAAATCTACGTACCTACGTTGTTACGTACAAAATTTGACTGATTTGACAAGATTTGACAGATTTGAGATTGTTTCAAGAGCTCATGGTTACTAAGCCGATTGATAGTTGTGGCAGTTAGACAGCTATGGCTGACAACAGTGACCGAGTTTCTAATTTCTACTCGGCACTAGCCCACAGTTCTCGAAGCAGTGGTAGGTAGGGTAAAAAATATAACGTGACTCCCAAGTTTGAGGACTATTTATTATTACTTATTTTTTGACGACCTCCGTAGCCGAGAGGCGAGCACGCCGGACTAATATGGTGTCGCTATCTCTGAGGTTCCGGGTTCCATCCCCGGTCGGGTCAATGTAGGAAACGAACTTTTCTATATTGACTCGGGTCTGGGTGTTGTGGTACCGTCGTTGTTTCTGATTTCTATAACACAAGTGCTTTAGCTACTTACCTTAAAATCAGAGCAATGTATGTGATGTTGTCCAATATTTATTTATTTATTTATTTACAAAATAACATTTATATTATTGGTTTTACAGTCATTGTGATTTTGGTTTTAATAAATTGACTGCGTGCTTGCAATTTTTTTTGTCGAACCCCGGCTAAGCGTCAGTAGAACTTGCGCAAAGGATAGGTATCGTGACAGGAGAAATATATATTTTTGGGAAGCCTATAAGTGCCCGAATAGGGCCTATATATAGTTAGTAAAATATACCCATGTTCTCGTAGGCAATGATTTTATGTTCACTCCATTTGCAATAAATCCGAGTCACAACCTCTTATGCAATACGTCCGACAGTATTCTTTAGACAGAACCTCCTCTTTTATCTTTTAAGTGGGTTAATAAAGATAAAAACGCTAAATGTTTCAATGTGTAATTTTTTAGTTTATTGTAGATTTATCCTAAGAAACATATACATATAGGACTTTTTTTGTATTTGCTAAGTGTTTATCATTGTTGGTAGTATTTTAGTTCACGAGAGCTACTGCCGACAAACTGTTCCACAGTTTGGCAGAATAACAATCATGTGATTTATCTTTGGTGTTTGAATAAAAAAAAAAAAAAAAAAAATCAAATAGTTATGAATGAAAAAAAACTCGATTGCAGTACCTTCGGTGCCTGAGTCACACTTGGCCAGTTTTTGTTTAACCTTTTTTCCGTTTTGTCCATTCAAAGTTTGACTGACACTCGCAAATGTGTAGAGTGCAACAGATTTGCAAAAACTGTCGGTGTTTCTGTTAGGTTTTGAAAACTAAAGAGACACTGGCAATTTATTTTTTTACTTTCCGAATAAAAGCATTTTCTAAATAAAATAATTACTGGACCACATCGCATACTTTGCTCTGTTCCTTACGTAAAAAAAAACATTGTGTTAGAGAAATTAGAAATAACGAAGGTATCACACCAACTAGACCCGAGACAATATAAAAAATGTTCGTTTTTTACATTGACCCGACCAGGAATCGAAACCAAGCTCAGAGATAGCGACGCTAAGTCCGATCAGTATGATTATACACAACGTAATTAATAAACACTTAAGATGGAAAAAACGATGATTAATATAAACCTTTAGGTGCAAACTTGTCCATCCTAATTTCAACCGTTCTTACACCCTTTTAAGCGTTTTTCCTCCAAATGACCACATCCGTGTAAAGCTTAATGTTTTAAATTTAAAACGAAAATTTTCGCGACAGTTTTAATTTGTTCACGCTGAGTGAACTTCCAAAAGATCTCATAAAGTGTTTGTTTGTTTACGTCTGTAGGTTCTCTTACGGACAAAGGAATCGCTATTTTTGTAGCAGGTTGCGGTAAATAAAGGTAAAAGAATATGTTTTCGAAAATTTTGCTTTTGTAATTTCTTTTGGTATTACTTTTGGTATTTCTTTTGTAACAACGTTAAAATACATTCGGAGTTAAATGACTCCTGTTTTATACTAGTTGTTATTCATACAGGATGTTTACTTTTAGTGATTTCTGCTTATGAATATGAGCTGTAGTGTAAAAACCTCTTATACAAGATCCCAAAACAGTTTCAAACGAAAAATCGAGGACATAAGACAGTAGATTTTAACTTTACTATAAATACTCATTCAATATACAACTATATGACCTATTCTAAAACACCCTCTAAAACTTAAACTTTTAAAATACTTGGCAAAAATAAAATACAAGTGTTAGGTTTAAAACGAGGGACATAATTGTGGTCGAATAGGTAGCACTTACTTAGACTTTGCAATAATAGCTTTTCATCTCAGTTTTACCCATTTACCTTAACAAAAGTGGTTTTTATTCTTATTCATGAAAAGAACAATCTGTATTTTTGGTATGGTGGTAATAGTAAAACGGAACCCTAATAATGACATCGAAAAACAGAGTTTGTGGAAAAAGGTCCCCATATCGGGCTGAAAATGATAGTGAGTAAAGTTCAACAAAATTAAAAAAATACACATTTCATGTAGGCTTATAAGATGGTAATGAAAACATGTATGGATGGAATCACTTCATTTTTCTTAACAGGCTATAATTAATTATTACTCAAACCCTCTTATGGGTCTTATCAACCTATAAAAACTGGAAAGCTAAATGATGTTCTCAAGTAAATACTTTTAACCCTTCTGAAAAAAAACAAAATCAGTGAATTATTATAAAAACCTAAAGTGAGACTTTGTGGAATAAGAGCCCAATAAAATTGTTAAAAAAATATTTTTAAACGTTTTCGTTTTACGTATTTTTAGCTATAAATTATGTGTACATAAAATAAAATAAATGTTTGTACATATTATAGAAATTAGGAAGTGTTTTTTGCTATCCTGTAAAATTTTAAATTGTCATTTCGAAACCTTTTTCCAGACACCGCTTCAATTGCTATCATTACAATATAAAGCAGAATCACTAGACTTGAGTTAACACAAAGATCTAGTCTAAGTCTTTGCGATAATAACCTGTATCCTTCGACTACAATAGTAATGGGTGTAGTATTTAAGCCGGTATTATGAAATCGAACTCAAAGGAAATTATAGGCCTTGGCACGAGATCATTCAGCGTAGAGTATCTCATTCCTAGGTAACGAATATCGGGTTGTTTATATAATGATTGTTACTGTGCTGGTATGCAATTTATTAGTAATCGCTTATCTTTATTTTAGTAGTATAGTAATATAGTAGTATTTAGTTTTTGTGTATCCGTCTGTTTTGTAAAATAAAATGTAAATCTGTCTATTTATCATCCGAACAGGTGGATTGTGGTGTCGGTGGAACCTATTCAACGATACCCCACACGATGGGGTAAACGATAAAAAAATTCATCCCTACGTTACACGTATGGGAGCTACCCTAAAAAAAATATATTTTTTAATTTTATTTTACCACTTTAACGGCGTGATTAATATTCATATCTTCACAAAATTGCAGCTCTCTAGGTCAACAGTCTCGAAGTAAAACCTCGGACGGACAGCCAGACAGACGGACATGAGGAAACTAAAAGGGTTCCTTGTCAGGACTACGGAACCCTTAAAATCACCCTACATGTTGGGAGTAGGTAACTAAACACCTTAATTAATTCGTACATGCTGTATCTTTTTAAATTGTAAACATCTGATAACTCAAACACATACCTAAAAACCGTAGTGGTAAACGATTTCAAGTCCAGCTATGATATGGTAAAGGATACAATCCGGAACGGCGTCATCCGGCAGAAGACCAAAGTAATAAACTTTTCCCAAAATTTTGGCAAGCTAGTGTTATTGGCAGCAGACCGGCCACATCTGCCGCAGAACCAACTAAAGGTGGAATAGACGGTTTTTCGAGTGGAGACCGCGTCTCGGCAAGCATAGTGTAGGACGTCCCCCATCTCGATGGACCAACAATCGGCGGAACACGAGTAGGTGATTCATGAATCGTGATAATGCTATCGGAACACAAATTTGCAACATTTCTTTATAGTTTATAATTTCAAAATGATAATCAGAGCCGATAATATTTATCACAAAACATTTATCTTGCAAAGTCATCGTCCTGTTTACACTCGTAGCATGTGACATGTATACGTCACCTCGTTAATAAATAGACTCAGGAGGCCTAATACGAAAGCGCATCGTTCGGTCGATTACTCGATCAAATTAAAACATCCATTCTCCCGTATCAAAGGTTTGACAATTTTTGACCAATTGAAAACGGTCGAGTTTTTTATATGCCTAGATGGAGTTGGTCATATTTTATCAAAGGATTGACACATGAGACTGGCCATTTTAATTTATTAGGTTTATACGACCAAACGAAAGATACACTTTCGTGCTAGTCCCCCTGGTACCTAATCTGGTAAGGATGTTATAATGTTTGCTCGTCGCGGCCGTTGCTATATTTAGCAATTATACGATTAATGTTACACAGCAACTCATATAATGTTTGTAGACAATAAAACTGAGTTTTCTACGAACCAGATGTTATGTGAGAAATTGTGCTATTTATGAAGTTAATTATTCTGCGGTAAAGTTATTTCAGTTACAGTTACTACTGACGATGTTTGTACTAAGAGCAATATTCTTTATAGTTTTTTGCGATCACAATAATAAGATAAGATTTGATAAAGAACATTTATTGCCTTAGGGACATCACAACGACACATAACAGAACAGTACGTAAACAATCACTTAAAAACGGTAATAAAAACATGGAACATACTTTGGAAAAAAGAAAAAAAAAGTAGATAATGGACGTACCGGCAAGCGCAGCGTGGGACGTCCACCCATAATGTGGACAGACGACCTGGTTGCAGGCCGCAGGCCGCTTCTAACCGGCCAAAATGGAAGTCACTGGAGGAGACCTATTGTTCAGCAGTGGACGTTCTGTGCCTGAAATGATGATGATGATGATGAATGGACATTAATAAGTAAATAAAAAAGAGGCGTGGATAAAATAAAATTAGTTACTCTGAATTACAGAGTTGAATTTTAATGTAAGGTATTACGTAAATTAGGTCACCCGACATCAGTTGAAAAACAAAGCGTTGCTGACATGAGCTTTTAAGTTAGTACAAATAAAAATATTACATGACTTTTTAAATAAGTTTTTGCCAAGTAGAATTAAATTTTAGATAATTTTATTCGTTTTCATATTTGAGCTATTGAGCATAATTTTACTAATAATGTAAAAGAAACCTATGTCACCTGCTCTTCTCAAATGTTTCTTTAGAAAACATGACCAAATAAAATACATTTTTTATTAATTAACATGAATGTATTTAATAGTTCAGAGGATTGATTTATAGTGCCAAGGTACTCATTGATTTGGATTTTGACGGTTTAATGTTAAACGAGTATTAAAGATTAATGACACCTTTATTATCATCTTCACCTTTTGGTTTTTTTTTTATACAAGTTTAACAGCCACAGAGATGCTGGCTGACTTTGGATTATCATTTTTATGTCATTTAATAATGGTCTTTATTCGTATCGTTGGACTTCCACCCTTAAGGTGGTCAGACGACCTGGTAAAAGTTGCAGGAAGCCGCTGGATGCAGGCCGCTTCCAAGACTTCCAACCGGCCAATCTGGAAGTCACTTAGGGAGACCTATGTTCAACAGTGGACGTCCTGTGGCTGAAATGATGATGATTCGTATCGACCGTATAGATTTTTGTATTACAGGTTTATCTTAAGATTCTTAAGTAACTTTTAGAGTTAAATGACGTCTCTGAGTGCGATAGTTAGTGACTAAAAATAGTTAATGAATTCATACAAACTGTATATCTAAAATTAAGATTTTGTTTCTTACACATATACGTTTACATGTACGTTACATCAACCGTAAAAACCGGGTCACGTGAGCTCTGGGTTACGTTAATACGCTCTAATTAGAAAACTAGAATGCATAATAACATGTGTAATTAAATACTGCTTTATGACTTAGTTAATAAGGCCCAAAATGAAATGAAGGGAGCTTTGTACTTACCGTTGCTCTTATAAATAAATGAATAAGGTCGTATCAGGCTCTACTTGTATGCTAATAAGTATGTTTTAATTGAAATAATTAGAGCTGACCTATAGATTATTTTAATATCAGCAATTATTGCTCATGTGGCATTTGAAGATGGCCCTCAACTGAGGGCATATCGTTAGTTTGTATCCAAAATAGTTGTGTTTTTGTGCCACTAGGCGGCGCTACCTCGAATTCTAAGCAAGATCACGTTTACTTTTCGATCGATTTATGCGATTTATGAACTCATACTAGGCCCAGATAACAATAGCGAGACGAGCAACGAACCCATTCTATAGCGAATGCGAATTCGGGCGATATCATTTGCATGAGATTTATACGAACGTGCTCCGTTACTAAATGGCGGTATCGCAGCCCCATCTCTCCTCAGCATCCAAATGCCTTTGAAAATGATATGCTTAAAATTGGGACTAAAATTAACTGAATCCTCAAGATTCTAGCTTAAGCATTTGACGGCATAAATGAAAACTTATTACGTTGAAAAATATGCAGAGTTTATGTTTTATGATATTAAATTATGCGAGAGTCGTTGAAAGTAAGACTGCTGTTATTCAAACACTTTTGTTGTATCAGTTGTCATTGGTTGGGCAGAGCTATACCTATTTCAGGTAGTTATAGGTCCTCTTCCGGGAACTCTAGCTTTGTCTTTTACTTGACTTACTGAAATATCTTTCTAAATTTTCGGTTACTTTTGGTACTTATTACCCCGTCACCGGAATTAACGTTGCCATCTCTGAGGTCTTGGGTTCGATTCCCGGTCGGGCTAATGTAGAAAACGAACTATTTTGTTATTGTCCTTTCTTTCGTTAAAAAAGTTCGTTTTCTTTGGGTTGTATTGTAGTTCCGTCGTTTTTCTGATTTCTATATCACAAGTACTTTAGCTATTTACCTTTGGATCAGAGAAATGTATGTGATGTTGTCCAATATTTATCGATTTACCTTTGGATCAGAGAAATGTATGTGATGTTGTCCAATATTTATCGATTTTAATCTACTTTATGCTAACATTTTAATCTACTCCCTTTGGTTTAAAAGTTTATTCATAGTGTACTTCAGATGTGTTTAACTGGTACTAAATAAGATCATACCGAAGGTCTGTTTTTAATCTAATACTTTGATACACAGACTGATAATATTCTGATGTTACGATGCAACCATAGAGATTGTGAATGAGCATAGTAACCTATCTTATTATTTTACTTCTAATAGATATATTCTATCTATTCAGCCTATTGCAGTTCACTGCTGGACGTAAGCCTCTCCCCAAAGAGTGCCAAAGAGCACGATCTTCCGCTTTTTCCTCCAGCCACTGCCAGCCATCTTCCTAAGGTCGACGGTCCATCGGTCTGGGGTGTTGCCAAGGCATGATCTTCACTCGAGAACCTGTTTAATCCACCTTTCAACAGTTCAAATCAAATAATTTAAATCAGTTCTGAGACAGATCTGGACAGATTTCGAATACTTGCACGATTAATATTTTCCTAAATACAATTTGAAATTGATACCAAAATCTAATTTCCAAGAATAATGTCCTTTTAACTACCGCCAACTTGCCAGATTTTGCCGACTCACGTTGGCAGTTGGCAACTTCGCCAATTAATTCCACTGCGAAACAGTTGCAAAGAATATTTACGGCCTCCACAGCCAATTGTCACGTAATGCCGCCGGCGTCGAGCTAAAACAAACCGAATTAATATGCTTACGTGATGGCAATTATAAAACTTTCCACTTATTTTATGGTTATAAAATAGATCACTGATCAATTGGCTATTTGTTAATTACACTCCCGACTTCTTGGCATAAATACTGTTTTATTTTCTTGGTTGTGAGAGTACTTACAAGTACGTTAGTTATTTCGTTTCGTTTTTATTGAGATTTTCAAAGATTTATTTTCTAATTCCGTTGTCATTGCAAAATAGCTTTGTTTGCATGTAATGTTTGTAATGTTCTTTAGAGCCCCTACACATACTAATATGACTTTACAGTTTTCTTTTTACTATTTCGATCGACAATAAGCGACTTTAATGTATTTTATTTGTCTTTTGAATGTTGGTTCTTGTATTTATACTTTACACCAGTGTGTCTACATTATCTGCATGCCTCTATTGTTGACTGGTAGAGAATGCTGTATAGGATTAAGTTCTGCTTACCGGTGCAAAGGAGTTTAGTAGCTAAATAATTATCATTTTCAATTTAAAACTTAATTATACATTATTTATGTTATTAAGTCATTTTTCTGCCTGGTGTGGTCATTGAGATAGGGCAAAAGTCAAAGAATTAAAAGAAAACAAGTTTTTAACGACTGAACTTTTGAAAAGATAAAATTAAGTGGCGTTCATAAAGTTTTATCACAAACCATTTAAGTTATTATAAATTGGTCTGCATTAGTCTAGCCTACGCCTTAAAAATACTTTATTAAGTTACTTTGGGTTGGAAAATATTACCAATGAGGCAATACGCCTTAAAATGCTTTATTTTGATAATTTGGGTTGGTAAATTATTACCAATGAATGAGGCACTTAACCAGAGTCACAATTAATGTTACCTATTCATTTTAAGGGTCTTGTTGACTGACCCTAAGAAAAAGAAAAGCGGCAAATGCGAGGATAACAATTTATATTTATTTTATTTTATAACTTTCAAACTATTTAATTTAAAATCTTTTATTATTTTATAATTGTACCATTAAACTCTATGGAAAGGGCAACTCTATGGAAAAACCGAGCATAGGTGTTTCTTTGCGAGTTCAAATCAGAAATGAGGATATCCGTGAACGAACAAAAGTCGCTGACATAGCCCGACGGATTAGCCAGCTAAAGTGGCAATGGGCGGGGCACATAGCACGTAGAACTGACGGCCGATGGAGCAGAAAGGTTCTGGATTGGAGGCCGCATACCGGCAAGCGCAGCGTGGGATGTCCACCCATAAGGTGGGCAGACGACATGGTAAAAGTCGCAAGACGACGCTGGATGCAGGCCGCTTCCAACCGGCCGATCTGGAAGTCACTCGGGGAGGCCTATGTTCAGCAGTGGATGTCCTGTGGCTGAGATGATGATGATGATGATGACCATTAAACTCAATTGGTCCCAGTCAATTTGTAGCCCATTTAAATTGGCAGATAGACAGACAGACATGCAATTTTCTTTTCATTTAGCCTTTCGGAGCCTGTAAAACGTAATTCATATACAGGTTGTACAAAAGAATGGGACACTCCTTAAAACCATGTGATCAGCTGGTCATATACATGAACTTTTTCTATGAGATCACATCGAAATGATATTTTTCGTCCCTACTCGAACCTGAAAATCTGTTTTTTTTTTTTATACTTGAGATGGGCTTACTCTTGACCCCAATCTTGCTCTAGAGCATAGATGGGATCTACGATGGAGCGAGCTTCCTCAGAAGATGCCTATTCACTCTGGACTTAAAGAGAGTCAGGTTATATGCACTCGGAAATACAGACGCAGGCAGGGAATTCCAATCTTTAGCTGTGCGCATTATAAAAGATGATGAGAAGCGCTTAGTGCGGATTATGGGTATATCAACTAAGAACGGATGGTAGCCGGCCGTGCGTCTGGATGTCCGATGGAAGAAAGGTGACGGTGGTATGAGCTCATGCAGCTCATGAGCACACTCTCCGAAGTACAATCTGTAGAAGACCGATAGGCAAGCTACTTTGCGGCGGTGAGCCAGGCCGTGCAGCTTGGACGCCACCAGTTTTTTATCGCCTATTATTCTCTTGGCTCTGCGTTCCACCGAGTCTAGTGCAGCAAGTTGTTATAAATATATGGTTGGAATAAAATCATGATAATAGTGCTTTTCATGAACTTTTAAGGAAAATCATAACGGTTAATAAGTAATAGTCGTTCAAAAATGCCTTTGAGAAAAAACATTAAAAGTGACTTAAATTAAGCAATTGCTGAAATAACGACCGGCAACTTCGGAACCCTATACTGCGCGTGGCCCCACACGCACTTGGCCGATATTTTCATTTTTTCATTTTGGACATCTCGTAAAACTCATTGCTCTCTGATCCTAGGGTAAGTAGCACTAACTAAATCACTTATATTATAGAAATCAGAAACAACGACGGTACCACAACACCCAGACCCGAGACACTATAGAAAAGTTCGTTTTCTACATTGACCCGACTGGGGATCGAACCCGGAACCTCAGAGATGGGAACGCCATATAAGTACATAGTCCGGCGTGCTCGCCATGGCTACGGAGGTCGTCAATTTCTTACTTCGATACAATGATAAATGGGTATGTTGTTTAACGCATATTTATAAAATATATTAAAACGCCACGACGATAATTTTTCATCCCCAACTTTCCATCAATAAATTAATAACTTATTCCATTACTTATTCATTCGTTCGAATCAATCATCAATGCTCATTCAATCTCCTATTCAAATCTCGAATTCGACAAAGCTCTATTTTCATTTTGGATGACGTCAGCGAGCCTCATTTGTTTGAAAGGACCGATATTATTTTACGCAGTGGCGTTTGATGAGCGCACCTTTATTACGTAAGGGGTGTGGGACTTGTCGCGCGAATAGTCGACCACGACTCTTGTCTGGTATTCGTAATATTTTACTCAACCACACAAGATTAATTATGGAGCATTTTATACTTACATCTATTGTGGGGGTTGGTTATGAATTTTTTTCCCAAAGTAAACAGGGTAGGGTGTTGTGGTTCCGCCGCGGTTTTGGCACGAAGGGTTTCGCATCATTATCTATAAAACGATAAAAAAAAAAATACGTTTGTTGTATGGGAGCCCCCTTAACTATTTATTTTATTATGGTTTTTAGTATTTGTTGCTAAAGCGGCAACAGAAATACATCATCTGGTAAAATTTCAACCGTCTAGCTACTACGGTTCGTGAGAAACAACCTGATTTTACCCTTTGGGTACGGAACCCTAAAAAATGGGTCGCGTAAAAGCGCTTAGCTTAACCCTATTTCCAAAAAAATGGGTTTTATTAGTTTTATAAAAAAAAATTCAGGTAATTCCACAATACTTACCTCACCTATGAGGTGGTTTGTTTGGGTCATACTCCGCAACATGGAAATAAATTGTGTTTTTTTTTTAGGCCAAAGACTTACTGTCATAATATGTTATACATTTGCCACAAAGTCTCTGACTAGGCTTCACGGTTAGTATTAAGCGACCAACTTTTACCGTGTGTTCCGATTTTTGAAGCAAGGATGTGTAAATAAATGTCACTAAACGTAGGATGGTCACCTATCTATTGGGTGGTGTTACTTTGGTAATTGCTATCCTGCTCAACCGAACAATTATTAACACTAGAGACATATTATTATGAAAGTCTTTCACTGCCTTTGTCTACACAGGGTGTTAAAAAAAATCTTAAAGACTTTTAAAGGTTCTCCTGTATTACGTCTAACAAAACCAAAATTTAATTACATAAATCATTATTGAAATGCGTGGGGTTCCCCCATTACTCTGTTCTTAGTTGATCTTGAGTAACGAGTGCGCGTCCGGATGAATGAATAATATAATAATGAATTATTTAATAGTGCACCCCAGTAATTATTTAACAGATTGAAGTGACTAAAAGAAATATCGGACCATCATTGATCATCGCTTATATTATAAACCACGAGATTAACTTTAATTTATTATTCTGTTTCTTTTTCCTAAAGAAGCACAATACGCGTGAGCAACCACTAGTTGTTAAAATAGAGAAAAAACTAGAAATCACACTTGTCTAGACAGATCCAATGAGACTAAACACGATGCTTAACTCCTGAATCATCATCAGACCACGAACGTACTTCACCGCATTACTTACTCATTATTATACTATCTATGACTTTACCAAGGTATCAAACATAGACTTAGAATTCGCTACTATAATATCTATGGTATCAAATTATTCTGTTGTCATCCGAATGTCACATCGGTACTTAACATGGAACAGGTACCTAAGTACCTGCCTAAGTAAGTAGCGCTACGCGGTATTTAGGTACTTACTAACAATATTTTAAATTAAAAGGTCAGGAAAATGTAGTTTAAAAGCGAGACTTGATTACTTACTAATTTAGTTTGCTAGTTACAAGGAAAGCTAATAAAATTTTGTTAAAAAGAAAGCCAATAAGGTGGTAGTGCTGATATTTTGCTACCAGATAGGTAAGAACGTCCGACAAAAAACCTGGTAAAGATTGCAGGAAGCCGCTAAATGCAGCCGCTTTCAACCGGCCAACCTGCAAGTCATCAGGGGGGGGGGGGGTATGTTCTGCTGTCTATGGACGTCCTATGGCCGAAATGATGATGTGATAGGTAAGGTCCTTTCGCCATAGAAAAATACCTGAGTAGCAACCATTTTGGTATCACGGTAATTTTTCTGTAGTTATATATATTTTTTGTAAGTGTATAAGTAGTTATATATTTTGTTTTGTCTTTAACTCGATGCGATACCACTACCCTGTAAAAATAATTGTACATGCGGTACTCCAAAAAATACATAATATCATTTAGTTTGACGCATGACAGTATGTATCTCTACAGGGTGTTCAAGAGAGTAGGACCTACCTACCTACCTAGGAGTAAAGTACGACCAAGAGGTAGGTTGGAATATTTTTAGCTGCTCCATACAAACTTACTCGCCTACCACGATGATAATGTTTGGAGTATCTGAAAAAAAATAACGATTTTGATATCGCTCCCATAGAAAAAGTTGTTGTATATCACCAGCTTATCAACGGTTTTAAGGAGTGTCCCATTATTTTTTACATCCTGTATACTCTGTTCTAAATATTACAAATTCGTGATCACATTTACGTAATTCAGCCTCATCTACGACAGTGTAATCCGAAATTTGGAATTCAGCTATTGTCTGCTGGAATTACGTCAAATCTGGCTCAGGTGTAAACAGGAAGGGAGAGGGAGGGGGTTAGGGCTGCCAACAAATTTACATAAATGTCGTATTTATTTGTCTTACTGTCTGAAGACGTCTTTGTTTTTAGTAAACATACAATTTCGATAGACAAAGATATACAAATTTTATCGTATCTCGTGTTGCTAGAAAGGTTAAACGTCATTTCATTACTAATGTCATTGGCAGTGCTATCACGATCACATTTATCACTGAAATAAAGTGACCAAGTGAATAAAATTAAGAAGATGGCATGGAAATTGGAATAAAGAATAATGGTTAGCAGTTAAATTAATGATTAATCATGACCAAGAAAAACCTGTAAAATAGTTCCATCGTTTAAACCAAACTTTTTATAGGCCTTGATGAGTAGATACAATAGCAAAACTGCCAAGCAGTCGGTTGTTTTAAGGACACTGGACACAGTGAATCTCATAATATAACTTTCTTGTTTTTTTACGATGAGTACTGGTGGCTCTGATATAACTGAGACACTTACTGTTTCGCGTCTCAATGAGCAAAAAACACTAAAATATAGAAGATCAATAAAACAAACGACTGTGTAGCAGTCTGTCTACGTCTGATGATAAAATGTTAACAACCTATTAAAAATATCTGAGGTGGCAACCTTAGAATTTCGGTGCGGTGTGGTGACCCCACCCCACCTTTCTATGACGTCACAAGATCAAGGGTACCAATACACTTATTGCGCGTGCCGAATTTCCTTATCATAATTCATCCGAAATTTTATTTTAAGTGGATTCATAAAAGTCTTAATAACTCTATTACATTGTTGCTCTGGTATTTTTGATCATCAAAATGTACTTTTTAAGATTGCATAATTTTATTTTACAGTGAATGTGACTGAACCAGTAGTCAATTTAATTTAAAATCAGTAGTTTGTATTGGTTATCTTGTTGCAGTAGTTTATCTTGTTGCATCAGTTTCTTAACAAAAAGTCAGGATATCTCTTTATCTTTGATGGTCCTACGAGTAATATGGCAACTTCCTTCCTTAGTAATTTACTCTATGGATCATCATTAAAATCGCAAAACATCTTTTATTTGATCTCAATAATCATCTCCTAAAACGAAGCTTATTAATAACTTAGGATATTTTACATTTAGCGATTAGATAGGCCTAAATGCTTATTCTCATTTGACATTCAAGATATGATAGTCATTTTCATTCACCAAAAACAAGACTTAAATGTTGTTCAGTTTAGGTGCAAGAAAAAGAAAGAAAGAGAACTGCCAACACTATGTATCCGACTGTACCACCCCAATGACGTCACAAGATCAGCCAATAGCCGGGCGGGCGGATTTTGTTATAATTGCACCGGCAAAGTTTTTCGCTGGCGGCGTTGATTTCGGGCTACGGTTATTTAAAAAGAATAAAGTCAAAACGTAGCTTTACGTAACGTTGGTTCCGTACTACGAAATATTATTATGTGACGTATTCATATTTCCCAGACATCAATATGCTATGTTATCTTATTTTTTCAGTTCTACTTTTTAGTGGTTATTGAATTATTGTGAATAAGTTAAACTTGACAAACGCCAAGAAATGTATTACGGGAAATGTGTAAAACTAATGAACGAAATAGCTCACGCACTTTTTTACACGAATATCTTTCATTTAAGTACTCAGATACCAACATTTTTGTTGTTATTCTTAAGATTATTCTTCTATGAAAGTATATCCAGCACAATTTCAGCGATCCACGGTAAATGTTTCCAGTTCGATACACGAACGCCACGCTGGAGACCTCTGTAACTGTACAGTCACAAGCAAAAATATATCTTTTTTTTGTCATAATATGTCAATGTCACCGACTACTATGTATTGTATAAGAAATCCAGTAAAAAGTCAAGTGTGCTTGACGTAGGACGGCCTACAATAAAGTTTGCAGGGACCTTATTAATATAATAATAATAAATTGTTTTCCTTCCTATTAGCTAGCTCCAAACTAAGCAAAGTTTGTACTATGGCGACTGACGGCTTGATAACGTGGCGTTTATACACGTCCATGACTTAGGTAGAAATGGTCTTGCTCATCACACAAACATTTGCGCCTTGCGCGATTCGAACCCGCAACCGCCAGGCTTTGTAGTCTGGAGAGCGAACCACTACACCAGACGGTCGTTGAATAGATTCAGGCCTTTCTGCTAAAGATAGATGCAAAATAGTCTTTGGCAAAATTTATCTTTTTTTAATATTGTTATATTGACGCTTTGTATACCTAAGTATCCTATGAATTAATTAACGCCACAGTGTATCTAATCAACAGACGATGTCATTTTTTCACCAATGTTTGCCGTCAACTGTACCTACGCTATGTGTATTGATAAAGCTTCAGACGTCAAGTTCTCGAAGTTATTTCTGTTCGGCTGAAATATGACCGAATCACACAATGGATGTTCTTTGAGTTTCCAAGTCCAAGTTGTTCTTGGATAAACACAAAATAAAAACCAATTTCAGCCAAAACTTTTTGTGGATGACAAACATTTGTTTTAGAAATACAATTCTAGTGCTTTCATTTATTTTATCAACATTTGGGATGAGACTTGCGGATGTTACTCTAACTAAAGTACTCTGTACCTATTTCGCAAATTCTTTTGAGTCGTAATCTTCAAAGGCATTTTATTATTGCGAACCTGTCTGTCGATAGATATATTATTTATTGCACACCACGCAAAAGCAACAAAGTCACAGAAAAACTATATTAAGAATAGCATAATTAGTTAGAAAATGTATGCTTAGGTGTTATTACTTATCTTTTTTAAAATAGCTAGGAAGAAGGAGAACTTAAACATTAATATTATGTTTATTAACAATGACTTACTATTACACTTGCGGATCTCCAAATAGGATTACGTAAATGAATAAGGCAACTTCGTCACCAAAACGGATGAAGTAAAACAAAGTGTCTACTTAACTCCCTTAAATTATAATCGAGTAGGATTTGAAACTGGATCGGACGACGGATTTGACGACCGACCAAAAGTACTGAAGGGTCTTACCATGAACTATCAACAACTCTGCTTTTTTAAAATTCAGTAATTGTGTAATAATACTTCAAACAACTGATGGCGGTTCGGCGGCTTAGTAAAAGAATCATTTTTTTCTTGCAATTTTGATGTTGTTCTCACAGACGAGGAAATTGAAACATTGTTATGAACAAGTAAGATCTAAAATTATATATATTTGACATAAAAACCCTGTCATGGCACCCTGTTTCTTTGTGATACACATTACCTGTGTCAATGATCGAGCAATATTCCTATGTATTCTAATTATACGATTAGATTTGAGTTGATGTGATTAAGTATAAAAGCTCTTGAAAGCGGTCGTTGGCAAAAAATTGTGACTGTTTATTAATAAACGATGGCGATTTTTAATAAATTAACTTTAGGCGTAGGAATTTTTCGTTCCATGTGAGTATGACCTTAATCACCTGACGAGGTCTAATATCAAACATATTTTCCGTGTTTTGAAGAAGTTAGCTTTACAAGAACTTAGGGATCATTGATCAGTTCTGTCAGATGCTTGAGACGCCGCAAATTTGCGGCGCGGCGTAATTGTGTTCCAGTCTTGTTAGTTTCGTGGCGGAACTAGGTCGTTGCAGTTAAATTTCGATTTGAATAAAGGGTGATGACAAAATTACTCTTTGGCGCGAACTGTCTTAATAAACCCCAGAGAAGGTTAAAAGACAAAATATCTTAACTTTGTGGGCGACCACCACACTAATGACATCTAAATAAAACCTTAATATTATTACAAATTAAAATTAAAACTTATTTGTTTTGATGAATACATTCGCCTCCTTTTTATCTACTGCTTAAAACCAAATTCTGTATAAATAGATAGATATATTTTTATTGTATTTTGATAAAGTAACGTTAAGATTTCATTTAAAAATCACTAGTCACCCTAACAAGGACACATTAAACGAAGTAATGTATACCATTAAAATTTAACAGACACTTTTCAAAGTGGAACATGAATTCCTTTGGGTATAAATCAAGGGAATCCAGACCTGGGAAGGGGAGCGGAAAATTTATAGTCACGACAAGAGGTGTTCGATAAGGTTGTAAATATTTATTCAGTTGTAACGTAAAGTTGTATTTTTTTAACACGTTATTTTATCAGTTGTAATACAACCTATCGTTGTAACCACAAAAAGTTGTAAAACATGACTATTGATAACAAAACGTGCTTATTTCTTGCAATGCAATACAAAATAATATACTCCTTGATTTGACTGCATTATTTATCTGTCAATATTATGATTGATTGAATGAGCGACACCTCATTCCTAGCTTTATTGACTTCGATAGTACTGGTTAGCTTTGATTTATCAAAAAATAAATAACGCATAAAGTTGTATTTAATTATTAGGTTGTAGAGTTATATTTTACAACCGGTTATTTTATCCGTTGTACGTTATAATGGATATCTCTAGTCAAGACCGTTCACGGGAGTGGAAACATCGCAAACTTAGTAAAAACTTGCAATTTTCTTGTTAATGTTCCACTTACATCGGGGTAAAGTGAATGTCTTAGTAGTAATAAGTATATCTATTAGGAATACCTACTACTTTATAATTCTTATTCAAATCGTTTATTTCAGTCAACAGGTCCATAGCTATGCAAAAGAAATTACACAAGTCAGCTCAACGAAGAAATAAATAAAAGCATTTAGGTAACGACGTGTAGCCGAACAATTAATAATAATTCAGTGTATGGCCTAGAACCGAAATGAGGTCCATACATCACCCCTAATGGCAACTCTTGTTTGTTGTATTTAATTTTGTGATCAGACTTTTTATTTGATTGTTTTTTTTCATATGTTATTTTTTCTTCCTTATAAGTTACGACTTCACCTGAAATTGGCCGCCATAAATACGGTCTAGATATTTAGATTCGAAATGTTCAATTTAATTTAGCCGTTTTTGTGGGTAAAAATTGTATTTTTACCCAAATACACCCAAAGTTACTTCGCACGTTAAAACTAAGAGTTTATACAACTGGGCAAAAAGTAACCTATCCCAGCAGAACTTTCCCAGCAAATGTTGTCTTTCCCAATCAGCTGGTGAAACAAAATTTGCCGAATTTTATTTTCCTCCAATTTTTTTTACCGGAAATTTTTATTTTTATTTTGACGACCTCCCCGTCCCGGGTTCGATTTCGGTCGGGTCAATCTAGAAAACGCACCTTTCTATATTGTCGCGGGTTTGGGTGTTGTGGTACCCAGTGTTGTTTCTAATTTCTGTAGCACAAGTAAGTGCTCCCGCTATTTCCCTCAGGATCAGAGCAAAAAAAAAAATAAGCCAAATCGGTCGATCCATTCTCGTAAGTACTGTGGGTATCTGAACATAGTCTTTCCATCAAATTCATACTGTCGTTCGATGGAATAATAAATAACGCTTAATTATCATATCGTGTTAGCCATGCGGTTCGATTTCACTTAACTCTTGCTTAAAACTAAAAGAAAGTCGCTAATGAAAAATATACTCATTCTTTAAACCTCCAAGACCCTTTGATCCCAATTAAAACTGAACTCAAAACGAGCACGATAAATCCGCGCAAATCGGACGAGAGTTACTTTAATTCCAAATACGGTAGTTACGCAACCAAAACAAGTTGCGTAAAACAGTTGGCTCCCGGGCTATCGATCCCGCGCCCTTCACCTTGGGCCCCCGCCTCCTGGTGCCGGCAAAAACTGCCGCCGGCTAGCGTCACCACGGCTCAGCCTTCACACAGGACTTTCAGAAACGTCCATATCACAGTATGTAGGGTGCGCGCCGCCGCTATACGTAATTTGTGGTAGGGTGTACATAAGAATAGGACACTCCATAAAACTAGGGGGACCAACATTGACATAGTGTTTTTTAAAGATTGAAAAGCATGTTTTTTTTTTCAGAAAGCGTCTGAAAAAAAAAACATGGCTCAGGCTTTTCCAGAAACGTCCATGTCCACAGTATTTATGAAGTGTCTTATTTTTGCCCGGCCAGAGATGAGAAAATGAAAGATTATTGTGACACTCATAAACTCAGCCCCTCTAGCATGAGCAACAAAACACGATATGATATAGCGTTTTTTTGCATATTTTTTGTCAAAACATGAACTTTTCGTTGTTGTCCGTCTGTCCGTCTGTCCGTCTGTCCGTCTGTCCGTCTGTCCGTCTGTCCGTCTGTCCGTCTGTCCGTCTGTCCGTCTGTCCGTCTGTCCGTCTGTCCGTCTGTCCGTCTGTCCGTCTGTCCGTCTGTCCGTCTGTCCGTCTGTCCGTCTGTCCGTCTGTCCGTCTGTCCGTCTGTCCGTCTGTCCGTCTGTCCGTCTGTCCGTCTGTCCGTCTGTCCGTCTGTCCGTCTGTCCGTCTGTCCGTCTGTCCGTCTGTCCGTCTGTCCGTCTGTCCATCTGTCACCAGGCTGTATCTCATAAACCATGACAGTTAAAGAGTTGAAAATTCACAGATTATGTATTTCTGTTGCTGCTATAACAACAAATACTAAAAAACAGAATACAATAAATATTTAAGGGGGCTCCCATACAACAAACGTGATTTTTTTGCCGTTTTTAAAGATAATGGTACGGAACCCTTCGTGCTCGAGTCCGACTCGGACTTGGCCGGTTTTTTAATATCATTGAGTTTTACTAGTAGTTGACTGTTTCAAATTTTACAATATTGTTTTGTCCCGTTTTCTCAATTGCATATGCGACCCCTCGCCCGCGCCTACGGGACTATAATGTTGGGTTCCGTATAATTGCTGAATGTTTGCTATAAATTACATTTTATCTCACCACCACTGTTCTATTTTACAGCGGAGTACCTAGCGATCTGTGAATATTATCGCAGCCCTAAAGCTGCTGTTATTTATCTTCAAACTTTTTATTTCCATTTTTCCCTTTGAGATCTTATTTCGCGGGGTCTTTTTTACTGTTTGTAATTTGTACAGATTTTTTCCGTTTGCCTCTGCAAGTATTGGGTTTCGTGTTAAAGACTTTTTTTTTCTAGTATCTGTTTAATCCATTTCGTCTCATGATATTTATTTTTGGCTAAACCTTTTCGTCCATTCAAGTCACTTTTACAATGTGTAGTAATTTAAAGTGACATTTTTGTTATGACTATATTGTATTGTAATGCACCTCTTCTTTGAGGTCGGTTAAACGTTTTTGTTATGCCTGTTAAAAAATCTCTCTCATATAATATTAAAAAAAAACCTATTTGAAATAATGCCCAGTACCACGAGCATATCACGTGACTGCAAACGCTAAACGGGGCCGACGGGGCGCGTTACGTCAGGTTACGTCACGGTGGGTGTAGAAGCACCCACAGATAAGTTGTCGAACCTGCCTAAATGAAGAACAGCGGTTTGACAGGAGTTTCTTATTTATTACATCGTGTCGTCATTAAGATCACGTGACAGCTTGGAGCGTTTAGGCGCGCAATTAAAACACTAAACTGTCCTTACAAAACAATTATTTTAAACTGTAATTATACTTGATTTTTTATTAAAAATTAACGAATAAAAATTTGAAATATTTTTTTGGGATGATAACGGGTCTGTTTATAAAATAAAAACAGTTCTTAGAATTTGTCAACATCCCTGTTGCAAACTTTTACAATGGGTTGTTCATTTGTTACCTTCCTGTATTTATTATTACGGAAAATATAATTTACAATTCGAAATTAATTTGTCGAAAAGTAGGAAAAGAAGAGAAAAAAACGACCTAATAGGCTCCTTCGTTCTCCGCCGCGCCCGCATGCCGCGTTTGTTTCTGGGGGCCTAGCACGAAAGTGTATCTTTCATTCGGTCGTATAAACCTAACAACTTGAAATGGCCAGTCTCATGTGTGTTCATAAAATATGACCAACTCAATCTAGCCGTGTAAAAATCCGACCGTTTTCAATTTTTCATAAATTGTTTAATACGGGGGAATGGATGTTTTCATTTGATCGGATAATACGACCGACTTACTTACCGATTCGTATTAGGCCTCCTGTTTCGTACCTTTTCTTTGCGCCCTGCATGGTTCTCGGGATCCATGTTCTGGATCTTTAATTTACATAGGTGTGAGTTCGAATCTCAGTTAGCACCTTTAGATTTTTGACAATATGTTACTGATTTTTACTAATTGCTTGGCGGTGAAGGAAAATATTGCAAAAAAAACAAGCACATTCAGCTAAGTATTAGATGTGTTGAATATAAGATGTTTCAAAAATATCTGCCGTGGCTGCTATAGATGAAAGTATTACATAAATAGATTACAACAGTTAAGCTATTTCATGCATTAAAATAAAAAAAAATTGATGACGACCGGGGCAAGAAATTTCTTTACTATCGTAATCTACATAAGTAATACTTCCATCCATAGCAGCTGCGCGGCAGATATTTTTGAAATTTTGTATGCAGTTATTATTCAAATGGTCTAGTTTGATGGCAATCGTTACCAATATTTCGCCTTACGCCTAAGTGAGAAGCCAAGAAAATAGGAGTCGTACGAAGTATGCCAACTGGAAAACGCGTAGTCCGGCCGGTTTCGTGTTATGTTCGTACGTTTCTTTTCTGGTGGCGTCTCACCCAGACACCAGGCGCTAAGCGAATCGGATGCCACAACCAAGGCCGTAGCTGCATGGATATGATTATGCAGCTACGGCCTTGCTTGTGTCTGACCAGACTGGTAACATTTGAACTGCCAGCCAACTAAAGCCAACTGCAGTTTGGATGCCATTTTTGTGCAATTGAAATAACTGCAATGAAACTACAAATCATCTGTGTCCGCTTGCAGTTGGCGTGCAGTTTTATCGCCTGCACTTGTCTTGTGCAGCCGGTTGGTTGTTTGATGCTGTTGACACCTGCATAAAAACGTCATATGAATTGCAATTTTGCACTTGGGTGATAGTCCGAAAAAAACAGACCGTCTGCAATTGCTCTTATGATTCAGCGTACTAAAGATTATATTAGAATAAAAAACAACACTTACCATAAGAAGATTAATTTTTACCCAGCCTCAAGTTTTAGGAAACGCGGTAAAAGCCTAAATTTGACCTTTATAAATATTTACCGAGGACGAGAAAGAGCCTTTCTTCTGTAATGTACCATTTTCTGACGTTCCTTAAGTAACAGTCAACTTGCCTACATATGAAAAATGCTTTAGAAGTATACGAGAAAAATGTCTCACATTATGTAAAGGTACATTCACACTGTTGCTTATCGCTATTTAGAGAGCGCGGTTTAGATACGTAAAATTACCATTTATACAGAATGTTCAAAAAGATTATAAGGATCGCGAGACCCCTAGTTTTTAAATGTATACTAATTCAATCCCTTTAGCACCAAGAGAATCACATTTTGATAAATGCGCGGTATTTCGTCTTGAATCTAAGGGTTCTTGTAGGTATCGATTCCTAGATCACGTTAATAAAAAAAAAAGATATTTTCTAAATTGTCGTCTGTATGTGCTGGGAGACGTCCTTGTAAAATACGTTGTCTGGTACCTCGTTACACAAGGATATAATTCCTTTTTTGGATATTAGGAAAATTGATGTGCTGTCATATTTATTTATTTTAAATCGAAGTGTGAATTTTGGTAGATTAGCTTGCGCATTTTTTTGCCTCTAGGTTATAAATAAACTTCCTCCTCAACTCTAACTTTGATTCTGATGTCTTGCAACACGTTTCACTCAGATTTCCACGTAAGTCAGACCGTAGACAGCCTTTGTTTTAAGGTATATGCCTTTAGCTAGATATATTGTGTCACATTATAGCCCATTGTTGCGTATGTGTAGAAAATGTAATCTAAGGACCTTGATATATTCCATCAGAGCTTGAAATCATTTTAGGGTTCCGTAAACAAATGGCAAAAACGGAACCCTTATGGATTCGTCATGTCTATCTGTCTGTCTGTCCGTCCGTATGTCACAGCCACTTTTTTCCGAAACTATAAAAACTATACTGCTGAAACTTGGTAAGTACATGTATTCTGTGACCCGCATTAAGATTTTCACACAAAAATAGAAAAAAATCAATAAATTTTGGGGGTTTCCCATACTCAGAACTGAAACTCAAAAACCCATACGTGTGGGGTATCTATGGATAGGTCTTCAAAAATGATATTGAGGTTTCTAATATCATTTTTTTCTAAACTGAATAGTTTGCGCGAAAGACACCAGTTTGCGCCAAAGTGGTAAAATGTGTGCCCCAACCCCCTGTAACTTCTAAAATAAGAGAATGATAAAACTAAAAAAAATATAATGATGTACATTACCATTCAAACTTTCACCGAAAATTTGTTTGAACGAGATCTAGTAAGTAGTTTTTTTTAATACGTCATAAATCGTAACCCGCAATTAGATAATGGTGGTGGAGTATGGCTTTAAATCACCTCGTAGTTGAGGTGAGGCCTGTGCCCTGCAGTGGGACGTATAAAGGCATACTTTACTTTTACTTTTACGGAACCCTTCGTGCGCGAGTCAGACTCGCACTTGGCCGGTTTTTTAAAAGTATCAAGTGTTCAGAGAACACTGGTTTGCTTCTTTCTAACAGGTGACACAACAGTAACTATTATTGTACTTGTTAGACTTTAATACATTTTACTGGAATGTTGTGCTCGGTTGTCATAGAAGTGCAAATTTAATAATATGTAGTAAGTACAGATGATCGTCGACCGTGCCAAAGAATAAATAAATAAATTTGACTCAATTTTCATTGTAATCATCATGGCAATCCATGAAAGAAGTTTAGAAGTTTTGGTAACGTTCATTCTCATCATCTCAATATGAGATAATGAGCTCCATATATTTTAAGTTTCTCAAGGTGACCAGACACTTACTACCTAGCCTAAATGAGCAAACAATTTTCGCTTGATCGCTGTCCTAGAAACATATTGTTAAAGTCCTTTGCTAGTCTAGTGCACAAATGTGCTGTCACCTTTAGCTCGCATTCCTGGGAAAATAGCGGGATCGCAGGGTGACTCGGGGTTGCCAGACTTATTATTCAAATGTTCCAATTTGATAGCAGCATGAATGAAACTACATACTTATAACGTAAATTGTTTGAAACCACGCATGACTTTTAAAGTTACATTTATTTTTACTAACGTTTATCATGTAAGCTGTTACTATATGAAAGTTATTAAGGGCAACGTTTAGTCCTTGAAAAATAACTTTGCAAAAGTTCTAAGGCGAAAAAAATTTCGTTTTCTACATTGACCCGACCGGGGATCGAACCCGGAACCTCAGAGATGGCGGCGCCATTTAAAGTCCGGCGTGCTCGCCTCTCGGCCACAGAGGTCGTCAAAACTTTATTGATAATAGTGGAGTTTACTGGAAATTAGAACAGCAATGATACAAGAAATCAAAAGCTTTTTATTAGTTTTTTTTCAGACAGTAATAACTAAGTATTAAGCTGAAATCATCAAGTAAAGGGATATTCCAAAAAGGCAATCAGGCAACCCTAAGCCTTGTCTGAACGCCTCCATTTTTATCCGACGGTCACTGGTGTTAACGAGGATGTAAGTGTGATTTACGTTCTTTTACATACCCAGCGGCGGGTATTGATTTTATTTTAAGGTTGGCTATAGTCTAACTCAAGTGTTTTATTGATGAAAATCGGTGGTTTTCGTCAATGAAACACATGTGTCAGCATCTACTACCTGCCTTATTTCATTTACCAGGTAGGCACTGCCTAATTGCATATATACACCGCACGCCCCTGTACATACCGTACAGGTTGACGCATTAAACAACAAGAAGATAACTCCAATGCGTTATGTTTTAATCAGTTTTATTTGTATTGATAAACATGCTTCGCCTTCTTTAATATTTCATCATCATCACCAGCCTATATCAGTCCACTGCTGGACACAGGCCTCTCCAAAAGGAGGATTTTGCCATAATCGCCACGCTTGGCAGGCGGGTTGGCGATCGCAGTTTGGCCAATGGTGGAGAGGAGACGCTGCTGCCCGTCTTCTTGTGGCGGTTCTCCTGTAATCGCCTCTTACGAAACCCATAGGAAGAGAAGGGGTGGTGCTATTCTTTTAACGTGCCGATACCACACGACACCTTTAATATTTAAGACTAACTAAATCTACAGCTAGCATATCTTGGTCCTGATTTACTTTTTGGGTATGGGACCATAAAAACGACTTTATCGTAGTTATTTTAATCTTTCAACTTTTCGAAAAAATTGGTTATCTGTAAAGTCGGTTTACGGACGATAATTTTACGTCATAACGTCATAAGAAAACATTGATGCTACTCAGACGCATCGGCCGATGAGATAGATAAATAATTATGAAAATGTAATTATTTTGCTTACAACTTCCGCTTAGTTACGCCGGCATAGGAACCTCAATTACACCACCTGTAACCCACAATCTGAGGACAATCACAGGCACATGCAAAGAGCACCGCCCTCCCTCCCTCAAATTGCATGCGAAACAGACGAATGCAAAAGTTAGTACCCAACACCGACCGCGTTCAACTCGTATGTTCATCGACTTCTAACAATACCACTCAGCGAATCAAATTACGATAAAGAATTAAACATTCTTTACAATATTGCCATATCAAACGGATACAGGAGATGCATTATTGACAGTATAATAAAAAACAAAATCAATAAAATCACATCTAGTTTATTATACGCTGTTCCTGATAAAAAGGTTAACAGGTATAATTCTAGTTTGATTTATTTAGGTAAGGTGTCGGAGCGTATCTCTAAAACGCTAAAACACTATGACATGCATGCTGCTTTTAACACAAATAACTCATTAAGAATGCTATGTAATGGTAAAGATAAGATAGATAAACATCAGAAATCTGGTGTTTATAAAATAGATTGTAGTGACTGTAACTCTTCTTATATAGGACAGACCGGTCGTAGTTTCAACACACGTTATAAAGAACACATATCCGCTTATCGCAATAATCACCCAGAAAAATCACATTTTGCAAAACACCTTTTAGATTCAGGACACAGTATTTCCGACAACCATTCTTTTTCAATTTTACACACATGCGAAAAAAGTTTAAAACTTTCCATCCTAGAACAATTAGAAATAATAAAACACAATAAAGATAATACGCTTACATTGTTGAATGAACAGGTCGGTTTTGCCAACTCTCCACTATTAAATATCTTCTCTAACCAACAAAATAGAAACAACCGTCAAATAACGATGAACGTTACTCGTAACGTTACGAGTGACGTTTAAAACTTGTGGTGGAGAGGGGGTATAAAAGGCCTGTTCGCCAGTCTCACAGTTCAGTCGTCGAAGCGCAGCCGAGGCGACAACATCTCTCCTGATGATGCCACGTGAAGTGGCGAAACGCGCGTCGAGGTTTTTATGTCGGTGTTGGGTACTAACTTTTGCATTCGTCTGTTTCGCATGCAATTTGAGGGAGGGAGGGCGGTGCTCTTTGCATGTGCCTGTGATTGTCCTCAGATTGTGGGTTACAGGTGGTGTAATTGAGGTTCCTATGCCGGCGTAACTAAGCGGAAGTTGTAAGCAAAATAATTACATTTTCATAATTATTTAGTTATGGATTTCCGCAAAGTAACGCCTGATTCTATCAATTTTATCAGATGAGATAGATGCCTCACTAGCCGAACGCTTAGGCCAATCGTGCCTCTTTATCGTTTTTCCGCGCTCTCGCTCTTCCGCGGAACGTGACACTTTCCCGTGCGTGCAGCCGGCGTTCATCGATTTATAAGACGTTATTACGTCAAAAAAACATGAAAATTTCCGAAAAAGAAAACACAAAGCGCGGTCGTTTATCAGAGTTCACACACACTTATTGGTTGTCTTACACCGACAGCCAACAAGGACTCTTTTAATCGACTATTGATATTGAATTATCCACACATTTGAATATTTAAAAGCTGATCGATAATCATAAAAAAAGATAAAGTTGATTAGAATAAGTCAGTCCTGAAAATTTGGCCCTACCATATAATGTAACCCTACGAGTGTGTGTGAGTGTGTGAATATATACAGGGTGTACAAAAGAATGGGACACTCCTTAAAACCACGCGATCAGCTGGTCATATACAACAACTTTTACTGTAAGAGCAACATCGATATCGTTTTTTTACTTTTAGATGCTCCATACATTATCATCGAGGTATGCGAGTAAGTTTGTATGAAGAATCTGATTTTTTTTATTGATTTCGATGTTGCTCTTACAGTAAAAGTTGTTGTATATGATCAGCTGATCACGTCGTTTTAAGGAGTGTCCTATGCTCTTGTACACCCTGTATATCTCCGACGTCTTTCTGATGTCCTTCAATAATGGAGGTAAGACAAAGTACCTACTAAGCCCTGGAGGCACTGATTCGTATTCAGCCCTCAGCCTCGTTCGTGAGAGGAATACCGCATGTTTGTTTCTGTTCGTACCTTTTTTCTAACGAATGTATTAATCAATGTTCGTAAGCAGTTTGGCGGAAATTCGGTTAGCCGTGTTGCGAGGTGGTACGGCATAACATCTCTCAGGATCTGTACAGAATTTTCCAAGAAATTGTTACACATGGCAGTATATTTTATTAGATATGCCAAAACTTAACCCTTTAGTGACTAAACAAGTGTCTGCCCCCCTAGCATGACTAACAAAACACGATATGATATGATATAGCGATTTATCGACACCCAACCGTCAAAATATGAACTTTTTTCAAAACAGCGAGCATAATTCAAGGCTTACTGCCAATCTTTCTAGACGTGCAGCCTTTGGGCTAGTTATACGCAGAGGGCATACAGTGATCTGCGTGTCCAATATAACAACGCACAGGATACTATTAAGGCTGTTGTGGCGTTGTAGCGCGTCAGGAATGTTTGCGGAGGCTCTTATAGACGATTTCTACGCCATATTAAGAAAAAGGTCCGCCTCCATGCTCACCAGGCTCCGCAACAGCACTAACGGTCTCCTGAGTGTGTTTAAAGACCTGTAGGACACCCCTCTGCTGCGAAACTGGGTGAAGCTCCTCACCGGATAAAATTATTATTATTTTCTTTTTATTATTAATTTATCTCCATACTAACCCTAATATAAGTTATGTTTTACAATCACTATGGAACCTGTTTTCCGAAATAAATTATTTGAATTGTATTGAATTAAATAACCGTGACGTCACCGGCACGGACATGCTCGCTGTCTCGGTAAAAGTTCAAGATGGCGGCTATGTATATTATATTTTAACAGTTAAGTGTCGATAAATCGCTATATCATATCATATCGTATTCTGTTGGTCATGCTAGAGGGGGCTGGTCCACTTATATTATGTAGGTACTAGAGTTTTCCGCGATATGATTTACAAACTTTTCTGTCAACGCTACGAACTGACTACGGCGTAGTCGCCGTAGCGTGTCCGTGACCATGATTGCACGCAACGGTACGGGCAGTTAAAATCAGTTGACAAAAATACCTTAAGTTGAAACATGAAAACTGGTATAAATAGATAGATTTTCTTTCGGTTTCATTATATTACCTATATTATGAGACAAAACTAGTCTTGCCCATTGTGAGCTTGCACATGCAATGAAAGTAGCAATAATTACAAACGAATAATGCCCTAGCTTATTTTCGGATACACATTTATGTGACGATATCTGTTGAAACTGGATTCGATTCCTGGTCGGGTCATTGTAAAAAAAAAAAACTTTGATAAATTGTCTCAGGTCTAGGTTTTGTCGTACCTATGAGGTATATATATATAAAGTCGTTGTTTCTGATTTCTATTATAACATAAGTGCTTACTTGAGGATCAGAGTAATTTAAGTAATTTTGGATAAGTCTGCTGTTTGGTTTTGGCGTGAACGATGAATCTGTGCTTGCGTTTCGAGTGCCTACACATGCACTGAACCTTTAATACCTTTCGACAACTTAAGTACACTTATTTTATTTCATTATAACCCTGTGTTTTTGTACCATAACATAACAACGCTTTTAATACACAACGCTCTTGAATATTGCGTTGAATTACGTGACACATATTCAGGCGTGAGGTTCCCCGACTCAGGGAACTTGTAAGCCGACGTAGGACGAGGAACGGAGATATTCGGTCTCCCGGGTCTGTGCCGACGTCACGCACCGCCATAGATGTCCGTTTGAATAGATTTGCCTTGAACAAGCCTGAAAGGTGTACGGGATTTTGGATAGCAAATAAAAATTCAAGTCAGTGAGTGAATTTTAACCGTTATTTTCGAAAGCGAAAGACGCTTTCGTACTGTACCTACTTGGGTAATCTTTTCTTTTTTTGCAAGCTCGCCTGGTTTTGTGTCGTGTATGTGTTCTCGATATAAGGAGAGAAAAAAGGTATCAAACACAATTCTTATAGAGACAACAATATAATATAACTGCAGTGATATGTAACTAAAATTGTAGCCCTGAGCTGTTTTGCCATTGCGAGGGTAGCCATGACCCTAGTACAATTAGCGGAACGAAAGTTGAGCGCTGGGTGAAAGCTGCGCAGAAGATTATTAAAATGACGTGATTGGCTAGTCGCGCGACGCTCCTACACCGCCGTTTGTCCCGAAGCAGTGGTATGAAAAAAAATTGAGACGTGTAAAAACCTAGTTGCACAAATAAATTGGTTTTATTGGTCGTGATTAGTTGTTAGCTCCGCGCACACGCGTCTCTGATACGATGATCGTCTCGTAAGATGCGCAAAGCGATCTCCACTCTTTGCCCCAAAGCTTAACATCGATGCCGCGTACTGGGCCCTAACCATGAACTGTTAAAACAATCACAAATCTGAAGATAAATAACACTTGAAAAAAAATCATCGACCTCAGGTGAAACTCGAACCCACGTCCCATCGCAGGGTTCGAGTCCCAACTGAGGTCGATGATTTTTTTCAAGTGTTATTTATCTTCAATTAAACCTTGCATGGAATTGCTAAAAACAAAAATTTACAATCACAAATCTGTCAAACATTATCATTTCTGTCAAATTTTGTATGAAATGACGTTCCAAAATTGACAGATTTGACAACTTTGAGATTGTTTTAAGAGTTCATGGTTAGGGGGCTGTAGTAAGGCCTAGATCAATATGTTCACTGAGTTCTCTACCTCAATCTTTCAGACGCTGTTCTCTTCTAGGAGTTTTATGGTTCTGTAAGGACGTCCTTTGAAGGTCGCACCCGCCCGGAGAGTACGGAGTCGAGTGATTGTTAACCTCTGGAACAAGAGCACACTTAAGTAAATGAAAGTACAATTGCGTGTGTCAATACATACCTTTTAATACCTTAGTGTTGTATTTATACCCGAAATAGTAAAGATTGGTAAAACCAGTCAATTTTAAGAAGCGAAAAGTTTACAGAAAAAGTTTTTTTTAATTGAAAGGCCGTTGTCACCTCGGCCATGCAATAGTCAAAATACCGGCTCATCATAGGTTCTGGATTCGAATCTTTGTGCGGAAAATTCAAAAGGGAAATTATGAAACCAATCGATCGACCGTGCTTCGACAAGTGTTGAATTGATGATTTTGAATAAAAAAATATCATTTAAATATTAAACACTTAAACTAGACTCGATTCTCGTTGACCCTCTTAAATCTGGCTGATACTTTTTTAATACCATGCATAAGTTACTTATTTAGAATTCGAAAGTGACACAAATGGGGTTTTGTGTCTGGGAACGTTTTGGACCTAAGACGAATCAATCTTGTATGAGTTCGGACGATGAATAGATCGCTTGTGTTTAATTGAATGTAAATGTGAATGAATTTGGGGTCCCCTGAGTGTTTAAGGTGTTTCTTCGGTTCTCTAAAATGAACAATTGATAATAATTGCATGCATTTTTTAACTAAAAACACTTTGCACAGGCAACTGTAAGCTGTCAACCTATCTCAGAAGTAAATATTAATTTTAAAAAACCTAATTTGTTGCTCTATTTTATATCTGCTGTAGGTATACCTACTCTATTTTTAACTTCTGATTGCGTATTTTTTTTCTTTTCCTAAACTAGTCTAAAGTTCAAACAATGGCACCAATTTCATCAGTATCATTTATTTAAATTTCTTTAGTGTCTTTAGTTATACGCCATGGGTATTTGCGTATGTTTATCCGTCATCTAGTCGCCATAGTATACATGCAAGCTTTGCATATTAATATTATATGCGGCCAGGGTTTGATTGTTGAAAGAATTTATTATGTTGAGTTTAACATTAATTGCGAAAATTAGAGGCAGTAGGTCGATGTACGGATAACAGCACGTCGACCTACCACAAAATGACAAATTTTCTCATTTGAAAATGAACTCTATATGTCTGGCTTAAAGTTGAAAATCTATTGGAGAATTTTTGACTTTTGGGGTAGGTCGACGTGCTGTTGACTGTACTAATGAATCTCAAGTTTTCAAACCCAAATAAGTACAGTGATTCTAAATAAAAAACTAATATTCGACAATAGCATCGTACACAGTAAATACTAAACTGTTAAATACTATTCTAATCAAAACTAAAATAAACAGTAGACTTGTTGCTTCTGGGATTTTTATAGAGTTTTAGTAGGAAAATTCGCGTAAGATATTTATTGGGAACATCAAAGGTTTCTTAATGTTAAATTCGAGTAAAAATGTCGGACTTTTAAGTTTTAGTGCTATTTCCTACGCCTACTCGCTAATAAAATTAGATCATTTCGAAACCACCTACAAGAAGAACAGAGTTGTTGCTGAATATTACAGCTATTCAATAGAACACAGTTTATAAAACGTCTTTTTTATCTTTATCTCATCACATTTATCTTTTTTTACCACGACCGCGTCTTTTTACATTTATCTTTTTTTATTAAATTTTATTGCTTACTAAATGTGATGTTAAAAAACGATTTCGATGTTAAGTTAATTGCCTAAAGTACAGTTCATGATATTTAAATATGATAATTTTACATTTGTGCGATATAAGCAAATGTTATCAGCCACGAATATAGGTTTTGAAACTGGGAATAAAAGGGTGTAGGGCTGGCATATTAATATCCGCAACATTTACTAGGGCTATCAGCAGAAAGGCTTAAACAACGGATCTCGGAACGAGAATCGGGACCTATTTTAAAAGGCCTAGTTTCCAGAAGAACCTGACGTTGACTGATTATGTAATTATGAAAATCCCATAAAAACATAACGTTTATTAAATGTTTAAGCTTTTTTTAATTCACTGGAGACAAATGAGTTTAGATGATATATTCTTTAATGAGTTATGTTTATTTAGTTGCATGATCTCGAAATAAGGCACTTATGTTATCTTTGTGTTAAAAGTAGGTACCAGACAGTAAATTTAGCGAAGAACGTCTCCTAATAAATCCCGTCTAGAGAAAACTTTTAGAAATAAAAGTGTTCTGATTGGACTCGAACCATTAATTCAAACTAGGTCTAGATTATATTCATATCCATTTATTTCATCTTTTGGTAATAACATTACACTTAGATAAGTCATTTTACAATTTAGAGTCTATAAAATAAAATATAACCAATCTAGATCTTCGTCAAATGTACAAAAATAAAAATGAAAATACAATAAGATACGATAAATATAAGTCAATGGATACAATATTATGTTTTAAATATGTTAATGTCAGTAAGAGCTTCATCTTGCTTAGATTGCGATGCGAATCACAATGCCACTACAGCAATCAAGTCATTAACGAATAAACTAATATTCACAAGTACAACCCTATTGGCAGGTAAACGTGTCTCGGTAAACCGGGTAAAACCTCCCCTGGGAAATTTTATTTAGTTTAAACGCCTCCTCAGCCCGCCTTATATTGTAGGTCTTTGTGCCGCTGCAAATTTGAGATGATTGAGCTTCACACGTTGGGAGATTGAGGATTCGGCTGATGTGTTATAGTAATTATGTAAGTAGAGCATTATGTAGTTATGTTGATAATATAGTCGTTTACGTGGGACGCCCACCCACAAGGTGGACAGATGACCTGATTGATATAGATTGCAGGAAGTCGCTAGATGCAGGCTGCTCCCAACCGGCCGAACTGGAAGTCACTGGGGGAGGCCTATGCTCAGCAGTAGACGTCCTGTGACTGAAATGATGATTATGATGATGATATTCGTTTAATCTTTTTATCATGGTATTTATTATTTAACTAAGTAATCATTAATTAATCTTAAGACCATAAAAAAGAACGTTATTGATGAACCTGAAAACTATCCACATAAATAAAAATAAGTGTTATGTTTGTTTTAAAATCAAAATCATTTATTTCCAATAATATGGTGGTTACGATGGTCTTAAAGCTAGATAATGTTCTACATATTCTGTCACTTCTGGCGTTGAAATACTCCTCCATACGTCCCGAAACCACTTATCAGATTGTTATAAAACTTTTGTGAGTTGTTATTCACATGATAGAGGATTTTTCGGTATTGAAAACCATGCAGACGAAGTCACGACAACAATATAGAAGATTAAAAATCATCTGATATAATTTAAAATAAACAGAGGTTGGCCGCCCTAGTCAACATTTAGTCAAATTGCAAAATGATTGTGATGTGATAGTCCTGCGGACCTGTAAACTATCACATGCTTTATGCGTTCCTAGACCTACCTTCACGAAATGATGACCGAAACAAAGCTACATAGATTCCAAAAATGCCTAGTTTTGGTCAAGCCTATTTAATAAGGAGATGATGAAGTATTGTAACAAAAACTGCAATAAACACAGCCTCAGAATAGACAATAAATATCCCAGATAAATATACAATTTAATTCCTAGAACGGCTATATAAAAAAACGCTTAATAAAATTAATTAATTAAAAAAATCTAAAAACCCGACTGCGTAAAAAGTGAACTTAAAAGATGAAAACAAGATTTAAAGAATCAATTTGCAGTCTGAGGTATCAAATCTATGTTACTTGATTCGACTTTTTCTACACGGATTGAAATTACTTAATTAGGTACTAACGCAGTGCATACCAAGTCATCATAATGCTGTTAATGGATTTGATGCCTCCGACTGCAAATTGATTCTTTAAATCTTGTTTTCATCTTTAAAGTTCACTTTTTACGCAGTCGTGTTTTTAGATTTTTTAAATTAATTAATTTTATTTTTGTCTTTTTAGTTTGTAGTGCTCTACTACTACTTTTCAATGAACTATAAAGCCTTATTTGTAACTCTTCATTGAAAAAAAAAAGGTTTTAACTCGAGTAAGTAGTATCTGAAATCGGTTTTTCTCATTTAATTCATGTAGGTACCAATATGAATTCCGGGTAATAATATTAGCCTATGTCAGTCCCACAACTGAGACGAATCTAATGACATATAATATGTTTAAATCAATTAAACGGTTTTTCCTTCCTATTTTTTCAGTGTATTTTTTTGCTTGTTCCCGTAGGAATTTTGAAAAATAAAGTATTGAATACTATAAGCAATGAAAATATGTGACCCTTAGTAAGTTATTAAAAGAAAGTTTCAAAATCTGTTTATCAGTATTGCAGATCCGTTTTTTCCGCGTAAGTTCTGTTCCCGTGGGAATTTCGGGAAATAACATTCCCCTTGTCACTCCGACAATTGAGACGAATCTATTGATATATTATACTTTAAAATCCGTTAAACGGTTAGGCTGTAGGGCGTGCCAAAGAAATAGACATACTTACATACATACATACGCTCGAAAAACATAAACCTCGTTTGGCAGTCGGGTAAAAAACAATCCAATTTAAGACACTAAAATGTCTAATAATATAATTCAAATTCATATAAAGTTTTTATTCTACGAACAGAAAATAAAAGGAACCGAGTGTTCTCACGCGATATCGGTATCGATTCACTCCGATTAATATACGGAGTGTTCTTTTATTTATAACTAGCGAACGTCTACGGACGGTTTCGATGTAGGTATAGACAATCGGTGCCAGAATTTCAATTTATAGAAGCGGAATTGGGACTGCATTCAGCAACTTCTCATATTCAGTAAAATAGACTCAAAAAGTAAGTAAGCATTACCATAACTGCTAGACATAGGTAATTTAACTAGCGAAAGTTTTTTCCAGATCTGTTATACTCTGATATTGTCAAACCTGGCATTCTGGTATCAAAAATATATAGAATTACCTTCTTCACGAAAAGAAAGTCCTACACGCAACCAAAAGTAAGTAATTTCCTAAATAGCGACTTTTGAAGATTGTCAATTCATTTATTCTACTCTTGCGAAGACGGGCAGATGATAGTGTTGACATAAAACATACGACCTTCATACACTAGTAGAAAATAGGCAAAAGGGATAATCCCTCGCAATGTCTAACCCAAATTCCTGGGCAACGAATTCCACCGATTGAAGGGTTCTAAAAGGACTGCCTCAAACTTGAACCATCCAATTTTACTAAAACTAAACTTGTAAGCTCTATATACATACGAGTATATCAAATGTGAGATGTTAATATATATACCTACGCTTTATTTCTGACGGCCTAGTTTGAGTTTTATGAGATAATAAGACTGTTTTTAAGGAAAAATATAGTTTTGTTGTTTATACAAAGTCAATATATTGTTTTAAACTTTTATGGTCACTAACATTAGAATAGTTTGTAACGGGATTGCTACCATGTACAGTCAACAGCACGTCGACCTACCCCAAAAGTCAAAAATTCTCAAATAGATTTTCAACTTAAAGCCTGACAAATAGAGTTCATTTTCAAATGAGAAAATTTGACATTTTGTGGTAGGTCGGCGTGCTGTTGTCCGTACCTTATTTTTGAGTTCCCGATATTCGGCAAGCGCCATGATCACGGAGTAACTGAAGATCTTGCGGGTAAGTTGTAAAGGGCAAACGTATATCGGTCTACCCTCTTTCGCTGTCTTTTATTGACCGATATGTTTGCCCTTAACAACTTACCCGTAAGATCTTCAGTTACTCCGTGATCATGGCGCTTGCAACAGTGCCGAAATATCGGGAACTCAAAAATAAGGTACATGGTAGCAATCCCGTTACAAACTATTCTAATACAAAGTCAAGTTTACTTTTCGGTTAATTTATGTGTAATGAGAAATTAAACTGACTGTATCCATGTATGTTTACGTACAAGTATGTTTGCAATACTTAGGGACTGTTTCACAATATACCGATAAGTTTGGGGTGGTTGGGATCTACCTCCTAGCGGTCCACCCCGGGCAACGTCATCATAATCTGTGATGGCGGCAGAAGATCCCAAAGGCGGTGGTAGGCCCTGGAAGGGGCCGCCTGGCTCGCGACCACCATCCCGCCGGAGTCCGGCGCCAAGCAGCCCTGCTGTGTTCCGTCGGTGTGCGGGAGTGCCAGTGCCATTGGGGGTTTGAAACTAAGTCAGTTGCGCTGTTGGAACCGGTCTCTGTCTTTAGGCGATGCTGTATCGGGTAACTCGTTCTGGAGGGTAGCGGGATCCGAGGCACGGTCCCAGCCGTTGGCCGACCGCAGTCAGTAGGGGGCCCGACTTACGCGCTAGCCACGCGTAAAGGCTGCCCCGCCAACTTGCGAAAAATCCCGTTATGCTCCACCGTGCCAGTTGGCGACTGGTTGGGAGGACCCGGTGGAGTGGTATCGGGGGGGCTCGGGCGTCCCCGCAGTCTCCAAGCGAGTTCCCCTCTGATCGGCTGAGCCGAAAAGTACGAGTAGGGTTTGCTAGGCAGCGCCTCGACTTTATTTTTTCTTTCCCCCACTAAAACTCTTAAAAAAATGACTACACAAATGAAGAAGAAAAAGTTTAAACAACGGCGACACTTCCTCCCACTCAAAGTGCACCTCACCAACATCCGAGGTCTGCACTCAAATCTCGACCCGGTCCACCACCACCTGGAGACCGAGAAGCCGCACTTATTCTTCTTAACGGAGACGCAGATAGCAACACCGTCGGACGTGGCATACCTCAACTACCCTGGATACACTCTCGAACATAAGTTCAAGAAATGTGCAGGGGTCTGTGTGTATGTTCGCGATGACATCTGCTGTAAGCGTCTCCGTTGCTTTGAGAAGTCTGAATTTCCTGTGCTGTGGCTTTTGGTGGACACTGGGGTAGAGAAATCTCTCTGCGCTAGTGTTTACCGTTCGCACAGTGGAGATCGGGAGACGACTCGGCTTATGGAATACCTTGCTGAGGCGGCAGACTCCGCACTTCAGCGATATCCAACAGCAATGCTTGTTTTTCTGGGGGACTTCAACGCCCATCACAAAGAGTGGCTGTTCCCATACCAGAAAACTGACCATGCTGGGCGAGAGGCCCGCAAGCTAGCATTGGCGCTAGATCTCACTCAGCTGGTGGAACAAGCGACGCGAATACCGGATATCGCTGATCATACACCCAATTGCCTGGACCTACTGCTGACAACTGATCCGCACAGACATTCGGTTTCAGTCTCGGCTCCACTGGGATCGTCCGACCACTGTGTAGTGAAATCCGTATCGATCTGCTCTCCTCCGGATTACACCCTTAGGGGTACGAGGAGAGTATGGCGATACGAGTCAGCAGACTGGGACGAGATGCGAGCTTTCTTTGCATCATACCCGTGGCGGCAGTTATGCTTCTCTTCGAAAGACCCCTCATGCGTCGCTGATGCGATCACAGCTGTTATCCGGCAGGGAATGGAATATTTCATTCCATTTTCCGACATCCCGCTCGGTTACAAAGCCCGACGCAAAGTGCTCGAGCTGAGGCTCGTAAACAGTCAGCTTACCAGGCTTGGGTAAAAGCTCGAGATCAAAAAGCGCGAGCGCGAAAGGTGCGAGCAAAGAAGAGAGCATATAATACAGCCGCCAGGTCTTGCAAAAGGGTGCTGCGAAAAGCTAGGTTCGACCATGTCAGCCGTATTGGGGCGAAACTTGCATCTTACCCACAGGGTAGTAAGCAGTTCTGGTCCCTGTCGAAATCAGTCGAATCTAACTTCTGCCTTCCTACACTACCTCCAATGCAGAAACCTGATGGGTCACTTGCCCACACAGCAACAGAGAAAGCAAATTTATTTGCCGATCTGTTTGCAAGCAATTCACGTCTAGACGCTGGCTCGAAACGTCCACCCACCTTGCCTCAATGTGATTCTTTGATGCCAGAGATCACAGTGCACAACAAAGAGGTCCGTAGATCCCTTCTTGGTCTAGACGTGAACAAGGCCTGTGGTCCTGATGGCATACCAGCAAGAGTGCTGAGGTATTGTGCGCCTGAGTTGTCTCCCGTACTGACGCGACTGTACCGCCTCTCTCTCACGACAGAAATCGTACCAAAATCTTGGAAGCTTGCCAATGTGCAACCAGTACCCAAGAAGGGTAGCCGTGCCGACCCTAGTAACTACAGACCGATCGCCATCACTTCCATACTCTGTAAGGTTATGGAAAAAGTTCTAAATTGCAAACTGCTTTCATACCTAGAAGACAATGATCTTCTCAGTGATCGTCAATATGGCTTCCGCCGGGGACGTTCAACTGGGGATCTTCTAGTGTATGTAACGCATTGCTGGGGCGAAGCCATCGAAAACCACGGCGAAGCAATCGCAGTGTCGCTGGATATTTCGAAGGCTTTCGACAGGGTTTGGCATGCGAGTCTGCTGAGCAAGCTTCCAGCGTACGGTATCCCCACTGGCTTCTGTAGCTGGGTGGCTGACTTCCTAAGTGAACGGTCGATCCGAGTAGTCATTGACGGCTGCTCCTCTGACCTCAAGGCCATTGACGCCGGAGTTCCTCAGGGCTCTGTGCTCTCTGCGACTCTTTTCCTGCTGCACATCAATGACCTGCTATCTTCAGGTATTGTTGGGTACGCAGATGACAGTACTGTCGCGGAGAAGTATCTGTCTAGTGCAGGAGCCGGTGGAGTTGAGGTCCAAAGACTGAGAGAGGCCATGGTTGAGCGTACGAGCCTGACGTTAAGTAACGTCTCCCAGTGGGGCGATGACAATCTCGTCAGCTTCAATGCCTCTAAAACGCAGGCGTGTCTTTTTTCCACAAAAAGGAGTCCTTTCACCCTTTCTCCTACTTTCCGAGGTACATCTGTTCCAGTGACCGGCACTCTACAACTTCTTGGCATGGAGTTGTCCTCTGACCTCAACTTTGGCACCACCATCGAGTCTAAGGCTCAAATTGCAGCTAGAAAGTTGGGCGTCCTGAATAAAGTCAAGCGGTACTTCACGCCTGGACAGCTTTTAACTCTTTACAAAGCCCAAGTCCGATCTTGCATGGAGTACTGCAGCCACCTTTGGGACGGCTCGGCGAAATACCAACTTGCTGCACTTGACTCGGTGGAACGCAGAGCCAAGAGAATAATAGGCGACAAAAAACTGGTGGCGTCCAAGCTGCACAGCCTGGCTCACCGCCGCAAGGTTGCTTGCCTATCGGTCTTCTATAGATTGTACTTCGGAGAGTGTGCTCATGAGCTGCATGAACTCATACCACCGTCACCTTTCTTCCATCGGACATCCAGACGCACGGCCGGCTACCATCCGTTCTTAGTTGATATACCCATAACCCGCACTAAGCGCTTCTCATCATCTTTTATAATGCGCACAGCTAAGGATTGAAATTCCCTGCCTGCGTCTGTATTTCCGAGTGCATATAACCTGACTCTCTTTAAGTCCAGAGTGAATAGGCATCTTCTGGGCAAGCTCGCTCTATCGTAGATCCCATCTATGCTCTAGAGCAAGATTGGGGTCAAGAGTAAGCCCATCTCAAATAAAAAAAAAAAAAAAAAAAAAAGTTCGACATACGTTCTGAACATGCTATTTTCTACTTATCTGAAGGATAAACATAGTTTTTGCGTTTAATCACCGTCAAATAGCGCTATATGATCATTAAGTTCAAGCACATTTTATCGTCTACGTGGAAAGGCATTGCCAGAATATTGGAGTTACCTTGAGGATTTTATTGGAGTGTTGTGCAATACGTTGTGCCGTCGTTGTTTTATTAGGTCTCGCAAGGAATAAATCGATAATGTAACAGATAGCCGAAGCGTAACCTGCCGTCGTAAATAACCGTAAGGGATACGATACATTCAAATGTTATTGGACTCGGGAACAATCGCATGCGTATCTTTGATCTCGTTTGAATTTATTTGGTATCTTTACAAGGATAATTTGAAAGACAATCGCCACTTCAATAGCTAAAGCTTCTGTTGTAATTGAATAAGGTATTTCGCCCCGTTCGATTTTCATTATGATCATTTTTGGCTCTTTTTGTTTTTGTTTCATAAAAACGGATTTCAGTTCATTTGTCTGTCTTCGGACTCGCACGGATACGACACCAGTTTTTGAATTCCTGTCTTTTACTTTCGATTCATTTTTGTTTTCGGTATCAAACCAGTTTGTGCTTTTATAAGATACAGTAAAAGTATTTAACCAGCAACTTTTTTTTAAGAATTATTGTTCATCTGATCATATTTTAGGAAGTATTGTCTGACAGAGTTTAGAAAGGTTAGGTGCTATTTTGATACATTTCATATGTTTAGTATAAGGCGTAAACATCCTGTGAATAGCCAAGTTCACGGTGGAAATAAAGTATAAGTGAATTATTAGAATGTGAGTAAGCGTTGAGTCGGTGAACTTTAGTAACCTTGCACGATATTCGGCTGTTATAGTAATGGGTATTCTAGTGACTGAGATACTTCGAATCTTGGTTAATTATATCACATGATGCTGACACAAAAATAGCCATGAAACGTTTTTGTAAATTATTGAGTTTTTTATTAAATTTAGTTCAAGTAAATGAGTCCGCTATTTGTATTACGTTTTTATAAGTAAATGGCACCCAAATAAGTAGAAAGCACCCGAAGTATTTTATTATATTTTGTTCTAAATATTACCTAAGCGGTACAAACAAGCGTATTACATAGCCTCTATTTTGCTTATAAGTGGATTCATAATTACATGTTGTCGATAGTGAGTTCAGTTAGGAATCGCGATTTTTTTACAGAGTCGACAGGCTGTCATCATCATCATCATCATTTCAGCCACAGGACGTTCACTGCTGAACATAGGCCTCCCCCAGTGACAGGCTGTACAAAGTTCGAAAACCTATTTAAAGACCACATGACATACATACATTGCTCTGAGCCTAAAGAAGGTAAGTAGCTAAAGCACTTGTGTTATAGAAATCAGACACAACGATGGTACCACAACACCCAGACCCGAGACAATATAGAAAAGTTCGCTTTCTACATTGACCCGACCCGGAATTAAACCCAGGATCTCATAGATGGCGGCGCTATGGCGGCATGGCGTGTTCGCCTCTCGCTACGGAGGTGGTCAAGTATAATATCTTAAAAAATATATAGTAAACTTAAATACCGAAGTTATTTTGGAGTTGATGGTGGGCAACGGTAAGAAGTACACTGTGATAAACATCATCTATTGATGATACTTGTGTTTCACATTACTACTCGTAGTTTGTAATTCAATATGTTATAACTAGAACAGCGATTATATCGATGTTACTATTCTATTACAAAATGTATGCCCAATTTATTATTAATTTGAGAAAATAACACGCCTTGTTCATTCAGATACATACTTTGGATTAATCACCTGCGGAGTTTTTTTTAATTAAAAATACAAATTATTGGTTAAATTCACCGTTTTTTGTGACTGTACAATAGTCTAGGGTAATTATTAAAATTATTTGTTGTAACATCATCTTAATTACATCTGCGATTGTTTTAAGAGTTCATGGGTATGAACTCTTAAAACAATCTCTAAGCTGTCAAATCTGCCAATTTTGGTAAGTCATTACATACAAATTTGACAGATTTGATAATGTTGGACAGATTTGAGATTGTTTTAAGAGTTCGTGGTTACCGCCATGTTAGACTCGAGGGTTTATATTCCATCTGAATTGAAATGGGCATTAGAATCCGGACATTTATTGCCACACATTGTATATTTTTGATTGTATTCGTGTTCTCTCTTTGAAGTTTTCATCGTAGTGAAACAAATCATCAGTCAGACGGGAGTGCGTACTAAAAATACTGCACAATTTGTTTTGAATTTAGTACGTTTTTTATTCACAAAGTGTTAGGTATTATTCAAAAGATAATACATAATATTGTCGCAGGTGCACGCAAGACGTACGAAGATGTAGCCAACTCCTGACATGACTCTGACTCAGCTAGAATTTCTGGCTGAGATTAAACCTATGCTTAAGACACTTTTTTATATTTATTTTCGAAATTACTTTTTGTTTTAATTTTACTTTTCTCTGCTAAAATACTGTGATTTTGATGACATTGCATTTTTTTATTTAGCACCAGAATCTTCAAATTTTTTATTTATGCAATATTTCGTCCATATTCTGGTGCTCAAACTCAAATGCAACTTTAACCTTACCTAACCATTTGACGAAATTCGATAAAAAATTAAAAATATTAACTTACTAATTCAATTTAAAAAAAATGCTAAACTATCATTAAGTCTTTTATCATCATAACGTAATCCTTCGCCTAAAATTCTATTATCTGGAGCTGACCAGTAAAACATTACACCAAATTTGGTGTGGTAAAGTATTTTTTAGTTACGATGCTTTTCAAATACTAAAATTTGTTTTATGTTAGCACCAGAATCAGACCTTAAATTAACATCGCATATTAAATACTTTAAAGAAGATATTAAAATCGCGACTTGAGCAAAGATTTGGCCAGTGACCTGAATAATCTATTTAGGTCAACCTCTATGCATATTTATGGGATATGAATAACGTAGCAACATGTCTGCTGGAATGAGGTCTTAATAGGTTATTTCACTCACAATAGACTGAAGTGATGACATGCAATTATCATGAGAATCATCATTAACTTAAAAAAACTTTAACATTAAAGAGTTTTCTGGAAAAAACAAATCGTAGGACATTATTTTATTTTATTTGATCGTAAAAACATGCATAATGAAATAAAATAGAATAGGCCTTACTATAAAAAGATAGACTAGTGTTAAACACTTGTCTAAAGATTATTCAACCAATTAAAAATGTTTGTTAAATTGTCTCGAATGTCTGATATGTGTCAACATTTTAAATTAGTTGACTAATTTTAAATTTAAGCCTATTCTTATCTTTTTTTAAGGCCAATTATAAATTAAATTTCCTATTTCATTATTATTCCATGTAAAATAATACAACATTCAATATAGGACAAACATTAATTGCAAAAAATATACGTGTACAGGAACGTAACACTTTTTAATATTTCGATGTTGGTCTTGGTAAAAGAAATCATTAAATAGGATTTGTGTTCAGACAGGGTAAAGAAAAAATATTTTTGTAAATATCGACGAGAGGCGAGCACGCCTAGGCGATGTTATCTCTGAGATACCGGGTTTGATTACCGGTCGGGTTTAATAAGAAAACGAGCTTTGCTACAATGTGATTGGGTGTTGTGGTACCGTCGTTATCTCTGATTTCTGTAACACCAGTGCTTTAGCTTTAAGTTAGGATCAGATCAATGTATGCGTGGTTGTCCAATTATTATTTTTTCTATTTATCTGTTTATGAAAGCACCAATATAGCTTTATTTAAACCGAGTAGTAAACTTTCGAAGTATTTCGGGTTACCTCACATATGTGAAGCGTTTGAAACTGCACTGCAATTCAATTACATTAAGAATATGTAACACAACCACCTTCAGCTGAACCGTGACGGTTTGTGTAGTTGTCCTCGTAATCCTTCTTATGAGAAGTGTCTAGTTACACTGGTGGATGTAACAGCTGATCCGAGGCGTTTCGCAGTATTTTCGCGGCGCTTTTGAATTGCTAAATTTATTTGAGCTCAACTGCTTTCATGTAGAATATTACTGTCTAAGAAGTCTTTTTGATAATTAAATCTTCACACAAAGGTAAGGTGACTAGGGCCGATTTGATAGTTCTACTACTCCCACTTTCTACCATTTTTGAAATTACCTTAAATTTTAGTAATATTAATCCAACCTTGATTTTAGGGTTCTGTACCCAAAGGGTAAAACGGGACCCTATTACTAACGCTCCGCCGTCCGTCTGTCTATCTGTCTGTCAGTCTGTCTGTTTGTCCGTCTGTCACCTGGCTGTATCTCATGAACCGTGATAGTAAGTGAGCTGAAATTTTCACAGATGCTGCCGAATACAATAAAATTTAAGGGGGCGGCAAAAAAATCAAGTTTGTTGTATGGGAATACAACAAACTTGATTTTTTTGCCGTTTTATTGAAAATGGTACGGAACCTTTGGGGTGGTTGGGATCTACCTCCTAGCGGTCCACCCCGGGCCGCCTGGCTCGCGACCACCATCCCGCCGGAGTCTGGCGCCAAGCAGCCCTGCTGTGTTCCGTCGGTGTGCGGGAGCGCCAGTGCCATTGGGGGTTTGAAATTAAGTCAGTTGCGCTGTTGGAACCGGTCTCTGTCTTTAGGCGATGCTGTATCGGGTAACTCGTTCTGGAGGGTAGCGGGATCCGAGGCACGGTCCCAGCCGTTGGCCGACCGCAGTCAGTAGGGGGCCCGACTTACGCGCTAGCCACACGTAAAGGCTGCCCCGCCAACTTGCGAAAAATCCCGTTATGCTCCACCGTGCCAGTTGGCGACTGGATGGGAGGACCCGGTGGAGTGGTTTCGGGGGGGCTCGGGCGTCCCCGCGGTCTCCAAGCGAGTTCCCCTCTGATCGGCTGAGCCGAAAAGTACGAGTAGGGTTTGCTAAGCAGCGCCTCGACTATATTTTTCTTTCCCCTACCAAAACTCTTAAAAAAAATAATGACAAAGCAAAAGAAGAAGAAAAAGTTTAATCAACGGCGACACTTCCTCCCACTCAAAGTGCACCTCACCAACATCCGAGGTCTGCACTCAAATCTCGACCCGGTCCACCACCACCTGGAGACCGAGAAGCCGCACTTATTCTTCTTAACGGAGACGCAGATAGCAACACCGTCGGACGTGGCATACCTCAACTACCCTGGATACACTCTCGAACATAAGTTCAAGAAATGTGCAGGGGTCTGTGTGTATGTTCGCGATGACATCTGCTGTAAGCGTCTCCGTTGCTTTGAGAAGTCAAAATTTCCTGTGCTGTGGCTTTTGGTGGACACTGGGGTAGAGAAATCTCTCTGCGCTTGTGTTTACCGTTCGCACAGTGGAGATCGGGAGACGACTGGGCTCATGGAATACCTTGCTGAGACGGCAGACTCCGCACTTCAGCGATATCCAACAGCAGAGCTTGTTTTTCTGGGGGACTTCAACGCCCACCACAAAGAGTGGCTGTTCCCATACCAGAAAACTGACCATGCTGGGCGAGAGGCCCGCAAGCTAGCATTGGCGCTAGATCTCACTCAGCTGGTGGAACAAGCGACGCGAATACCGGATATCGCTGATCATACACCCAATTGCCTGGACCTACTGCTGACAACTGATCCACACAGACACTCGGTTTCAGTCTCGGCTCCACTGGGATCGTCCGACCACTGTGTAGTGAAATCCGTATCGATCTGCTCTTCTCCGGATAACACCCTTAGGGGTACGAGGAGAGTATGGCGATACGAGTCAGCAGACTGGGACGAGATGCGAGCTTTTTTTGCATTATACCCGTGGCGGCAGTTATGTTTCTCTTCGAAAGACCCCTCATGCGTCGCTGATGCGATCACAGCTGTTATCCGGCAGGGAATGGAATATTTCATTCCATTTTCCGACATCCCGCTCGGTTACAAAGCCCAACCTTGGTACAATGCGGACTGTGCTCGAGCTGAGGCTCGGAAACAGTCAGCTTACCAGGCTTGGGTAAAAGCTCGAGATCAAAAAGTGCGAGCGCGAAAGGTGCTTGCAAAGAAGAGAGCATATAATACAGCCGCCAGGTCTTGCAAAAGGGTGCTGCGAAAAGCTAGGTTCGACCATGTCAGCCGTATTGGGGCGAAACTTGCATCTTACCCACAGGGTAGTAAGCAGTTCTGGTCCCTGTCGAAATCAGTCGAATCTAACTTCTGCCTTCCTACACTACCTCCAATGCAGAAACCTGATGGGTCACTTGCCCACACCGCAACAGAGAAAGCAAATTTATTTGCCGATCTGTTTGCAAGCAATTCACGTCTAGACGCTGGCTCGAAACATCCACCCACCATGCCTCACTGTGATTCTTTGATGCCAGAGATCACAGTGCACAACAAAGAGGTCCGTAGATCCCTTCTTGGTCTAGACGTGAACAAGGCCCAGATGGCATACCAGCAAGAGTGCTGAGATATTGTGCGCCTGAGTTGTCTCCCGTACTGACGCGACTGTACCGCCTCTCTCTCACGACAAAAATCGTACCAAAATCTTGGAAGCTTGCCAATGTGCAACCAGTACCCAAGAAGGGTAGCCGTGCCGACCCTGGTAACTACAGACCGATCGCCATCACTTCCGTACTCTGTAAAGTTATGGAAAAAGTCCTAAATTGCAAACTGCTTTCATACCTAGAAGACAATGATCTTCTCAGTGATCGTCAATATGGCTTCCGCCGGGGACGTTCAACGGGGGATCTTCTAGTGTATGTAACGCATTGCTGGGGCGAAGCCATCGAAAACCACGGCGAAGCAATCGCAGTGTCGCTGGATATTTCGAAGGCTTTCGACAGGGTTTGGCATGCGAGTCTGCTGAGCAAGCTTCCAGCGTACGGTATCCCCACTGGCTTCTGTAGCTGGGTGGCTGACTTCCTGAGAGAACGGTCGATCCGAGTAGTCATTGACGGCTGCTCCTCTGACCTCAAGGCCATTGACGCCGGAGTTCCTCAGGGGTCTGTGCTCTCTGCGACTCTTTTCCTGCTGCACATTAATGACCTGCTATCTTCAGGTATTGTTGGGTACGCAGATGACAGTACTGTCACGGAGAAGTATCTGTCTAGTGCAGGAGCCAGTGGAGTTGAGGTCCAAAGACTGAGAGAGGCCATGGTTGAGCGTACGAGCCTGACGTTAAGTAATGTCTCCCAGTGGGGCGATGACAATCTCGTCAGCTTCCATGCCTCTAAGACGCAGGCGTGTCTTTTCTCTACAAAAAGGAGTCCTTTCACCCTTTCTCCTACTTTCCGAGGTACATCTGTTCCAGTGACCGACACTCTACAACTTCTTGGCATGGAGTTGTCCTCTGACCTCAACTTTGGCACCACCATCGAGTCTAAGGCTCAAATTGCAGCTAGAAAGTTGGGCGTCCTGAATAAAGTCAAGCGGTACTTCACGCCTGGACAGCTTTTAACTCTTTACAAAGCCCAAGTCCGATCTTGCATGGAGTACTGCAGCCACCTTTGGGACGGCTCGGCGAAATACCAACTTGCTGCACTAGACTCGGTGGAACGCAGAGCCAAGAGAATAATAGGCGATAAAAAACTGGTGGCGTCCAAGCTGCACAGCCTGGTTCACCGCCGCAAAGTTGCTTGCCTATCGGTCTTCTACAGATTGTACTTCGGAGAGTGTGCTCATGAGCTGCATGAGCTCATACCACCGTCACCTTTCTTCCATCGGACATCCAGACGCACGGCCGGCTACCATCCGTTCTTAGTTTATATACCCATAATCCGCACTAAGCGCTTCTCATCATCTTTTATAATGCGCACAGCTAAAGATTGGAATTCCCTGCCTGCGTCTGTATTTCCGAGTGCATATAACCTGACTCTCTTTAAGTCCAGAGTGAATAGGCATCTTCTGGGCAAGCTCGCTCCATCGTAGATCCCATCTATGCTCTAGAGCAAGATTGGGGTCAAGAGTAAGCCCATCTCAAGTAAAAAAAAAAAACCCTTCGTGAGCGAGTCCGACTCGCACTTGGCCGGTTTTTTAAGGGTTAAGATATTCTACAATATTTTTTTATCGTCTTGAAACTGGCTTAAATGTTTCAGGTAGGCATAGACTATAATAAGATAAAATTTGGTCTAAAATTAGAGCATTATCTGTAACGATTATTGTACAATGACTAGGATGATGTAGTACCTATCTCGCGGTTGGCGGCACTCAAAGCCGAAACTAATTTCACAAGATCGTTCTCAAATAGAAGGTCTATTTAGGTAAAATGAGGTTTTCTGAAAGAACTACCCGTATATACTTCCAATTCCATTTCAGCGATGCTTATAAATTGAGTTAAGTGTTTGATTAAATTAAGACTTCAATTGGGATGCTTTTGTTTGGCAAATGCAGATAATTTTTAGTATGCGTAGTTGACAATCTTATTATTTTATTTATAGACAAATGGACACAAAGCACTGGTAGGGTGACGATTTTGTTTTTATGCAGGATAATGCTCGGCCGTATACCGCTCGGGTAACTCAAGCATATCTTAATGATATGAATATCACTGTTATGGAGTGGCCGGCGAAATCACCGGATATGAACCCAATAGAGCACGTTTGGGACTTGCTGAAAAGAAAAGTTAAGTCCAGAATTCCAGCTCCTGCCAACGTGGGTGAACTGCGAATCGCCGTAGTTGAGGAATGGCGGAGACTATCCCAGGAGACCATCGATAACATCATTCTCAGTATGCCTAGACGGGTAGAAACTTTAATAAGAGCACGTGGAGGAAATACGCGATATTAATCACCATTTTTCTAATTTAATAAATTGTTATTTTAATATCAATTTTAACTTTTCCCGGTTACATAAAAAGTTCAAAAATGTACCATTTTTCACAAAAAGCCTTTACTCGCAAAATGTGTTCTTAATGTGTTCTCATTTTAATTAAAACAAATGAAACTTTAAATAACAAAAGAAGTGTAGTAAGTAGATTTTAAAATAAAACCATTTTTTTTTTTATTATGGACTTTTTTTGTGTTCCGCTAAATATGCCGGTGTGTGTAGAAAATTGGTATAGTTTTTTTAGAACTAAATCGGCGTGCTTAGGGATGTGTTGATGTGTACACGCTATTGTGTTACATTGGCGTGATTGATGCAAGACATTTATTTAAACATTATATAAAGTGTTTCATAATATCTGTCTGTAGCTGTGGATTAAGGTATTATTTATATAGATTACGCTAGTGGAAAAATTTCTTGCCCCAGACGTCATCTTTTATTATTAAAAAAAACATAAGCTTCATTTTGTTTAAAACCATCAACACCTGTCCAACTAGCGCGGTACGTAGAGGGGGCTATTTGGGGTGTGTACACCAATCATAAATAATCCGGCGACATTATTTATTAAATAGGACACCTTATTTTAGGCCCGATAACCCGGTACATTATAATTTTTTAAAAGAATTTGATTTATGATTGCTTTAGGATCAATAAAAAGTAACGCAGTTGAGGCTGGTAAACTATGACGTCATAGCCTTACGACTATCAGCATGCATATTATAATTATATAGCTTATTGTTTAGTTTATTTTTATTTTTTAATTAAAAAAAATACTTCCCAGGCATGAAATATCTTCACTATCGTAATCTATACAGGGTTATTTGAAAAAAATCAACAACCTCGCACGACTAGATAGCTATCATAAACAACAACATTTCTTCTACGACTTTTGATAATTTAACACATTTTACTTTCATAAAAAAATAAATATTAATTAAATTTTACGTCTGTCTGTTCTCATCTCTATGCGCATCACATCGCGCGCGTTTTGCGCGCCGTCTTTTCGTGGTTAATGGAACATAGACTTACAAATGTCACGACAGTACAATAAAAGCTTTGAAAATATTTTTAAATTAAATTATTCAGTTATGATTAAACTCTTAGAACAAATGTTTGTTGTTTATGATGTTAGCTATCTAGTCATGCGGGGTTGTTGTTTTTTTTTTAAATAACCCTGTATTTGTAACACTTTCATCCATAGCGCGTCAGATATTTTAGAAATACAGGCGTCTAGGGATTTACTATGTAACATGACACATATTAAATATCGATCAATACCGGTCTAATCACAAACTATAATGGTAAGTCTGGCCATTATTCCCGGTAGCGGATGGTCGCGACCGATCATCAATCAAGACGTGAACTCTCTAGATATTACGGTGACGGGTATTACGCCATTAGGTTTGAGTAATATGAGCAATATTATATCAGAATAATTGGGTCCTTGCAAAAACTGGATCCATTATTAATAACGTCTTGTGAATTAGTTAATTTTCGCCGCCGAAACACTTTTAAAGTGCCTACCTATACTGTTTTCTAAATTCTCAGTAGGTAATGAAGTCACTTCTTTTTTTTAATCGTGTAGTACTTTGTTATTATTATCAGATGTCTTAGCCTCTAAATTACAAATGTATTTGGTAAATGTCTCTTTGTTATCTAAGTAGGCAATGTTTTTCTTGTCAAAGTCAAAGTCATTTATTTTTGCAAATTGGCCATCAATGGCACTTTTACATGTCCCAAATTTTTTTTTCCTACCACCGCTTCGGGACTACATATCGGCTGGTGATGGGAAGAAGCGGCGCAACAAACTCAGTCACCTTTGTCAGCCTGATTTTATTACAGGAAATACAATTACAAGATAGTGTAAGTGCGAGCTAGGCAGGTTATTAAGTCCATGCACTCTTGTCGTTCAAGTAATCTTCAACTTTGTAATATCCTTTTTCCATAAGGATTTTTAATGTGGTTTTTTAACTTATAAACAGGCAAGTCAACAAGAGTTTGTGGTACTTTATTAAATATTTTTATACATTTCCCCAAAAATGAATTACCTACTTTCTTTAATCTGAAGCTCGGAACGGCAAGTTTATTTTTATTTCTAGTATTATAATGATGTGAATCACATTTAAGGCTAAACGAACTAATGTTTTTTCTAACATACATAATATTATCAAAAATGTATTGTGACGCTACTGTTAATATTTTAATATCTTTAAAGACCTCCCTCAGAGAGTCGCGAGGCCCAATGCGATTTCTTATCATATTTTTGAGGGAAAACCAGCAATTTACAATTAGATATAAAAACAGTTATAAGCTTAGCTTAACCAATAAAAATAACCCTAACTGGAAGCCTGAGTATATTTTTTTATATAGAATCATCTCCTACTAGAAGGAAGTATATGCAAAATGATTTAAAGTTTAGGACAGCGCTAGTCTCAAAAATATTCCCAACCACTGACATTGAGGCTAGTAATGATATAAAGCGGCACACAAACTTTTTGTTCCAGATAACGTTTTTAATAGTATTAAAAATAGTAAGTGCGAGCTGATATCATTCATCATCATCATCATCATATCAGCCTGTTGCAGTCCACTGCTGGACATAGGCCTCCCCCAAGAAGCGCCACAGCGCACGATCTCCCGCCCTTTGCACCCAGTCGCTGCCAGCTGCCTTCTTCAGGTCATCGGTCCGACTAGCCGGGGGGCGTCCTACACTACGTTTGCCTAAGCGTGGTCTCCATTCGAGAACCTTCCTGCTCCACCTCTCATCGGTTCTGCGACAGACATGGCCAGCCCACTGCCACTTCAGCTTGCTACATTTTTCGACAATATCAGTCACCTTAGTCTTATGTTGTATGACCTCGTTCCGGATCTTATCCCTTAATGAGATCCCCAACATAGACCTTTCCATAGCACGCTGAGTGACGTGTAGTTGGTGGGCCAACTTGACTGTCATGTTCCACGTTTTGGCTCTGTATGTTAAAAAGGCTGATATCATTAAAGAGACATATTTTTTTTACCGAACCAAAAAAGAAAATAACAGACATATTATTCTATGGTTTTCTCAGTTCTTAGATCTCAGTCTGTGTTTTTCAAGGGCAAACATTTACACATACTGTTACAACACAGTTTATATTTGCAAACACAATGTCGAAAAAACATACACAGCCATATAAACAATCCACAGGTGAGCACTTCTGCTTAATTAACTTTGTACATAGCAATTAAAAAGAACTGGGGTGAGACACCTACCCCGCGTGACCCATTTCCGTTCTTGATTCACTCAGGTCAATACGACGTCATCCCTCATTCGAATAGAGACTCTAAACTGATAAGTTTAAAGACCTATTCACACGTTTTGCAAATAAAATGGGTCCTGAAATAGATTTGCGAGACATTTCTCTTTGAACAGGTATCGATTGTTCTGCAGTTAAACATAAATGCCCAATTGTAAATGACAATTATAATTGTAACAGTTATTACTGTTGTAGTATTCCTATTAAAATTATTAAGGTAAAGATTAAAAAATAAGGACCAAAATAAGTGCTCAGTGGGGACCCTTGGATACCTTTACCAGCCGTGCGATTTGGTAAACAAATCGCGCTGTCTTCGAGACTGAACACACTTATCAAACGAAAAGTATACGCTTCATGACAAGAAGAGAGGCTAAGTTTGTTTGTACTGCTCAAGTGAGTTTCAGAGAGAGTTCACCTGCGAGTTTCTCACAAAATCGACTGGCAACAGTCTACCTATACTCATAATGTCAATATTATTCTGAAAATCTGAACATTAATTGTGTCATGATGTATGTTTTAAAAGAAACGTGTTCAACTATTGAATAAATTAACAGAGCACTCGAAAGAAGACAATTCATCTCGAAATTCGTTTCACGTCGAAACCTCAAAGTAATCGTGAGTAGGTAAACTATGACAAAACCTTGACAAAGAACTTTGGCTTTACGGCATCGTAAAAGGCCAAGAAATTGATGGAGCCCACAAAGCAAATAAGTCCCTCCCATTTCCTACACTTTCCAATTTTAGCGCCTTTCTTTGATATAACATTTTTATATCCATCCCTCTCACCCTTCTCACTCTAAATCTAACCTTCCGTTCTCAACAATAAGACTGAAAATCCAATAGCAAATTTTTGGATTGAACGTGAATATGAATAAGATATTATGTGCCATGTGTAATACTTGAGTCCTTCAAAAAAGGTTGGAATGAAATTCTAAGAGAATCAAATGTTAGTTACAGACGTAAACGACTACATTAAAGAAGACGTAATTATTACGAAGTTGGAAACAATTTTAATATTTTTATGGGTGATACATATAGGTGATAATTATACTCTTATTTTGCATAATTGTTATTTTACATTACCTAGGTAGTAGATAACGCTACGTAATATACATTGTAATTTACACCTTTGAAATTGGAGTTTAAAAATTAATTTAAACTACAGTTATTACAACGGAGGTTGACTATGAGTGCTTGAAATAAAATTGAAAATACAATTCGATACTTTGAAATTAGTATTCTCTTTGTTCAATTTCACGTTACAAAGTAATTCATAATCTAGATTCATCGAACAGGAAATACCCGTTTATTTCAGAATTAATATCCATTTCAATACATAGAGTTGTTACTAAAGCAATTATTGTGTTTAAGCTAACATTAATCGTCATGCATTAAATTCATGAAGATGTATATTTCATGTATGCCTACATCCTAGATTTTTCCGTTTTCCTCTTCATTGATAATTCTCAGTATATTCTTGGTAATCAATTTGTAATTACGGGTAATATCCAGTACTTATTTACTGTAATCGATTTATTTAACGGTCTATATAAAGCAGGGGCAAACTTAAATTGCAGATTGTCGAAAATGTATCGCATTACTTCTAGTCTTGTGTTATGTTGTGTTATTGTTGTTATTTTGCAGATAAATAATGCGAAAGGATACAGAAATGAAAACGTCACTTTGGATCCAGCCTCAAGGCAACTCCATGAGTTCAAATTGCACCACCCGGTAAGCTTTTTTATCCTAAATGTTATGTATTTGTGAATTTAGTGTATGACTGAAACTGTAGTTAAATAGATAGATAGATAGAGAACTTCTTTGTTTGGTGTGCAATAAAGAGTATTTTATTGCACACAAAACAAAGAAGTTACTGTTAATATTTACAGAAAGATGTTAAATTTAGATAATTGTGGTACATTTTTTTATAAAAATTGTCTGTTGCCACGATAACATTTATACGCTTTTTTGGGTATTTACATCTACATATGTTACGGACTTACTCAATCTGTACAAATTATTTATTAACTTACAGATTTCGATAGGATACGCAACGTTGTCTTCAGGGGCGCCCCTTGAAATAAGAGATACCGTTGGGATTAACACTGATATTATGAGCAATGATGCACACTTTGACCACTTGACTGGGTTTAACGCCGAGAGAATACCAGAGAGAGTAGTCCATGCCAAGGGATCTGGAGCTCTTGGATACTTTGAAGTAACGCACGATGTCTCGAAATACACTTGCGCTGATGTATTTAATGGCATCGGTAAAAAAACTCCCGTCGTAGTCCGTTTCTCATCATCAGCACAAAATTTAGGTGGCACTGATTTATCCCGAGAAATGAGAGGCTTTTCTGCAAAATTTTACACTAAAGAAGGGAACTTGGATCTACTTGGTATCAATTACCCAGTTTATTTCTATAGAGATCCTATGGACTTTACTATGTTTGGACACGCTTTAAAAAGAAACCCAAGAACTAACTTGTTTGACAATTCTGCTCGTTTGGATTTTGTAACACTAAGACCCAGTGCACTACACGGATTGTTCTGGATGTTATCTGATTACGGTATACCAGAAACTTATAGACGGATGGAAGGCTTTATGATCCACGCATATTTGATTAACAACAAAAAAGGTGAAAGATTCTGTGTTAGGTTCAGTTATAGACCTGAATTAGGATTTGCAAACCTGACCACTACTCAAGCTATAGCACTAGGAGCTACCGATCCAGATTATTTCACAAGAGACTTGTACAATGCTATCGAAGAGAAGAACTACCCAGCTTGGAGATTAGAGATGGATGTGTTGAAATCTAAAGACATGACTGCACTGGATTTCAATCCATTCGATGTAACGCAACTATGGAAGAAGGGTTCATATTATACAGTGCAAATTGGTCGCTTGGTTCTAAACAAGAATCCCGACAATTACTTTAAGGTAGTCGAAAGTGTTGCGTTGAATCCTTCGAACTTGGTACCAGGTATCCATGGCCCAGTAGACACAATGTTCAAATCTAGGAGATTCGCATACAGAGACACACAAAATTATCGTTTAGGCATCAATCATAATAAGATGGAAGTAAATCGCCCTAAATACGCTAAGACGTACCTTCGAGATGGAGTGGCGCCAGTCAAAGATAACATGAGAGATGTGCCCAACTACTATCCTAATTCTTACAATGGACCCGAACCCTTGTTAGATGTAAGGCGTTTGAAAGAAAAATACTTGGTGTATGAAGACAATGCGGTAGATTTGGAACCTATTTCTTATTTCTATAATCATATATTAACAGATGATTCTCAAAGACAGAGACTTGTTGAGAACCTTGTGCTGATGCTGCGAACAGCGTACCCAGAGCAGTTAGTGAACAGAGTAATCAAAATGATGACCTTAATTGACTCGGACTTAGGTAAAAGAACAATTGAAACTCTAAATAGAGACAGAGCAGCATCTGCAAACACTTCGTCGACAACCACAAAACAGCCGCCTGCAGTAGTAGATAAAAAGGATGCAAGAAAATAAACTCTTCTAGTTTTTATTATTCTACCTTATCTTTTTATTTTCTTCTTTTTCCATTTCTGAATAGCAAAAGTAAGAAGTAACATTGATAATACCAGTCTAAAATAATTATATATTTCAATGTTAAACTTCAATGTTAAAAATGTTGTCATTAATGGTTAATATTTTTTTATTTTGCCTTGAGCTTTAAAAAACAAGTTTTTGCTGCAGCGCCAGCATATTTAGGCGTCAATATTATTCTCCATTTAATTACTTAAAGTCATTTTTGGAATATCCATTACAAAACAATGGATACAAAACTTTGCAGAGTTCATAAGAATGATCTCACCACTGTAACACCATAATACCATAACACAGTAAGTTCATAAAAAATCATAATTCTATAGTTTGTTACGGGATTGCTACCATGTACCTTATTTTTGAGTTCCCGATATTTCGGCACTGTTGCAAGCGCCATGATCACGGAGTAACTGTAAGTAAGGTACATGGTAGCAATCCCGTAACAAACTATTCTAATGTTAGTGACCATGAAAGTTTAAAAGAATATATCATAATTCTAATTTATTATTACATTCTGTAGTTAAATTCTGTAATTTATAAAAAAAACTCTTTGCATTAACTGTATTGGTTGCAGTAGTGGTTTACACTGGACTACAAATACTAAGCGATCCTAGGTTTGAATCTCGCAAGGGACAAGTGTTTGTGTGATGAGCACGAGCATTTTGTGCCTAAGTCATAGGTGTCATAAATTAATATAAGTATGTCAATCCATTGTCTATTACACCGGTTCTAGGTAATTTGTTTGATTAGGCGAGTTTTTAAAGTACTTATCATGTTTACTAAATTAATAGTATAAAATAGTCCATTGAAACCTATGTTTAGTATCCCTTTTTGAAACTGATATAACATGAAATTCAGTGATACAAACTGACAACATAATGAGGTGTAGAAATCCATTGAAGGCCACGCTTAAGTATAGGCAAAACCTATTTTAATAATACATAATTGTTTACTTTGCTGTCTTAAACGTTAATTTACTGCATAGGTTAAGATATTAAACACTTCATATCATGAAATATAACTTGAAACTAATTATTGATGTTGTTCCAGTTTTTATTTAGGAATTTAACTGAATTAAGATATTTTTTTAGGTTCTCGAGTGTAGACCACGATTTGGCAAAAGACTATCATAACTTGGGAAATTAACACAAGTAAATAATTATAGACAAATTGCCCTATTGTCGGTCCGATGGACTAACGACCTTAGACAGAGTCACAGTATCAGAGTACTCTATAACGTAAATATGTTTTACACTTAAGAATAAATATACTTACTTAACACACTTACTTACGTGAAAGTTGGGCATTTGAGTTACGTGAATTGTGACGTCTTAGCTTGCTATAACCATATAAAACATAAGGAAAAGCTGCGGTTTGACAGCTCATAAAAAGTATGTCAATTGGTTGACATACTTTTGAGACAGGTGGTTAAACTAACGACTGGTTTATAACTATAAACAGGTCCTAAGGATTATAATTTAGAACATTTTTTGTCGGTCTGCACTCGGGACGTAACGATTTATCGCATACGAAAAAATAACGAATGTGTTTAGAATATGCTTCGTGTGGGTATGCAGGAAATCGCATCATAGCATTCACAGCAAACGTAAATAAACTGACGGACTAAATTTATCTCATTTACATGTGTAATGCCTAACTGAGTCAGAAATAGTGACAGAATGTATACTCCATTCATTTACTTTCAAACAAACTATTAGTTGAAGATGCAGTCGTGGCTTCGTTCGTAGTTTTCAACTTTATTCAAACTTGTTTCTATTCCAGAGTAAGTAGTATTTGAAATGCAATAACGCTTTTGCACAAGATTTAAAAATACATTTAGTAGATAGTCGTACAGACTACTCAATGATGATTCTTCCCGTGTTAAGTTTATAGGGATTTAAAAGCGTTTCTGTAACATATTTTAAACCACAAGTCTTTTAACTTAATATCAGGGTTCCTCCTCTTTTTTTAATATACTATTTTTACAAATTTAGTCCTGACATTGAATTACATTACATAGAATATGAATAAAACAAGTTTTATAAAAAACCTAAAAACCGACTTCAAAATGAAACTAAAAAGCAGAAAATAGTATTGACTAAAACATACCCAATTAGTTCTTTTTGGAGTCGGTGCCAGCCATTGAGAGCTAAAATGTGTTCATTAACACCGACTCCAAAAAGAACTGATTGGGTATGTTTTAGTTAATATAATTTTTTGCTTTTTAAATTCATTTTAAAGTCGGTTTTTAGTTTTTTTTAAAAAACTGATTTTATTTCACAATTTTAAGTATTAAGTCCTCTAGTTTTCCTCTCCTTAATCCGCTAAAATGACGTTACAGCAAAGTGAGCTTAACTAATGTTTGTCCTTTATTAACCCCCCATCCAATGGTAAAAAAGGTGTTAATATATAGTAAATTTTTCGACGTAAATTGTTTAAGTCCGGCGCACCCTTTCCTGGACTACACTCCAACCAGAACGGTGGCTATTTTGGTGTCGTAACCATCCATAGGATAAGATCTAGCGTTCACTAACAAGTCAATTTAAGAAAGGAACTTAAAAAAAAAAATGGGTACTGGGTGTGCGGGTTTATGCCCCCAGTAAATAAAAATTGGCGGCCTGGTACCACATAAGCTCCACGTCTGCTCAATACACTGCGAAATACGTTCTGTCGACAAATTGCAGTATTATCTTTTAACTCCTATCCGTTAAGGAATTCTGTGGCTTTTATCATCAGGTAAGCATGACATGACATTATGATTACCAGACCCAAAAATCAGTACTGAGTCAGAAAATATATGCAAAACATTATGGGTGCCTATTAAATTGAGGGTTGCCCTCGATTTCCCACTGATTCCATCATCAGAACTTGGTGAAAATGAGACCACCTCGGGAGTATACTCTTCCAAACGTAAAAAGAAATTTTGAAATCGGTCCACAATTGACGGCGTAATCGCGTAACAAACATACAAAAAAAACAACATTCAGTTGAATTGAGAACCTCCTCCTTTTTTTGAAGTCGGTTAAAATACGGAAAAATTGATATAATTGTGTAGATTTTATTTTGGCAAATTATACGTAAAATAAGGTTCTCAATTCTAACCTTTTTTTGCTAAATGACACGTTTAAAAATCCCTAAATCAAGATGTACCATTTGTTGAAAATAGGCGGTTATTTAGGATAGGAAAAAGTCATAAAAGGTTCCTACCGGGTAAACTATTAACCTATAAATAGGTATAACTACCCAATTTATCTGGCATAAGGATAATTTGAACCCTAAAGCCTAAATGTCTCGATCCTCAATATATTATTCCTATCATCTCCAATCGTAACATATTCTTTCATTCGACGTCCATTTATAAAACGTTCTCTACAAATCCAGTCTATGGAAAAACCTTTATTCTTTTCAATATCTTCAGAATTCAGATAAATCCCGACTTAAAGGCAAATATTTCACTCTGACACAGATTAGATCAAAACAGCTATATCAAAATTAGCGTCTTAACAAATTAAAGTGCCGTTGTATTGCACTTAAATTGCGTTTAAGTAAACGGGTTCCTTAAAAATTTATAAAGAAGTGGATTCGTTAGAGCGGATAAAATCAAATATTTAGAGAAGACCACTTCTATATTAACACAACCATCATTAATGATCTAGGTTATGATGAAACGTTTTAGTTAATAATATTTTTGTCAGCAATAACAATACCTCTATTAATATTTCAAAAGGTATATGAATCAAATCGTTTCTTTGGTATTTTGTTTCGGTGCTAGAGTTTTTCCATTTACCATATGAAGCGCTGTAAATGTAGCACTTTGACAGCATGAGTATTAGTTTTTTAAATTATTTTGCCAATTGAAGACCCCCCTACCTAACATACCTACTGAATTTTATGTATTTTATAGTTTTGTTAGAAGCCGTTACTAATCGCGGTGTGTAGATTTTAAAAATATTTTTATTCGTTATAAATAATAAATTTAAACTTGAAATTAGATTTATAAAATACAGTATAACCTACTTAGCAATATAGCTGTATACTTTTTTGCACCATATGGGTTGTCTGTTTTGATATAAGCTGTCTTTCTGACGAATCTCCGGTGAAAGGAATGGCGCGAGTCATCGTTGTGCCATCCGACTTTGTACGTAAATTGAAATTGAGGAATTATCTTTCCTCTGTGGACTACTTTCCAGCAAAGAAAACTGTAAGAGCAACTTTCTAACGAGATTTTTCTTTATAAAGTACCTCCTATTTGTTAAAATAATTATAGTTAATCTAGAAGTATGGCCTTATTGACATCCTTGTATTTAAGCACCTTTAAGCATTTAAGCAATCAGACCTAGCTATGAAGAATGTGCTTTAATAAGGTTTCACTTTGAATACGTCTGTGGCATGTACTACATGCTACAAACACATAAATAAAATTTGAAGTGTCTGTATGTAAGCAGGATTTAATAAAAGCATATAAAAGAATATACGGTGCCTATAACAAAAAAAAACACTTATGTGTTTGTGTCTGTCTGTTAGTTTTTCCGGCTTTGCTCCGAAGCGGCAAGACTGATTTTGACGGAACTTTCAATGGCAGAGAGCTGATGTTGGAGGAGCAAGATGGCTGTTAACATTAGACTTGTCTCTATGATGATGACATACATTATAAATTACCTTGCTAATCTTTATGCATAGATTTAACGTCTACTAAACTGAGCTGTGCATTTCCTTCAATCGAATTTCCGATAAGCTTTAACGTTTCGTCGCACAGAATTATGTAAATAAGTATATGAGCTGATCGTTCCGTGCTCGTTGTTTTGGAAACTTTCCACTCCTCCCTCTTTAGACCTTCGTCCACCCTTATGGAAGTTAAGCGTGACGTGTACACAATATTGGACGTTATTTTACACTTTTTGTAAGGGACTGCGGCATTTTAATCAAAAAAGGAAGTAAAATTGTTACGAAAGGTTTATTATTTATTTTGCTTACGAAGTCCTCTCTGTTACCTAAACTGAAAAAAAAGGATGTTTTATGTCGATGATAGATCACTTCTGACTGTTGCATGCATCTGTGTCTCAGGAGGGCGGGCGGCGCTCTTTGCACTTACTTGTGTTTGTCAACAGAGAGTGTGTGCAGGTGGTGTGATTCGGGTACCTACGCAGGCGTAACTGAGTGGAAATTTTAAGCAAATCTATTATTTTTTTAAAATTTATTTCCGCAAAGTAGCGACTGAATTTTCGCGATAATTATATTTAGGATTATTACAGATATTAATTATGTTTAATAAAAGTGAGTAACCGATTTGGTTATCCCAAATCTTACTGCAACATTAGTATTTTATACGTAAAGACTTTCAACTTGTACAAAGTCACCCGTTGTTATAAAAGTAAAGGAGCACTAGATTAAAAGTCAACTGACATAAACTTTAGAGTGCTCTCAAGAGTATGAAGAAATAGGTCACGACCTCTACCGGGGCGTAGCTTCAGCATGTTTTGAGTATTTAATGAAAGCCTAGTTTAATCGTACGGTAGGTTTTCCCTGAACATATTTAACATGCGTCTAGTAAATATACATTTTAAAGAATCTAGTATGAGCTCATTTTCATGTAAAATTTAAATCGTTATCATGTACAGCGCTTCTACTGTCTATGATAGTCGTTATTTTTATGTTTCTATGCCTTTTGCTTTTGTTGTATGGTGGGTGGACAATGAAAGGCCACCGACTGTAACGATTCAACATTTGATTACGTATCTTGCAAAAGCAATGCGATAGCATAAATTGACCAATTCTGGCTTTAAAATCGCAAATTGACAGCAAAAAACAAAGCAATCTACTGTCAGTGCTGCCCATCTGACACTTACCATCAATCGGGCGATGACTGCGCGATTATTGTTGAATTATAAGGGAATAAGGGTACCGATAAATGAAACAAATAAATCGGGCCGGGCCGGTCAATTTCACCGCGAACGATAGAGCAAAGGGAATCCTATACTACCAACGCACACGGAGGACAAAAAGACCGCGCCGCAGATGATGCCTGGCGGACACTGGCGGCGCGGCGGTGTGCTTTGTGTTCGCGGCGAGGGCAGCCGCTGACATCGACGGGCAGACGCGGTCTTTATTGCTTCGCGGACAGACCGGCCCGGCCCGCCCCGCCGTCTGCAAAACGCCTGAGTGTTATGACAATAACTACGTATTTAGTTTATGTACCATTGTTACTTTAAAGCTGTAGTTTACAGTATGCTATTTTTAATTAATCTTTTATTTTAAACGTTATATCATTTTTAGTTATAGCATACCTTAAGTTCACCTGTTGATGAGTTTAATTAATGCAATACGGCTTTACGATGTGGTATGGTACTAAAATCTACCAAATAACCAAAGAAATAAGTATAATCTTCTGCATCTGCATTGTGTTATGAATCTACCTTACACAGTAAACAGGACTTATGTAAGCAGTTTTGTATTAACGTCAAGTATCACGTCAATAAAATAAGGTGCAGAGGTAAATATAGGCACTTTGTGTAGAAAGGTTGTCCATAACCGATTATAAAAATAGAAAAATATGTTCTTTTAATATCCCAGAAATAGAACACACACCGGTATCTGTCACTGGTTGGTCAGAGTCACCCACGACCCACGGTACGGCTCACGACCTGTCCATATAAACGTATTATATCCACGAGTTAAAAATAATTTGTAATTTTCTACTTAAGCTCATCTGATACATTGATTATCTATCATGGTTGGGCCTCAGAGTCAGAAATAAAGTAGCCTTCGAGTATGGAACCCTGAAATTCGGTCACATCTGTCGCAGAACTGAAAGGTGGAGTAAACGAGTCCTTGAGTGGTAAGCCACGCCGTAGCAAACGTAGTGTATGACCCCTAGCTCGATGGACCGACGACCTTAGGAAGGTGGCTGGCAGTGGCTGAATAAAAAAAAGCGGGAGAGTGCTCTTTGGCGCTATTCGGGAGATGCTTTAACGTTCAGCAGTGGACTGTAATAAGCTGACATGTTGATGATGATGATGGAACCCTAAGTAAAGTAGAAATAGAAAACATTTATTTGACACATAAGCACAATTACAAACAGAATCAAATATAAACATAAAAAGAGTGTCAAAAAGGTCCCCTCAGCATCAGCATTTGTCGTTACAGCCAGAGACTTAACGATGCTGGTTTTTAGCGGAGACCCCACAGGACGTGGGACGGGTAGTGTCAACGGTACATCGGATCATCAAAGAACCCCCAATGCAAATGCCTGCCACTCGTGAACACAAAGCATGCCTATATACCTACGTCCCACTGCAGGTCACAGGCCTTACCTCAACTATGCGGTGGTTTGGGCCATACTCCACCACGCGGGCCCAGTGCAGATTGGCGGAGGGGTGATGTAAGGCCATATGCAAACCTTACTGTCAGATGTAATCAAGCCGCCATAAAGCCTAGTCAGAGGCCTTATGGTGACTTGATTACATCTTCATGACTAATATCAAGCGATATTAGCCTATTTATCAGATAGAACCTTAAAAAGGTGCTATATGAATGTTTCACACGTTCACAAAATAAATCTGGTTGGACCGAAAGCTAAAGCAAATAGTGCACAGCTTAATCCGCGCGCGATATTTTCAATTTGCGGCCGAATCGAACACAAGTGTAGCCCAGATTAAAATGACATTCGGACTCGTTGATTGAGTTTTTAAACGTGTTTTTATACTAACGTGGGTACAGACAACACCAATTGAGGCCTAGTATTTAAATTTAAACAGAACAGAAACAGAACGGAACCCTTATTTCCTCAAAATTAGCAATCATCAATAACCGCGCAGTCATCGCCCGATTGATGGTTAGTGTCAAAATCAATGGGCAGCACTGACATTAAAATGCTTTGTTTTTGTTTTTTGCTGGCAATTTGCCACTTTAAAGCCAGAATTGGTAAATTTTCGCTATCGTATTGCTTTTGCAAGATACGTCCCGTTGGAAAGTTATTTTATTTGAGCACAAGAATCGCCCTTTTTTGGATTGAACAGGGTTTTTTGTTACGCGGAGCGTAGCATGTCATAGCTGTTCTGTGGTTACAATTGTAAACGTGCTGCCCTCTGTTGGCCAAAGGTCCTCTCAAACTCTTTCTCCGATCGATATTAATCACAAATGACATTATCTCTTGTTGTGTCATCTCATCAATTGCATCAACATTCATGAGCTTGGTCTCTACCGCGGCGACAAAGTTTGCAAAAACTTTATACTACAAAATGTTAAAGCTTTATACAGAGTTTACAAAAAAAATATTAGTACAGTCCTTAAAAACACGTTATCAGCTGCTGAACAACAACTTTTGCTTTGTAAGCAACATCGAAATCGTGAAAAACATCTGATGCCCCTACAAACGACATTCATGGTATATGGAGCACCTGAAATTACAGAATAATGTTAGTAATAAGATATTAATAGTCTTTCTTAATTTATCATTAAACGTGAGTTACAATGCCATACCAAGTTACTTAATATTTCACGAAAATGTACTGTACTACATTAATACAATTTCGTATCACGTAGGGCTCCGCCTACTAAAGTACGTGTGGGCACGGACCCGCGACCGAGGGCGATCTTTTGAAGGGCCGGCTTCTAGGGCGATACAGGGACCCCAGAAATTTAAATCGATGGGCCCGCCAAAGCGTAGGTACACCTGTATGTACCAACTTTGTTGTGGTGGGTGGGTGTACAAAGCATGGTAGGTAGGCCTACATTATCATTTATTCGCAAAATTATCATTCATTATTTCAGCTATGCCACTTTCTAACCTCTACTAACCTTACGCAAAATAAACGATAAAATTGTATAAAAGTCATTACATTTTGTCCCGTCATTATTGAAATATAGTTTTTTTTTAAATTAAAACCAGTAAGCTCTACTTACTATAACATGAAGATTTTGCATACCTATGTCTATACATATGCTAAATCTAACGTTATTGGATGCAGAGTGAGCGAGATGCGGTGGTATGACTGCGTAACAAGTTTTTTTTATTGTTTTAAATATGTTTAGAGAAAAAGCTTTACGTAGTTTTTTCTATGGGAGTTTTGTTATTACCTACATGCACAAATAGTTTGACAGCTGGTTGTCAAAGGACAAGACGACACTTTATATTATTAATATTGACCTGCTTTCGTTGTAAAACTGAGCCCAGCCCTGATTTTGTAGATAATTAAATTGTAATTTCATACAAGCTTTCAGAAGTTAGCGGATAGACGTTGCTACTTTGATATTAGAGGTACCTTTTATTATAAACTTTTTGGTTGACTTGCCTTTTCTGCCTAATTTTAGACAACCTTACTGTATTTAAAATCGAGATTTTGGTTCTTTAAAACTATCCTTTCCTTTAAAAAGATAGTTCTGCATCCAGTATCCGATCTTAATTGCTGTTGATGTTGTTTTAGTAAGTAGTATATTAAAGAAACTAAAATGTTCGTCGATACAAGTTACTTTTACTATGGCGTCAACATCTAAATCGTTTCAAAAATGATTTCCTACGACGACGAAAAACTTCGAAAAAAAATGCTCTCCTGAGGCAATTTTTTGTAAATGATTTTGATTATCGACATATGCAGCCCGTATAAGGTCCTTTTTAATTTAATTCGTCAACCCCCGGGCAGGCGGCCAGCCGGCTGCTGCACGTCCATTGTTATTAAATTCTTATCTTTTTTCCTGGGAATTGGAGGGTTAAGTAATTACCCAACTTCCTTTTTCAAGCTCGAATACATAAAAAAACTATGATACCAAAAGAAAAAAAAACACTTAGCCAACTAATTATTCGACCAGCTGGTATGCGTTGTTTAGAAAATGTACTTTATTTTTGATATTTTAATGTTGGTCCGATAACGAACGTTGTTGTTTCTGTGCAGTAGAATCATCTCGTAAGAAAATAAACTAATCATAATTATACTATTTATATATTGCAAAACATTACACGTAGGGGATAGGTGGCCAAAATGATCCCTAGAGGTAAAATGATTCCCCGCTACTCTCAGTAAACTACTAATGCCATCTATCAAACTTCCTACATAAATTAATTGTTCTGTAGCTATACAGGTATAGAAACACGAGAGGAATAAATCGTCAAGCCGGCACTTGTTATCTTTCGTCGGATTTCCCGTGAGACGTCGGCGCCTCCCACAATATTATATAATAAATTCGAAAGTTTGTAAGTGTATGTATGTAAGCATATTTGTTACTCTTTCACGCAAAAACTACTGAACGGTTTTGATCTGGATTAACATAGAGGATACTTTTTATCACGGTTAAATGTTCCTTTGGGATAGGTATATTGAATAAACTAAAGACCATGCGAGCGAAGTCGCGGGCAACAGATAGTTCTATGTATAGTATATACTTTCGTAGTACCTAATACGTAACTAGGAATAATATCTAACACGTGCGATATTATTTTAGAATTAATAATTGGACGAACAAATATGCTCGATTTTTGACAATAGACTGCTGTGATAAGACGATCAACATCTGTGATAAAAATACAATCCCTTTTTAAAAAAGTAAATTTTGAGTCAATTATTTTGATTGGAAAAGAAATGAATTGAACGCTCTACAAACTATTTTAAAGAAAGACCTGCGCCTGTTTCCATGTCAAGGCCGAGTTCAGATAAATTAGAAACTAAAATCTCGGGACCTTAAACGCCGTCTTTATTTCAGTCATTGGAATAACGGTAAAAATAAGTGAAAATGTAATTAAAAGAGCTCACATATTTTTTATGCAACAAGACGTACTGGACATTTGCTAGATGTTTTGTTCTAAATTATTATTAGATACGTACGTAATTGCCGAGCATAGAACCTTCTAGAAAAATATCTGCTAATTTCAAGAATATTATTTAAAAAACGACAACAGTATCAATGATACTTCAGTATTGGACCTAACCAATTACAAGATTAAAAAAACTATGCTAGATAACAACACCTATGTATAATTGCACTGCGCTAAAACGCTCAGTTAACATGCAACAGTATTTCCGACGAATATTTAATGTAATTACATAAATTAACATTCAAGCAATACGAATATCCTCGATTATTGTGGATTTTGGTAGTTTATAAATACAACCGGTGGATGTGTTTGTGAAGGCATTTGTCTGATGGAATAATGAAGGGAGTGTGCGTTCTTATTTTCTGTGTCAGTGTGGTAGATTTGTCTACGCAATACAAATACGACAATGTGACAGTGGATTATGTACCCCGACAGCTGACGGAGTTTAAAAAGGAGCATCCAGTAAGTATTTAAATAAATAAATAGGTACATCACATAGCATAAGCATAGAATTAACATACTTATGCTATGTGATGCAAATAGTTTTTTAAATTGACTTCAACCTAATTAATTAGTAAATTTTATGTTTTAATTCTAATAAAAGCAGACTCCCACAAAAAATATTAAGTTTAAATAACAATAACTTAAAAACCCGTCAAGTGTAAATTAAACTTACCGTGGTTTCAGGAAAACTTCATATTTTATTATTTACTTAGGTCTGATTCTGGGTTTTACCTGGATTGATATTTGAACTTTTTTCAATATGAGTAGTTCAACTACAGAGTTTGTATTAAAATAAGACTAAGTTTGACGCGTGTATGCATTATTGTTTTTTATAATGTCTTCACGGTGAATTTTCTTTAAGTTAGAAACCACGAAATTCACCGTGATTCGAAACCCTTGATCACTTTTATGCCCACCCAATCAATTAAGATCCATTTTCACATGCACTCAGGTGTTGAATTGAAACTAAGTAACTGTTTTGGAATGTCAAACAAGTTTCTGTTTTCAATTATCTCGTGGACCCTCGTGGACCGTGGTGATATAATTTAGCACATGTACAGACAGCTTGAGAATATAATAATGTGTTTCTTGCAGAGACCAATTGGAGTGCTTACGACCACCGCCGGAGCACCTGTTGATATCAGACAGACAATAACATTGAACACAGACACGTTTTCTAATACATATCACTTGGACACAACTTCTCATGCTGATGCCGAACGAATTCCTGAAAGGGTTGTGCATGCCCGAGGGAATGGAGCTTATGGATACTTCGAAGTAACTCATGATGTCTCCAAATATACCAGTGCTGACGTCTTTAATGGAATCGGAAAAAAAACTTCTTTCTTTGGAAGGTTTTCCACTGCAATCCAAAACAGAGGCGGGAGCGAGCTCGGGAGGGAAATTAAAGGATTAGCAATCAAACTATACACAAAAGACGGAAATTTAGATTTACTAAACTTACACATTCCTGTCTACTTATACAGAGACCCTGTTGACTTCGGCCATTTTGTTAGATCCTTCAGGAGAAATCCAAAAACAAACATATATGACTTTACAATGGTTTGGGACTTTATAACCCAGAAGCCGGAAGTATTGCACAATTTTATATGGCTACAGTCTGATTACGGGATACCTGATGGATACAGAAAAATGGATATATTCCCTCTTCACACTTACGAAATCACCAATAAACACGGAGAAAGCCACTATGCTCGATTTAATTTCCGAACTGAATTGGGGTTGGCCAATCTTACCACAGCCCAAGCACAAGCTATAGCTAGTCAAGATCCAGATTATTTCACGAGAGATGTCTATAACGCAATTGCTCATAAGAATTATCCTACTTGGAGATTGGATATGGATGTTATGACTTTAAAAGAAGCAACACACGTCGATTATAATCCTTTTGATGTGACTAGGTTGTGGAAAAGAGGAACTTACCATACTGTCACTATTGGAAGATTAGTCATAAATAAACATACCGATAATGAGTTCAGAGATACGGAACAGAGTGCATTCAACCCGGCCAACTTGGTTCCAGGTATACCTGGACCTGTCGATATCATGTTCAGGGCCCGAAGATTTGCATACCGCGATGCTAATAGACATCGTTTGGGAGCCAACCACGACAATATTGAAATAAATGTACCCAAATACAGGAAAACTTATACACGTGATGGCCATGCTCCTGTTAGAGATAACATGAAGGATGCTCCTAATTACTATCCGAACACCTTTAATGGCCAAGAGCCAATTGTTGATTTGAGTCAGCCTGCAATAAGGAAGAACATGTTTGATAGAAATTCCGTTGACTTGGAACCTGTCGCGGAGTTCTACAATCACATTGTAGAAAACAATGCTCATCGGCAAAGAATTGCCGATAATACAGCTAGTACTCTTGTCAATGTGGATCGCCGTGTTGTGAAGACAGCTTTGAAACTGCTGTCTCTTGTTGATAAAGACTTAGGTCATAGGGTGAGTGCTAGTTATAAGGCTGCTCAAGAAAGGGCGGATGCTGCTGCCAAGCTGGATGCCAAAACGAGATATGAGCCTCTCTCAAGATGCGTCAACTTGTTCGCTCAAGGACGCTTGAGGTGAGATGAACAGATCAACAAATCAGTTTCATTTGGTTGTGTATTTTTTTGTAAGCAAAATAATTCCACATTTTAATAAAAGACGGTTTTGAATTCAAATTTAACCCATTTTCATTTGTGGTCTAAAAAGAAAAAGAGTGCTTTTATTTAATTAAAATTATTTTGATATGAAATTAAGGGAAGTTATAGAACACTAAGCGATATTGACATTTTTGTTTTCAATAATCTGTTTATGTACATATTTTTACTTTCCTTATAAATTATTGCTACCATTGATGATGTTAACACTCTAAGGTCCATAACACAAACTGTCTTAATATTCAGAATGTTATGTTAAATTAGAGAGGGTAATTCAAATTTAAAAAATCTGCTATAAGTCTATGCTAAGTAAACGCAAAAAGTAACTGTTATTTTTATGTTACATTTTACTGTTCCCGTTATAAAAGTTGTTTATATTTATAAGAAGGGAAACCTGTAGAAGTATGTCCATCGTTCAAACTAACATACTGCAGGTATTTACAAACTTTCATCGTCATCACAACCTTTGGAACTCTACTGGTGGACGAGACGAGCACGCCGGAGTCGCCATCTTTTAGGACCCAGGTTTGATTCCCGATCGGGCCAAGAAAATGAACTTTTGAATACTGTCTCGGATCTGGACTCTGGGTGTTGTGGTACCTTCGTTGTTCCTGATTTTTATAACAAGACTACTTACCTTAGGATCAGAGAAATGTATGTTATGTTGTCCTATATTTATTTGTAACTTGCTGACCCGGCGATCTTCGTATTGTTCGTACCGCCTAACAGTTTTTTTTTTCGTCAGCTCTTCCAATATTTTATATTTATTCTGCTTTTTGGGGCGGCCACAAACCCAACAAATTATAAACCATGAAAATTGGTCCTGCCGTTCTCTATAAGTATTGTAACGACTTTGCTATATACAATATGATATGGGCGGTACTTCTAACCCGTTAAGGCTAAGTTCGGTAATTAGTTTTACAAAAAAAGTAATTTAAGGTCAAAACAAAATCTGCAATTAAATAATGTATTTTTGCGAAAATAATTTAATAATTTATTTTTTTTCTAGCCAAGGAAACCCTAAATTCCAGAAATTAAATTTATGGTCAGTAGGTTTGTTTTTTTAGCTTTTATCTTGTGGTATTTCTTTCATGTTTCTACGACACAACAAACTTTTGTTATTGCCTAAAGTGTTAAAAGACCAAAATGGTCGCTATTCATCCTTATGAATAGCGACCATTTTGGTGAGGGTTTAACCCCCCAAATTATTATTTTTGTCGATAAAATTAGACATCGCATTTAGCCTTAACGGGTTAGAAGTACCGCCCACATCACATTGTATATTAAGATAAAGATTTAGGTCATAGCTATTAGAAGTAAAATACCATTGTTTTTTCTAAATTTTGGCTGCAGAACCAAAGGTATGGCAAATCCTCTGATTTGACCTCCCAAGGGAATTTACGGGAAGCGCCTTTTACCTCTTTGTCGGAACTCAGCGGGATATTTCGTTCAAGGAAAATTGACTTAGGCCCGACTACGGCTACAATTTGTAGGTAGAAATTAGAAACTCAATATACACCTCAAAAACAAAACAGTTTTGATGTGAATATTCGAGGAACAACTAGGAATAATCGGGGAACAACTTTTCAGTAAAGATGTAGTGGAAAGAAATTAAAGTAGGTACTCTCTATTCGTTTTTTAATTCACAGTAAGTATCGTTTTTTCTTACTTGAGCGAGCAAATCTTGATTTAGTTTGACAAATATAGCAGTACAAAAGTGGTTTGAAATAGGGGGTTATCATAACTATAATAGAGATACTGGGTTTTCTTCTTGACACGGAAATTATATCTATTTCTCACTACGAAAATAAGCACACACTGTTCAATTGGGCTGTACGTACCATACGAGTATGTACAAAAACTATTTCTATAGGAAGTATTCCCATATTGCCTATGTATGTGTGGAGATGTGTTTTTTTGATGTTAGTCCTCTATAAAAATTTGTTGTATTTTAGCAGTAGCATTACCCCTTTAAGTTCCAATGTTGCACAGTGCAACCTATACAGGGTGTACAAAAGAATAGGACACTCCCTAAAATCACGTAATCAGGTGGTCATATACAAGAACTTTTCTTATGGAAGCAACATCGAAATCTTTCTTTTTTACCACTCTATACCTATAAACTTACTCGCATACCTCAATGATAATGTGTGTAGAATCTGAAAAAACAATCACGATTATACAACTTTTCCTATGGGTATCCACTATAGGAAAAGTTGTTGTATATCAGCAGCTGATCACGTGGTTTTAAGGAGTGTTCTCTTCTTGGATTTGATATATAGTTTCGAATGCGGCCGCTTCGACGCACGCTGTTGCGAAAAAAAAATCTTCGTACCACTTGGGTTTTTTTTCGCAACAGCGTGCGTCGAAGCGGCGGCATTCGAAACTACATATCAGACCCCCCCTTTTTTTGTGCATCCTGTATAAATACAATGACTAAGTTTCTCGCTTTTCTGGATAAGTGCTGAACTGCCACATACAATAGAGAATAAAAAGCGTCAATCAAGAAACTCATTTACTTGACTAATGTAACATGTATCATCAATCATCGCGCATCGTTAACACAAATCAATAGAAAGCACCTACTTATTATAAATGCTTAAGTATGTTTGCAAAGTGACAAATAATAACTACAAGACTTTAATTGCATTAGAATAAGATTACAATTATAAGGCTGGTTTCACTCGATTATAGTAACTGATCTTGGTAGACTGATAAAAGTTAATTCAGCGCGTTTTCTGGATACTTGGTAGGTATTGCTACGGTGTCACTTGTGGTGAGCGCGCGGTTACGGTGTCAATGACTTATGGCCTAACTATGATCTCTTAATAAGTATACTACAGAATGATTACTTACTTTTTTATCTGTATAGAGTTTAACGCAAAAACAACTATAATTAAATATAAGCAACACATAACGAAACGTAACCAAGATAAGTTCGATTTTTCTTGTAGAAATTCACAAAACTTTAGTTCAGATTTAAAACAAAAAGTTGTAAATTTTTATAGTTAGAATAAATAGTTTGTCGTTAAGAAGCTGTTTGAAAGACATTTATTATTTTAATAACTTTAATGGTTCTAAGGCTCGGAGACTTTACGCTGCTGGAATCCGTAAGCATCCGCAAGAATCCGTTCAAAAAACGAATTCATCCGCGTTAACCCGGTGCGGTTTCCGGCTGGGTATAGAGTATATACCGAGCCTAAGTTTTATGATAAAAACGCAATGCACCTGCGTATAGACCTTTAAATAGGTTGGAACACTTAGAAATAGACTGGAAATACCCAAATCAACCACGACCTGAAACGTATTGAAGTAAGCCGGTAGGTGCAGTATCGATCGAGGGCGTTGACCCCTGTTGCCATAATCGTGACTGCTAAGTTCAGGGACAGTCTTGATGAGGTCTTTGGTCTATTCTGCTATAAATACATTTTGATTAATCGAGCTGAACAGAGAGCTGAAGTTCTTAGAGAGATTTGTCAAAAAATATTTTTGCCGAGTTATGAAGCGTCCCAATCCTACAGTTTACACGTTATAACAGAGCCTTTTTTGGAATTGTACAAACAAAGCTCACTACCTTTATTAACATTATATTTACTTTTAAAGTTGCCTCATTAAGTACATATACCGAAGAAACATGCGGGTTGTGATTGTTCTAAAAATGTGTCGTGTGTGAAAAAAGAGGTACGTATTTTTGAATAATTATTCCTTGTAGGGTACTTTCCTTACTGTAAAAAATACCTATACACTGCCAACCGACATTATTATGGTTTGTTTTTTAATTAATATAGTGAGTATCATGTACGATCGCTATCTTCAATAGATCTTCATGGCATGCAACGCTTCGTCTACAGTATACCCAATGATTGGCAATAAACCTTACCGTAAATTCGACAGAAATCGTTTGAAATAGTGTCTAATGTTTTATTGGTTCATACTGACACCCTGAACGGAAGTAAACCCTTAACTGTTTCTCCTGCGAACTCTAAGAAGTTCAGTCCCAGTCAGGGTGAAAATCAGCGTCGTGATAATATGTCCCTGGTTGTCACGACAAGGGGGCCTTTTTGACACATTTTCTATATTTTTTTTATTATTCTGTAGTGTCTTGTATAAAAGAAATAATTTTCTATTTCTAGAAGTTGTATATTCACACCTTTTAAAATATTCTCACTAAAAATGTCATCGTCGCTTGTGGTTCTAAAAACTGGTTTTGGTAAATAAGAAAAAATATATACAAATATCAGGTAATACAGTCCTTCTTTACATTCTTTTCCGCTCATTTTCCAACAAATCGTTGTTTTCAGTTTCTTAAAAATAAGATTATACAGGGTTATTTGTAGAACAAATGTTGTTGTTTATAGTTTAGCTATCTAGTCGTGCGAGGTGGTTGATGTTTTTCAAATAACCCTGTATAATGTGGTTAACCAGCCATTACTTTAGACTTATGTAGAGACTGCAGCTTTGATGATGAGCCCTAAGGCCATATTTGGATATGCAAAACCAAAACTGAAATAATGAACATGTAGTTTTTTTGTTGATTATTTATTTTATTATTATTATTTTTTTTTATTTAATTATTTTTGATTGTTCGAGTCCTTTTTGGCACGTTTATTTATTTTTATTTATAATATTATTATTAGTTCTGTGTCAATCTATGTTATTTTCTTTTTCATGTGTGTGTCAATTTTGAGTGCCAAATAAATAATATTCTATTCTATTCTAGTTACTAAATTAAAATACAGTAGTTTTGTTAGTAACATTTTCATGTCGTTGTAAATACAGGGGAGCCTAAAATAGTGTTGTATGTCAACAAAAATAAGTCTAGGGATAGAGCCGAAATGTGTACTTCCGATCTCTGTCCTGCGCCAAAGTTTTCTAATTCCCTGCAAGGCTGGTCGGTCAGCATTGCTTTTGGGTCTACAATTCTACATCGTCGGTGATAGTTGCTCTATCTTTAGGTAGATATACCCATTGCGTGTCATTTTTCCCTCCTATCTTATTTCATTCTCTATAATGGCCACTCCATCTTAAATTTATCCGTTTTCTAGCTACATCTGCAATACCTGTTTTTGAGCAGATGATGGTATTTCTGATCTTGTCGATCCTTGTAAAACTTAGAATGCTGCGCTCCGCTGCCCATTGTAAGCCATATTCTGTTAAATTTACCTATTTCAGGAAAAGTATAAAGCATATATCATAATAATTTGTGTTCAAGAATGTCTCATAAGTACATAAAAATATCGGAACATACACCTTTGTATTAAGTTACGTTACTTTAGCACCCAGACAGGCCTTGTTCAGACAACCATAATATTCCGTTAGTTGTAAGAAGGTTTTAGAAAAGTTGGATTGTAAAACAACACTTATATTGACGGACACGATAAACAAGTGATTGTTCTAAGAGAGTTTGCGACACCATAACCTAACGACCATGTCAGACGGTGGCGCACAAAAATAGCGCTGTTTATAAATACAACGGTCGACCATGTTGAAAAAATCTAAGGGCATCCAAGTGAATACACAATCTACCCGTCGATCATCCAATCCAGTGTGAGCTGACCCTCCCTGCCGTGCGAAGGTCTTTGGCGAGTTGGTGAATGAGGAGTGGTATAGTTGGTATTGGGGGTCAGGATATAGTGGTCGCTGGGACCCCATTTGTTGCCACCTTTGTTGGTACTCTTTAACTAGGGTAGGGTAGGTAGAAGTGTACTGGCGCATGCTGGGATGTTGCCATTTCTATTAATACATAGATAGATATTAGGCTGTCCGCCGTTGAATGCCTTGTTATAATAAACAAGAGTATAATTATACAATGAAACAAAATACAGAAAGGTATTCAATACTTGTCTGAACGATGTGTGATTCCCAAACTGTATAATAAAAATGTAAGGCAAGTACGTTTGTTGATGTGGGACCAGTTTTTAATTACATAACTAGCAAAAAAATAAACATTGAGACACCAAAAACGCAAAAAGGTTTCCCGTACCGGGAATCGAACCCGAGCCTCCTGGGTGAAAGCCAGGTATCCTAGCCACTAGACCATACGGGATGTGAAGAACGTATTGAAATAAAGTTATAAAACCCAAATGTAAGCATAAGTATAGTAAAATGAATACATAAATACTTACTTTCGAAATGTTTTGTCTATGATTAATTTTTAGGTTTAACAAAACCTAAAGTAAATTTCAGTAATTATACTTATTACAATCAGCCTTTAACACTAACCAAAATTAAGTCAAGCACAACAAACAAAGTTTTTCGAACTAGGTAATTCATTGAAAATGCCTACCAAAAAAGTTTTGTCTATTTTGACTATAGTAAGCCGAGGGGCTACTTTAAATAAAATGAAATTACATTAAGTAAATTATATCGGATACAAATTCGTACAATCAATGAAATTCAATGAATGTACAAAATCAACCTCGCGGCGACATCTTGTTTTTGCTTTGATATTAATTTGTTTCACCATTTTATGTTAGTAACGCTCTCTACTGTTTAAATTTAGAACTAACTAACCAAGCAAGCACCGTTGTGGTTCGGCACAAGGTGAGCGTAAGAATACTGAGACGCTAGATGGCGCTTCCTGCACAACATCAGAAGTCACAGCAACTATTAAGGTACTTAGTTTGCAGTCCAGATGGCGTTAATATGACCTTGCATTTTTATCACAACATTTCGATTGTGTTTTTATTTATGAAATTAAGCTGCGTTTTTTTATTCTACTTGAATTAGAAGGTTTTATAATTTATTTCTTAAATATTTTACTCGATATTTAACTACCAACATAAGTATTGATTTTCTGGCCTTAACTTAGTTTCGGTGGTTTCGGTTTAAGTATTCTCTTTCACTTCTGAATTAAGTTAGGTTTGCTTCATTTTTTATTATGTTTCAGTATTTTTTAGTCTCAATTTCTTTCTTAAAATAATATGGTGCTATGTTCAGATTTTTTAAATTTCATATTGTACTCTGATCTCTTTTCTTTTTAAAATGAACTAGAAGTATTTTAATTGTTGACTCCCGATGAGATGATTCTACTACTCCTAAATAATAACTCTCGGACCAACAATACGTAATAAAAACTTATCAATTTTTTTTCAAATATGTTCTCATAATAAAACCCCACTTCCCAAACTAGTGGTATTAAAGGATTTTTTTTGCTATTTTGATGTAGTCCTATTGTTATGGTAATAGAATCGCAATTAAAGAACATTAATTTAAAATAAGTCCTTTGATTTACCTATGGATTAAGAAGTTGCTGGGAATTGCTGCCAATATCTAGGTGGTAACTCAAACAGGTTTTGTTGTATTTCTGTCTGAGTCACTTAAAAAATGTGTAGTCAAAAGCCGGAATCGAATGGCGGCTCAACAATTTTAAGTATAGTCCGGTCCGCAGTAGTCCGCACGCCTCTCGGCTATGGAGGTCGTCGAGTAAAAGTAAAAATTAAAAAAAGAAAATGCTGTGATTAAATATGAATATCTCTTTATTAATAACAATATACTCTAGACAGGAGGTATTTTATCACTTATAATAACCATTTATTTACTAAATAAATTTGCCACATAGTACATTTGTAGGAATAAGACGTATTAACATTAATTCACTATTAAACATTTATGGAATGTAAACTAAAGAGCTGAAGATAACCTTAAATATTAAAATACTTTTAAGTTTCCTAATTTACAATAAGCGTTTATTAATTGGAAATTTTACAAATGGAAAGGAATGATAAGCTTCAGGAATAAGTAATTATAGTCTAATTGTCTTGATTAAATTGCATCTTTTTACTATTATTTTAATTAGAGATAAAGTGAGAAATTTATATGTCGTAGAAATCATTATCACCTATTTAGGCTTACCACTTATTAATGATAAAATCAGTCAATATTATCAACGTATTTTTTAAAATTAAACAATTTTATACTTCACTTAAAATGTTAAAAAAAGTATAATACAATTCACAGTGGTAAGAAATGACTAGAATTATGTAACTTTTTTGAAAGACTAGACATAAACAAACGAGTTATTATACTATAGTTGGATAGGACGAGTTAAGGGTCGCACATCGATTTCAAAAGATAATTACACATATTTGCTTTATATTCGCAATTTCACATTAATTTAGTTCGTTCGTTCACATTCGAATGCTAACAGATAAGCGTTTTTAAAATATTTGTTTATTTAGACACGTAAGGCAAATTATACAGCATTGAATGCTATTTTTCGTGAAAGAGTTGAATCTATGACTGATCCAATGCTTTATTGCTTTTTATAAGCATGAGTAATTTCCAGAATGATTTATTTAGTTAACATGGATGATAGGATAGTTTGGCGACAGCCAGAGAGTGTGGGCTTGACTCGTTTAATCTAAGTAACTATTGGGGCGGTTATTTTAAGATAATCGCCCTAATTAGCTGAGGTTTGCATTCTAGTGGGCATCTCGTCGCCTCCTGCCGGGGCCGAAAGCCGAGTTGGCGGCTGCCACGCCGAGCATGTGCTTGGCCTGAAGAGCACCAGAATAGCCGCGGCTGAGTCCTAGGTCCAGTGCACGTTTTTCGCTGTAAAATAAAAAAAAGATTTGAAATAACACACACTAATAAAAAAAAACTCTGTCAAAAATACGCCCTTCAAAGAACTAAAATATTCAAATGATGCAAAACTGTATTTAGTTTAAGGAATTTATGTTGTGCGAAGTATTTCACAATGTAATACTGTCAAACAACTCTGGCGTTATATAAAATGGACACGCAAACTTTAGCTCAAACAAACTGCATCGCTCGACTTATCTCGCAAATTCTTTCATAGCAATATTCCGTTAAATTTGTTTTAAAACTACATTCATATCAAAGTGAGATTTCCCTACGTTCACGTGGGATTCATCCCATATAAAAAGTTTTTATATTTATGCAGCTGGATCATCCCGTAAGAGATTTTGGGTATTTAGAGTTACACAGTACGATAATATCATATTAAGCTCAATTGAATAACTCATTTTATAAAAAATGTTGTTATTTTATGAAAAGAAGCCAATTTTTCTTTACTTTTAGATTAAGCTATCATCCACATAATTAGCAAAACTTATAATGTAAGTAGAAACATGTAGGAAAAATAGAATTTTAAAGATCAATCTGCATGAGAATTTATTATTTAATTTTTATAAACCTTTGCAATTAAATAACTGGTATGTGCCAAGGCCCAAGGTATAAGTGCCTGGTGAAAGATTAAAAATAAACAAAAAGCATGCTAAGCCAGTTTTCTACACGTACCTAGTGATTTCATCTTTAAAGCTGAAAAGAGATAAAACATGGTTACATTTATAGAAGAAAACACCGAGTATTAAAAATTTACATCGCATTTCCACACTGAGAACACCCAATTTGCAATCACAATAGGTACAGTTACAATTTGCCAATAAATACGTAACATTGTTTAAAAAAACCGGTTAAGTGCGAGGTGGACTCGCGTACAAAGGGTTCCGTACCATTATCTATAAAATAGGGTCTCGATTTACACTTTGGGTACGGAACCCTAAAATGCCATAAACTATTTGATCGGTACAATGATTTCACGCCAGGGCTAGGCTAAACTATTTAAACTTTATAATATTGTTCTAATATCGGGTTTCCCAAATGTTTAACTATCAAAACGAATAGTTTTGCGATACTTAGCGCTGATTTTTAATAACTAGATATCTTCTAACTAACTATTAAGTTTGAAATGTTGACTGGTTTCAGAATATGTGTCAAAACGTCAATTTTATTCGTTGGATAAAAGTAAACTGGAGTTTGAAAAACCGGCCCTTAGTCGCTTTTTTGACTGCACTTTGAGTACACTTAGACATACCTTTAGTCTTGGTTTGGTATGTTTCAGATTTACCACTATTCATGAAACATTGTCGACCAATTTAAATTTTACTCTTTTGTTACAAATAGTATTTAGAATTCCCTTATCAGGGCAACGATATTCCAGTTTTTGTATATACTCCATACCGTCACCGGTAGGTTTATGTTTCTGAACTACTTAAACATTATTCAAGTTAATAATCATTTAAATACTGCTACGCACCCAAAAGAATTTGTCCGCTCAACCCATTGACTTTGACATTGCTAATTCTTGATAATGGTTAAGTCGTTTATGTTTGAAAATGTCTGCTACAAAATTGTTTCGCAGTGAACTTTGCTCCACAAATCGTATTCTTTCCGCACCAATGATTTTCCGTTTAGGCACGTAACCATTGTGGCAAAATCTCAGATTGTTGAATAAAAAGATTCTTGGAATATTATAATTTGATAGTAAATAGAAACATCACATACAAAATAAACAATTGATCAAAGAATTTAAACAATTATGATAAAACGTGAGTAAATAACATGCAATTGAAGTGCGTTATGATGCAATCAGGTCAATCAAAATGTAACTTTATTTTGCTGAATGAAACGGGAATTAACGCGATCATAAATTTAGATACAAAATGTTTCATTTTTTTGCCTGACGTATCGACCGGGTTACACCGACCTTAAATTATGCAACGCGAAAGTTAAAAAGTAATTAGGTGATTTTTTTTTAGATATTAGAATTTGTGTTAAAAAATCAACTAAGTATCACAACTGTCTGCTCGAAAAGTCACTACAAAGTTTTTTGTTGTGTGTACGAGTAATACTGTTCCAAAGACCTCATTGCATCAAACGAATACAGAGAATTAGGTAAACATTAGAAAAAGAAGATGACAGTATTAAACTTACTTTTCCATTTTCCGTTCGAACTGCAGTAGGTTCTGGAGCCTGCCAAGCATGTCCACAATCTCTTCGGGCTCGTACTGGCCATCGTCGCGGTAGTAATTGTTGTAGCTGAAGCAAAGACAGATTGTTCATCTTCAGAATAAAATGCCTAACCTTTGGCAGTAGATACGTATTAATTCTAGATGATGTTTTTATATAGAAAAACGAATCCTCACACCCGATAAACTGGAGACCTATTTAAGGTTGCAGAAATCTTTTGGATAAAAGCAACCCTGAACATTTTATTGTGGTGTTCGATATAGGGATTAGTCTATTGAATTTTTATGCTGCTGAAAATGGGCCTCCCTATAACTTCCAAGAGGTAGAGGTATGTATCCAGTGGTTTCCTACAACCTTTACCAGTTCGTCTGTCCACTTTGTGCCGATACATGGCTTCCATTCTAGATCATTTCAGCCTCATATGTCCCAATGGATAGTACGGCCAGGCCTGTACCAAGTGCCGCAGTACTAAAAGAGCAAAGTACTACTACCTGGGGTATGCAAATGTGGGAACGACCAGGAGGAGAGTGACGAGAGCGCAGGACGCCAGGATACAGGTTGCTCGCACCATCCTGAAACAATATAAAACAACATTGTTTTAATTTCATACCCCATAAGTTTGTTTATCAAAACTATACCTGGAGTTCAGCATCCATAAAATCTCAGAAGATTCCTCAAAAAAAAGAACTGAGCTCATAGAGTGTGTATGGGGCAGCTGGTCATTAAGGCATAACAATTAAAGGAAATACTTTAAACACGTCCAAAATAGATAATAATATTATTTCTACCAACATTTTTAAGGAACTCCTAAATACACTACATCCAAAAGAGTATCAGTAATTAAAACACAAATTTTAATATTGTTTTAGGTCAAAAACCGAAAAAAGTTCGTTTTTCTTTTCGAATGAATTGAAATGATACTTCGGTAATAAAATACGGACTTTTAGTGACGGTAGCTCGAGCGACATCCTAAGTGGCCATGCAAACTTGTTTTGTAATGGCTGGAAAAAAGCTGGAGGGGAAAGTAAAGTGTTATGACATCATGGAAAAATATTTGAGATAGTCTGACAATTTATACTTGAAAGTGTCACTGCACTGGGTAGTTCCCCAATTGTAATAGCTATGTCGTGTGTGAAAAACCTACTATATATTTTTGCAATTAAGGATCTACTAGAAATATTAAGTCATACCTAGTCATAGTTGTTGCCATTGACTTAAATATTACTTCGTAAGGACAGGGCGGACCACACTTCAGGGTGTTGGAACTAAAATGACCCGAAAATGACCCGACCGAGGCCGATGTGACGTAGTCAGTTGTCGGCGATCATCGGGATCAGACATTTGTATGAAAAAATAAGAATGCCTAGATGTTCACTGAAAGGTTGCTTAAATTACGACAGAAAGGTCATTAAAACAAATTCTAGTATTACTTCTCACCAATAAGCCGCATATTTGATAAGCACTAAACTTATTCTCATTACTTTAGCAATTTTCTAACTTCTTTGTCAATTTTACGAAGCAACGCCATATTTACCGTGCAAAACCGATACAACTTTGTAGCGGCGTGCATTAGTTGTATGGTAATAGTGGTAATAGTATAGCCATAATAGTGCTTACAGTGCACTGAGTGCAGTCCAGTACATGCATGATGTAATATAAATATTTTATTTTATGATGATTTATTGAATACTTATTTTAAGTTTACGTGATAAATAAAGCACTATGAGTCAAAAATTGAAAACATGTCAAAAATAACAAAAGGCAAAAGTTAAAAAAAAAAGTTTTATTCGAAGGACAGTGAAATGTAATAAATAAAAATATAAATTACCTATCTGATATAGTTTTTTTAGAAAAGTTTTAAGGTATGATTCCGTATATAAAAATAAATTGTATCCACAAACACCCAATTATCTAGCCCCAAACTAAGCAAATCTTGTGCTATTGCGACTAGATACAGATAATAAACATATTTAAATACATTTATAAACATACTTAAATACATTTACAAACATACCTAAATACATTTATATTTATTGATATTAATTCTATAGACACGAATATTAACGAAGTTACTAGGTTTAACTATATAACAAGACGTGAATTGAAAAACGCATATAGATAATGTTTGTACAGCAGGCAAAAGCTTTGGCAAGAGCTGCGCGCGAGCCGCGCAAACGCGACCTTTAAACTGGCTTGAATGAGAACCAGAACCGCACGCGCGCAGCTCGCGCGCACTGTACAAGTCTTGCATGAGTTGCGCTAAAGAGACGCACCAATCGGTTGCAGTAACGGATCGCGTGACACGCGTGTGCAGCTCGCGCGCGACCTGCGCATTCGTGGCGCGTTCGCCAGATCTGGACCTATCCTTACAGAGTTATCAAGTTTATTTATGTCTTAAAGCAGGTTAGATCTGTAACAAAAACTGCGATTGCTACCTATCATGCATTGTAGGTTCTAAATTACGCTACAGTTTACTGATGTGGGGCAATAGCACTAATATAACGACATATAGCAACGACATTATCGAGCACTCTGGAGCAGCCAAAAACGAAAGAGGACAGTTTTTAAGCAAAAGAAGAAATTAAATTGAAGGAAGTTGAAAGTAACCAAGAATGGACAATAGTTAATAGGAAAAAAACAAGATATCCCAACAGCGAGGTTAAAAGGGGTGGTAACACAACTGCTTTAGAAAACCAAGGAACGGAAAAGAAAAAATATTTACATGTCTGGCGATTAAAGGTGGATACCACAGTAGAATGTCTTGAGTCGCACGTTAAAAACATATGTGGCCAAGAAATAGCCGTAAAGGTAGAAAAAATTAAGCACAAAACAGAAAGAGATTATGCCTCATTTATAATAGGAATACCAGAGAGTAAATATAATTTATTATGTCAGCCAGAAAATTGGGCCGTAAATATTGAGTTTTGCGAGTGGGTGTGGTTTCGCAAGCCCACAAACAAGTAAAATAAGAGATAGTAATTGTATTGAAGTATTTTATCAAAATGTGCGGGGTCTTCGAACAAAATTAGAGGAGTTTTATGAGGGCGTGTCAACTTCAGAAGCGAACTTGTTCGCTATAACAGAATCTGGTTGCAACGACTCAATTCACGATGCTGAATTGATACCCCAGGGATACTCAATAATTCGTTGTGATCGAGCGGATGGGCGGAAGCAAGGAGGCGCGTTTTTAGTGGCCGCACCGCGGTTCGAGATAAGGCGAGTGGCGATCCCGGGTGACGTAATACTAGACAATCAGCTGTTCGAACTTGTTAGTGCAACTGTTTACCTGAACCAGAAATTTTTATTTCTGTGTTGTGTTTTGTATATACCACCTAAAAGCAGTGAAATTAGTTACATGACTATGTTCAAAATAATAGAAGAGTATTGTAATATGTATAGTGAAGTATTAGTTATAGGAGATTTTAATTTATATTCTAGCCCAGTAAATGTTATCAATTACTATGAATATTTTAGGAGTTATTGTGGATTCACTCAGAGCAACAGCGTAGTTAACTGTAATGGTCGATGTTTAGATCTTGTGTTGAGTACGTGGGGTGACGTCGCGGACGGTGTGTGCGTGAGCGAGGCGAATCCGCTCGTGCCCCTCGACCGGCAACACCCTGCGCTCGCGGTGAGCGTGCGCCCGCGCCCGCGGCCCGCTCCCCAGCTCAGCAGCGATCCTAGCGGTACAGCTTGTAAACGTCATTCGCCGCAATGGAACTTTAATAAAGCAAACTATTTTTTACTATATTCGTCAATAGCAGCTATCGATTGGACCCCTTTGTGGAATTTAAACTTAGAAAACAGTTTAAATTTTTTTTATAAAACTTTAAATACTATTATAGACGAATACGTTCCTAGAAAGAAACCGAATTTAGGTAGCTCGAAGTACATTTACCCTGAGTGGTACACGACTGAAATTATTCGTGAAATAAAATTGAAGGCCAGCTTACATAAGCAGTATAAAAAGAGCAGATCAATAAGCGATTACGGTAAGTTTGCACAGTGTAGGACCCGAGTAAAGAATATAATAAAACTGGCGCAGGAACATTATCGAGACCGAGTCCAAAATCACCTTCAAAAAGATCCGAAGGCATTTTGGAACTACATTAGATCTAAAAGAGATACTAGGCAGACACAATCTATTTTAAAGAATGGCGAGACGCTGACCGGTGACCAGTGTGTCAAAGAATTCGCGAAGTACTTCCACTCGGTATATAGCACGAAGCGAGCGAGTCTGGATGTAAATGAAAGGGTGGCGGAAGCGGGGTGTGTGAATGGAGGAGCTCGCGTACATATGGACAGATTGCAGCTAGATGAGGTAAGGGGGGCGTTGCAGCGACTTAAGCCCAAGACTTCGGTAGGACCAGATGGAATCCCGCCTTTTGTGTTTAGAGACTGTGGGGAGGTGCTGGCTGGATAATTATTTTATTATAACACATTCCTATTATTATCTTTAAAATAATGTAAAAATTAACTTTCTTTAAACAGAAGCAGTTTTTAACTACTCTTAACAAAATCCAGATGTAATGTTAAAATACAGTGGAGGAAACCAACTTTTTGTTAGTTATTCAAATTTGTTTCTTTCGGCTCTTGAGTTCTGAACAAGAAAAAAGACAAATTTCCCTAAGGATTCTTTGCAACTCAGCACCATGGTAAAGAACAGTTCTTGATTATGTTCAAGTAGCTATAAAAATGGGTAGAAATAAAAACGCGACGAACTAATATCCTTCCTCAGAAAACAAACAAGATAAAAAAAGTTTAATAAAAAACTAAAAACCGACTTCAAAATGAAACTAAAATGCGAAAAATAATATTGACTAAAACATACCTAATCAGTTCTTTTTGGAGTCAGTGCCAGCCATCGAGAGTTAAAATGTGTTCATTCGCACCGACGCCAATTTTTATTTACTGGGGGCGTACCCCCCCCAGTAAATAAAAATTGGCGTGGCGTCTGGTACCTCATAAGCTCCACGTCTTCTCAACACACTGCGAAATACGTTCTGTCGACAAATTGCAGTATTATCTTCTTACTCCTATCCGTTAAGGGGTTCTGTGGCTTCCATCATCAGGTCAGCAACATGACATGATGATTACCAGACCCAAAAATCAGCATTGGGTCAGAAAATATATGCAAAACATTATGAGTGCCTAAAAAAATTGAGGGTTGCCCTCGATTTCCCAGGGATCCCATCATCAGAATCTGACTTGGTGTAAATGGGAATACCTCGGGAGTATACCCTTTCAAACTACAAAATAAATTGAAGAGATAATTAGTAATATACATAGCACGGGTATTAATTAATGCAACACTATCTCTCCTCTATGAACCTGTTCAATTTGATCCAAACTTACAAAGACACCCTGTATAATATACAATCAATCTAGAATGGGACACTCCTTAAAATCACGTGATCAGCTAATGATATACAACAAATTTTCCTATGGGAGCAACATCGAAATCGTGATTTTATTTTTAGATGCTCCATATATTACTTATCATCGAGGTATGCGAGTAAGTTTGTATGAAGCGGCTGAAAAAAACTCGATTTATATGTTGCTCCCATACAAAAAGTTGGTAATTATATGACCAGCTAATCACGTGGTTTTAAGGAGTGTCCCATTATTTTGTACACCCTGTATACAGCCAATCTAAATATAATTACTTTTAAACTTTCGCGTTGCATAATTTAAAACTCAATGAAACGGGAATTAACGCAATCATAATTTAGGTACAAAATGTTACCTCTTTAGCACACTAACCGCCTACTAATACTAACTAACTAACTTAGTGTGCAGAATAGGGACACAGTGAGTGTAGTGTGTGACGGTAATTGGCGTGGAAATAATATTATGAAGGTAGATGAAGAATCAGCCTCTCATACGGAGTGAAGACATCGCTGTTCCAGTCAGCCTGTGACCACGGTCGGTGTAACCCGATCGAAACGTCAGGCAAAAGAGGTAACATTTTGTACCTAAATTATGATCGCGTTAATTCCCGTTTCATTGAGTTTTAAATCTAAATATATAAAAGAAGAAACTTGTATTTGAGCAGTGAAATGACCTACTTAGAAGTTAAAAGTCGATACGATGTATTATTAGGATAAGTTATCTTCGTAGTGAATAGCGTCATGGATCAAAATGGGAACAGTTTGCAAAGTATGCGAACTACTCGGAAGCTTCTACGCACAAGTCAAGTTTTGTTCGGTATTTGGGAGAGTATCAATGCTCGATCGGCAGTTTAAATGTTTGATACTTAATTAAATTCTACTCTGAAGGACAATTTACGTATCGTAAGAATTTCGTCAGGTTGCTTCAGGTTATGAAAGTTGTGACTATTACGTCTATTACCTACTTGTGAATTAGAGATACATCTGTATTGAAATGCGGTAATAACTTGGTTATATTACTCGTTTTACTATAGCTTAGTAGTTGGATTTATTATAGTTGTCTATAGATCTTTCGATATTAATGAGCGACATGACTATTGCAGGTACGTTCTATTTTTTTTTAAACATCTAAATGTGTATTTCTTTCATTTTATTTAATATTATTTCATACTGAAGGAAAAGATTTTAGTCTGTCGTCACTTGGGTGGAAGAATAAGATGAATACCAATTAGCAATTACGAAGCCGTTTCCATAAACAAAAGACGGCCTACAAAAACTTATTACTTAATATTAAATAGACCTTTTATTATAATGTGTTAACACTGTTATATTTATGATGCTTCTTAAACGATATAAACAAAATAATTTACTTTTCTTTATGTTTAAATTTTTTTTTTAATACGTAACGAAAAACGAAACTTTTAATTACATAAGTACGTGGTGAGCATGGCAGGCAGGCTGTTGCCTGCAAACTTCTATTCCGTTAAATAGAAGTTTGTGGTGTCTAATTATACACACCGTAGACCTGTGTTGTTTCATTTGTGTCGGCCTCACTTAATTAGCAAAACAAATTAGAAGGGTTGCAGTTTAAATTGAGAATTAATAGAAAAAAAAATACAGGAAAAGATTATAAAACATAATGTCTTTATTAATTAAAGTGTAAGTAGTGTAAATAAACTTGAAGTCATCCTCGTACGTACTTATAATTGCAATATTTATATTGTTTTGTAACAGATATTAATGAGAATGGAAATGGATAGACGGGACAAGGTGGTAATGCATAAAAAAGCAATATAATTTAAAAAATAGCCAATAACGTACAATGAAGAAATACTAAAACAAAATAATGCCAAAATATTATTGTTGATTAAAGAATTGAAACCGATATTATACAGACAGCTAAAGTTCACAACAAAATTAAAAATTTTAACTTACGCAATCCGACCAGACCTGACCGCGTCGAAATCCTAAATGGAGTATTTGCTAATCTCTTTAGTAAAAACCTTTATAACAAATCACATTACAGATGACTGCCCAAGCGTTTTGTTGACAAAGCCCCGTGGAACACGACGAACTCGCTAATTACTTACAACTAGTTAGCGCCTGCAGTTCCACTTACAAAAATTCAACATATTATCACCAAAATTGCTAAATAATTATGTATTTTATGAACAAATCATAATTATTTCGGCTAGTTCTTAGGTTTCTGAAATCAAAAGTTTAGTAAAAATATTTCTGTTGAGCTTAATTATCATCTGACCGAGAATGCCTCTTGGCTGCTCCTTATTAATTGTCTGTCGAATGATTTTTAATCTGTTCTACAAATATAAAATGTATAAATTAAAATTTTTGGTTTGATACTTTAGTTCTACACATCTGTTAAACTAAAATTGTATAGTGAAAGTCAATGTAAGTTTTTAAAACTGAAGTGTCGTAATGACGAAATGCCATGTCATGGCATGAAATGTTGGACAAAATATGAGATTAGAGTAATAATAATCGAGTTTGACGTAAAAACCACATTGCTTAGACACTATGTTTAAAAATTAATTAACTTATTTATTACAACATTCAAATCTGTTTCTTTTTTTGCAGCCCTATTTTTTAATTTGCATCCAGACAGACAAATCAGCTTCAACCTTATGGTTAAGATAATATTTCGTACAAAACTGGACCTAGTAGATAACATAACAATGGCTAATGTTTTTATGTCACGGCACTTGATTTTTTATGAGTAAAGCAGATTGCTCCCACTCAATCTAAGATTTGGTAGTATTTTTGGCATTTATACATGAGCATGAATATAGAATTGGGTAGTAAATAGCAATAACATAGTACTCGTAAATAGCAATAGGAGGAAGTTAATAGAGAAAAACGAAATATATAAAAAGCCGCTTTAATCCGAGCTTCCTATATGTGGTGTGGTAAAAAATAATAAAGAAAGCCATAATAAGGTAAGGCCCCTGTAGCTTCATTGCTAACGCGCCAGCGCGCTAAGCAAAAGTTTTGGGTTCAAACTCCGGAATAGGTGAGTTGGCTTTCCAAAAAGTTTCTAAAAGTAATAAGTATAATTATAAAGATATACTTACTACGCATTTTCATTGATCATTAGCGCCTATATGGGGGGTGCGAGATTTTTGCACCACATTATGACATATGGACTGCTTGTGTGTTACACACTTAATGTTTCCAGTGGTTTTCATTGGCTAATTTCAGCTTCAACCAATATTTTAATATTTAGCTTCACGCATTTAATAATTTGTTATCACGTCTTTGTTTCCTTGTGGGATGATTATTCATTCCTTAGTGACCTGATTATGAAGTCAACGCAGACGTAGTTGCGAGCCGAAGCTAGTTAGCATAAAAGTACTCTGACATACGACATACTTATTAAATTATGTGAAAGATAAATTGGTCTTAAATACTATGATCTAAAAAGATAACCCACAGGCATGTAATTATCGAAAGATTAAAGGCAAAAAGCAACACTATGGTGTAGTATTCGTAATCATTAGATACTGATAATATCAATATAAGTAAACTAATTAAGTAATTATGCAGAGACAACTGCTTAAGTTTATCAAACACTAAGGTATATTTTGATGTTGAAACTAACTTTTGGTGAATTATGCTAGTTAACACTTTCCAGTCCCTAATTAAAAGTTGCACAAAACTTAAAACAAGTCGGATTTAAATTCACTGGCATGTATTATTAACAATGAGGCAACCGAATAAAATTACAGATTTTTATCACAAATGCATTTGCAAAATAAAATATCAGTCAAAAACTTAACAAAGGTAATAAATAAAGTAACTTGAAAACTAGAAGTTATGAATTAAATATTCCACTCGCACATATACACATGGACAGCTGACAGATTCCCACACCAAATCGCATTATAAACATTTCCATGCTACACGATATAACACTTATTGTTATGTAAAAGTTTTTAAATTCGCATACAGAATTATAAACTGTCATAAAAACGTACATTGTTTCGAGCAAACGAGATTAAATCTAGATTAGGTACAATGTGATTACACACTTAATATTTTTTGGGACTGAAATTAGTTAAGAATCACACTTTAGTATTAATTTTTAGCACCATTAATGAGTGATAAATCTGAAAGTCATGGGGTGAGGTCTTTGTTCAACGGTGGACATTCAATGGCTGAAATTATTATTTATAACTTTGTTTTAAAAGTAGCTACGAGATGTACCTATTCTCATCATCAATTGAAAGTACGTAAAACCAGCTAAAACTACCAAGTATCTTGTGTGTATATTCATAATTTTATTACATGTTTGGTATTTGGTAGCACTTGTAGCAAAGCTGCTCGTAGTTGTCGGTTTAAAGTTTATCTCAACATTGTATGCTACAGTTCGTAGCACTATGCCACGTCGTAGCGGGCTAGGCTTGTTAAGCCCAGTTCAGGTCTTTCCTGTCGCCTATTTGAGCCGTAGCTTTGTTGTTGGCTTTGTATTAGAGCCCTGCGAAGTTACCGTAGCCGACTCGTAGAGGATTGCGATTTGTTTTGAACTTTGAAGCTAGTTTTAGGACGTTTCACAAATGCTCAAAGCATGCAACTCGTAGGAGTAGCATTGTGGAATCATCGATATGATATAAACAAACTATTTTGCTATCCTCTCTAATACATAAAATTTGATTTGTTGAGTAGTCATTACCATCTTAAATATTAGTGAATATTCTAAGAAAAAAAAGTTAATAGCAGTGCAATTTCATTCTTCAACCTAGTGGCTTTAGTATTAGGGCTTAATTTAGCAGCATTATTTCAACGTTTTATTTTTCATGTAAATGGTTTGACATAAAAAAGCACTGCTTATGTACTAGTTAGGTTATGGTACTGGCCTTCCTAAAAGACAATAGGAAATTACAAACCGCAAAAGTTTGATTGATATAATTTTGTACTGAAAACCTACTGTTTTTATTTATGACGAAGAACGCGTTAATTTAACTCACTAAGGCTGGGTTGCACCATCTTAACTTGAACCATAACTGTAACTATAACCGGTGTTTCTGTATGGATTTTGACAGACTTTTGACGTTTGTTAAAGTTAAAGTAAGATGGTGCAACCCAGGCTAACAGTTGCCGGTATTGACAATAGAAATCCCAGGAATTGAAATGCTTTCCTTACGCTTCCCGAGCATTGCTCCGCGTTAAATCCCTTTGTTGCACAGACACGCAGCAGCTCAAAGGACGGCAGTGTTGTCGGTTGGTCGCTTGCGGCTTTGTAAGCATATCTTTGTGCTCATATTGTACGTTTATACTTGGTCGTTATCTTTTATATTGATATTACTTGTATGTAGCTAATAAACTTTTATTTAGTGTGGTGCCCAATTAATTAGGAGTTTGTTTTTATTTATAAAGCTTAAACGTTTTTTACAGGTGTTACAAAATATGAAAGTGCGCGTTAATGTCAAAATGTTTTTTTATTAATTTACAAATCCCAAAAATCCTCTTTAGTCAGATAATACTCGTATCTTTGAACTTTCACAAAATATCTGGGTTATTTTTATCTGTTCTCAAAGGACGACCTCGACGCCATGTAACACATAATTTCACTTAAACTAGCCCGCAGGTAACCTTAATGTTTAAGTTTATCTTACTGCTTCTGCTGTCTTGGTGTAGTTACTCCGAGATTTGTAGCTTAGGCTGAAATATTCAAGCGTTTTTTTTGTAAATTGCAAATGATAGATATCTGCTGGTTATAAATAATTAAATTGTTAACAAAACGTCTATAATAATCTATATATAAATATCTATAATCGTCTAGATATGTGTAACATATGGATCGCAATAATAAATATCGGTTTGAATTAAATCGTCGTAAGAAAAAAAGTTTGGTGTGCAATTTAATTTGGATCCGTATTTATTCATATTTCCTCAACGTGTTTTTAAAATAAATATTTGACAAGTATTGTTCGAGGTCAATAAACGGAATCTCGAGTGGACACAAAGCCTAGACAAACGTAATGTAGGACGCCCCCTAGCTCGATGGACCGACGACTGTAGGAAGGTGGCTGGCAGTGGATGGATGAAAAAAGCGGGAGATCGTGCTCTTTGGCGCTCTGTGAGGCTTACGTCCAGCAGTGAACTGCAATAGGCTGAGATGATGATGATGATGATGAGTATAATTATGTAAGCTATACAAACTAGCAGGGCTACTAGGCTATCATTCTATTGGCAATTCGCTATTATACGGGAAAAGATCTATATAGTTTTCCTTTTTAAGTTGATCTTGTGGTCAGTGGCAGGCATTGGTTTTATTCCGAGGTAGACATGTAAATACTTACACATGTGTTTTATTGATAAAAATCAGTGTTTTTTTTTCATCAATAACGTACATTGTAGGCATGTGCTAAGATACTTATTATTTAATGTGTTTTATTGATAAAAATCTGTGGTTTTAACCAATAACGTTCATGTAAGTACCTACTGCCTATCTCATTTCATTTAACAGGTAGGCACTCCTAATTGCCTATATGCATCGCTTGCCTGCTTGTGGTGGCTTCTGCATTGGGTAGCATGTGCCTGAACCTGTACCTCGTGACGGTCCTACGCGGCTGTTTAAAACCGCAGTGTGATGCAGTTTCGCCTAGCACTATGTCCCAAGCTTTGATTACAGTCGGGACACAGGTCAACTTGTATTGTTTTGTCATTTGTAATTGTCACAAAATTGTCCATTGACATTGTTTAAACTCTTTGACTTTAATCCATAGATTTATTCCATAGATAGGGTAAAAGTCAGTTTAAAAGTCAAAGACTTATCTTTGACTTTTAAACTGACCTTTACCCTGCGAGTGTCAAGTGACTTGTCTCGTAGACAACTTGCTTTTGACCCGATGGCGTTTGAAACCTGCTTCTACGTGAAGAGTAGCCTTTAAGGAATCCAGAAAAGGCAATTAAACACAGAACACCCGTGTTTTATTGTAAACACTTATAAAAATATTACTCGACATTGGCAGAAATAAACCTCACACACAGAGGTTTGGTTGCCATAAAAAAAAAGTTGTCTGGAAGAGGTTGCTTCTAACGATTAGACCCCCTAAAATGTATCATTGTAAATGTATTTTTTTCCTTCCTTTCTTTTAACGTTTTGAAGATCAGTTACTCAAATTGTTTAAAAAAAAAGTAAGTATGAAACTTGTTTCGTCCTAAATTGCATTTGTAACTTTCTTGAATTTATTCAGGCTAATTTACAATATGGAGACGGACAATACAATAGAACTACTATTATCTAGCCCTAAAAAAATGAGTACAGCATTATGAAAAAAAAAGACCAAAAAAATCTTTTTTCTGTATACGCTTCGAATTGAAAACATCTTCCCTGTTGATTTTTCTAAATTAGGAATATAAAAAATACTTATTTCAGATTTATTTCACTAGCGAAATAAAACTTAACTAGGTAGAATGCAATCGCACAGTGAGAACAATTTTCACTTTAGTGGTTAACGAAGTGACCAATCAATTTCACTTTTATCTCTTTTAATCGCCACTTCTATTTTCTGCTCAATAGATTGCTACTCTATTCGTTTTTAAATTGATGTATAAAGGAGTCTTTATGAAATCCTTAAAAACACGAAAGTTATGAGAATAAAAAAACATTTTTTTGTTTTTTGAAAGAAATAAATTAACCGCTTAAGAGGTCTATTACAAAATTTTAACAGTTTTGCGGTTCTTTGGTGATTACTGATCATTTAACAAATAAATCGAAAATCGGAAACCGCTACCTACTATAAAATAGGGAAACCTACAAGAATTAATAAGTATTTTTTATTAAATCATTATAACTTTTTGGGACAAAACAAAAAAGTCGTTTGCCTATTTTTTGCACGCTCCTATTAATTTACACCGCTTTTACAGTTATGACTTATTAATATGTTTAGCTTTCGTTATTTTATAGTACGTAGCGGCCTCCAATTTATCTTTTAAATGATCAGTAATCACCAAACAACCGCATGTCAAAATTTGTAAAAGGCCTCTTAATGGAAACTCAGAATCTTTACATTAGTTTAGTGTGACACATATCATTGTAAAGTTTTATGTTTAGTATAACATGAAATCGTTTGACCTTTACGTCAACAAAGGGTTGAAGGATCGTAAAGGGACAAATGTCTTGTTTTATTTGCCCAAAACTAGAATTACCTTTAGGCACGTGTTTACACCTGCAGGCAAACATATCGTAAAGGCTTTTCATGACTTAAAAGACTTAAGAGAAGTGTGACTTAGAACTAAGTTACACAGAAAGCTAAAACTTGAACCAATGATACCTAGGTAAAACTGATAACGCAAGAAAGCGTGAGAGTGAGTACCTATATATCTTGTTTTTAAATCTATAAATAACATACAATACTGGCCAATATTTGTTTGTAAGTTTTACCAAAAAACTTAATCCTAATCAATGGTAGGTTTTTATCTGCTGTCAAATGGCTTGGCCCATTAAGGAAAAAGTACAGTTAGAGCACAGTTTATTTATTTGTATTGTATTTTATTAAATTGCTTGTGAAAAATAGTAAATAAAAATCGAAAAGCATGCAAAGGTAACGCATTTAATAATATAGCCTGTTTTTTTAATCTAGGCTTAATTTTATCCAAAAAATTAAAGCGTTGTAATCAACTTTCCCCCACCGGTTGACCATAAAGCAAAGATCATCAACCGTAAATATTTAAAACATTTGCTTATTTGCTTACGCACCCGCGGGACGTTACACCGGAGTTACGGTTTTATTCCTTTCCGGGACGTTTCAAACCGTAATGAATCCGTTAATATCGTTGTTTATGATACCCAAAGTTTTATGTGTTTCGCAAATTGTCTGAACATCAAGTGATATTTTTTGTTAGCACAGAAAATTCGCACGAAATTCACGATTTATGCGTAGCTACGAATTTACTCGTGCGAACATGGAATTACTTTTATGCTGTTATTTTTTAACTTTGTAAAAACGAGTAATTAATAACCATTTTTTTCAAAGCTCAATTTTATTTATGCTTTCCCACGTAATCCACGTTTCTGTAATTATATTTTACTTTTAATTACTAAATCAACGTAGGTACTTTATTTTCCTGTTAAAATTAGAGAGTAGTTAGAAACTATAACACCGAAGTCTTATTTATTGTTCAAAGCATAAGTAGTGTTTGCCTCGTATTTTTGTCGTGTCTGTAAATTATAATAAAGCTTAGCAGGCCCTCTCGTCAACAACATTGAGTACGTGCTTTGCATTTTCCTTTATTTTTAATTGATTGATAAAGAAAAATTCTTAAAAACAGACGGTAAAAAAATGTGCTAAAATTTACGAAAATTACTTTTTAAAAAAACTTGTATATAAAATGCAATTTGCTGCGGCTTACACATTCCGATTTGCAATTCTCGCACCTACAAAAAAAAAAACAGTAATAAATTCTTATAACTCTTTGTGAAGGATAAATCGAGCTAAAATATAATAATACTAATAAGAATCAATCAGTTTCCTTCGACGATTTCGACTGCTCTCATCCATCATGCTTGTCGGTTGTTTCGTAATCCTCAGAAGTTTGCGTAGGGATAGACGATTTTAAGCCGCATGCAGACGAAGAGTGATTAGGGCACTTTGTACGACACGTGTTTTTTATTTACATACATAACATTTTTTAGTGCCAATAAATCAAAAGATTTTGCTACATTGACTCGAGTCAGCTGAGAGACGCCCATGGGGAAAAACATTTTGGAACTCAAAGATGTTCATTATTTAAACTATCGTATAAGATATTTTTTGCTGACCCACTCTTTCATGATGTTGGTAAGGGGAGCGGTGCGTTTGGCATTGGCTTGTCTATGCCGGCGTAACTAAGCGGAAAATCTAGTCAATTGTATTTTCACAATTAAACATTGAAAGCTATTATTATTCTTATGGACTAAAAACATAAGCTCTTATTTGGACGTAGGTAATATTCTTAACTCTTTTAGTTTCAAGCAAAACCAATAAATTTACAGGATATTGGAGTGTAGTTATCAAATAGTGGAAGCGTCAAATAAAATTGCTGTTTGTGTCATAATACAAAAGATGATTGCTAATATTGTTCTTATCAGAAGCTTCAAGCTTCATCAAGCTTCTGCAGAATAGTAAACCCAGTAATGGGTGAAGTTAAAATATGAACAGTCAAAGTTTAAAAAGGTTTAATATCTACCTCTGACATGCAATAAAGTGTTAAATATTTTTAGCCCACATACAGCCATACTTATCTATAAATACAGTTTATGGCTTATTATAGGTATTAATTCAATGATTCAAGTCTCTCATCCGATGAAGGATTAACGTTTATAACTCTCACATAACAAATATTTGTCCTTTATTTAACAACATCCTTTGTCCCTTTCACTTTTATTTAATTCTAACCCTAAGACAATTATGTAAAATGTGATTACACAAGGTTTAGGCAAGGCGCTACTTAAGTTATTGTTGTATGGGAGCCTTAAATATTTATTGTATTTTGGTTTTTAGTATTTTTTGTTATAGCGGCAACAGAAATACATCATCGGTGAAAATTTCAACTGTCTTAACTATCACGGTACATGAGATACAGTCTGGTGACAGACGGATAGACAGACGGCCAGCGGGGCCTCAGTAATAGGGTCACGTTTTATCCTTGAGTACGGAACCCTAAAAAAGAGAATTCTTGCTGCAATTCAAACAAGTTGCTAATTTTATTATAATGTCAAAAAATAGGCTACATGCGTGTCGGGCTACGCGTATTTGAAGGCGTAGCTGCCTGCCACAATACACACAATACATACAAGTAGTTTACATTGATACAATGAAATGATCATTTTAATCTGATAGGCGGCGATACGTCCGAACGAACGAAACATTTCGTAGTAGGCCTCCTGGTACATCGTAACACAAGGATGTTGATTCTTAAACTTCGAGACCATGCTAATGCGTGAGTGTCTCACGCCTAAGAAGAAAAATAATAGTTTTATTACGTTAACTTACTAACCAGATAGTATTATCCTTTTTAAATATAGTTGCAAGGTCCTTTACTCCCTTTATTTTGTTTTATTTATTTAGAGGCACAACTACAGAATACTTCAATACATACCTATTCACTATACATAATCTAGGTTTCAAGTTAAAGTTGCATTCAATTAAATGCTGTGCACATCGTTTGTTGCGAGCAACACTAGTAATTGTCTATGTTTTAGTAGCTCTACTATCTATGGTAGGCTATATATAGCTAGGGTCATTCATTCTTTCGTTCTCTTTGCATTTCGACCACCGATCAAACTGTACGTATTGTCTTTACATAATAAAGTGGATTTATCAGTACGAAGCATTTCACTCCAAGAACCCTACAGTCCACACACCATGAGAAGACCCTTTCATCGTTGACAGAGAAAAGAAATCTTAAATTAAAGAAAAAGGACTTGAACTGGCTCTATATACTTAATAAGATTAAAATGGTGAGAGTGTATAGAATAGAATAGAATAGAAAAAGATATAATACAATTCAAAATAAGCATGAGTATTATAATCTTATTTTAATAACTATTTAACGAATAATATTAGGATACAGTATGGAGCTGTTTTAATATTTTCGTAAATGAATATTATATTTTTGCAGATGCCCTCCCCAGCCATAAAGATATGGAAGAAATAGAAACACATTGTTTGCATAGTTGACCAAGTAGAAACCTTGTCTATTAAAAAGGCCAGAAATAGATTATTATGTATACCTCGTCAATAATATATTTTAAATTGGTAACCAAGATGTACAAAATCTATAATCTCAGTTATTTCTTAAAATAAAAGTATTTCTTTGATATGAAAGTGTTTACAAACACATCGAAAGACAGTCTCCGTCAATTGCGATAAAATCGAACGTACAGCACAATACAATCTAAAGAACATTGTCTCTCGCTCGATGCTATTAGAGATGGGATGAAAAGTCGTTTTTATTTTAAAGGAAATATAACATTTTGTATTTTTTAAAAATTCAATTATCTTGTTCAAATACACAGTTAAGAACAACGATTTTATCTTAGTTAAAAGTTAAACTAATGTTTCAATGACCAGTGGAAACCATTTCATACTCATATAGCGAGTAAAACGGTTTGTTTATTTTGTATGAATATTAGTTGTTTGTTATTTTAATCTAGAAATTAATACACTAGGTATAATACATTCACCAGTTTTTATTTAGGGCCTGTTTCACATTCGCTAAGGTCGCGGTTAGTTTCGGTTCGCCGACGATATTGTGGTCATGGCAGAGTCGCTGGAAGACCTCGGTACAATGCTCGATGGCCTTAATAGAGTTTCCCAACAGGTAGGTCTTCAGATGAACATGGACAAAACAAAGATTTTGTCGAATGCCCATGTTGCGCCCTACCCAGTACCAGTTGGGAGCTCTATTCTCGAAATTGTTGACAAATATGTTTACCTGGGACAAGCGATCCAGTTGGGTAGGTCCAATTTTGAGATAGAGGTCAATCGACGAATCCAACTCGGATGGGCAGCGTTCGGGAAACTACGCAACATCTTCTCGTCCAAAATACCTCAGTGCCTTAAGACGAAAGTGACATACGGAACAGAAACGTGGCCTCTTACTATGGGCCTGATAAGAAAGCTTAAAGTTGCACAGCGCGCAGTATTTAAATCCTCATTGCAGCGCGCTATGGAAACGGCTATGCTCGGTGTTTCTTTACGAGATCAAATCAGAAATGAGGAGATCCGTGAACGAACCAAAGTCGCTGACATAGCCCGACGGATTAGCCGGCTGAAGTAGCAGTGGGCGGGGCACATAGCACGTAGAACTGACGGCCGATGGGGCAGAAAGGTTCTGGAATGGAGGCCACGTACCGGCAAGCGCAGCGTAGGACGCCCACCCACAAGGTGGGCAGACGACCTGGTAAAGGTTGCAGGACGACGCTGGATGCAGGCCGCTTCCAATCGGCCGATCTGGAAGTCACTGGGGGAGGCCTATGTTCAGCAGTGGTCCTCCTGTGGCTGATGATGATGATGATGATGCGGTTAGTTTAATCTGCCCGATACTTCATACAAAATGTGATCTTTATTTAAATTTATTTGTTGAGTAGTGCTTACTTTTCGATTGTGAAACAGGAACCTTATTATAGGTTTGTTAGGTTATTACCCTTATTTTCGTTGGTGTGCCACATCAACAAAGAACCTAGGACGACAATGTGAAGGGTGTTTCACTTACTTGGCTTTTCAAGGCTTTTCACAACAATTAAATGCTTCATTTTACAATAACGTTTTGCGAGTAATCGATATAACGTCAAAAACCGAGTACAACACTACATACTCGTATTGTTCTTTTATGCGACATCGATACTCAGGAAATGGATGTTAGATGCTCAATTTTTGATTCCGACAGTGTTTTGTTCTTGTCATTTTTTTCCAAGGGCAAACGTTTGTTGGTAAAATAACTTTTGCTACTACATTGACTTTTCATATCTGGTTCATTCCGGTTCTGATTTGTTGTTTCTTAGGAAGAAAAACGAATGGCTATAATGAACCGTTTCATAAAAATGTATTCTTAAGATAAGCTAGAAGAAAGAATACAATCTGAAAAAAAAATTACTCAAGGCTTTGGATGGTCGATCAACGACACAATGAGATAATTTGTATGCCCTTTTATAATGAAATGTTGAGTTGACGCTTGACTTTTTTCATATATTTATTCATTAAAAATCCGTAAGGAGGCATCATTTGCAGTTTTTAACTAAGAAATAGTTTTCATAGTTTACCATTAATTATGTACATGAGTCATTGGTATCACTCGTCGCGATTGTCTAACGGCTGTTTTTTCTGTCTATACATTCTAATATACTTACTTTGCGCTACTAATGTGACGAAGACCAAAACACCAGACAATGGTCTTTAAAAGCACACATTTGTTACTAAACAAACATTTCATTTTAAAAGTTTATGTTATAAAAATGTACGACTATACAATTTAAATTTCAATCAAGTAAGCAACTCAACCGTAAGAACTCTGTTAAACCGACGAAACAATAAAAGTAGTATATTAAAAGCTTAAATCGTAACTTTGCAAATTCATTTAACATGAATGAGCCCCAATTCACATGCCTAAACACAGATGTAATTTGAAAGAAGGAAAGTTTAATTTCTTAAATTTAACTACAGTCCCCAGAGGTTGAAGGGTGTTTAAAGTACCCATAAATTATATATGCTCGGATGGTTTCCTCATAATCGTTTTAATGAAATAACAATTTGTTCCTTCCTTTACGGTTTTAGGGTAACGTCTACAGAGTTTTAAATATGTGAATAATTTGAGAAACTTCTTTTCTAAAAGTAATATTCTTGCAACGAGGTAGAGTTTAACAAATAATTTCCAAATCACGTACTTATCTAGGTTATGAGATACTTAATACATCTTTTAAACATGATAATATTTTTATTTGTTAGTATCTGAATGAAATTGTGCTCATTAAGTGATTTTATTTAATAATCTCGTAGTTTTTTATTTGTCTGTCTAGTTCCGTACAAACTCTGTTGAGCGAACATAATTTTGTTTTCTAAAACTTTGTTATTCTTTAGAGCCAAAAAGTTCGAAAATCAGGCCCGCTATTGCGCCTATTCGATTTGATCTATACCTACTTCTAGGGACAACCTGTAAAACTCATCATCTGTCTGAGTGTTTATCAAGTTCCCGCTTGCCTTCTCGCCTCAAATTTGACCAGAACCGTCAAAAATTCTAAGTTTTTCTATCTTTCCTGACCCTATCTTTCCAGATCCTCTCTTCCGAAAGTTATTTTAATAATTTAATTTTTTTTTAGCAATTACCATGCTAGGTTTATCTAAGGTTTTTAATACTTGAGGCGGACGATTTTTTTTCAAGTATAAAAAATCTTAGATAAACCTAGCATGGTAATTGCTAAAAACAAAAATTTTAATTGTTTAAGCTTTTCTGATCTTTACCAAGAGTTAAATATTTGTTAAAATATTTCTATCGGGTGTTGACGGTAGTAGTATATACCGCAACATTGACCAGAAAATACGCTGGCTTTGACAGCGAGAACCACTTAAAATATTTCGTCGAGTCAGCTAACGTCTCGGTAGCTTAGTGGTAAATCACTCGCCCGGTATGCGATGGACGTGGGTTCGGATCCCACCTGAGGCGGACGATTTTTACAAATATTAAAAATCGTAATTTAATAAGTTTCAAAATAAAGATTTGTGCCAATTCAACAGTTCGTTTACTTTTTTTTCTTAAAACGAAAAAATAAGATCAAAGGTGTTTCAAGTGGTGATTCCTGTTTTAATTGTTTTATTGCCTGCCATTGACATGGACATGGATTTTAATATTTTTCTTTGAAACTGTATGTTTTGTTTTTCTCCAGTACGCTTTGATCACGTCACGCACGACACAAAGAAATAAGATAACACTGCTGCGATAACGTGACAATTGCAGTGGTTTGCGGGGTGTATATGATGTTTGACCTTTGGCAAAGATGAAAGGAATTGAACGGTGACGCGTGGCTTTCAATAAAATACAGAACAGTTTTCATTTTAACGGCATAAAAGTAGACGACTCAAACACACAATCAAATAATTATTAGTAAATTTAATTGTGATTAGATTGGGCCAAGTTTATAAGTTTGTATTCGCAGTGTTCTTTAAGTATATTATTAGTTACATGAAAATCCTGTTTTGGCTGTTAGTAAATCAGTAACTTTCAAATAAAATCAGGATATCAAGCTGTGCATTTTTGTAAATATATAAAATGATAATAAAAATAAACAATGCCGCAATTATGATGAGATGCCGTTACAAGATCGTTCAAACAAATTTCTCCATAGATAAGCCAAAGGCATTGTGAAAGTTTTGGACCAATAAAAGTTATGATATGAACTTATGGAGAAGTTAACTCTAGGCTTAGCTCGGTTACCGAAGGATGTAGGATCCCTTACCGATTAGCGAGGCATACCTAACTAGGGGTATGATCCGTATGATCCATTAGCGTACTGCTAACTTTATTGCAGATAAATAATTAATTTTTAGGAAAATACTGGTAAAGAAGGTTGGCGAAACTCGACTCAAAACATTTCCAGATGCGTTCATGTTGGAAACCATAAAAATATAGATAAAAAGATGGACTGGTTTTATAAAAAAAACATTATTTTTTAAATAAGGGAATATTTTAAATAAGAAATTACGTTATTATAGTTATTAAATATTTCCAAATAACAAAATGCATGCAGATACCAAACGTTTTGTTCCTGTTGCCTCTCTTGATTTTAGTCCACTAAAACTAGAGTTACGGTACTTTTTTTTCTTGGAAGGACCTGTCGCTGAGAGCCCAATGAAAAGGCTTCGTTCCGGGCAGTTTCTGGCGCTGAAGGCGCAGCGAAGCCTCAGGCTCGTACGTGTCGGGCCCCATACTAGCGGGCGCGATCGGGCCAGTGTGGAGTGCAAAAGGCACCCTACCAAGCGGCAAACCCGCCAGTGGTAGCACCGACGCAACTGGAACTGCCTAGGAAGGCCGGACCGCAGTCGGGCTCCTTTCTGGCGGGCATTCTTCTGGGGCGTATACCTGGCGGCTTTGACTACGAGGGTGGTTTATGGCCTTATCAAAGAAGCGCTGCGACCTTAGATCAGAGAAAGCTATGGCTGCGACGCTTCTTTCATATAGAGGTCGATAGATGGGATGTCATAGAGGGCCATAGATGGAATGTCAGGGTCATAGATGGGATGTCAGTTTGGGGATGTTAAAACCGTATTGTGCTCAATTCGGACTTCTTTTTTATTTTTTCAATAATATGTCTGTCAATGTCAAATTGCAAAAATGCTTATTTCATGAACTGTCGTTCGCTTGTTAGACAAATGTTTAGCCCGTAACTATGTTACATTGTGTACCAAAATAGAAAGTTATTTAAGTAAGTAGTCGAGTTTTGATGACATACTTAGTTACAATTTATTGTAATGATATTCAGACGAAATAAAATTTACGTAGAATAGAACCTAACCTCAACATTTAGTTTTCTCGTAATATCTCTTTAGGTAATCCCAACTTTAAGAGGGTACGTTCGGTTAATTTTCTTAATATGCTTTCTTGAATGTACGAATATTAGGTAATTTCATTTATGAACTGGGTTTTATATCTTGGGTCGGGAACTCTATAGAAGTCTGCCATCCTTCTTTTTGTTGCTTCGTGGATATTGGCAGTAATTATTTAAGACTGCTTAAATCGAGCCTGCTGGCGTACTTTGTACTCTACTCTGAATAAAATCAAAAATAATTTCTGCAACCCCATCCGTTGACCGCTGGTAAAACGAGGTTTTATAATTAACGCGTTTTTAATAAGTTGAAATAGATAACTCAGAATATGAGCTCTTTAGAATATAATTTTAGAACATGAGGCTGATAGCCTCTTTTATGATTTGCGTCAGAAAGTTATTTTTTTATAAAATGTTTTTGTTTAAAATATTGTTTAACATTTGGCGTGGCAGCCTATAATTAAGACGACGCTTAGCTTTAATTCAATATAATTCAGATTATGTACCTTTCTTTCTTGTATTAGTCGGCTTGTTGGTTGTCCTAATAATAAAAAAAGATACCCCGTAACATTGGCACAAAAATTAAAACTTAAAGTTGAATCAAATAATAATACAATAATATAATAAAACAAATCTAAATAAATGAATAAGTAATAGGTAGCTACAGTCGAAACCCTCTTATTATGTGTTTGACAAAAAGTTTTCGATAAGGAAAGAACATTTCATCATAGTTTTAAGTCTATCATATCACCCACGAAAGTTGGAAATTAAATTAATAACTCGTTACAGTATAGCCCGTGAGTAAGCCCGAAGTGACACGAGATACGAGTATAATAGTATTTCTGGCTACTTGTAAACTTTGTTATGGTTAGGGTGACCTCTATTGATAACCTACTTAGGCTCCTTAAGTTCTTTTTGCTCAAGAAATTCTAACCTGGTACCTCCTTCAGAATTAACTTTACTGCCTATATGATGATGGGATATTATTCCTTTTGGAAAAAATAAACCACATTGTTGCGTTTCCAAGTGTAAAAATATATTTCCCGGCTTTTTAGCTATATACCATCCCCTTTTTCATCGTGGATATTACCTACTGATCTTGTATTAGGTTCAGCAACATAAAAAAGGTTCGAAACACTTATTAAATATTAATATTTTTTATTCTACTTTGTGGTTTAGTTTGTGAAGAACATCAAAAAAGATTTCTAAGCGATTATTAACCCGCAGAATTTTCGTAACATTGGCCCCAGCTATTGCCGATAGATAGATACTTTTTAAGCACACCAAATAAAAAGGTTACAGTTGATTTTTACATAAAGAAATACAATTAAGACGGTCTTATGGCTAAGAGCGATCTCTTCCAAACAACCTTCAGGCATAGGATAACTTTTAGAAAGGCGAAAGTGTTAATCAATATCATTAATAAATTCAACGATACAAATGTTTACCAAAAAAAATCTGGAAAGATAGTATTAAGTATTATTTATAATGAAAAGGCAAATCTAAAAATGTACTTTATATTACTCATGAAGGCCGAATCCTATCTGTACACAATATGGGTCTGACAATAAAACGGGTCAAATATCAGTCACGCTATTATTAGGTATTTTTACGAGTCGTTAGAAAATTCCGACGAATATTATGAATCCGCGTGTCAAATGTAGGGGAATGGTACAGCCGTCGACAGATTATATAAGAACTATTTTTGGTGTTTATTATTAAAAGGTTTAAAGCGATGTTTATGAGAGACTGCTGTAGATTGTACGTAAATACTTGAAACATGAGTGCCCTTTAAGGGAGATAGTTGGCGTTCCGTGCCGAGAAGAAATATGCGTAGGTGCCTCTCATGCGCAGTTTGTTCTGTCAAATAATATCTACACGTCTATTGTTTTGATCCCTGTGACACAGGGCGAAGTCTTGATGTTTTATGTTTTGATCCCTGTGACATGAGGGCGAAGTCTTGATGGATTAGTTTGATAAGATACCAATGGTTCATCATCAGCCCACACTAGTCCACTGCTGGACATAGGCCTCTCCAATTGCACGCCACTCTGCACGATCCACGGCTACTCTCATCCAGTTCCTGCCAGCAACCTTGCGAAGATCGTCACTCCATCTAGTCTGAGGGCGTCCCACACTACGCTTGCCGACACGCGGTCTCCACTCAAGAACTCGTTTACCCCAGCGGTTATCGGTTCTGCGACAAATATGGCCGGCCCACTGCCACTTCAGCTTGCTTATTTGATGAGCTATGTCGATGACTTTAGTTTTCTGTCGGATTACCTCATTTCGGATCCGATCCCTCAGAGAAACACCGAGCATAGCCCTTTCCATAGCTCGCTGAGCGACTTTAAATCTGTGGACCAGCCCTATCGTGAGTGTCCACGTTTCGGCTCCGTATGTCATGACGGGTAGGACGCACTGATTGAAAACTTTCGTCTTAAGACTTTGTGGAATGGGCGACGTAAATACTCGACGTTATTTCCTATATGCTGCCCAGCCTAGCTGTATTCTTCTACTGGCCTCTCTCTCGAAGTTGTTTCTGCCCAACTGCAAAATTTGCCCGAGGTAGACATATTCCTGTGACCAATGGTTCACTATCAATGATATTTATTGGTTGATTTTCTTTCAGGAGTGATTCGACCGCTCAATTTCGAGATCCGAAATCGAAATATCGAAAAAGATCTTTAACCCACCCATACCAGATGATCGCATAAGTATTTGTTATTAAAATGCCTTATTATTGCGCTTAGATAAAGCTACGTTGGAGCAGCAGAACCACTCGAAAATAAGAATTTTAGAGTGAAATCATATCTTGATAATTGAAGACAAATAACACTTGAAAAAAATCATCGACCTCAGATGAGACGATGTTTTTTTTAAAGTGTTATTTGTCTTCAATTAAACCTTGCATGGAATTGCTAAATACAAAAAAATTCAATATCTTGTTAAGATTTGGTTGCTCAAGTTCATTCATTAGGTATTCTATGTGAAACACGCATATATGGGACTGATAATAAATCATGTAAGACTTTTTAATGTTTCTATGCATGCATGCTTTATACTCAAAATAATAGTCTAAATAATATGACCCTTAATCAGATTGGCCTCAAGTTGACAAATATTATTAAGTCACTAATACACATAGCTCAGTATTTTCCCTCGTCATTCATTCAGAACCTGTTATCGTTTTCCATCAACTATCACATAATACCACCCAACTTTTAATAAGCCGATGTCCAATAAAATCACAATTCGATTTACCGCAGTATCGAGTACAAAGTCCTTTCCAATCGAAAAATGAATGGAGTCGTGTGAGCAATTTAATGAATTAAACACAATGGTTGGTCCGATTGGATTTCACACGAGGCGACTTTCAATTTATAAGGCAATGGTTCAACCAGTGAGCAGATAGATAACGTTTAATAGTTATCAGTTATGGAAGGTTTTAAAAGGAAAGGAAAAAATGGCTTTGTCAAGAAGCGTATATTTTGTTGGTCTTGGTTGGTCTCTAGAGCGTTTTTAGTAATTTATGTCTAATTTTAAGACTGTGGTGCGCCCTTTTCATAATTAACATTTTTTACATGGATAATAATCGTATAACCTTTAAGTCCGTTATTTCTCTTGGGTAACATCGTCAATTTGGTTACAGTCCTGTAATTCAGTAAAACTTACTTACGCAACTCTCACGTGAAAGATTCATTCAAGATTATTCAGTGTGTTAAATTCAACCAGGGACATGATTTTACAGGTTTTTTTCTACATCTTATAGGCCAATTAATACTAAATGAATCAGAGCAAAATCAAAATTTTAAAAATCCTTATCAATTAATAAGCACGTTATAAAAGTAGCACTAACACCCTGGATAAATCAAATCCAAAATAAAATGGTTCCTAACAGGACAGTAATGAATTTTAAATAAGAATTTTCTTTGCACCTGGACCAGAAAACTTTTTAAAGATGCATTTGTTACCTCCGCAAAAGAATTAATTTCACGTTGAAAATACTTGAACAATAAATTCGCGGGAGTTTTACAAAAAAGTTCGTCCTTAGAACATAGCTGTTCGTAATATAATAATAATTTCAGATCCGCAAAGTTCGGATGGAATGGGCGACTTGGCGGGCGGCGGAAAATTATCTGACATTTGTAACTTCAAGTTGTTAGTGGTTGCCTTAAAATTGTCATTGATATCTCGAGGAAATGAGTCTAAGGCCAGGGGGGTAACTATGAACTCTTAAAACAATCTCAAATCTGTCAATTTCGTACGTCATTACGTTCATTAGTACCACATTGTTTTAAGAGTTCATGGTTACCCCGCTGTTTCACAATGTACGGATAAAATGTCAAACAGATACGTTACAGATAAAAATATGTAGACAATAAAAGTGCCTGAAAAAATGTGTCATATAGCGCTATTTAACGGTGGTGAAATGCAAAAATATTGTTTATCCTAAGTAACAAATAGCCTATACAGAACTTATGCAGTACTAATCCTTACATTGTGAAACAGACCCTTAAGGGACCTCCAAGTCGATATTGACATTTGTTTCAATATTGCTTTTGTTAAGTAGGTATTAAATTTGACAGCTACTGGCTACTAATCCCTATCTTCTTTTCTATTTATATACTTTTTTGGGTGACAAATAAACGTTTGTTTTGGTAGGCAACACATTTTAATTTTTTTCACCATAACTAATAGTTTTCAGACTATAAAACATTAGATTAAACGGAACTCTACACAACGCAAATGAAACAAAACGCTTGATTTATATTTTAGTAAAAGCTTTTAGTGATAATAAAAATATAGGTAGGTGAACACAATTCAGCTAACAGCTGCGTCATTTGAGTACTTCGTACTGTATATTTTATAATATAAAAGTAGTAAATAGATACTTATTTTTTTACATTACGTGTTTTTTTAACTGTCTTAAAGCCGAAGGCTACTAAAAGTATCCAATAACTACTTGTCATTCGTAAAATAAAAATTGGTAATTATTAAGATTTCATAGACTAAGAAATTAAAATAATTATTAGCAGAATTTAGTTCGAAACATCCTGTACAGTCCACGTGGACGGTGCTGTACACGTGGAGGCAGCAAGGTCAAGGACTATGCATTGTTGAAACCGTAAACATTACAAACAGGATGATATGTTACTATCTTGAATTATTTGTTATTTTTTTATTTAAAAATTATATGGATGATAAAAAATAACACTTCCTAGAGGTTTGTTAAGGTGGTTACACAATGTGGGCTTCGGCTTTAAGACGGCTAAAAAAGCACGGTGTATATTATGGTAAACGTTGATATATAACACTTCCTAGAGGTTTATTAAGGTGGTTACACAATGTGGGCTTCGGCTTTAAGACGGTTAAAAAAGTACGGTGTATATTAAGGTAAACGTTGATATCTTGTTTCCGTCTCCACCTATCATTAGTGCAACTGAAACGCGATGACAGCCCGATTGTACGAACCCTTTTGAGTTGAGCCGCCATATTTAATAGCTGAAATTAATAATTCTACCAATTATCATTACCGTTTCAGACTTAATTATCATTTGGCGTTTTAATTGCTTTGCAACTTTATGACTTTGCTGAGATTGCATCTTACTAAAGTGATACTGTGGTTTATATATTTCTTATTACATTTAAGGGCCGATTAATATATAAGTCCACCTATTTAAATGCCATTCAGGAATATTGCAAAGTCTAAGGAGTTAGTAGAGTCGAAATGTCTTATTGAAAAAACATTTTATTTTCATGAGACTATTGAAAACTTAAAATCGCTCTCATTTTGCTGTTTGATTATCTTATATTTTTTACTAAGAACACTTATAGTCGATAGACATGCTGCTTGTATATGTTAGTATTTGTCCATCCATATAGAAGATTTTGAAATTGCGATTTTGTTTAATCTTCGATGTAAACACGTTAAGTGGTACATAGGTTAAGTATGCATTTAATTGCAGTTACGTTATATTAGTATTGGTTATACAAACTAAATTATGAAATACAATGTGACTTCAACGTCATATGACTTTAAAATTATTCTCTTCATTTAAAATATGGCGGAAACCGTTGAAATTTTTCCATTGCTTTCGTTATCTGAATTTCAAATTGCACACCGTACAATTGATTTTAATATAGAGTTCAATGAAACTAAGATATTTCTGCATTCAACGGTGTGGAGAGTATTACAAAAAAGTGTCTGTCTTTATGTCACTTCATATTGTACGAAATCAGTGGGCTCGTAATAGCCACATTGTTTGATTTGACTAGACGTGGGATTATTTCAAGGAACTCAGGAACCGAGGATAATCGACTATGGGGTAGCACACTAACAACAATTACTGTTAAAAGCTAAATTTAATTTAAAGTGTTTCGGCATTTAACTAAGCGCGAAAAATGCTTGTGTGTCCCGGATTCAGAAAAAGTAATAGGAAACTGCTTTGCACATCTAGTTAAATTACAAAACACTATAATTTAGTTTAAGTTTTCAGTGCGTTTAGTATTTTTAGTTAGTCAACCTACCCCTATCCTATACCCCTAACCCACCTTTATCCTCATTAATTCAACATTATGACATATAGTATGACTAAATTAGTAAAGTTTTAACACAATGCAACAGCTTTATTATAAAAAAGGTAGTTAATCGTAATTCTTGAAAATTAAAACGCATTATTTCATTTGGCGCTGGCGTTTCAATTATTATTCATGAGCACGATAAAGATTATTTATCTAAAAAATTTTTACAAAACATTACTGAAACTACATAGATATTACGGTATCAAATTTAAATCGTTTATTTTAATGGGGTATTGTATTTAAAAAGTGGCTGTTACTAAAAATTAATGACCTTACTACAAAAAGATAGACTAGTGTTAAACACTTGTATATTATTAGTCAACCAATTTGAAATGTTGACACATCAGACATTCGAGACATATTATTAACAAACATTTCAAATTGGTTGACTTATATTTAGACAAGTGTTTAACACATAAGTAACTAATAAACATTGTGTTAAGTAATATTTTCTAGCTTTATGTGTAAAATGGTTGTCATTGTCTCTGGTCTAATGTTTTTTTCTTTTTCGTGTTACGTCGTGCGGTGTATATTCTTTTCTTTGTTATTGTTTGTTAGGATTTTGTTGTTTTTTTTTATTATTTAATTATCTTTGATTGTTTGAGGCCCTCGCAGAATATCAGTGTCGTGGCAGCCTTAAGTTGCCACGGCGAATACTGAGCGAGGGTCCTTTTTGGCACGTTTATTTATTTTTATATTTTATAATATTATTATTAGTTCTGTGTCAATCTATGTTATTTTCTTTTTTATGTTTGTGTCAATTTTGAGTGCCAAATAAATTATATTCTATTCTATTCTAAAATCATTCTCCGCGCTTTGTCTGGTTCGTAGCAAGGGCTACGCTTGACCTAGAGACATATTTTTGAATCATTAGAATTCCAACTCGCATACGAAATCCTTAAAATTGTATACGAATTCATAGATGAAAGTATATGATTTTTTTGATTTCATATGCGAATTGAAATTCGAATGCTTCAAACCTACTTCTTCTGAGATGTCCCAAGTCAGTTATTACATTGAAACGATTGCATCGGACCTCCGTAACTCTAAGATAGAGAAACAAGGACCATTTTGGACCTTGGTTACACATTCATTGTTATCTGCATATGCAGGTATCCTCACGATGTTTTCCCTATTCACCAAGCAATTGGTACAAATCCGTATGTAGATAGTACAGTCTCCGGCACTGATGTTGAGTGCTGGGGCAAAGAGTGGGGATCGCTTTGCGCATCTTATGAGACGATCATCGTATCCAATCGTATCAGAGACGCGGTGCGCGAAGCTAACTACCAAACACAGCGGCGGTGCAGACGCGCCGCACGACTAGCAAGTCACGTCAGTCACTCATACAAACTGCTGCTAGTAGGTGGGTACATCAATCTTTAATTCAGATAACCTTTTAATTAGTCACTTGATACAGCGGCTCCTTAAGTAAAAATTTATTAAGAAAACCTTTAGTTAGGTCTATATAAACTCATTAAAAAAATACAGACCTGGCTGCAAACCACATTGATGAAATGGTCTCGAAATTAGAAAACAACAATCATCCTTGTTACGGTACCTTCTTAGCCCTATAGCCCACCTATTCAGAAAAGTACGATTTTAAAATGACCTGAACTGGCAGTCGAACCTGGAACCCTTTGGATTCAAATCAAACCACCATACCAATACGCCAATAAGGCAGTGTAGTGTACTTTATATTTGTAAGCAATAATTATATATAAAAAAAAATAATTAAAGGTCATATAGTTACGCATAAACTGAAAATAAAATATCATTAATTTGAATTTTTAAATTCAACGAATACTTTTTATTTGAACATTACCTATTTTTTATTTTATTTGTTTACAAAATCGGTATCAGTAATCGGCTATTCCGGTAATAATTGTAATTTTGTCTGGCGAATAATTATTTATTTGTCTTATATAAAAAAACTTAATAGTTGATAAAACTTTATAAGGAATATCTAACTTAAGTAAAATTGAGCGCAACACGTAAAGGGGTTTATGCCTCATAAAACTCCGCTTTTTTTCATGTAGGTATAGTCGTTTGCAATTCCCAACAGAGTTTGTTATAGTCCCGAAATGGGACTACTCCGATTTCATCCTCGAACACTTAGCCCCTTCGTACACAAGTCAACGGAAGAGCTGTTCCTCAAATTCAGGTGGCCTAATACGAAAGCGCATCGTTCGGTCGGTCGTATTATCCGATCAAATGAAAACATCCATTCCCCCGAAGGTTTGATAATCATCATCTCAGCCACAGGACATCGACTGCTGAACATAGGCCTCCCCCAGTGACTTCCAGATCGGCCGATTGGAAGCGGCCTGCATCCAGCGTCGTCCTGCAACCTTTACCAGGTCGTCTGCCCACCTTGTGGGTGGGCGTCCTACGCTGCGCTTGCCGGTACGTGGCCTCCATTCCAGAACCTTTCTGCCCCATCGGCCGTCAGTTCTACGTGCTAAACATACTAGGAAGGTCAAGGTTTGATAATTTATGAACAATTGAAAACGGCCGGGTTTTTTACACGGCTGGATTGAGTTGGTCATATCAAAGGATTGACACATGAGACTGGCCATTTTAATTTGTTAGGTTTGCTCGTATACGACCGAACGAAAGATACACTTTCGTGCTAGGCTCCCTGTATCTTGACTACTATCTCAGTAACATATCTGAGGTGATTTTAATATAGTTACTAGTAGGAAGGACAAGCCTTGAACGGGTAGATGACACAAAACTGGTAATGGTTTTCAATACGGGAACGTTTACCCATTTCGGGAGTTTACAGATGATGCATTTCAAACAGTAATAACAGAATAAAATAAATATTTAAGGGGGCTCCTATTTAACAAATGTAATTTTTTCGCCGTTTTTATAGATAATTTTATAGAAACGGAACCCTTCGTGCGCGAGTCCGACACGCACTTGGCCGATTTTTTTTTTACTGTCACGCCAACTTACAAAAATACGTTTATAAACATCCATGACTTGAGTACAAATGCTCGTGCTTATCACATTAACACTTGCTTCGGGATTCAAACCTGCAATCGACAGGCTTTGTAGGCCAGATCGCGAAGCACTACACCATTTAATTTAACGTTTGTACTAATTCTTATAATAAATTGCGCAACAAACATTTATCTACTGAAAACACTTCGGAACTTCCAATCGGAAGACTAATCTGTCTTACTTTAAAATTTAGTTAAACGTTACCTTTAATTAATTATCCTAATAAGAGTACAGCGTTGAATTCCCTTTCATTATAGAATGGTTATAAATCAAAACAGTAAAGGGTTTAATTAAAACTAAGTTTCAATTAACCGGGCGTTGTTTTATTTAAATGTTAAATGGATTTATGTTTGCTAAATAAATTTAGAGTACCGTTCCAATATTTGCATTGGGGACCTAAATACATTCTTATTTAGGTATGTTAATTTTGTCAAAGAATCATGGTTTCGAGCGGTGTTTGCTCTAAATGCAAAAAGTTCCAGAATAATTTCCCAGTTTCGATCAACAGAGAAAGCATTTTAGTGTCTAAAACGTCATTCATTACACAAGGATAAATAATCCTTAGTTTTGGACCAAGGAAATTGGTGGTTTGTCTGGCGAATAGAACTAGTAACTTATATGTTCAAATAAACCTATCTGATTTTTTCAATGAGAATAAATGTATTTTTAAAAGTATTTTTGAAATTCTCTCACAAAACACGTCAAGGCACAGAATAAGAAAAAAACAAATAAATAACGTGTGTAATAGATAATAACTTTCAACATCAACCTTTTGAAGGACGTAACAAAACCCACAAGCTAGAGAATGTGATTTTAAAGGAAAGCGTCATGCACTAAGCTGAAAGCCGCATAAAACTTCCATCGTATCAAGGTGAGCTGTATTCAAGTATTATCGGCTACCCCTTTGTTCTATAAATGTCACACCCCCGTGCCACTGTGTCCTGTGTCCGATATACGGGAGAGGATAAACATTGTACTAAGAATGTTATTGATAATAGCTTACGGGCAAAAAGTAAATTCGCTACAATATTATACCTAATTACTATGGAAATGAAATCCATGGGTCATCATAAATCATAATATTGGCTCTGCTTGAATTTTTTACAAAAATTAAAGTTGGTTTGAATGAAAAGGTAGAGGAAACCTTCGGAAGTACTCATTCAATTCAAATATTAATTATTGTATCAATGTTAAAATAATCAAATGGACAAATGGACAGAGGTAGAATTCTATCACAAAAATGCAAATTTCCCGTGGGTCGCGAAAATGCGAGATAGATTAATACAGATGGCGCTAACAACGTAAATATTGCTATTCCGTTGTCACCGTTGTCAAAAAGTGATAAATGTGAAAATAATAATATTATTTACCTTCAAAAACGCGGGCATAGCCAGTTATTTATGATTTGAAAACAGTGTTTCTTAAAGATTTGATTGGATAGAACAAAAATTCATACACTCTTATCCAACTTAAGTTTAAGAATCTTTCACGTAAGAACGGCGTTTTTATTTAAGTGGTAAGCACTTAAATAAAAACGCCGTTCTTATTCTTGCTGAACTGGACTTAAGTTTAACAGTCAAATTAATGTTAGGATTAACAAAGGAGTTAGACCTAGATTTTTATAAATTTTTATAAATGAAAAAAGGGGTTTTTGAAAATGTTTATGTATAAAAATGCAATTAAAGTAAATTAGTTCGTTCTTTCTGTACAATACCATGGCAACTAGTGGCGTTATAATATACGGTAATAGATATTTAATAGAACTAGGCATTATATAATTGATACACTTGACCCTTAACTTTAAAAAAGGAAACAAACTTACATTTCCAAAGACAACTATGTTTCACAATCAAAGTTCCACTATGACGTCACTTTTTCCTTCAAAATCCCAGTCTTTTATCACATGAACTACTTAGGTTTTAGTTTAGTAAGGGTTTAAATTGCAGTTTCAATTAATTGTCAGGTTTATTTTACACGAAGGCCTAATTAGTTCTGTACCGGCGCCGAGCAGTGAACGCATTTCTCACTCCTATCCCTCTACCTACCCTCCCGCGACATTTACCTACCTCCGTATTTCAGGGACGCCAACTTAAAAATGTTATAGATCTAAATTTTGAATATTTTTAAAATTACAATATATTAACTTATAATATAATGAGGTTATGCAACGAATATAAGGTAAAATCAGAACCTAAGCCCCTAACGTTTTGAGGCTGACCTGCGCCATCACACATCAAGACATATTCTCCTGATACACTTTAGTATACGACTATGTTTCTTCTTCCTGTGGTTATTTTATTTATTAACAAGAAATAATTGCACACGTGGACACAATAAAAACCTAATTATTACACCCTATAAATGCAACTGTGTTTTTGGGGGTCGTCCATTAATCACGTAAGGCTCCAAGGGGGGAATGGGGTCCTGAAAAAATCACGTAATATCACTTGGGGGAGGGGGGGGGGGCTTTGTAGTGAGATATCACGTGTACCTATTTAGTTTTTCTTTGAACGCGCAATTTTTAATCCGTAAAAAGGGAGGCCTAAGAATTCATGGAGCGGTTTTCAACGGTTTTATTTCAAAACTCACGAGAGTTCTGTGCGGTTACGCAGCGCAGCCGCCGCGGTTGCGACTATCGCCCGAGGCTTGACTGCTGAGTTCTTACTCACGGAGCGGTTTTCAGCCACGCCTGCCGCGGTTGCGGGCCCGCAAACAATCGCGCGCGTCGTCGAATCGGTTGGACGATTAATGGACAACCCCTTGTGACACAAAAAAAACATACCTACCGAGACTTTCTTAGATTGTAAATTTGCAATTAAAATGCTGATCACCATGCAGCAGGCACAGATCACTGTTGGAAAAGTATTAAATTATGTATTGAAGGCGTTCCAAGACAACAAGGGTTACATTCTTATGTGTAGGGCCCCCTTCACATAAGAATTGCTTTGTCCCGTTCTTAGCGCTAAGACCCTTGTCTACACATGAACCTAGATCCTAGATGGACCTGGTTATAACATTTCGAGCGATTGCCATCAAATTCTAGATTATAAGATTTATTAGACTAAGTTAATTTCTGAAATCAAATCTAGTAATGAGAATTGAGAGTTATACTTTGGTAAATTCATGTTGTGTAATCGTTACATTCAGGGGCCTACATAAGTACCTAATAACAAATACACCTTCCTAATTGTCATTACAAAATTAAGACTTTTTATTTGGTTACAAAATTGAGTTATATACTGGTATATCTACAAGTAGCTATAATTAAGAAAATATATTTTAAAATCTACGGAAAAATAATTGTATACAATTTTCATGATATAAAAATAGGTGCAAAATTGTATGCTTTATCATAATTAAATCGTCCGCAGACACTAGCAAACAAATGGATTATGACTACGAAACTGTTCAGTTGCATTTTACTAAACGCTATTTAATAATAGTTTATTGCCAGCCCTGTCAGGTTAGGGTGACAATGAGCAAGTGGCTGGTAATGAGAGGCGCTGTGTGGAACTGTGTGAACAACTCTCCACGACCTACTGGCAACTGCGCGGCTATTTTAACAAATGTTTCTTCTAAAAATATTGATGGCCTAGCGAGTAACATTGGGAAAAAAGGCTGTGTGTCAATGTGGTAGCGTAACATCTGTTTACAAATCAGTCTGGGAAGTTTCCCAAAGCAATATTTTTTTCTTAAAATAAATTGTATGTGGCTTAACACTGGCTGTAGCTGGCTAAGAAATGTAGGTAAACCTAATTTCGAGGATGATATTTCGCATGATTTTGGCTGTCAATAATAATTAATTATTAGGTAGATTATTATTAGGTAATTAGGTAGATCTTATTATCTTTTTGTTACATCCCATAAAAATAATTAACTTCTAATTGAGTTTACAGAAATGTACGATTAGTCTATCTTTAAGGTAAATTCTCATTCATTTATCATTATTCATTCATCTCTGCCACAAGAATATCAGTCAGAGGTAGTATGGAAAAGGGAAAAGTATTGCAGAGACGAGAATATGAGAATATGAGATGAGAATTAAACCTACGTCCTTTCGATTATCAGTAACTGCACTTTTCGGTTTGAGTTAATATATTTTTAGGAGTAATATTAAAGAATTTGTAAAAGACGTAGCAAGTCCAGCTAAAGATGAAAAAAAAATGCATACGATACATGTGCAAGCATCGGAGGGGAAGTATAAAAGGAAAAGAGAGTCGTTTGCCCAATTGTGGGATACTAACGTTCAGTTGGTTAGTCAACAAAAAAATATTAGAGATGTGAAGATGTGATTACTTATTACGAGTAAGAACTTGAGTTCGGCATAAACAAAAGTAAAAGAAAATCAAAGTTGAACATTACTTAAATATGTCACCACTAAACTTAAAGCTGTCATCAAACTACAATGTCGGAAGCATCGTAAAGCAAACACTAAGGCACTCAGAGGTGGAGCGAGTGCATTTCCTCTTTGGACGAGTGTCGAGTGCCAGAGATAGCAAACAACATTTTAGAAAATATTTTCGATCTATGGTGCAAAGATAAAATTTGATATCTTAACGGGAACTAGATAAATTGGAAGCTCTTACAATCCCATATAATGTATAGTTTAAGTAAGACTATAATATGACAAGGCTACAATAATTTGTAATTAAATATCATGGTTGAATAATACCTTGGAATGGAAAAGGTAAGAAATTTTTTCGATCTTTTCTTAACTGATCGTGGTGCTATTTAATACGGAAACTCACATTAATCAACAATTGATTTCAATATCTTCATCCTATATTAAAATTATGAATGCTGCTATAGTTAAGACTTATTATGACTGGAAAAGCTTTAAAATTTTACTTGTAGTGGGAAAATACATAATTAGACGTTTTCTCAAGTCTTGTCTCATGCAAAGTGCCTATTGCTAAAGACTTTTAATCTAAATGCTAATATAATTTTATACCAAAATGTGACAATATGAACGTTAAAAAAATTACAATTCCTTCGAAATATTTTGTAAGACTGACAACGCCGCAAAAGCCGAAAAACCTATTTTCTGACCGCCAACAATTGACAGTGAAGTTCCAAAAAGAAAAGCGTCAATTTTCCATCGAAGAATCGGACGTTTTGGAAATAAAACCACCAATTTTCCTTCGATACGGAATAGGTGCATTGTTTTGTTGGCTGCAGTTTGAGGTTTGCTTCAAAGTCACGGTTCGACAGCGTTTCATTGCAGAATCGTTTATCAAACCAATATAGAACGTTAAACAAACGGTTGAACACCTGCCGAAAACACTTGGTAGATACGGTAAGACTACATTTATAGAGATAGAGGTCAACTCACATGAGCATGATCAGAACTAAACAATCTTAAAATAAAATTTATTCCTTTAAGAAGCCTTAAATTAAGCTCTTTTAAACGTCCCAATATATCTTTTTACTCTACCACTGCTTCGGGGTAATATTGCAGCGCTGGCTGAAAAGTAGCAGCGCAAGAAACTCTGTCACTGGTAACAGACTTTTAGGGTTCCGTACCCAAAGGGTAAAACGGGACCCTATTACTAAGGCTTCGCCGTCTGTCTGTCTGTCTGTCTGAACCGTGATAGTTGGAGAGTTAAAATTTTCACAGATTATGTGATTCTGTTGCCGCTATAACAACAAATACTAAAAAACAGAATAAAATAAATATTTAAGGGGGCTCCTATACAAAAAACGTGTTTTTGCCGTTTTTATAGATAATGGTATGGAACCCTTCGTGCGAGAGTCCGACTCGCACATGGCCGTTTTTTTTAAATTATTTACAATAATGAATGTTCCTATGCAGCTATGCGAGCAGGGCATTATTGAATTCTATTTAATTATGTTAATTTAAATAGTCATTAACGATCAAACGTAAACTATACTGTGCATTAAATATTCACAGTATAGCTTAGAACTAGTAGTAGAGTTGAAGAAGTAACTAGATATCATTAAATGAAAAGAGTCAATCGAATCACCGGCGAAACGACGGATTGATCCGATCTAACATCGTTGCTTGTTAGGTAGTATTCACACTTTTAAAGCCTGACTCAGGCTGACTCTATGCAATTTGCGTCATTTCTTCGGTTGGGCGAAAAATCGGAGTAATTTTTACCTAACCTGACATCGAGTGACCTATAACTTTCACCATTATTCAATTAAGTACTTAGCTAGAATTTAACGGACTTTATTTTTAAACCTTTAAAATTGTTATTTATATTAGGTTTTGCTGTTTGCATACTCACGTGTGTTTTCCACTTGCCATCATTTGCATCATTTTAAAAAAAGCAATTACATTTAAAAACGGAATAAATTAAATTTTAAAAGATTTTAAAACTGGATAGATCTAATTAAAAAAGACAAAACTTCTTTACACACAAAACGTTTTTCACCACTAGTGCTTTTCTTTAATGAATATTTTAATAATGAAGGACATCATATCACTGTTTGTATTAACAAGTTCTGCTTAGGTACCCGCATGTTGATAAACCATAACCATTAGGTACTTATGAAATTATTCACAGCCTCTCTATCACTTTACTTTATAACGTCTATAAAACACTTGGTAAAAGTTTGTATTTCGTGAAGCTATTAGTAAAAAAGTAAAACTGTCTGAAGGAAAGTACCTACCAATGATGAATTAGCGAATATTGTTTATAGGAGACAAACAAGAACAACGGGAACCACAACAATCCATCAACGTATTGTATTGATTGATTAACTCAAGTTTTTTCGTACCTAAGGGAATAGGAACGTCTTGTGAAGTTGAATCAGGGAACATGTGGTGTATCGTACCTGTTATGTAAGTATACGTAAACCTTGAGACTATTTTTAGTTTATTTAAGTTTTTATTCTGTGCTAAATATAAAATAATAAATAGTATTTCAAAAGTTTGATTTACTGTGAGGCTTACGCAGATCGAAAGGTCAAAGTCATTTACCAATTTATTGGGTTAATAAACTTATACTTAACTTATAGATTGAAATCTACATCCTGTATAAAAACAAAAGTAAACTTACCTAAAATGAAATACTACCTACTTGATAAAAACGCGTATCCATGAGGCAAGGAGGCGAGAATGCAGCGTGTAGAAGTTTAATGATCTAACAGCTAATGATTCTTAAATTATATTAAGCATATCCTACGTGGTTCTGTTTTTTTTTTCAAATGATAATTAACACTAGTCTTACCGCATATAGAAGCGTACCATTTACGTACTAGGAAACGAGATAAAACACTAGGAAAGATATTGTCTGCAGAAACTTGAGACAGGAAAAAGAGATTTTCATTTTATTAAAGAAATACATGTCTTGTCTGTTTTAAACAGAAATTCCTATTAACAATTCGCTAAAATAATACTTAATTGCTTCAGTTAATAAAAAGCATCTAAACGAGGAGAGTAAAGTGGCCTCTAATTAAAGCAGTAATTAATGCTGTTTTCCTCACTGAAGGCATTCCTTACAAACGGCCTCTCGCACTCATTACCAAGATGAAAGCAAATTGTACTAATGTTGAAAAGGGCGTAAGTCTAAGATACGCGTATACAGTCATTCACGTATCAAATCAATAATGATGACAACAAAAATAATAATAAACAAATAAATAAATAATAAGGCATCATATCCGTGGCTTAATACATTATGAGTTGGCGGTAGTCATTTCGGCCTAGCACCAAATACAACAGCCTATGTCAGTAAGTCGACTGAGGTAGCAAGGTATCAAGTCTCAATACAAAATATTATTTATACAGGGTGTTAAATACATGAAATATCAAGCCGATACAAACCTATGGTAATATAATATGCATGTAAATAGTATGGTGAAGTCAGAAATTTGAATTTCATCATTTAAATATAAATATTTTTAGAATCCGTTTTGTACGAAAACATTTTTTAAAAAATATTGATAACCATTTTCTGACTTCACCATAGCTAATTAACAGGCTAGTTTCGGCATGATATACAATTTGCCTGACATCCTGGATAAAAAGCTAAGTTAACTCTTACAAAAAGAATCGTATTTGTAACTAAAGAAAAGCACTATTTTCCTATTTTTAATTACACGGAAACAAGCATGTGGGTGGTTCAATAATTCATGTCTTGATGATTTTTTTTTTTATTTGATCCAAGGCCGTGTTGAAAAAAACAATACTTAAAAAAATGCTTCTTGTGGTGCTCTATCTACGTTCCGCTTAAGACTATTTTGGGAGACCTAGTTAATGTATTTAAAATTTCAATTAATTCTAATTGGCTGCATGATCTTCACAAAATCCATCAATGTACGAATACGATTATAATATACACATATGAATTTTTGTACTTACACATATAAATAAACAACTCGTTCGGTCCTATGGGTGTCAATGTATGTAATAAATTTTCAACTTTACCAACTCCTCTCTGATGAAATTTAAATTAAATTACGAGTGAAGCAAAGAGTAACAAATTTGCATCATTTAATAAGCATTTAAACGAATTGTATTCTTGAAGCAGAATGGGAGTTGTATCCACCACCACTTTAGATTTTTTTGGTTTAAAAACAGCTGATCACCACGAGCTTAATTTTTTATTTTAATGTCAGTGACAATAGTAAAAGAAAAAGTAGGTGAAGATTTAATTTTCCGAATTTGAATTAATGTCGATGCGATTTAATTATTTTATTGCAAACTTGATGAAACAACTTTCTTTTTCCTTACATATTATAAAAGATAAAAATGTATTTGTAAAATATAAGAACCAATGCCTTAACAAGAAAGCTTTGGGTTGTTTTAATAAGCATGGGTTGTTTTAATTTATGAATAGGAATGTAATATTAATTAAGGTGCTCGAGGGTGTAACATTTACTGTCATCTGAGATGTAATTCATCTTACATTTGGAGAAATTCATTTCACATTAAAAGAAATACGATCTTAATGTAGCTTGTTTTTTCTGGATCTATTTAAAATACCTACATCCTTGTAATTGTGTCCCAAAAAAATAGAATCTTAACGGGAAGTGTCTTATTTTTTCATAAGCTCTCCTTCTAAGCATTTTGTCCTGTTTTTTAAAACTACGGTATTATGTAACTATTATGATTTTAATGACAGTCTCAATAATACAATTTTACTAAACCAGAATCTAAGTATTAAAACAGAAATAAATCATCAAATCTTATTACTAGACACTAATATTTCAATTTTCTGTTTAGATACAAATATTTAGTACTAGCTGTGCTCGCAACTTCGTTTGCGTGGACTACAGGATGATTGCCATATCAAGCAACGCTGTGGACTGCGTGAAGCACTATTTATTAAGAAAAGAGCTGAAAATTCTTGTCAGTACCTCGTAAGCGCCACGTCTGCCCAATACACTGCAAAATATTATCTGTCGACGTCTGTTAAGGATTTTTGTGACTTTCATCTTTAGCTCAGCAGTATGATTATGATAATTGACAGACGCAAACATCTGAATAAGTTATTTAAAGTTGACAAACACACTCTATGTGCCTACATTTTTTGAAAATTTTCCTTGATTTCCGTGTAATTCCTCCATCAGATCCTAATTTGGTGAAAATGGAACCACCTCGGGAGCAGTGGCGGGCATTGGTTTTATTTCGAGGTAGGCAGTAGATGTGTTTTGTTAATGAAAATCAATGGTTTTCACCAATAACACACATTTGTAAATACCTTCTGCCTACCTCATTTCATTTATTACTTAAGCACTGCCTGATTGCCTATATGCACCGCACGTCCCTGCTCGGGAGTATAGTCATTAAAAAAAAAAAAGAATTTTGATATCTGTTCATAATTGTCGAAGTAATTGCGTAACAAACATACAAAAAAATCATTTAGACGAATTGAGAACCTCCTCCTTTTTTGAAGTCGGTCAAAAATATCTTCAATGTACTTGTAATACGGTTTAATAAAGTAATAGATTTTCGGTTCCTTCTTATTCTATATTGGAATCAATACTTCCAGTGTCATTTTGCCATGAGTTTTTTAGCAGGCGCAGCGAATTGAACATGTTTCTTCTGAAATCTTGTTTCTACCAGCATCAGAATTTAATGAAACAAAGCCTAATAAGCGCACAGGTGACAGGTAATAGATAAAGGAATCTATTTGTAAAAACCGCAAAGAAATCCGTGCAGTATCTTCGGAGATTAATACATCGCGACAGACAGACAGACAGACAAACAGACAAACAGACAAACAGCCAAGAATTAAAATAATTGCATTTTTGGCTTCAGTATCGATTATAGAGTGCTCCCCAAAACAATTTTTAAAATATCTTCAATGTACAAACATCGACCCGTTACAGATTTATTATAGTATAGATTCCGTAAAATTTTGTAAACAATTGTATCAATTTGAATTTAGTTTGATGATCACGACACCAACAACTCGAAACAAGACGTCATAACCCTATAAACAACTTATAACGACATCATAAAATGTTCACTGTGTCACGCGGGTCTCGCGTCTTGTGCGAATCAGGCGAATATTTCGGCTAGATTAAGCCATAAATCAGAAGTGACATCACGCCAAAGAGGCTCAATGACATAAATTATGTTTATTCGGGAGATGAGTATGCTTGATATTTCTAATCAGATTTGTTATAACTCTTTCGAACTCCAGCATAGACTTAGCTCTATTTTAACAACAATGGAAACAATTTTTTTTTGTTGATTTTCAATACGTAAAGCTACCATCAATAGTAGCTTTGTAATAGATTTTTTTTAAAGAACTGATTTGCAAAACATCTAACAATAGTCTTACAAAATCACTTAACAAAAAATAAAAAAGCAAGGTTATTGTGAAATATAAAAGAGTCAGGAGGTATTTTTAAAAATTACCTTTGATCAGTTACTTTTGACGTTGAGACTCTCATTTTGAAAACACCTGAATTTTATATTAACTATGAGTACTTCAAGTAACGCATTTTTTTAACAATAGCCTCATCTTAAGTTTAGAAGGCCAAATCAAATTAGTTGAACTTTTTAGATTAGTTTTATATTGCGCATAGTCCGCACACCGATTTGAGACAGCTAAGTTCTGTTTATATCTGCCAGGCTCATAAAATGTTACTCATGAAAAAATTAAATTAAAAATTCGCCTAAGTGAGCTTATTATGTAGCATTTTAGTATTCAGATTTGTTGAGAATAAAAACTATATACTACCTCTATTATTAAAATTTTGTTTCTAGTAAATACTTTATTTAGCCTGTTGTCACGAATTAGGTTAACAGCTATACTTAAAACAAAATTGGACTAAACAAAGTAAATGAAAGCGATTAGTTTGCAGATGTTTCACAAAATCCTAACGAACTCCAGAGTCGATCCCTGTAAGCCATTGAAACTACTTACAACTATTCGCTTGTCAACAAGTTCTTGGCGGCATATTTAAATATGGTAAGTTTGTCCCCTAACACAAATTATCCGGTGTTTGCCGAGGCAATTAACTAGACGATGCTCGCGGAATAACTGCCTGGCCAGCCGACAAATCGACCCGGCAGAAAATAATTAACGGGTTAGTTTTTTTTTACTTTCATGAGAGAGTTTTGATCTAGAGCTTACTCAAACGGTAGAAAAGAATTAAAGGGTTAGTTTTTTTTTTTTACTTTATGAGAGAGTTCTGATCTAAAGCTTTACGCATAGGTAGAATAATCCAGCAGGATAGTTTTCAATACCAAATGGGTGAGAAATCTACAGATTGTCAAAAAATTAAGACAGGTTATTTATTTTTGAGCAATAAAGACAAAACCTTATACGGTTTTAGTTTGAAAAAAATGTGTTTTAGTTAATCTGGATCTTGTGCACTGTGCAGTAAAGAGTATATCTCTATCTATCTATCACTGTCTTCGATGCAAACTTTCCACGAATGTAATGTTATACAGATATACGAGAAATTCAAATTGGAACTTGCATAATATTATTTTAGTAATGAAATCAGTATAACGAGTCTAGAAATGCAGATGGCAATAAAGAGAAACTGAACAGAATTTAGTTAACATTGTCACATCACGACGGTTTATGAATTTGATTGCTGAGAGAAGTTAGGCAACGTATACCTTTAAATTTAACTATACTGGCGTTTTTGTGCTCACCAGCTAGCTGACGACATTTACTTTGGAGATCTACGTCTCAATCGTAAATATTTATAACTAAACTTAAAATTAAACCTCAAGAAAAAAAAATTAAAAATAATTTGCAAATAAAAAATGGGTATATTTTATTTCACGGCGTAAAAAAGCTGTCTAACTGCTATTGGACATCATTTGTAATACCAAAAATCATTACAATTAATTTTATTCTTCTATTTATTATATCTATACTCATATTCAAGGTTGATCAGAAAAACATAGCTCAAAACTCTACAATAGACTACAATGCCTAGTTTTAGAATAAAACAACTCCTTACAAAATGGTACTTAATAAAATTTAAAATAAAAATCCCGTCAACCACTAAACGTCCAAATAACATGTGACGTTTTTAGCGACACCTACGCCAGGGTAGAGAATATAAAATACTACGCCAGGGTTTGTTAGTAAGGTCAACGAATCCCATTTAGAGTTCATGGAATACGTATGGGACGTACGACGACGTCGTACGTTCATAGCATACGTGAATTGACGTAGTAGCTTAGTAAACCATTAACATAATTATTAGGAAATTGTGCAGTAAACTGACGGATGACGGCTCAGCTACGAACTCGCCGTAAAGACGGGCAGCGCAGCTAAAATACTTATATAATTTAATAATTTAATTTTTATTTAAAGTGGCTGCGAAAGTTTAAGATTCACTGACCCACACCACTGGCTTCTACCGGGGGTGTCAAAAGTAATAGTCCTTCATTCGATGATGATACAACATTTTACAACCCTTATTATTAGTCAGATGTTTGTCAATTACTATAACAATATCGCATAATCATTTGATTTCATGCCCAAACCACATCAAAGCTTTAAACGCGAATTAATTAAATCCTAATCCTACATCACTTAATGACGTTTGATGACGTCGCAATAGGTTGTAATAATACAGTTCCGATAATCTAAACTAACAGGATTCATTAACTACTCAATAAACAGAATATTACAAATATACATTTTATTTATCGTTTACTAATAAAGATATTATTTGAGTCAGATTTATTAAAATTTAATTCTGGAAAAGTTTATATTAATGAAGGAATGCCCATTCAATTTGAGAATAATTGAATAAAGTTCTGTTGGATATTTTTTACTTAACTATTATGATTACCTATTTTGGTTCTAAAAATATTTATTGAAAGAGATATTACGATTATAATTATAATTATTCGGCTAATTTGTATATATTTTTGGTCATTTACACAATAATGTATGTTAATTTGTTAACCTTTTGCATCTTACAAGTTTTTGACTCGGTTTGTTTCATACGGGAAACTCTAATACATCAAAATAAAGTGTCTGCGTGTACTTAAAGGCTAATTTAGTTGGAAGCCATCAGGTTGGAGGTAAAACCTCATCCGTGGGGCTGATCTAATAAGTAGAATTGAAGCGATTACTGTAACGAGACCGCACCGACGTGCACTCAAGAATATAATTGTACATCCCGCCAAAATTACCCAGATAGAGGCCACGGGTGTCATCTAGAGGCCTTTGGTATGTCACCTAATTTTAATTATGATTATGTCTTATTTATTTCAGGTATTTCTGGACGGGTAGGATTACGCGCAACCTTTTTGCGACTTTCCTGAATGTACTGCACATCGTTATCATGCCTGACTGATTTTATTTATGTATACCTAGAACTAAAATTGGTAGATATCATCTGCATCATACTTGGCCTTTGCCAGTCAACTGCTAGACATAGACCTCTTTCATTCAACGCTCTTATCTAAGCTGGATCCTCAATGCACGCTCATAGGCTAGCTAGATCCTAAGCTAATTATTAATTTTAGTACTTAAGTTAATACACATCATTGTCATCATATGAGGTCATATCCAGGCCTCTCTTAATGCACGCCGCTGGGTCACAACTAAATAACACATGTACCCACACCTTTATTGTTTCTAAGGCCACTGTAGCACATGTAAATTGAATAAGTTTTTAAAGATAATTTAACTAATAAAAATAATACTAACAAAATACAAATAGACTCTTTTAAACGCAAAACTAATTAAACATGACAACTGCATGCTCTGAAAACTAAAGCGGTTTTCATAAATATATTATTTTCTAATCTCAATTTTGTGGTTTGAATAGCAATATATCTTTACAAATATGAATGCGTTGTAAATTGCAACACGCCATTTATTTCAGATTGTTTAAAATATTATTTATTGTAACACCTAAATTGTCATAAGAAGATCAGAAAAAGACACAAGACGTTGTGCAAACTCATAAAAAAAACAAGATTTAGCTTGGGTTGAAATACAAGAATACAACGTGATTGCACGTGCCTAAACAAATAGTGGACCCCAGGATAAACACCCTTAAGAAAATATTTAGGCCCTTTTTACGGTATTGTTACTCCGATGAACGGGAATTGGTTGAGGTAAAGATATGTGACATCTGTGAATTGATATTAGATCAACGTTTTACATAAAGGTTTAGCATAATTTAGCATATTTTTAGATTTGTATATAGAATAGAATAGAATATAATTTATTTGATATAAGAGTGGTAACATAAGATGGTTTTACATTTTATCGTATCTCACAATTAATCTTTTCAGACATGCAAAATTAAATTAATTACATTATGAATTTACATATTTAAGAGCATTTTAATTAAGTCAATAACACATTTAAATTAAAGTAGGTACAATTATTTTAACAATGTCAGTAAATTAAATAGGAATGTCAATAGAATTTCAATAAATATTATTTTTGTTCATACAAACACAGGATTTTGTCAGTTTATTTGAGTCACTTTATCTGTCAAATATTCCTTCACCTCGTAGTAGCCTTTATCCAGCATATATCTGAATAGTCGTGTCTTAAAAAGGTTTATAGGCAACTCTTTTTATTTATATATTCTTTAGTAAACTGATCAGTCGACAAGGCAGTTTTTTTGTCTTATTCAGACTCGATTCTTTGGCAATAATGTATAAAGTAGGTGTCCAAATTAAAGTAGAGAACATAAGCGCAGAATTTCTATGGCGGGTGCTGTTGACATTCAGAGTCATTCGACTATATATTATATGCTTTTTATGTACCTAAATTTTCCCATTATCTTTTCTTTAACGATTGTTTCTGGATATTTTTTTTTTCTTCTCGAGACTTTTAGCAGTAGTGCAACTTGAGCTTACTAGCCAATAAAAATAAAAGGAAACAAAACCTACGTAATATTTTGTTCCGTGAAAACACACGTATGACTTTCATGTCAGTAAAACTGTAAATAAGATAAGGAGTTAATGACGAAACGCAACATAACATACTTAAGTACTAACATTGTTATAGGATGAAAGGTATTGGGAGTGGATTCTTGCGCGGGTGTAAAATGTCGTTAAATTTTCTTGCTTGTCCCTAATATAAGATAATGGCATTTTTTTATTAGATACTAAAATTAAAATTATTTAACATAAACAAAGAACTTTTGTGATAAATACAAAAGTTCTTTGCAAGATGGTTCTAGTATGTAATGCACCTAGGATTACCCTAAAATGCAATAAACTTGAATTAATCTATAAAAAAGTTAGAGGCTGTTACGTAAATAGCATAGTTATATTGACCTTACATTTGATACTTTGGATAAGGACTTATAATTTGATAATTTTAGCCAGTTTAATGATTTTTAGAAAGAGTTCTAATTGTATTAAATTGTTCCGTATATTATATCCCACCCCGGTAGACCGCCGACTTTTTAAATTAAACAATAATTATGTTAGTGAATTTAAATGAAGAAATTATGGAACGGATATTCCATTCTTAAACTATTTTTTGAGAGATTAGTTCTGCTTAATTTGTAAAAGAAACAGGTATAATAAATAATAATATCCATTAAATAATGGTTTGGCAAAATAAAAATGTGTGGAATCAAAAACTCATCTTTGGCACATATTTTCTCGTAAACATACCTACTTATTTAAGAGTCAGAATAGTGTTTACAATATTATCCCAAAGCAGTGGTAAGGTATTTTTTTTGCAGAAACGATTATTGATTTTTCGTTTTATATTATTTTTAAGACACAAAACATTACACATTCACATTGAATGATAGACTGCAATTTGATATCTGCTTACAAAATTAATATCTTCCTAACCTAGTGGACTGACAGAAACTAATTACTGGAATATCTTTGTAAACAAAAAAAATTGGTAATTTGTAAACGAAAGTAATACATTTGTTATTTATTCCTGCAAAAATATTGCAAAACAATTATTAGTAGGTATTTATTTTTGCGGATATCCCCCGATTTAATATCCCCCGGAATTCCAATTAGTACCTATTGCGCGAAAATGGCTAAGATTAGCGATATTTGGCTCCCATTGTTTTCTATATTCATCCTGACATTGTTCTAAATAATTTCCCAGTGAAGACAATGATATCGCTGTTTTCTATAGATTAATAATGCAAGAAGAAGATACAATGAGCTTATTCCCCATTTCAAACCCTTAAAGGGAGTACCCATACAGTTTAGGGAAAGATGCTCAAGACCCATCTCGCCGGCATAAATAAAATCTTGAGTGACAGGACAGGGCCATAACCATGAACTCTTATAACAATCTCAAAGTTGTCAAATCTGTCAATTTTGGTACGTCATTTCATACAAAATTTGACAGAAATGATAATATTTGACAGATTTGAGATGGTTTTAAGAGTTCGTGATTACCGCCCAGGACAAGAATTTGGCAGTCGCTCCAACTGTCGTGCATTCAAGACACGGATCATGTATATATACATCTACGGAGGTAAGTTAGACTCACACATTAAGCCAAAGGTTCTACTCCTAGAACGTAACTTACCCTTAGTGAGCTGTGATAGCTTTGATGTAGTGTCACAGAGCGTGCAACATAATAATCCCGACCTATGGTATTTTACTTAGAAAATCAACTGCTTTAGGTTCCCGAGTAACCTAAGTTTTTTCACTTTCCCGTTTTCTCACAATTTTCCTGCTTTAATGAAACTTTCAGTTTCAACTGTCAAACTCATAAAAATCATAAAAGACATTGAAAACAAAAGAAATAAAACATCCTAAAAGAAATATTGTTGAAAATAATTAACAATTAGCTAAAATTAAACTGTTGTTGGTCATTTTCATGGTGCCATTAGAATTATCAAGCTCTGCCTTTGTCAATCTCTCCAAAAGGGGATAAACGAACAAAATACTTCAGATATGTGTTACCCGTGATTTTTATCGTGTATTTACTTTATCTTTTTATATTATATTAATAATATTTCTTGGTTTGATAGAAATGAGAATGTATTTCACAATGGAAGTTGTAAAAATATATATTTTTTCAGTTTTTCCAATTTATCAATATCGAGTTGGAAAACCGAGCTAGCTCGGTAATCATAGCTGCACAGACAAAAATAAAAATAACCAGACTGTCTGTTGTTATTAAATATATTGTATATCTATGTGCTTACATGTATTAAAAGTATTTTCTCTAAGAGTTTCTGCTAGCTTACCGCTGATTCCAGTTCTAATTAGTTTGCACTAATTATATAAAAATACAAAAGAAATCTTTCTTTGATCACTTAACAGTTCTTAAATACGCGTTGATTAAGACATCAAGCTTTAATCAGAATTTAACAGGAGACGGTTATAAAAGAGATCATGGAAGCCCCTTAGATACCGTCTAAATAAGTATTGCTTTATATGGCATGCAAAATATTTTGGGACACATTAGAATTTAGATATTAGTGCCAGTGGTTCTTAAAAGAAAACTAAAGCTACATACTTGTTAAGTGAAATTGTTTTAGAATGTTTAAGAATAAGTAATTTTCTCGATTTCAATTTTGCTGGAAACTCCGAGAAAACATTTTCAGTACCTACGATAATCTTTAGTAAGATACTTCGTTCACAAAAATCTCTATATACATCGCATACCATATCAAATAAAGTGTTGTTTTTAATTTTTGGTTTTTAAAGCAATTTCGCAAAACTGATTTACATACACAATTTACAAATTCCGTACAGATAAGGACCAGCGTCGTCACTCCTGTAGTAACCATCCATCATATCCTTTGATAGCGGTACACTCACCCCTAATTCTACCTACCCACATTTTTACCCTGGCTGATACAGCAAATGCGATACCCCGCGTGAATCGATTCATTCGTCAACGATGGTTAGGTGTTTTAAAGGTACAATACTTTGAAGTAACTGGTATATGAAATAAATACCAAATTTAATGTACGAGAATTAATAAATAATATATGTTGTGAACGCTATAAGGCATTTGATTGGTATTTATTTATAAACATAAACATCGAGTTCGAAATTTTACATTAAATTTTACGTAAACAGTTTAGTCTCCATATTCTGTTCATCATTATTGGTACTAACAATTAATATAAACAGTTCTAGAAATCAAAAATCTAAAGATTTTCGGACGTAACAAAAACTTTCACTGTTTTAGTTATTATTGTTTTTTTTTAATTCTCGCATAACGACGGAATAAACAATAAAAACGAATACAGTTTTAAGTCTAAGTATTGTGTGTGAGTATTTCGAACTCGTAACTGCAGCACTCCAGCAGGGCTAGCATGCGCGCATCGGTTATTTTATCGATAGACAAGACAAATTTTGTCTTCGACGATATTTGTCGTTTTCCCTAATTACAGACGTCTAAAATCCTTTTTCTTAATATTTTCAGGGTCTCCCGTTCTTCGTAGCTACTTATTTTTACGTTATAACACGGCATGATATTTTGGTTTTTTCTTTGTTCGTCGAACGTCAAAAGTCGATAAAATGCCACGACAAAATTTTTTCGTGTTGCGCAGTTGCAGGTCTCATAAAACTTCATATACGTACGTACGTATTAAAACACTAGTTAACATAACACGAATGGTTTAGCCTCTTCATAGGCCTAACAAAATCTACGCGCATAAAGGCACGAAAATGTTTTAACTCTACCATTATGTCTCATAATATCCGGCACCGTATAAATCACCAGGCTACATTTAATATTAATTTGTAACTATACTTAGTTGTCATTTTGTAGTTACATTAATTAGGAACCGTTGTTCTGTTTTTGTCTACAACTATTAAACTTCCTTCCAGTTTTAGTAAAATTACTAATAATATTAACTTTTTACCCAAATACCCCAGACAAAACCCACATCTTCCGTTAGGATTTTGATGATTATATAAAATTTAATATATAGTTATACATTATATCGTGGTTTATTCACAATAATATTTTCATAGTTCACCCGGCAACAGGTCAGTAGTTTTTTAAGAAAATTACTGTGTACTGTACCCAATATTAGTTTGAGTCCCACTGGGGCCGACTCAGATTAAAACAAGCCGGGCTCAGTCAGCTTTAGGCCACAGCTAAGTAAGGTCGGCTAATTTATGAAAAATAAATTTTATTATGCACGTACATGCAAAAAAGTTGATTTTATCAACTGCTTTTGAAAAAGATAGTCGAAACGGTAGTAAAAAAAAGCAAACAATCAATTAAAAAATACAATTTGCTTAGTATTACTTATGTGTCTGTAATCTGTAGTAGGTAATTAAAATGCTGTTGTAATAAAAGTTTATCATCTGGCTCGACAACAATGAACCTTTTCTGTATCTTTCTAAAGCAGATTACGTCCTTCAAATGTGAAAAGGAAAACAAGATTTAATACAAATATGTTTCAAGAAAAAGCGTGTTTATATACTCATTGGATAGTCGGTTCTCACAAAACTATGACGTCATACAAAAGAGTAATAGAGTAGGAAAATTAAGTCGAAAATTATTACTTATGACACCTGAGGGGACCGGTGAGTTGCGATGAAAGTTATTATTCATCCCAAAATTAGTACAAAATGTATTAATATTCAAAACGCGACACTGTCTTTGGCTGAAGCTGAAATACACCTGGGAAATGAATTTGAAACAATTTAAAGTAGGCGGATATCAATTAGTTGTTGCTTTGCCACTTAAAGAGTAATTTGCAATTTATAGTAAGGATAATTGTAAAATCATTAAAATAACTACATTTATCTCGTTGTTGAGAATAAACGTTTTTCTTCTTAAAAGCACTACATAGGGTAAATATAGTCTGTTTTCATATCAGTAACAACTTTTATTAATAAAATGTAATTAAAATTCAAATGCTTTATACGCATCTATCATATAGGCATCGTAAAACCTAAATTATCTGGAGATTTTTAACTTCATTCCGTTGTTAAAAAGCTTAAAGTAATACCCGATTTTATTTTCCTCTTTTGACAAGACCAAACTTTGCAACTTCAATAGCATTTTGGAGTCTCTTGGTTCAAGTGGTACAAAATGCCTTAATTTATCAAGGAGATAGCTTGTAACAGTTGTAACAAACGGAATGGGTATGGGTATTTCTAATAAAAACAAATATTTCAAGAATGACTTCAAAGCATAACCTATTTTAATATTAACCTCTTTACCTTGAAAAACGAGTCAGTCGTTTTTTTTTTGTTACGCGGTTGTATCTTAGAGCATTGAATGCTCTAAGGGTTGTATGCGGCAGCCAGTAAGTTAAAGTCATTGTTGTAATTTGTATCTCTTTCGTTTTCTCTCTCTTGAAGATAAATAGTAAATGCTATTTAGCTCAAAAACGTACTTTGATTCAAAATATTTGTTATACAGTTTTTTAAACATACTTTAGTAAGCTTATAACTCTCGCAGAATAACGTTGTGCATTTTTACAGAGCAAATTCCTCGGTGAAATTTTAATTTAAACAGCCGTACCTTCGGCGTAATCAAAAAATAACTTGTGTTGCCACTGTTATACCAGCTTGAGTTTTTTCTTTATGCGACCAACGCTTTCACTTTCAAACTAAGAATTTTGTGTTTACTTATATATATTTATATTTTACTGATAATGTACTTTGCCACTATACGTTACTAGAACAAACAGTAGTATATAAGTCATGAAATAGCCAGCTATTATCATTTATTAGTTGAAAGCAATTCTTCTCGGATTCGCTCACCAGGGGTTCCGTACTTGGCGCATTCGTTCTTCAGTGCGTGCCCAATTGTTTCAAAAACTAGCCAAGTGCGAGTCGGACTCGCGCGCGAAGGGTTCCGCACTATTATATCTATAAAAAACGGCAAATAAATCATGCCCGTCGTATGGGAGCCCCCTTAAATATTTATTTTATTCTGTTTTTTTTTGTATTTGTTGATATAGCGGTAACAAAACACATCATCTGTGATTAAATTGTCTGTCTAACTATCATGGTTCATGAGATACAGTCTGGTAACAGACAGACAGACGAACTGACAAGCTCTACTGCACCTACCTACCTTTTCGCAGTTGAGAGGGTGGTTTTCTTGATTTATAGTAAACATTTTGATTCCAACACAAGCCATAAATAAAACACGAAATAGCAGCACTTATCCGCTAGGTGGAGCCTCACATCATCATTAGTTGTTCAAATTAGGTTACACTGTGGGCCTCTAACAATCTCTCATTTATATTCGTTATAGCGACCACTTGGCTTAAGACTGTATAAAAAATAACACGTATAGGCGAATCCAAATCTAACTTAATTAACGTACCAACGTCTTTTTTAGGGTTCCGTACCCAAAGGGTAAAACGGGACCTTATTACTAAGGCTCCGCTGTCCGTCTGTCTGTCTGTCTGTCTGTCCGTCTGTCACCAGGCTGTATCTCATGAACCGTGATAGTTAGAGAGTTGAAATTTTCACATAATATGATGTATTTCTGTTGCCGCTATAACAAAAAATACTAAAAATCAGAATACATTTAATATTTAAGGAGCTCCCATACAAGGTCAGCGCATCGATGTGGTGTCCAATGGGCACCAGCTAAGCGTGTAGGTAGGTACTGCAGAAAATTGCATCGCTGATTTTCAGAATAAGATACTAATAAAAGGAGACACAACTATTAGTGTGTAAAAGTAACGTATTTGCCAAGAAAGGTAATATCCGACTATTTTCAGGCGTATTATTCACGAGTGCTTCTATTCAAGGTTAAAAATCAAATTTAAAAACCCTGCGATACATTGATTTACCATTACCATACGAGTTAAATAATGCAAATTACCTGTCACCGGGCCGATAAGGATTGATAAATTCGCTATCAATAGTACACACTTGCCTATCACAGCTAGTTGCCACCTGATTGCTTGATAACGCCGCATACAAAAAGACTATGTGTGTATATTCAGCTATGTAGGACAAAAAATCGCAAACAGATAGCCCAAACATTTTTGTGGTTACACACATTTTACATAGCCAAGCGTACTCATGATCGACCTTTTACTTTGGGTAATTCCATTGCATTGTAATTTTTAATAACACTCTGGTTACACATTTTGTTGATAGCTCAAAGTCAAAGCATATTTAAATTTGATCATCATCACAATCAGCCACATAAATCCACTGCTGGACATAAGCCTCTCCCAATACGTGACACTGAGCCAGATCCTTTAAATAATCTATAATATTTAATTTATATCTTTATTTAATTAAAAGGATAACATTGTAACTTCATATGCTTACATCATGACGAACAACTTTTATTCTTTGTAAATTTGCATGAAAATTTCTCGACTTCACATAACAAATTACCAAACAGCCGACTGAAAGCCATCTACTCGTATCCTATATTATAATTTGATAAATTATAAAAACACATTAATTGTCATGGCACCATCCTCAATGGTACCATGACAATTTATAATGTACTACTTACATGGTACTAATTAAGTACGCAAGAGGGTTTCTTAGCATCCAAACATGAAGTGATAAAACGTCGTTTTCTAAATTGAATCAAACACAGAAGCGAACTAAATTAATAAGTAATTATTTTCCCTTTTTGCTTTCCAGGTAATATTTCAACGAAGTCAGCACAAACATATTTCAGGATGTCAACGTATCGTCCCTTGGTATCCTTGATTTGTATACTCTGTTATGTAATGTGACAGTTATTGGAGAGTTCTGAAAAGTGGGCATCCTGACCTTTAGGTCGAAATACGAATTGATCTCGAACACATTTTGCAATATACAATTTATGTGTACGAAATAAATGATGTGAAATACATTCGAATACTGAGAGAATGTTTGCTTATAGGATTTGTAAAGGGAATATATTCTTCGTCATCTAATATTCGCTGGTGATATTCGAAAAGTACTGTTTACTAGAACGTAAAATAAGATGCTGCCAAACGGTGAATTCTAGTCACGCGTGATGGTAATATTTTTAGTAAAGGGTACTTTTGTTAAGATATTCACTAAGAATTATATCATTGAAATTAAATATACTCTTTCTTTTTTTAATGTCTTCTTATTTACAAAAAGCTATATTACTAGCTGAACCCTATCAATAGGGATCGTCTATTCAATAAAAAATCAGATTGCAATTGATTGCATTGCATAGCTTAACTTATGAAGCCGTGCATAAAGCTACTATAGGTAATGCATGTTTCCACTAGCCTTCAAATTGCCCCAAAGCAGTGGTAGGGTAAAAACATATTATTCAAACGTGTAAAAGTGCCTTTAATAGCCAATTTTCAAATATAACTAACGCGAGTGAAGCTACGGGCGATGCCTAAGTGTGAGTCAAGTACCTACTATACTGGCCAGAATTTACGTTGTGCATTAGTGACGTGTGCGCGCATGGACTCGTACATTGCACATGAGCACATGTCAACGGATCTGACGTGTCATATTCACGCGTGCCCGACGCAGCTGCCGATAATTATATTATTATTGAATTTATCGGCTATTATTTTGCATTGCCAATTTTATGTAATTTACAAAAGTAGATGAGAAGACGATGACGTCACGTAAGATAATAAGAAATTGGATAAGAAGAAAAAAAAACTGGCACGAGCTATAGGAAAAAGTTTCAAGCTTACATTTCTGAACTCAAAAGAGTTCAAAGGGTATGGAATTTTACTTTCAACTATAAATAGAAATTGGTGAAAGGTGAAGATGGCTTTTCTAAGAATATTTTACTATATATTGTTAATTCACAGTTAAATTCTCATTCAAAGAATATTAAAATGAGGGATGATCGTATACAGATTAGGTTTTTTCACCGCGTATTCAACGGAGCTTAGTCAGTTGCTCAAATTGATACGCCTGAAAATGTTCGTAAATGTTATATATTTTTTTTACCAAAACATCACTGTCCCTCTGGTAGAATAAGAATAACAGAATAACACAAGTGCTTTAGCAACTTACCATAGGATCAGAGCAATGTATGTGATGTTTTCCAATATTTATTTATTATTTATCCTACAACAATCTTAATTTTTGTTACTTTTTGTAAAGGCAAAATAATTTTGTTTCAAGTTGATCTTCTTATTATATTTAGTTGAAAAATAATATTTTGTGACTTTTGTTTTAGTTAGGTACTGTTTTTCCTAATATATTTCAACAGAGTAAAGAGCTATACAGATGCATACACGAGTGCTTGTTAAACCGTAGTAAACGTACATACATGCTACAAAAACGGTTATCTCATAAAAAACTAAATGTCACTGCGGAACTGTGGAAAAACTAAGTAATTCCTTTACTTATGTGGGTACAAATGTCTACAAAATTTATTTACGGGTACATACTACGAAGGAGCTGTACCGTAAGCGGAACACTTAGGGACTGCGCCCACTATCGAGACGGCACGGCAAGGGATTTTTAGGTAACGAATAGTAATGTACCTTAATATTATTAAACTAAGTTGTATCAAACTAACTAAGTTGAAATTAATAATGTGGTATTTATTATTTATTTATTATTATTCTTTTACAAAAAAATAATTTAATAAATTGCCTCGCAAACCACTTCCGTGGTTGACTGCGGGTGCGAATCTCACTTAGTTAGATTTAATTTAACTATACTGACTCATATAAGCATAAGTAGCATATTTGTGTATGTAAACAAATTCAGCATATTTATGTACACACACAAACACGCCACAACACACACATACGCATTTATATAATATATGCTACAACATGTCTATGTAGTGCTGTTTAAGCTTAGTGCCAAATTCTTTTTTGCTTGTCAATTTAGCTATTTCGGGCGGCAGAGCGTTAACCAAATATGGTAAGCGTTTATGCAGTGTACGATCTCCGTAGTAGTTTTGAACCCTGGGTACAACATACCTGCCGCTCGAAACAGCCCTCGTGAGGTGGCTGTGTTGCAGCGGTGTCATACGCTCCCGACGCTCTTGGTTATTAGTTAGCAATAAATACTTGTGTTTTAAACTGGCTGGCAAGATTTTACAGATTTTAAATAATTGGTAATAGTTATTTTTACAGTTGGACTTTGTCTTATTATTAACAAGTAATTTTAGAAATCTAATTTGTATAGATTCGATTTTTTCTATATATGATTTAAAGGTCAATCCATAGCTGTCGAGAGCATAGGACACCACTGATTCTACTAAAGTCACATACAACATTTTCAATACTTTTCGTGGTATTCTACACTTTAGATGATAAAATTTACCCAATAGTATTCTAAGTTTTTTGCAAATATTATCAACATGGTCAGACCAGGAGAAATGTTCATCAACTGTTAATCCTAAATATTTAACACTGGATACTCTTTCGATAGGAATACAGTTACAATGTAGTTTAACGCCTTGTTGCATACAGTCATAAGAATGAGCTATAACTATGTGATTGTTTAACAAGGGGATTTGAGAATATGGTGATTTTATAATTAACATTTTGGTTTTTTGAGTACATAAAACAATTCCATTATCATGAGACCATTTGACAATGCTATCGACATCCCGCTGCACGAGTTCGAGTATGCTTGGCAGGTCGGTGCCGTCCCTGAGCACGCATAGGTCATCAGCGAACATAAAAGGGGTGCAATGACGGATTACATTGGTGAGGCTGTTGACGTGCATGAGATACGCGAGCGGACCGCACCCCGAGCCCTGGGGTACCCCCGAGGGCGCGGCGCGCGGCGCGCTGTCCCTGCCGCCCACACGCACACTGAACGAGCGCGCCGACAGGTACGACCGGAACCACGGACACAGAGGCTGCTCTATTCCGCATTCTCGTATGGCCTGGAGCAGGGTCTCGTGCTCCAGGGTGTCGAATGCCTTTTTATAGTCAAAAAACACAGCCACCACGATCTTCTTATCATTTAAGGATTGATTAATTTCATTAGTGAATGAAGACATGAGAGAAGCACAGCCCTTGCCCGGTTGAAATCCGTACTGTCTTACATTTATTATGTTATTATTAGTTAAGTAAGAGGTAAGCTGATTGACTATACTATACTATACTATACTATACTATTCCTAAGCATTCATTTTAAACCAAGTGCTATTATATTAAGGAATATTACTATTTGTCACCAAAAATCCCGTGCCATGCCGTGCCGAGAGTGAGCACAGTCCCATAATTTACTCCGGACTAGGAGGACTCTGCAGGGACCATGCTATACAGGACATGAACGATGGGACTACACTGACCACTTTGAACAGGTCTATGGTGGAAAAGGAAATACTATTACGCCCAAATTCTTAGGCTTGTCTGAACATCAGCGTTAAAATTATTGAAAGTAGGTAAAACAGCACTGAATAAAAATAAATAACCGATCCAGTTTTTTAGAAGTAAATTTGAATATAACATCGTACTCAGGTTTAATTTGAATAATGAGAACAAAAATCAGTTTTTCCAATTAAATCAATCGATGCTTGAAAAAATGCTCGAGCTGCTGCAATAATTCAATCTAACGCAAAATTTATTACTCTGCCGATAAAATACCTATCTTGCTTATATTAAAAATGTTAAAGTTTCACAGTTTAACAGCTGAATAGAATTAGATAGTACATTACATTTTATTATACCATCTGTGGAGGTCTTGATAAAACTATATTTATAATAGCTACAGATTATGAAAAAAAAAAAAATGTGTGCGTGTACTAGTGTACACACGTAAGAAGTGAAACAACAAAAGAAAAAGATGGCGCGTAACGGAAAAATGTGACGCGTAACCGAAAAATGTGACGGTAATTTTTTTTCCAACGCCGATAAAGAAGTTTCACTTCAAAAACTCTTTCTTGTGGTTTTGCGGAATGATTAATTATTTTATTTTTTTGTAAATTCTGAAGTGAACGAAGACGAATTCGCGGGTAAAAGCTAGAATTATTTTATGCCAGTTTGATTCTACTTATTCAGATGAGCATTTTCACAAAACGAAAACCATTTACGACGTTTATGAGTAAACGTGAGTGACAACGTAATGAATACAACGCAGGCATTTGGTTACATTGCTGAATTCAGCTAAAAAGCGCTAAAGGAATAATAAATAACGAAGACTGAGACATGACATGACAAGACTACCTCATTCCTGAACGCTTGATGGGCTATAAATATTATTAACATTTGAAAACAATAACTTAACGAATGTTTTAAATAAATAAATAAGTTATTTGACAGCATAAAACAACTATATAGAGTTTACTAAATTATTGTTATGAAAATTTACTATTTCCTTTATTAAAGTGTACGTGTATTTTCAAATATTGAATTAAAACGGTTGCAAATTAACTGCAAAGGCAAAATAAATAATTAAAAGAATTTTAGAAATAAATCTCTACTTTGTTTCACCTTTAGACTTCAAAACAAAACGTAAACGAAACGAACGAAAATTTGTATGATCTATCACAATAAACAGTTATCAAATTTCTACATGGATAGTTTTCTGATTAAATATTCCTATTTCTAGATAATAGATAATCGTGTTACCATGAAATGACATGATTTCAGGCAAGCGTAAACCTTACGGAAGTAAACCTGTGACAAATTCATTCTCAGTTATTTATTCACTCTAGATAAACTACATGATGTAGGTACTGAAATATACAGGGTGTACAAAAGAATGGGGCACTCCTTAAAACCACGTGATCAGCTGGTCATATACAACAACTTTTCCTATGGGAGCAACATCGAAATCGTGATTTTATTTTCAGATGCTCTATACATTATCATCGAGGTATGCGAGTAGGTTTGTATGGAGAAGCTGAAAAAAAAATCTCGATTACGATGTTGCTCCCATAGAAAAAGTTGTTGTATATGACCAGCTGATCTCGTGGTTTTAAGGAGTGTCCTATTCTTTTGGACACCCTGTATTCTAGAGGCAATGTAGTACAAGGTTAAGAACTAGGACTTAGAATGGACAAACAAGTTTGATTGTTCTACTCCTATTATTATTAAGTTGAATGGATAGTATTGTCCTTTTTAGAATTCTTTAAAATATCTTAAACATTTTTTTACATTTCTGTTTCAGCATGAAAACGATACGTTTTTAAAATAGTAAAACACTACAAGTTGCAAAGAATAAGACAAAGCCCATTGCCTTTATTCTTTGGAAATACCAGTTAGGTAGTCACTCAATGATGAATCAACCAAAGTATATCATATTATATCATAGTATATCATCTGTCTACATCTGGGGACGGCCTATCTCAAAGCAGTTACAGACCAGTCACAATGATGATATACTAAATTGAATATTAACATTTGGCCTAATAGAGTTGTAGATGGCCCTGCCAATAAACATTGGTAAGACTTGCACTAACAACGTGGTAGACTAACCAAGATCTCTGTTAGTAGTATTATTACTTTAAATTTGATTTGATTTTTACTTTAGAGTGTTTGGCGTTTAAATAAATTTTATCTTCTATATACAGCCTTCACCAAATAATAAGATTGCTAGTTTCACCTGACTGATATTTTCCTGAACAATTTTCCTAGTCAATCCGTCATCCAGTCGCAAAAGTACAAGCTTTGCTAAGTCTGTGGCTAGATAATTAGTATGATTGTGTAGATTTATTATTTGTAGTATAGATTATTTATTAGAAAATAGTAAAGTCATATAGTTAAGTAAATTACGATATACACCTCACGGCAAACCACAGGCCTCACCTCAAGTATGGGGTACTGATTCTATGAAGGTACACATCTGATCCACTTCATATCCTCTTCTCATCTGTTTTATATAGCCTGCCTTTGACACCCGGTATTGTTTATCATGTCGTATTGTGATAGCTTTTCCAATGACTTCCCACACCTAAGTTATATTTTTAACTTTTAAATATTTATAACCATATGGTTCTTGTATTGGCATTGTTTTTTTAAACAGTATGTGCAATACCAGTGGGTGCTCATTTAAGCCCGTTTATTTACGTCATTAAAATAAAATGCGTTAGATTAAAATAATATTATCAACGTACAAAAACAAACACAAAAAAAAATTTTAAACCAAAAACGTAACGCGGATTAGCTTAATTGCGCTGCGTAAACTGGCAACGTCGCAGTCACGCTCGGTCAGTGTCAGTTATTTTTAAAAGATATTTTATAATTGAAAACTTTTACATTTTAATAGGATTTTTTTCGTGGGTTTGGGCACTGTAATGTTACGAGTTAACGAGAACGCCTTTTGTTAGGTAATGAAAACACTGTTCAAACACAAGAATAATAAGATATTGTCTTGAAAAACTATCTAAACACCTTTTTAGGCTCAACGTCTTAACATTTGATCCTACTATTTATCAGTTCACGACGAATGAAAAAAATAATAAGGGCAAATATTGTAATACATACCTCTTTTACGAGCTCGGATAAGCGTAACTCTACACCTATCCGAAATGTAGTTTATGTCGATAAGGTATTATGTAGGCAAGGAACTTGAAAGCTATTCCACAAAGCTTTGAGTCTTGTGAATCTGTCTTGACTGAGCCATTTATTCAGTTGTAGACATTCTAGCTTCTGTATCTTTTCTAAATATCTTCTAAATATCTTCTTATCTTTTTAAAAGAATTTTTGGTCATTATTTTTCTTAATACTTTATGATTTAAAATATCTATTGAATAAGGTAGGTATCAAACTACTGTACCTACTATCTCAGAAAAAACTACTAATCAGATAAATTGCACAAACAAAATTAAATGCATATTAAATGTACTCAGTCTGACAAAAGTGCTTGTGGCTTAGTTAATAAATAAATTGACTGCGCTTTGATCAACAAGAATACCAGAATTTTTTTTTTATTCAAACCGTAGTTGTTATCTTAAAAACTCTCGTTAATTTTGCAAAATTTATTACAGTAGGTATTAACATAATTCATCGATAAATAATTATCCTAGCGGATGTTTTTGAATTAATGAGAAAACAATAACGGATAAGAAAAATCTAAAATAAACGCAAATGTTATTACTAGTTCGCTACTTATAAAAACCTGAGTCGACACGCAAAAAATAAAAAGAAGTATTTATAAAGAACATTTCTAAATAATTGGATAAAACAAACTTTAAATACTACGGTTTTAAACTGTTCATAATTGAAAAAGTTAATGAGTACTTAATGAAATTCTCTCTGCTTGAGCACTTCTACTTTTAATTGACTAATTCCCTCTTAAATGCACTCTGGGAGTGCTAAGTTCCTCTATTGTAAATTATCCGTTCTCTTTTATATAATTAGACGTCATTATCGTATTATTATGGGACTAGTTCATATTTATTAGACGACGTGCAGTTTAGGAGTGTCGTTATGGATTCGAATGGCATGCGGCAAATGTGTGTGTGATAATCATGATCATATATACCTTTTTTAACTCATTGAAATGTACCACGGTTGGTGTAACCCGGTCGAAACGCCGGGAAAATAAAAGGTAACATTTGTACCTAAAGTATTATTATTGCTTTAATTCCCGTTTCAGTGAGTTTTGAGCATGACCATCTCATCATGCATGTATAGAAATATAAGTATGTTTATCTATTGTATAGTTGCCATAGTAAGCTTAGCTTAGTTTGAGGTTCGATAATTTTTGTAATTGTTGGAATAAGTAATTAATTTTCAATCCTTTTTGTATATATTTTATAATTTTATTAGTATAGCGGAATTATGGTCGATTTTCTATTGTTTTTCAGTATCTCGGAAATCTATCGGCCCCGCTGACTTGGCTAGTTTTTTTTAAAGTAGGTACAGTTAAAATCAATAGTGGCTTAGTATCTGAATTTTACTAATGAACCGTATCTATGCGATGCGGTTCATAGGAAAATAACATAATATCACAATAGTTTATTAAAATCACTGCGCAAAAGATTGATAAAGAAGTCAGGTTATTATGACTTAAAAAAGAGAGTAATTTTGAAAGTTAGTTTTTGGTCAGCTACTTTTGATGCTGGCTGTACAGTCAACTTTATTATCAACCTACCACAAAGTATAAAACTTACTCGAACGATTTTCACCTTAAGGTTTCACAAAGTTCAAGAACATTTAAATATGAGTGTGCTATCCGTACATTGAGCAACCGATTTGTCATAATCTTAATTTCAATCAATGAAATTTGTAAGAAATTTTGAGTTCGTAGTGCACAAACAGATGCTATTTACTCTCCCTGTTATGAGATGTATCGTAATCCTTCCCATTAAAAATGTCCGATATTAAAGTAGTTCTCTTAGATTTCCAACTAACTTTCGCAGTTATGACAACTTATTTACGGCGCCTTAAATAACGAGGACTTCATTAGTTTATGAACTTTTGTCATAAATTTAAACCCATTTCCACGCGTACGCAGGTTTTATTTTTAAATATTTACACATATGCAGACATATATAATTTATACGTAGGTATATTAAAACTTCTTTTTTTAAATCACTGGCACTATATTTATCCTATTGAGATCCTTACCTGTTTTAATATAGGCGTCAGCGTTTCTTCTTCTATTTCGTTAATCATTGTTGTGTGACTTGACTTACTTCAAATAATAATTGAAAATCGCCAAATCTGGTACAAAAGTATCAAGAGGGTCCGGAGAGTCGATCGATCACAAATAGAAAAGACTGATTGATTGAATGACTCTGACATTTGAGCCATATCTAACGACCAGTAAGACTAATCGAATTGATATATATACATTCCTTTCATATTTTCAGAGAATAATTTTATATAAAACTAGCTGACCCGGCGTACTTCGTACCGCCAAACAGTAATTCTTTTTCGTCAATTTTTTAATGTTTTTATTATTAATTATGCTATTCGGGACGAAGACAAATCCAAAAAATCATCAAACATGAAAATCGGTCCAGCCGTTCTCTAGTTATAAGTGTTGTAACAAACACGACTTTGTTTTATATATTAATTAGTTACTTACGATCCGCTTTGCTGTGTTACCAATTGGAATAATCACAATGCCAGTACAAATTACTTAATTGGTAACAACTCAAATGATAAAATAATTACTGGCCCTGTTAAAAATATTTTTTTAGTTTTTACAACATAGATAATTAATATTATGATAAAGATTAATTACTTATGTACAGGGTACTCCACGTAAGACTTTTTATAAGGAAAGTCACTCAGACAATACCCGAGTCTACAAAAAAAAGTTATTCATGCTGACCGATTTGAGAACTAGTGGGAATCAAACCTTGGAAGCTTTACAGGCTAAACACCAACCCTTCGGCTTTTCAAATGTACTTTGTTTTGAAAAGTTATTTATTATATTAAAGATATTCATTATACAAGGATGGATATATATATTTAAAATATATAAAACGCTACTATATTAATATAAAATTTTACTGTACACTACGAAAATAATCCGAAATAGTTTACATCGGCCTTTAGATGTCACTGCTTCAGTAAAGAAGGAAATTGCCAAGAAGTACATTATATCTATTTGATATTGATCAGGCCAAATGTAAAATTAAAGGGAAATATTGTCTAGGCCTAAAAGTATTGTAAAACCTCCAAAATTTCGGTGAACATTCGACACCAAATAGGCGACGTTATTTCGTTCGTTTTGCGTCTTTCAAATTAATTTATCTAAACGAATTTGTCACTTAAACGCTTATCTATTAAATGCAATCAGCAGTCCAAAATATCAAAAGTCAATCGATCACGTTTTCTTGAGGTAAAAAAAAAAAACTTCACTTCACTTTATTCACTTTTATAATAAAAGAGATGAAGTAATACTCGTAAGATGAGCATTTAAAACATAACAATCAATTAACTTCCTTATGAAGTACGAGTATTACAAAAATTAAAAATAGATTTTATTTTACTCTTTGGACTTTTTTATTTTCCAAATATATTTTTTGTTACTCTAAAGGTCAAAGGCCCCTTAAAATAGTTTAGTTAGATGTACGTGTCACAAATTTATTTTTTGTTATTTTTTATAAATAACAAAGAGACAGATACACTCAATACCTACATAAGTCCAACGTTCAACAAAGTTTCTTTAGGATATCCGTGTATTTCGCTTATGGCATTACTAGTATGAAGGTAAAGTCATTTTCTGCGTAATAACCTGTAATGGAAATATTAATTCAATGAACCTATTTAATTAATTAGATCCTTCTAATGTGTGTCTTTGATCAACACATTATATCAAAATATGATAGAATCAGAACGTTTTGTTGTAACTTTTGTGTCGATTTTTTATTATTTTGTCCATAGCTGTAATCAATAAGTTTCAATATGGTTCTAAATGTGGACCCAAAAATGGGTTTACTAAAGAAAATTAAATACTTCTATCATAGTTGCTAGTGAATTCGAACTTTTCTTTCTTTAAGGTATGTATTATATGGGCCTTTTATTATATTATCATCTGTAATATTTGTTGCCTGAAATAAATGATTTACTATTTATTATTTATTTATTATTATTATTTTTAAAAGTTCGTATCGTTGAATGCAATTTTATACTATTAAATAGGAATTTGCAGTAAACGAGCACTTATTTTCTCAAATATACTAAAAATTTCAGTTCGAAGTGTCTGCCTTGATATCGCTTGCATATAAATGTAAGTGCCCTGATGCCATTAAACATCTACCTTCTCCGAATATGCAATGAGTGTTTTGCCGTGAAAAATTGCATTTTATGAATGCAGGGGTGCAAACTGCAATAAATTTTTACCTCTTTTTAACCTGTGGGTAACGTTTTTCTTTGTGTTCAACACTTTTAAGAAGAATATCAAGATGAGATTTCATTAAGAATTTAACTGTCTGTACTTGGGATTTTCACGATTATTGTACTTAATGTGGTTAATTTTTGAACATGTTTGAAGGCTTTGAATCAACCTGTTGTAAAGTAAAAATTAGGAGTGTAGAAGATTTACAGACTGAAATTAATAAATAACTGTTTGAAATACAGATGAAATTTAATTCTTATATAATTATTGTACGAAATGCACAGTCTCGAAATTATAATAGATTACTAATGTAGATAGTACCTATTCGCATTCTGCAGCCTCAATCCACGAAAGTCCAGAGGAATGACCTAGTTTTTAAACGAAGAAAAAATAATACAATATCAATTTCTAAACATCTCCAACCAACCAACCATCTTCGTTTAATTACTAATAATTCTGATGATATTACTTTATTTCTTGATAAATCACAAAAGAAGTATTCTTGATTATTATCAAAAACAACTTGAGTAATCATTTTAGTTCCTTATAAATATGCATTTCTTTATACCTAACATTTGATTTATTTGGGATCTGGTATTTAGAATTCGAATAAAAATTCAAATTAAATATAAGTGTTGACGAAAATTATAATTTCGTTTTATGAATTTTTAACGAAAATGATATCACAGTTTTCTAAGTGTACTTACTTAAATCATAATAATTCATATTTAAACACGTGACCCAATCTTTCTATTAAATTACGGTTCACATAATGGCTACCATGGCATTATTAGAATAAAAAGATACATATTTTAATACTTTTGTTTACAAGTTTTAAAATTTCAAAAACGTTTTTAAATGTTATACTTACACCTAAAAAGGATCTCCTTTCTTATTTAAATTGTGTACATCTTTAAACCCTTTGAGTCAAAGCGCTGGGTCAACTTAGAAAGAATTATGTCCTTTGACACAAAAAAGTAGCGTAAAGACCTTTGCATTATAACTTTCTGTTTATTTAAACTTCACGAGTTTTAAAAGTAGATCAAAATTTTAGGCGTCAATTTGCATTTTTCACACACAGTGTAAATAAAATAATATTATAAGTCATAAAAACAGAAAACCAGAACATTTTGATAGTATTTACTGATTGTATTTATGTTGATGTGTAATTTGATAATCAATACCTACCTACCTACTCGTCCAAATTTCAAGTTATTAGTTTTTGGAGAAGTTAAAAGTTAAAATGATCTTTTTGTTTTTTAAACATATATATTATTTTTAAAATTATTTTTTCTGGAACTCCTTTGGAACTCAAAAATATTTATTAACGAAATAATTGCTATTTCTAATCCTAATCTTCCATAAAAAATACATGTTCACAGCCCTGCAAAAGTTTATTTTTTTTATTAAATTTAGAAAATCTACGCACTTACCTTGCTACGTGAGAAGTTTGTCGGCTGAACAGAGGCGGCGACGGCGACGGCAACAAGTGGTGTCGTGCGCCCGCCCGCCCTACGGCCGCTTTTATACCGCGCGGAGGGCGCCGCCCGGCCGCCCACCGCACCACTAACATAGTTTGCGTTTCAATTTGACAAATCAAAATTATGAGGATTCAGCTTTTGGGGAATCTGGTGCTGAGGTAAACAAAGTATGAAATTTTGTTTTTACTTATAAGCATGGTTTTTAGTAAATCATGTTGAATTGTAAAATAAAACTTAAGGTTTTTCGAGATTTATTCAAGCATGGCATTATTAAGTAAAAAACGGATTTGATTTATTTTGTACTTATTATTTTTATTATAACGTACTAATCGTTTTTATTTTATATATGTTCACGTAGAATTTTTTTTTCACATTGTTATGTGGTAATGTAACATTAAAAACGTTTTGTTTTAGATTAGAAGTTAGTGAAAAATTCATTAAAGTTAAAAAAATCTTAGAAAGTAACTTATTATGTGTAGCCACTGCTGCCATCTTCCTTAGTTCGTCGGTCCATCGGGCTGTGGAGCGTCCTACACTACATTTGCCAAGGCTTGGTGTCCACTATTAATTATATTATTATAGAGCTATTAATTCTTTTCTTCAAGACCATGATATGGTGTTTCTTTAAGCTAAATTAAATTGGAATATCGTTTAACTAATTCAACGTATAGCTATTACCCTTATTTCACCCGGGATTTTGGTTTGTTATAGAACAGAGTAAGTATTATACTTACTTGAGTTTTTGTCAAGTTTGATACATGACTTCTTGTTTGAGAATAGTGTAGCTCTTAATAAGTTCAAGTTTTTTCAGAATCAGATCGGTAATTTCAGAGATAACTTGCTCCTACCAACAAACTTACTCAAATAAACACATTTACCTCCCTATAATATTAATCAATCACCGTCATTTTATTTGTGTAGATTTTATACAACGCATTTTTTGTTCTGAAAATAAAGAAAATTAGAGAGATTAAGGATGTTAACTTTTGACAGGTTTAAAATGTTATCTGGCTATAAAATGTAAATCCGTTAAGTATTGGCCGTTTGTCTATAATGTAAGTTTTCATCAATCTGTTATTTAAGGGCTGTGGATTTTGTGTTGAATAAAATAAAATAAATAAATAAATAGAGATTTTCAAAATAATCGACAAACGTCTAAGCTTTTTATCCTTGTGATATCGTTACATGTGGCTAAGTGCGTGACTATTAAGTCACATATACCAAAAGCTATAAGTTTTATTTCAATTTTGAAACCAATGTAATGTTTTTTTAATCTACCAATTTATAAAAAAAATAAGAAAGAAAAAAATAATTTGCGGAGTTTAAAATTGTCTAATAATTTATAATAAAACACGTTGCATAATTTATCCTTAGTTCGTAAGTATTTAAAAGTTTGTTAACTACTAAACAGGTTACTTGATACGCGACCAACTTTGGTTTAATGAAATGCAAACTCACTTCAATTGGCCAAATCAGTGCGTTGAATATTCGGCTTTAAGGGGGAGTTTTAACTTCGATCATCGTAAAATGTCACTAAATGGAGAAATATCGTGAAACACCAATTTATTACTAGCTTCATACCTACGACCGTACCTACGACCTCCGCAGCCGAGAGGCGAGCATGCGTCACCATCTCTGAGATCCCAGGTTCAATTCCCGGTAGAGTCATTGTAGAAAATGAACTTTTCTATATTGTTTCGCGCCTGGGTTTTGTGGTAACGTCGTTATTTCTGATTTCTGTAACACAAGTGCATTAACTACTTAATATCGGATCAGAGCAATGTATGTGATATTGTCCAATATTTATTATTAGTAAATAACACTACCAGCTAACAATGTTATCAACTATTAAAGTCGATTAAACCTACTTCTAATTGTAGTACCGTTTTGGAACTTTGTAAGTTTGTGATATTCGGATGACAATGAACTTTAAGAAACTAGAATTTTTCATTGAGTAGTTGGTAGTGAACCGTCGAGAATATGCTTATAATCTCTTCTGACCCATAAATACAGGGTAACTGGTAAGACGAAGGAATCGTTTACTAAAAGCCCAATTCCCGTAATTTAAAAGTAGTAATGATCCAGCGTCGATACTGTTCCAATAACATTAACCTCCCAAACGATATTCTCTAACACTAAAATTATCACTTCCATTTGACATATCAATCCAAAGTGATCATAATATGATTGAGAGTGGAAAATGGCCAAATAGTATTCTACTAATTTTAATGTTGGCTTCATTTGTCAAAATTGACACTAAATAGTTTTATCACAATCATATTACAGTCCACTCGTGATCATATTTCTTTCGCAAAAATAGCGACGAGAATACCGAGTTTTAGTAGATAATAACATAATAATAGCATCATATTAAAATCCTTTTATGTTCCAAATGACTGACAATCAAGGAAATTGGCCTTCCGGTTATTCTGCCTATCAATATAGACATCTGTGACTATGGGGAAAAAGGCACAACTCGAAAGAATAATTGATGGTTTATCCATTATCGTCGGGGTAAATGCCTACATATTTCTTAAGGAGAAGTAAACTTTTTTCCTCTGACTTCGGTATTGGTGCCATTGTAAGGGCCTGTAATGTACGGATAAATTGCCAAATAGCTATGTAACAGGTGAAAATATGTAGAGGATAAAAGTGCTTGAAATAATGTGTCATATAGCGCTATTTGACGGTGGCGAAACGCAAAAATAGTGTTTATTTATCCTTTTTATTTATAAGCAGTACCTAAATAGCTTATTCAGAACTTATTCCGTACATTGTGAAACAGGCCCTAAAAGTTTTTTTTCCCTATGGTAAGTAGCTAAAGCACTTGTGTTATAGAAATCAGAAACAACGACGGATCCACAACACCCAGGCCCGAGACAATATAGAAAAGTTCGTTTTCTACATTGACCCGACCGGGGATCAAACCCGGAACCTCAGAGATAGCGGCGCCATATAGTCCGGCGTGCTCGCCTCTCGGCTACGGAGGTCGTTAAAAGTTGTTTATTTTAAAGGGTAGAATATCAACCTCTATAAAAATACCTATAAACTTTTTTAAAGTAGTGTTTATGTGTTTGTGTTTAAGCTACAATTTACGCAACTTCCCAGTTCCTTGTCTCTTATAATAGTACCCAAACTGATCAATCACAATTTCCATCTGCGATAATTGGCCCACCGTTTACGAGTGGTATGACGTTGGGTTGCCCAAGATTTAGACCTTTGGATGAGCCATCCTCTATTTGGTTAGGATATAGCTGTTTTAAGTAGAATATTTTTTTTCTTGCCGATTTACCTTTTTATGGGAAATTATTGGATGCTTTGTCACTACATACATAAGCAAATAACAAAATGTTATACCGGAAAGAGAAAAAACATTTTTGCAAATGATTTGAAATTACATTACCGCTCCTATATTTTTTATAGGTAGAGCATATTATCAAGGACTAAATTAATAGATTTTTAATACTTGAAAAAAATCGTCCGCCTCAAGTGGGATCCGAACCCACGTCCATCGCATGCGAGTGCTTTGACCACTAAGCTACCGAGACGTTAGTCAACTCGACGAAATCTTTCAAGTGGTTCTCGCTGTCAAAGCCAGCGTATTTTCTGATCAATGTTGCGGTATATACTACTACCGTCAACACGCGATACAAATATTTTTACAAATATTTAACTATTGGTAAAGATCAGAAAAGCTTAAACATTTTTTTTTTTTTAGCAATTACCATGCTAGGTTTATCTAAGATTTTTAATACTTGAAAAAAATATCTTAGATAAACCTAGCATGGTAATTGCTACAAAAAAAGCGTACAAACAATGGAAGATGAATTTTATAAAACACTATCGATAAGTTGATCTCTAAAAATAGTTAAAATAGCGATATCACAAATATGTTATCCATAAGTACACCTACTGTCGAGTCGAAATAATATCGATACGCCTATGACAAAACCAGACCTATCATCGAACGAACCCTACTAAGGATTTTAATTTATAAAAAAGATCTGTTTATGTGTACCTACCTATAATCAGGTTAAAAAAATAACCGTTACGTTTTTTTCTTCGAGTAAACATGCAATTTTAATAGTTCTTCAAAATATTGTATTTGCACTAAAACTAGTCTAGAGATTCGTATCTTTAGTGTGAGGCAATTGCGGAGAGGAGACTCTGAGGAGATTTGCCGTAAATTTCCTGCACCGCAGCACCGCTACCGTGATGACGCCACTTTGCGGTTTGGATATATTTCCATTCGATATTATCAATGCCAGTCATTCCCTTTGAAATTTTGGTTTTAAATCATAATGTTTAGCCTAAGTTAATAAGTGTATAATATATTTAAAAGGCTGATGATGATGATGATGAATAAATATATTATTGAGACACTAGTACCTACTTACTTAAAGTCAGCTTTTCGTACTTTCTCTTACAGTAATGGCACTGACTATTAAAAATCAAAATCATTTATTTCTGCAACTTGGCTATTAAAGGCACTTTTACATAATTTTCAGCCCATTTTCATTACTATCAGCATGATCACAAGTTTAGGTAGAGAATGCTGTCATCATCGATCAGAATTTCTTTTGACTCAACAATCAAGTTTAAATAAATTACTTAATCAATACATTTTAAAAGAAATAATCTTTTGAAGTATTAGTCAACGTTTTGTAAGCATGTTTTTGAGAAATTCGTGAACATTTTTTCCGAGTACGCATATTTGTTTTCTTATGTGAGGCTTAAACAGTTCGGGTAGGACTAATTCCACCTTTCTACCCGGTGATCATAGGTCACAGATGGACAAAGGCAATATATTTGCGAATTTGTGAAATGGGCTAGCGAAAACTGATAAATCAGCCGACAAAACGGAAAACCTCGCAACCGAAATACGGCCAAAAGATTTCCCATATGATAACAGAGAACTGTTTATTTATTTATAGTAAGTAGGTATCACCCGACCGCGGAGGCAATGCGATAAACCGTCCCAAATAAGCCTTAAGGGTTCAACTATCCTGTAGGATATATCTCGATACGAGATTTAAAAACCTTCATGTAGATTTAGATGTTTTCGTTCAAATATCATTCGTATTTGTAAAAAAAACCGGCCAAGTGCGTGTCGTGCCATGCGCAGTATAGGGTTTAGTAGTTGCCCGTCGTTACCACAATATATTTCAGGAATTACTTCATTTAGTTAAGTCATTTTTAATATTTGCAATTTAGGAATTTTTGAACGACTATTGCTCTTAAACTAACTGAACTATCTTAACCGTTATGATTTTCCTTAAAAGTTCATGAAAAGCTCTATTATCATTAATTTTTATTGACTTTCCAAGCCATTTCAAGATTTTTCAAGCCAATAGTTAAGCTTTTAAGCACGAATATAATAATAGTTAAGCACGAACGAAAATTGGCACCTTAAAGTTCAATATTTCGCAAACGGATCCCTAAATCAAAAAATCGTAGCAACCCATTAATCCTCAGTAGTCATTTTAAAGGACCTATTCAACGATATCCCACAAGATGGGGGAAGATAAAAAAAAGCATCCCCACGTTACTTGTATGGCAGCTACAAAAAAAAAAATGCCACTTTGTCGGCGTGATATCTCCACAAATTACAGCTCTCCAGGGTCAACAGTCTCCAGGCAAAAGCTCGAACGGACAGACAGACAGACGGACATGACGAAACTATAAGGGTTCCTTGTCAGGACTACGGAACCCTAAAAACGGACAGTATTGGGCTCACATTTGTAAAGCTATTCCTCCTCAAACCTCAAATGTGGCTGAAATGAAACACATGGCCATCATCTAAATCATACTATAATAACGCACGAACACATTGCACGATAATTATAACTTATAACCCTCTATCGGTTAATTTTGTTAAGTCTAGTTATGTGAAAAGTCGCGATTCTAATATGGGACATTCTTCCGTAACATGAGCCTTGGATGAGCTTCATTAATATATGTATGTGGCCGACGTGTATGTTTATCCAGGTCCCTACCATGGAATATCTTCTAAGATAAAGGATTCGAAATTTATTTATAACTGTCTGACCAGGTAGACATTGACTTATCCAAATTGATAGTCAGCTGATGTTAAACGATATTCACACCCTTCACACCCGTAGAGCAAAATTCCCTTACGAAAATGAACTCTAATTTCGGCTAAAATTTGAAAAAAACCTTTTCTTTTTATGCGAACCTGTCTTAATTATGACAACAGCTTTCTCAATTGATGATCTTTCATGCATGTAAGAAATTCTTTTTAGGGTTCCATAGTCATGACAAGGAACCCTTATAGTTTTGTCATGTCTGTCCGTCCGAGGTTTTGCTTGGAGACTGTTGACCTTAGGGAGTTGTAATTTTGTGGAGATATGTATATCAGTCACGCCGACAAAGTGGTAGACTAGGAATACATTAAAAGTGACTTAAATGAAAACATTAAAAGTGACTTAAAGGAAAACATTCAAAGTGACTTAAATGAAATATATTGTGGTAGCGACGGGAAACTTCGGAACCCTATACTTAGTCAAAAGAGTTACTTTATTTTTTAATGTGTATTGTGATCATTTATGTCCCTCTCGTGTAAGACATATTTAAAACTGCCTGCCAATTACTATCAAAATCATAAAGGACTCGACATTGTTGCCAATCAAATGCCGCTTGCATTGAATGTCTGTCCAAAATGACGATGACGATTTTAATGTAACTCTAAGTCGGACACATTATATTCAAAATAGTTTTCAGTTCGAGAACCCTTAGTACTGAGGTTTCCTTATCGTCCACGACGACGAACAAACAAAAGAAGTGCGAGATATTAATATGATTGGGGATAAAAGCGGCGCCCACGTCCAACACCTCGCTTCAATGGCTTACTTCCACACAACGAGAGCAGGTCACGGAAGATTATTTTTGAATGACATCTAAGGTGATACTAATAGATAATAGGAAAGTTAATATGAAAACTCTTTTAAATCGAATCGCATCTGAATGTGCTAGGAATAACCGTAAATAAGGTCCTATTTTATTTGGTTGGGATACTAGTTATAGCTTTTTTGCGGTTTTGGTGTTGGTCTAATACCTACGAAAGGTTGTCGATTTTGAGTTGTTGAATCGCCCCTAAAATGAAGTCAACAAATAAAATAAGACCTTAATACAGTAAATGTTAAGTAGAGGGAATCGCGTGAACAGGATATTCTATACATTGCACCAACCACCGATATTAAAATCAGAAGAAAAAAGTTCACCTCTTCATACAAAATCGTTATTTACGTTGACAATACTTAATGTATGAAGAATTCCGTACCCAAAGGGTAAAACGGGACCCTATTACTAAGTCGCCGCTGTCTGTCTGTCCGTCTATCTGTCCGTCTGTCACCACACCTGACTGTATCTCATGAACCGTGATAGTAAGACAGTTGAAATTTTCACAGATGATGTAATTTAGTTGCCGCATACTACTCTGTCAAGAAAGTACCGGGAAAATATTAATAATACACAAAATGTTAGTTATTCATCCAAATTTATTTTATCACCTTCAAAGTATGCTCCTTCAGAAGCAATACACTTACGCCAACGAATAATCCAATCATCAAAACATTTTTTAAACGCTTTTTCCGGAATCGAGTTCAGTTCTCGCCGCGAATTCTCCTTTATGTCGTCAACCCGGTGCCACGAAGTGGTAATTTGAGTTTAGGAAAAAGAAAAAAGTCGGCTGGAGCCATATCTGGTGAATAAGGTGGCTGCTCGATGGTATTTGTTGAATTTTTGGTCAAAAATTTGTTCACAATGATGGCCTTGTGGGAAGGCGCAAAAACTTGGTGCAAAATCCAAAAATTTTCATTCTACAAATCTGGCCTTTTTCGTCTAATTTGCTCTCTTAAACGCCGCATAACGCCTTAATAATACTCTTTTTCTATGGTTTGACCTTCTGGCAAGAATTCTGAGTGCACAACACCGCGACAGTCAAAGAAAACAGTCAACATGACTTTGACTTTCAATCGAGTTTGGCGCGGTTTCTTCGGTTTCGGTTCAGTTGAATTGGAAGGCGCCACTCCGAAGCTTGTTGACTAGTTTGCATGTCAAACTCGTAAACCCACGTCTCGTCAACAGTAACAATGCGTTTCATGTGTGTTGGGTCGGAATTGACTCGTTCTAGCATGTCCTCAGTGACTCTTTTGCAATTGAGTTTTTGGAGAAAATTCAGGTCTTTTGGGACTAGCCGAGCGGCAACATGTTTTATACCCAATCGATTATTTAAAATGGTACGAATCGACTCGTGTGACACAGGAAGTTCGACGGCTAGCTCTCTCAAACTCGAATGAGGATTTTCAGTCACTATTTCCTTCACTTTTGCGATGTTATCTTCAGTAGCAGAAAGACAGCTTTGTACCACTCATAAACACGTGTTTTTAATAAAGTCGATACACCGTAAGCCTTCTGTAACATTTTCAGAGACTCCGAACACGAAATCCCATTGGCGATGCAAAATTTAAGACAAACTCTTTATTCTATGGTTTTTGTCCATTATGTAATTCGCAATACACACTTGATATGGTATAATTAAAAACAATAATGTATTTAATCTAATTATCAGATGTAATTTTTAATTTAAACTCCGCGCCAAAATGGAAAACAGTTGTGACAATCTAACAACAACACAAAAAATATAATTTTGAATTTGGAACCATAAACAAATCATCAATTCCCGAAACTTTTTTGACAGAATGTATAACAACAAATACTAAAAAACAGAATAAAATAAATATTGAAGGGGGCTCCCATACAACAGACATGCTTTTTGTGCCGTTTTTATAGATAATGGTACGGAACCCTCCGTGCGCGAGTCCGACTCGCACTTAGCCGGTTTTTTTGTCGTTTTGCGACTTTGGTCCCATAGTAAGAGGATTTTTCCTGAATCGGCAAAATATCCTGTTCAAGCAATCCTCTTGCTATACCAGTCACCCTGTGGATAGTTCCTTCTTTCCAGGGGTATTGTATAATATGTACCCGATAAGTAGTAGTATTCTATAGAAAATATGATGACATTGTAAACAGCAATGAGGCATGGAAATGTACCACAATACTTTTTATTTAAAGACATATTATTACAATGATAAGTGACATAAAATCTACAAACCTCAATGACACGAATAAAACAACCTCATTTACATTGTACTTAACAACAGATGCAAAAACAACAACGCTGATTCTCAAGCCCAACGACCTATTAAATAAACATTGTTGTGTAGCAACGAATAGTGATAATGTAAACAACAATTATTCGACAAAACACATTTTTATAGCGTTGACAAGTTTTATAGAGACTAGACCTAGCTTATGATTGTCAATTTAAAAAAAAGTTTGTAGAACGGTATCATACGGCATGCATAATATCTGTGTTGACGACCGTTTAGTTGCAGCTGATTATTGGTATTACGCAAATATTAAAAATAACTTACATTCCTATATTAAAAATGGTACTTAGTACTACAATTTTAAAAATATAGTACTTGACTTGGTAAGTTCACCCAATTAATCTACAGTATAGTTTCCACTGCCATAAAGATCACCTACATAGTAATTGTTTAATCTGCGAGTTAACATATTAAACGACAAACTTTTGCCATTTAAATCACAAGGCCGGTATTTATAACACACTCCCAGAATTTATGTGACTATAAGATTACAACATCATAATCTACTACTACAATTATCACGTAGGAAATGTACGTGACGACTGTCGTAACAAGTACGTCACGACGTGACCAAAGAGTTGTCTCATTGGGTCCTCAAAGGTCTGGTTTACGGCACATAAAACGTACAGCCAATAGGCAATCACTCGCCTCTCCGATGGATCTAGGACATAAAAAGCGCTACAGATTAGTGCTAGGCAAGCTGGGGTTTGTAAATAAGCGGAGAGGCAAAAGTTTTTACTCCAGAAAAAATAGACGAGTATTTTAAGAATAACAATTTAGTCTGTATGTGGCATACAATTTGATGAATCCTAAATTTCCTTAGTTATGTTTGATGAAAAAATTGTAAATGCGGCTGTATAAAAACATCATTATTGCCCATCTTCTAGGGCAGTCATAAAAACTCGGCTATATGCAGTAAAGTAACACTTTCCTGATATTTAAACAAAAATGTCGAAGAAGCTAGTAACATAAGCAAAAGAAGGCCCAACCGTCTTTAAGCATCATTTGCAAACCGAAAAGATATTTTTAACTTTCAAGAAAAGAGCTTTTTCTTTAAATTTATGTTTTTAAGCAGGTTTTAAAAATGATATTAAATAGAAGATAAATGATATTAAATATTTAAACTGCATGGCAACTTTATTTCTAAACACTATACTGAACAACAGCACAATTAAGTAACTCGACAATACGAGGTGGCATTTTCGGCTTAAAATAGTTACCATGTAAGTAATTAGTAATGAATTTCCACCTGAGATGTCAAGTGAACTCAAATCAAATTACCCCCAGTGAAATGTTAATTGATAAAATTAACGTGACACCTCACGTAACAAGATCAAGCTTCGCTATCACAATTATTATAATTCATTAATTAGCACACGAAGTCAACACAGTATTTCTAAAAACAAGTAGTCAACAAAACATTCTTAGTTACTTTTTCTTTCAAGTTTGATGATAATATGTACAACATCCAAAAAAGAAGAACAGTTGCTTCCATATAATAAGTTGTTTTTTATGGTCAGCTGATCACATGTTATTTATTAAGGGTTTTCCTTTTCCACGGTATAGGTAACTGTATGTTATTGTGTTTTATATTGAAATTTACGTCAGCCTAAAAGCTGTTCTAGAATTTGTTATACATACTCTACAAAGTTTTTCTGATTCAGAGTTCTTCCTGAGACTTATTAAACTAGCACAATGTGTGATTGTCTAAGGTGTTTAATTTCCTCAGCTGATTTAAAACTTAATAGTTCACATATAGAGTTCAATATCAACTGAGAAACAGCGTGAGTAGGTTCGAACCCTGTGGACTAACGACCGCTTGTCCAGGTCGCGGGAAGCCGCCGGGTGAGTGGTTAATAGGGAAGGCCTATGTTCAGCAAAAAATTGTCAAAAGCTGATAATGATAATAATTATTACTATTAGACTTCCATAGGCGAGAGGCGAGTATGCCGGACTTGGCGTCGCCATCTCTGAGGTTCCTGGTTCGATTCCCTGTCAGATTAATTAGGAACACTAACTTTTCTATTTTGTCTTGGGGTCTGGGTTTTATGGTACCTTCGTTGTTTCTGATTTATATAACACAAGGGCTTTAGCTACTTACTTTAGGATCAGAACAATGTATCTGAAGTTGTCCAATATTTATTTAATTTTATTCATTAATCAACATCAATTATGTTGCCTTGCTTATTTGTCCGCTTCATAACAAACCCCAGCTGTAAGACAAATTAGTCTTATCTCTGACCTGGGTCTGGGCCACTAGCGGTTTGGGATTTATGGAAAATCTTTTTACTATAATGTGAGTCCATCTTTTGTACTGCCCAAAAATGTATACGAATTTCTGTAAATATTTGAGGGTAAATGTTAGAATACGAGGCTATTATTATTTGTAGTTAATGAGGTGCCAGTTTATATCTTTTCGAGTACTAGCCATACAAGTACATGTTAATAAAAAAACCGTACAAGTGCGAGTCGGACTCACCCACCGTACGATGTTGTAGGTACATACGAGGATGGGTCAAAAAGTTCGCGGAATGGAGGGTAAAAATTAAGAAATAAAACACAAAATTATGCCCCTAACTCTAATACATTTAGTAGACTTATCAATTAATTTATTAATGCCTTCGAAAAAAAAATGATTTCTCTTTGTCGTCAAAATAGGATATTATAATAGAAATTGCGCTCTTCACTTTTTCATTGCTAGAAAATTTGTTCTCTCGAAGCTCTTTTTTCATTTTTGGGAACAAATAATAATCACTTGGGGCTAAATCTGGGCTATAGAGAGGATGTTCCAAGATTTCGAACCCCACTCTTTGAACAGCAGCCATCGCAACTTGCGCCTTGTGCACGGGTGCATTGTCGTGCAAAAGGAGCACACCTTTGGTCAATTTTCCCCGTCTTTTCTCCCTCACAGCATCTCGCAGACGTTCTAATAGTGCAGCGTAGTACTCTGCAGTTATAAAGTCACCCTTTTCTTTATAATCAATAAGGAGGATTCCCTCTGAATCCCAGAATCAACAGTAGCCATGAGTTTTCCAGCCGACGGAGACACTTTGAATTTCTTCAATGTGCTTCAAATGTGCCACTGCATGGAGTCTTGTTTGGACTCAGGCTCATAATGATGAACCCAAGTTTCATCTCCAGTCACAATCCGGTTCAAAACTTCCTTTTTTTTTTGTTTACCACAAAGCGCCAATAACTCGCGACAACACTCAACTCGCCGCTGCTTCTGGTGTGGCGTGAGCATTCTCGGGACCCACCTTGCACACACCTTTGACATGCCAAGATGGTCGTGTAGGATGTTGCAAATGGTTGAAGCTGATACTCCAATCATTTCTGCAAGCTGCTTCTTCTTTAAACGGGCATCTTCAAATATGTTTTTTTCAAGTTTTTCGACGTTTTCTGCCGTAGTTGCCTCGACAGGCCGCCCCGGCCTCGGATCATCTTCAATCGAATCCCTGCCTTGCTTAAACAGGTTGTGCCACTTGTAAACCATGGTTTTACCAGGGAAAGAGTCCCTGTAAACAGAAGACATCTCTTCCAAAATAGTCTGGGGAGGTTTTCTTGCTTGGTAAGGAACTTGATGACTGCGCGAAACTCAATTTTCTCCATGTTGCTAATTTTCTTCCGGATTGACTTGTTGATTGATGTGTAGCTCAGTGAATTATGACCAAATTACTTTTAAACCTAGTATTTATAGTCTTAATGAGTGTCACAACTAGTGTAGGTACTAAAAAGTCGCCCTTCCCCCCTCCATACCCCTTATTCTGCGAACTTTTTGACCTATTATCAAAAAAGTTCCTTTCATAAAGAGCCTGTTTTTTTTATGATTTAATTACAATTGTATAGTTACAAGTTTTTCCCTATACTTGTAGTATAAGACGGTACTTGCCAAGTTTCATAGTCCTGTAGATCAATGAGAAATACCCTATAAATTTTCTTTCCCATTAGAGTATCGAGATTTATGTTTTTTGCAGCATAAAAGCCGTATCTTTTTTTTACGTTGACTTATAAGTTGAATTTTTTTTACAGCTTTTAGAGACTGTAGACCTGAGTATACATATCCTTTTTATTTCAACTCGATACCTCCACGCGTTCCCGAGAAGAAGGGTCTTGACAGATAAAAGGACAAAAGTTTCATAGTCCTGTAGATCAATGGGAAATACCCTATAAATTTTCCTTCCCATTAGAGTATCGAGATTTATACTGTTGTCTTTTATTTACGCGAACACGATACATTTAAATGAAACTACTTTTACGGATTATTTCGCGATTTATTAACATTTTATTTAACTTGACGTTTCGAACACTTTACAGCGTTCGTGGTCACAGGTAGACTAAGGTGTTATTCGTCTTTACAATATTTTGAAAAAATATAAACTACCGTCACTCAGTTAATATTAATTTGTGTTCCTATCTACGCAAAAAGAGCTAACTGTATCTAGAGGTCTTGCAGTGCGGGGCCTAGCATGGGATTTCGTTAAAACAGGATCCCATGCTGGTGGTATTTTCCAACCATCTTCTCTGTTGAAATTCGGGTGTCTTCTAATTTCAATTGCCTCCCGTAACATGCGAGGAACAAATCGTCGTTCTCTTGCAAGGACTTTAGGCTGGTCAAATCGTATGAAATGGTTGGGTGTATCTAAGGCATGTTCACACACTGCAGACTTAGTATTCCGTCTATGTTTGATGTCGGCTATATGTTCTTTTACCCGCACGCCTATACTTCGTTTTGTTTGACCGATATAGGTGAGCCCACAGTCACATTCCAGTCTGTACACCCCTGCATCTTGAAGAGGTATGTTGCACTTGACAGGTGGTAAAAATTGGTTAATCTTTTTCGGCGGCTTGAAGTAGGTTTTTATTGAAGCGCGCTACAAAATGTTTCCAATCTTGTCAGTGACACCCTTCATATAAGGTAGTACAGCAGGTTGGCGTTCGACGGTGGAATGCTTGATCCGGGGTCTGGAACGACGTGGTACCGGCAACTGGTTTTCCCGTAGTACCTCGCGAAATAATCCGTTAAAGTAGTTTCATTTAAATGTATCGAGATTTATGTTTTTTGCAGCATAAACAGCCGTATCTTTTTTTACGTTGAATTAGAAGTTCGATTTTTTTACAGCTTATATAGACTGTAGACCTGAGTATACCTATCCTTTTTATTTCAACTCGATACCTCCACGCGTTCCCGAGAAGAAGGGTCTTGACAGATAAAAGGACAAAAAAAAATGCACATATAAATCCTGCCGTTCCAGCTGAAATAGTTTATAATTACAAGAAATATTTTTATTGAACTACAAATTAATATTTTTAAGATTCTCGCTAGGTATAGATGAGCTTCAAAGTTGTGCTTTAGTTTGTAGTTTTAATGAGTTTGTGATTAAAACTATTTTATGAATATTTCATTTACTAAATAGTAGCGGAGCGTAGCGAGTCTTACTTGTTCTGTGAAATATCAGCTCTGCTGAGTTCGCGATAGCACGTTTCACCCTTTTTTTTCATTAAATGAATTTAAAGACACTCAAATAAAATACTGACTTTGTGACGACATTATATAATACTAATATGATACTTAATAATTCATAATAGGTAAATTAAAGTGAAATTGTCAAAACTAATTACATACAGGGTGTCCCAAAATAAGCACGTTACAGTGACACCGGAGATAGATGTGCCTAAGACGCATCGAACAAGCCTAACATGTCCATAGAAAAGTTTTATCAGTTTTGAGTATGACCAATTTTAGTATTTTTTTTAAAAAATCACCAATTTTATATAAAGTTAGTATCAGAGTTTTTTTATAAAGCTCTTTATTTTATTTTTTTATAACCCTACGCCTCGGGCAATAGTTATTTATGATGAAACAATCATTATCCAGTCGATAAATAGTGTGAAATAACGACAATCGATAGTCAATCGAAATTTAATTTTTACCCAAAGAAAATGGTTTCGACTTTGAGCAGCAACCGTGAATTCCCTATGCTATGGCAATTCCAAAATGGTATAATACTTATATCGCAACTATGAAAAATCTTGCAAATTTGAGTCATTTCTTATCAAAGTCGTAACCAAGTCAAATTATTATTAAAACAAACTAGGAAGTCCTGCAGTTCCCATGATCAAGTAGATAAGAAATGGTCTGATAAAGTTTCTTTTTTCTTACCTGGCTAAGTAATTGGGAGTGACAGGGATAATAAAACTCGCCAAGTGCGAGTCGGACTCACGCCCAAAGTGTTCCGTACAAGTATCTGTAAAAACGGCAATCAAAAATCAATTATTTATTAAATATGTCACTAATTTTATAAAAATTCATAGTACTAAGCCATTCTACAAGTTTTCTTCTGATCAAAAATCAAAATCAAAATCAAAATCATTTATTTCTGTAAATTGGCCATAAAAGGCACTTTTACATGTCCCAATTTTTTACCTACCACTGCTTCGGGACTATTGTGGGCTAGTGCCGAGAAGAAGCAGCGCAAGAAACTCGGTCACTATTGTCAGCCTCTTTTAAAAATAAATAAATATTTTACAAGATTTGTTGTGAGCTAAGCAGTTTTAAATCCACACATTTTTATCATTTATATAATCACTAACGGTGTAATAGCCCTTTTTCATTAGAGTCCTTTTAACATGCAATTTGAATTCATATACAGGCATTTCAACAATGGATTGTGGTAATTTATTAAAAAAAAAACGAATACAATTGCCCATGAAAGAACTTCCTACCTTGTGCAATCTAAACATTGGAACGGCAAGTTTATCTTTATGCCTGGTATTATACTTATGTATGTCATTTTTCTTAGTAAACAAGTGCAGATTTTTGCGAACATACATAATATTTTCAAAAATATATTGTGAAGCGACTGTAAGTACGTTAATTTCTTTAAATAGTTCTCTTAGCGAATCTCGGGGTCTAAGATTGTAAATAGCCCGAACAGCTCTCTTTTGCAGGACAAATATGGTTTCAATATCTGCAGCTGAGCCCCATAACAGTATGCCGTATGACATTAAACTGTGAAAATAACTAAAATACACTAATCTTGCCGTTTCAACATCAGTCAGTTGTCTTATCTTTCTCACGGCATAAGCAGCTGAACTAAGTCTTCCCGATAAAGCCTCAATATGAGCACCCCACTGCAAACGGGAATCTAAAGTTATTCCTAAGAACGTTGAGGAATTAGTCGTATCTAGTTGTTCATCTTTTACAATAATATGCGTTGAGACCTGTCTCACATTAGGCATTGTAAATTTAATGCATTTAGTTTTGTTCGCATTGAGCAAAAGATTGTTGGTAGTAAACCAATGCAATACTTGCGAGAGGGCATAATTGACATCATCGAAAGATTCTTGGCCCCTTTTGATTTTGAAAATTATTGATGTATCATCTGCAAACAATACCATCTCACATAGATCTTTTGTAAAGTAAGGAAGGTCATTTATATATATAAGAAACAACAGCGGTCCTAATATCGATCCCTGCGGTACACCCATAGTTAGAGGTGATCCGGAAGACTCAGCTCTATTTATACATACTTTTTGCGTTCTACCTGTGAGATATGAATTTATTAAATCTAAAGACTTCTTTGATACACCATAATGTCTCAGTTTTTTAAGTAAAGTTTGATGATCTACACAATCAAAAGCTTTTGAAAGATCACAAAAGACACCTAAAGCGTCTTGCTTACTCTCCCAAGCATCAAATATATGTTTCAAGAGTGCAACTCCAGCATCGGTTGTGCTTCTACCTTTCGTGAAACCATATTGTTTATTATGTAGTAATTTATTCAGAAAAAAATGAGATAATAGTTGATTGAACATAATTTTTTCAAATATTTTACTAAGAACTGGTAAGATAGATATTGGTCGAAAATTGGAGGGGTCACATTTCTCACCAGATTTAAATAAAGGAATTATTTTACTAAATTTCATTGTAGTTGGGAATTCTCTATCATCAATACATTTGTTAAAAATGATTGTAAGATATGGGGCTATAGTATTTATAATTGTACTAATAATATTAACAGAGATTCCCCATAGGTCTTCTGTGCTTTTCAGTTTTAATTCTCTAAATGCTTTTATTATTCCATCGGGATTTATATATCTAAAATTTAATGGGGACTTGCATTCGTCAACATTTGATTTTAGAAGAGATTCAGCTAGTTCAGCAGACGAAGCAAGATCTTTAGTTGTAGAAGTAGCTATGTTTGAGAAGAATGTCTCAAAAGTATTTGCAACTCCTATGTCTGAGCTGATTTGCCTATCCCTAATTTTGAGAGAGTAAGTGTGATCCCTTGACTTTTGCTTACATGTTTCTTTATTTATAATATTCCATGTGGCCTTTACTTTATTAGTAGAACCTGAAATCAAGCTGCGAAGGTGGTTGGACTTGGCTTTGGCACATACAATTTTAAATATTTTTGAGTACTTTTTGACATGTTCTATGACTAGTGGGTTCTGAGAATTTGCTTTTGAAGCATACAAATCATATAAAGTATTTCTACTTTTGTAAATACCAGGTGTTGCCCAGTCATTAAACTTACAGTTCAGTTTATTTGTTTTTAATTGCTTTTGAGTAAAAATCTGATCAAATTCCTTTCTGATTAAGCCAAAAAGATCTTCATATAATTTATCAACACTATGTCCATTATTAGGCCTTAGTAAATCTACACCATTATTAATATTCTCCTTAAATCTGTCTATCCTACTTACAGTAACTGGCCTATAAACAGCCTGTACTATGTTTGAGACTTGATGGTGCACAAATGATGCCTTTTGTCCACTATGGTCCGAACTTAGACAATTTATAATAGATTTATTTATTACATTGCCATTACAAAAAATGTTGTCTAAGCAAGTCGCTGTTGTGGGAGTTACCCTTGTGGGTTCATAAAAAAGATTTATCAAATTATGTGACTTAAAAAGATTTAGAAATCGGACTGAATATTGATTTTTCACTAATATATTGACGTTAAAATCTCCACAAACAACTACTTCCTTGTTAGATTTACAGACCTTCCCTAAGGCCTCATCCATAATGGATTCAAAGATATGGTAATTAGCAGATGGGGGGCTATATACACTTATTATAATAAACTGCTCTAGCTCAACACATGCTAGTTCAATATTTCGTTCAGATGAGAGTGACACAATGTCTTTGCGTTCTTTACATTTTAATTCTTTGTTCAAAAGGACAAGCGATCCCCCTCTAGTAGTAGACTCCCTTGTGAACGAACTACCAACTTTATAATTATCAATGTTTAACATTAACTCATGTTTATTGAACCAGTGTTCTGTTATGCAAATTACATTAACATGAAAATCTTGTAGAAATAACCCTAACCCTAACTCTTTGCCGGCCAGACCTTGCATGTTTTGATGAACAATATTAAAGTTTCTATTAGGCCTGGCTTTTGTCTTCCCTCTCAGTTTAAATTCTCAGAGGTAGTCAGAGGTATATTACAATTAGTACAAGTACTAATACGTTTATTATCCAATAATTTTGTTTTATTAACAAAACAGTTAATATTATATGCTAACAGGGTAGCTATTTGTTTCTTAAATTTATAAGGCAGGTGTAAAGAGCTGCCTGTCAATATAAAATTATTATTATAAATTTATTTGTGTCAAAAAACACAAATTTGTCATGACGTTGAGTCATATTATAAAGTAAATTATTCAACAAATGAATACTTGTATTTTCTTGTGCCGTATGATTTTTACAAAATGGTAAGGCACAAAAAAATATTTTTCTCACATTGAGTCCTGACAAAATAGAATAATTTTGAATAATTTTTGTCTTTGTAAGTTTATGACTATCTCCTAACATTATTACTAGTATTGAGTCAGAATTTAATTTACTACTTTGTATGCAATTAACTATTTCATCAATTGATGCGTCTGGCATACAATGGTTAACAATATTACATTTTAATTTTTTATTTAATAAGGGACCGTAACCAACTCCTAACCTATCTGAAAAAACAATAACATTATCATGATCGTTGGGTCTATTATAAGGTTTTACCGGGCTGTTTAAATTTAACACTGGGGAGGACAACTCCTGGCCAAAATTTCTCTGCAGTGAAGGGTCCGGTATTGAATTTACTTTCATGTTTGGTAGTGATTTAAAACCCGTATCATGGTTACCAAGATCTAGTAAATTATTTGCTGCCAGGATGTGTTCATTTATTTGGTCTTGGGCAGAGTTGTATAAACATGTCATGGACTCCAATGATTGGTGCAATTTTGAGATATCAGCCTGCAGTTGTCCTATATCCAAATCATATTTAGACCTACTTTCCTGTAGTTTTTGATTATATATTTCTAAGCTATCTACTAAATCTATACGTTGTTTTCTTAATAAAACATTATTATAAAAACATTTCTGTTTTTTTACAATTTTGTTGGTTTTAGAAATAAATCTATTCAGTTTTATATACTTTTTTAACTTGTTTTTACTGTTTAACCTAGATTGAATTCTATTTTCTTCAAAAACGGAATTGGCAGATGAATCCAACATTGAAGTCAAAGTGTGCCCACCCGGGGTGCCGATCAACTCCTCATATAAGTTCTGGGTCTGCGCAAACTCTTGAAGCTTCTTTTCCTCTTCAAATTGCACAATAGTCCTATTAGCATCACGCAACTCTGACTCCAGTTCGTTGTTGCGCATAAGAGCTTGCTCGTAGACAGCACTGCACTGGTCGAAGCCGCTGATGGTAGCTAGTAGTTGATCACGGTGTAAGGCAACCTCCTGGTGTTTAACATGTAGGTCTGCCAAGTCCTTCCTAAGTTCTGTGTTTCTCTGAACAACAGAATTTATTTCCTCTTCACTATCCTCTCTTTCCCTAAGTAGTTGGTTACATGTATCCCTGCTTTCTTTTAATTCCTGAAGCGCTCGCTTTAATTTTGACTCCATGTCTAATTTCGCCCCCCTACGGGTTTGCATGTCTGATTTGTCTGGAAATATCCAAAAGAACAACAGGTATAGCACGAGTTTTGGTGTTATATTTTAACAAGTTAAGTTGAAGTGACCAGAATTGGACAGAGCTAAGTTTAATTCAATAACAATTTACTAGTAAAACAATTAAGATCTTAATAATTTCAATGTAAAATATAATTAATAAAATAAAAATAAAAAGTGTCTGCTAATGATCTACAAGAATATATATTTTTTTTTAATTAAATGTAGGGTAATTTATTCTTGAATAACAAAAATACTGCTTAAAATTTAGAACTAGGGATACAGAGTGTATTGTTATGTGTATTTAATTGTTGTTGTAAAGGACGTGGACGACAAGAGGTTGTTTGTTATCAATATTACTTGCACTTTTCGTCAAGTAACAAGAAACACAACTAGGCCGGTAGTGAATTGTCAACTCGCGAATCTCACTTTCATGAGATCTGGAGTGACTAGTAGTGAATAGAGCGATGGTGAATTAATGTAAAGTGTATGAATGTGCAAAATAACACTAGTACTCCCCCGGTTTTTCGATTTTGCAGTCCACTGAGATTCAAAATTCACCGGTACAATTGTTGACGTCACGTCAGAGTGTGATATTTCTGTTGTTCCTACGAATTCCAGGTTTCCCACTATTACACTTATACTTTGTTTACTATATTTTTAGATTTTGAAACTTTGAAGTTAAAACTAATACTTAAAACTATTTAAAATAATTAATTTAATTAGGCTGTTTCAAATGACAGCTGCCCTAACTTTTTTTTTTTTTTTTTTTTTTTTTTTTTTTTTTTTTTTTTTTTTTTTTTTTTTTTTTTTTTTGAAACATACAGTTCTACGTGCTATGGATATCACGGATATCACTGAGCATAGCCCTCTTCATAGCGCGTTCCATAATCTTGAGCTTCCTTATAAGGCCCATAGTGAGAGGCCAAGTTTCTATGTTCCATATGTCATCACTGGTTGTAGAGTCTCCAGCCAGTGATGACAGACCATAGACTTTCTTTCGCATATAGGCACTAAGTTATTTTGGACGACAACATTTTAATTCGTCGATTGACCTCCTTCTCCAAATTAGGACTACCCAGCTGGATCACTTGTCCCAGGTAAACTTGTCAATAAACTCAAGGATAGAGCTCCCAACGGGCGCAACATTAGCATTCAACATTACCTTTGTTTTTTGTTTTGTAAAGAATCAAAGGGCAGACACTACAAGTGTAATACCATTTTAGAATAACCATAGCATAGGGACGTCCCCCACAAGGCGGACAAAAGTCCTGGTAAAGGTTGCAATAAGCTGCAGGATGCAGACCGTCTATTAAAACATAAAATACGCCGCAGTTCACACCAATCTGCTTTGGCACTATTCAATACTGTCTACATCCACAACAGGTGCCAAGTTGACGTGAGCAGCGACTTGTTTTTATCCCTTTCACTCCCAATTACTTAGCCAGGTAAAAAAATGAAAATTTATTAGATCATTTCTGTCTTATCTACTTGATTATGTGACCTGCAGGATATTCTAGTTTGTTTTATTAATTTTTTTTTGGGTACGACTTTGATTAGAAATGACTCAAATTTGCAAGATTTTTTAGAATTGCGATATAAAGTGTTATACCATTTTGGAATTGCCATAGCATAGTGAAGTTTTTAATGGTATTTGTTCATTATGTTTGATATAAATTTTTTTCACGGTTGCTGCTCAAAGTCGAAACCATTTTCTTTGGGTAAAAATTAAATTGAGATTGACTATCGATTGTCGTTATTTCACACTATTTATCGACTGGATAATGATTGTTTCATCATAAAGAACTATTGCCCGAGGCGTAGGCTTACAAAAAAATAAAATAAAGAGCTTTATAAAAAAACTCTGATATAAAATTTATGAAAAATTGGTGATTTAAAAAAAAAATACTAAAATTGGTCATACTCAAAACTGATAAAACTTTTCTATGAACATCTTAAGCTTGTTCAATGTGTCTTAGGCACATCTATCTCCGGTGTCACTGTGACGTGCTAATTTTGGGACACCCTGTATATATTATGTGCTATTTGTATTTTAACGCCAAAAGTGTCAGACTATGTAGAATATATCTAGCTTTAAGACCTGCGGGGTAACCATGAACTCTAAAAACAATCTCAAAGTTGTCAAATCTGTCAATTTTGGTAACGTCATTCCATACAAAATTTGACAGAAATGATAATGTTTTAAGGGTTCGTGGTTACCGCCCTGTAATAGTGTAACCATATTCTATGAAATAAATGAATTTGATTTGATTTAGTACAGTTTAAACGTTAGCTTTAAACCGATCTTGCTCGTGTAAATCCCCCTTTATGCGTCGTAAACGCACATTGTACTCGCCACAGACGGACGTTACCGCGTTTTATTACTGTCTATCGCACTTTTATTGGCAATAACTCATCTGCATTTCATTTATCTATACTTAAAGAGCGTACATTGATTAGGTAGTTCTTGAGACGCTTATCGGGGACTGCGTCGAGTCGAGGGGTCATTCGAATGGATTGCACTCTTACATATTTTAAGACGGTTAGAATTATATGTGATGTGTCCTTGAGTGAGTGGTGATCTATCTATTCAGCCTATTGTAGTCCATTGCTGGACGTAGGCCTCCTCCAAAAAGATCCAAAGAGCACGATCTCAGGCTTTTTTCATACAGCCACTGCCAGCTATCTTGCTAAGGACGTCGGTCCATCGGGCTGGGAGGCGTCCTACACTACGTTTGCCAAGGCGTGGTCTCCACTTGATAGCCCTTTTACTCCACCTTTCATCGGTTCTGCGACAGATGTGGCCAGCCACCTACCACTTAAGCTTGCTACATTTTTAAATTGGAGTAGTGACCTACGGAACCGATAGCTGAAACACATGACAAGTAATAGATAGTACTACTAAAAGTTAAATAAGTTAAATAATATCAGAACATTGACCTAAACAGAAATGTTTTATAACCGGAGTTATAAAGGATAAATTATAGTCGCAACATACTGTTATCTACATATAACGTTTTAATAATTTTCAATTTCAATTTATTTATTTTCAGATAACTTTAGATCCATAGTGTTAGTAACATAGTCTTACGTCTAATATTAGTAAAATTGAGATTTGATTAAAAATAATTAAATAATAATAATAATAAATAAATAAATAAAACAAAACGATTCAACTCAATTTAAAATTAATTAATTTGCGTAATAAATTTGCTCCGACTTTGGGTTAATTAGGGCAGTGATCCAGTGCTTCATTAGGGCACTATCCCATCTCCCCACCACAACCTTTAAAATACTGTTTGGACTACCGAGCATTCTTTTTTGAATAGAAAAAATCTTTTTCCGCATTAAAGCATGAAAGCAGTCTACGTGAGCGTCGGCAAACATGCCAGACGCGCTGCAAAACCTTGGCAGTCCCACCAGCACCCGGAACATATTATTGTAAAGGACGCGCAGAGCGTAATAAGATGGACTTGAATTAAATAAACTTTTACCGTTTTGTCATAAAATTGCATTAAGGTAAGTAATATTTTAGACGTTACGCCCTAAAATCGGGTAAGTACCAAACACAAAATAAGTACCTTAATATTTTTTCCTCATAAAAACACAGAGCAGATGTGACCTTTGCAAAAACTACAATTTTCGTTACTCCACTGACAGCCTAGATGGATTACGAACGTTTTTATTAAGAACTGTGTTTTTGCTGACTTTGTTTAGTAAAAAAATAATATAATATATATTAATATATTAAAAGTGTTTCTTGGTTCTATAAAAATGAGTTAAAATGAGACAGTAAAATTAGCCAACAATACCTACTTATTTTTTATGGAAAATTTTCTGATAAAGTTTATTTAGGGAACAATGCAAATATTAAATTAAAAATAACAGTGTAAAAACCGACAAAGTGCTTGTCAGGCCATGTGCAATGTAGGGTTTCGTAGTTCCCCGTCACAATTTGTAGTACATATTTGCTACATGTTTTACTTAATTAGGAGTTTCATCTTAGTAATTTATTCTCCAAGTATACCTTTATGTATATTTTATAAGTTCGTAGTTAGTTGTGATAGTTTATAACTTCATATAATATTTATTACTGTCATGAATTTTTCCGCATTCCTTAAAGCATCCACATAGCTAGCAGACTTGACTCAAACAAAATTAATCACTTTAAAGCTATTATAAAAAATAATAACCCATTGACAATATTTTTATGCAACCTATTCAATGATGACGTCCAACCAAAAAAAAAAACGTTTGGCTTTTTACCAAATGATAGTGACAGCCCAGGCCCGACTCGAAAAATATTTAACCATAGCATGTTAATATACCTGACTGACCACACGAGAAATAAAATACATATGTAGTAATTTGAAAACTTATAATCACGGGTTTAGACCCGTGATTATAAGTTTTAGTTATAATGCAACGCGAAAGTTTAAAAGATTATCTGACAATTTGAGATGCACTAAAAATTCATAAAAAAAAACAAATATGTTTGATGTCTGTGTGACAAATGAGCCGATTTCATCTTTGGGGATTTTTTTTTTGTTCAGTAACCAAAGAAAACTTTCTTTTCGCCATTATTATACTAATAGTTTCCTTTACAAGCCTTTGATTTCTGACCCTTGAACTCAAGCTAGCCTTTCATAGTGCTGTATTGCACAGTCACAAAATTGGAAGGTGCAGAAGATCTGCTTCATGAAACTATCGGGCTTCTTCACGTGCTAAAATTTGAAAACGTTCGCTGTTTAATCACAGTGTTATATGCACGCTTCAATATAGCTGTTTAGCGGGTCCACCTAAAGTTATGTTTATTTCTGTGATGCATATTTTTTAATGTATTTTATAAAATACTTTTAATCACAGAATAAGTCAGCTCAGCTCACAGATCAAGTTATTAATGTTCTCAAAAAACAACCAACAAAAATTAACAGATTTCATGCCTTAAGTTCATGTAAAGAAACTTAAATATATAACATTTAGAAGTATTTAAAACATTAAATTAAAACTTAATTAAAACAATAAACTAGAAGTATGTTTTACATGTATCAACGCGTTTAATATCGATTAGGCCTACTGTATCTCTGTATTCTGTGACTAGTCCACAGTGCAATAATCTCGCCAGTCTGCAGAAAGTTTTAATAGCCCTATTTTATTCAAAACGCCTGTTGAAGTAAACATTGAGTGCACTTTGTATGTAGATGGCCCGCTCATTGCGGCCAGATTGCTTTTGCTATTATTTTGCTAAAATAAAATGCTTTAACATTCACATTTCTGAATCATAGCGCGCTGTGGCTGTGTAAATTTTGAAACAATATAATACATAGTGATTAAAATACGTAGGTAAAATAGTCGTGAAATAGAAAAACTATCAATCGATTTTAGTCTTGTTTGCAATAAGTACTACACAGCGAAGAAGCAAGGTACTAAAATTTGAGTAGATACAAAATGTGTAATTTATTGTTAATAAGTTTACATTAACTCGCGGAATTAATCGTAAATAAAAGTATTAATATTGTACAAATTTCAGTTTGCTTTAGTTGCTGTGTCGACTAGCGCCATCTAACCGAAAACCAGTGCAATACTTCATGAGCAACCGAGGGAAGCTTGGTGTAACCTTTTCATTTCAATGTCTAGCTGGAACCATAATTGTGTGTTGTGCGTGTAAGGGTTCAGGAACAAAGTACCCTGAAGTATCGCATGTAAAAGATTCTTTGTTTCTTTGCTATGGTACTTTGTGTATATTTTATCACCAAGAATGTGCTCCGAATAATGAAAAATTACTCTTTTCCTAGTTACCTCTTTAGGTAGTCCCTAGATAATCTCTATTGGAAAGATTTTAAGATTGTCTATTTTACCTATCGCACACGATGTCCTCCTAACCATTACCAAAATCTAACCGAAAATTAAATTATAGCCAGCAAAGCAAGATACAAAAGTATCCTTCTTTACTAATTTATAAACGCAAAAGTTTATATATTTGAATTTTTGTAACTCTTTCACGCAAAAACTACAGAACGGATTTGGGTGAAGTTTTGCATTAGTATATGATCTGGATTAACTTAAGGGATACTTTTTATGCCACTTAAATGTTTCTGTGGGATATTTTTATATATATTATTTTTTATTTTAACTTTTTATGTAACATATATCATCAAACAGACACAGCTATTGTATATATAATTATACAAAAATTGAGGAAAAGACATAAAGCACAAGTAAAAATTATAATCTAGGTACTCGCAGAAAATTTATATCTATGTGAAGCTCTTATAAATGTTATGCATAATTGAATTTCGTTGACGCATACGATAACACAAGTTCAACAGTCTCGCACGTTATTAAATGACTATTTACAGAGAAGTGTACCTTTTAACCTAGTGATAACAGCTTACTTACACTGATAATTGCAAATATTATAGGCGTAGGTATATAATTATGTGTTGTCATTTTTCTGTTTACTTAGTTAATCAGTATTCGTAGTGACAAGTTGGTTTGGGTTCACATATTAGGAGTGAAGTGAAATTAGAAGTGAAAATGCAAAAAATACTTTTTATTATTATAATATTTGTATCTGTGAGTTTGTAATAATACTATTTTATAAATTAAAGAAATCTTTAATTGACTATAAATTAAAATAAAGTATTTAAGTATATTAATTACTAAATATATAAATTACAGGCAACCAATGCTGATCTTTTACATCAAGATCGAAGCAAAGGCGCTACTTTGGTAAATAAATATACCTACATTAATTTATTACTAAAATGTATTCAAGAGTTTTCTTATGAATTTGCACCGCACTGTAGGGAATGAACAGGAACATCGGTACTCAACTAGCGGGGCTCTAACAAAAAAACGAAAATAAACGTAAAGCGAGCTAAAGAAGACAAAATGCGCTTTCGTTCTGAAGGTCCCATGTACAGTGGTCTACCCTACATCAAATTGACTTATTAGATGACTAAACTTATTTTTTGTACCCGACATGATTTTTTATTTTTTTTCAGAAACCCATATCTGCATGCTGTGATATTCCAGAACTGGGAGATGAAAAACCACTATCGGAATGTTCCAATCCAAAATTACCCGGTCCTGTGAGTAATGTTTTATAATATTATTTCTTTCATTTCAATATAAAATTATTTGTAACAGATTGACAAAGAATCTAAAAAATAGTAGATCATTACGAAATTAAGTTTAAATAACTAATAAGATTGATAAATTTTTTGAATTTCCGTATATTTTGAAACCACTTTTTAAATGTATATCAAGTTAACTGTATGTTTAACAACAAAATACCTATATCGAAGCGCATGTGTAAATATATGTTTTAAATTTATTTAACCCAAGATTTAATTTTTAGTGCAACGACATTAACTGCGTGTTCGAGAAGTCAGGTTTCCTAGTAGACAAAAACACGCTAAACAAGGACGCCTACCGACGCCACTTGCGGCAGTGGTCGGAAAACCACAAAGGCTGGTCGGACGCCATCGAAAGGGCCATCACAGACTGCGTGGACAAGGACTTAAGGCAGTATTTAGACTATCCCTGCAGGGCTTACGATGTTTTTACTTGCACTGGAATTGCTATGTTGAAGGTCAGTATTTCATGATCAACCATTCTTAGTTCATTAATTGTTCTTTAATTCAGCTGTGGTGACGTGTTTAATCAAATATTATTTAGTGCAATAAATAACAGCATCGTCAACAACCTTTATCAAAAAAACCGAAATTAACGATGTATAGAGAAGACTTATTAGCATTAGGGGTTTACAAGCTTTAGATTTTAATTATGGTTATTATATTGATCCTCTGTTACGCTACTTTATATCCCATTCTTTCCACTTAGAGCTACGAATTTCAGAAACAAAAAATCTTAATTAAGAATGGGGTGTAGGTACTGCATTAGATTTTGTTATGCAAAAGCTGAATCGAGAAGGACATTAGAAAGTACTTATAGTTCATTCTACTGGACTATTAATTAATTCTAACAACCCACCCCGTTTCGCAAGGTACTGTATCAAAAGTTATAATTGTAACACAAACCAGTTTTTCTGAAATACTTACAAACAGACAAATCAGACGATAGTCCAATGAGGCGAGGGACATTAAATTTATAATATTATGTGTACTAGTCCGTTTACAGTTCGACATAATTATAAAGGTTAATATCAATTATTCATTTAACCCTTAATTAGGCGCGCCTAAAATGTTGCATCAAAGGTCGCGTGGGGTGTTTAGCACCCCCAATTTATAAATTTAATTAAAATACGAAATACATGTAAAATCTGACTTTTATTAATGGGAACATTTGAATTACATCTTAATCAACTTTAAAACTTATTTTTAATTTAATTTAATAAAAAAACTGTGAAAAAGAACTTTCTGTAAGTACTAGTTTTCTTCGTAACAATTTTGGCAGACCCCAATCATATAGTCAATGCACACATGTTTATGGCACTTAGAGCATCCAGTCTTTGTTTTTCTATCCCGCATTCTTGGACAATTGTGACACCTTTTGTATGACTGCTGTCTTAATGTTCCTGAAACAGATTCTTGGTCCTCAATGTCATGATGCCTTTTTAGTGGTTTTGGCAGCGGTTGTGGTTATATGGGTATGCCTGCTCTTGAAATTTAGTGAGGTTTGACTAAATCAACAGCCAGTCCATTTAAGAAATTAAGAATACTCTTTGGTGTATATTGGAGTAAATTTTTAACATATAAATTACATAGGAATAGGAACCTTTGATATAAAAAATGAATAAATATCACCATTGGCCATCTTTTGGTACGTCCTGCTTCATTAAAATTGGCACAAATTTGATTATTCGTATCTACTCCTCCCTTGGTTTTATTATCTTAACTTTTGCTAGCTTGAGCAAAATTTAATTTAAAAATAAACATTATTATTTATTTATTATTATTATAATGAATAATTTCAGACTTTCTCTTGTCACCCTCAAAATATAAATAATAAAAATAACATGAAACTTCGTATTTGACAAAATACTATGCTTTAAAAAAGAAATAATAAAATTAATAACCCGCGATTTGGCCCACGCAAACAGTCGCCTGGGGTGTTGAGCACCCCAAACGCGCTCCCTGAGTCCAACCGAACACAACCGAGCGTCTCTCGCAACTGAATCGTGTACTTTACACTTATTCACGAAGCTACCTAAAATAACAGCGCGCAAAATTCAAATATTAAAAAGTTATGAGCCTGGAAACCTGCTTTGGGGTGTATGACACCCCACGCGACCAATTAAGGGTTAATGAGTTTGTTTGTGTTTAAATTAGCGTACAACCTGTACGCTAATTTGAACACAAACAAACTCGCTAAGCTAACAACTATTCTTGTAATCAATTCAAACATAACCTTTTAGGTTTCATTAACGTTTTTATTATTTTAATTGTTTTCTGTTCTTCCAGAAATGCCCAAAAGATGCATGGATATGCTGAAAAGTCAAAACGGATCTACAAATAATTATTCTTAAGTTTTTAGGACGTTTTATATCAAATTTTCACCATTCAAAGTTATAATTAGCTGCTAAGTAATGTTTGTTCTTAAAATAAAAATCTACATAAACATTTTATAAATATGTAGTTTTATTCGTGTTCGTGATCACAAATAAATCATTGTTTTTTTTAAGTCGCACACTTCCCAGACCAAATCGTTAAAACAAGCTGCTGGATGGAGATATCAATTCAAAAAAAGTGAGTTACCTACCCTCTTATAATAGATGCTTTATTCGTTTGTAATTATTATTAAAATAGGTCTTGTTGTTCTTATCACACCCTACCTAGCCTTCAAATGAATCGGATTAGATATTGATCACAATACACTATGTGTAAATCTAAAGCTAGCTTTTAGCAGATGTTATTTATAACAATGCGAAATTTCGGTGCATTTACCATTATGTATAATGAGAATTTTGTATACTACACTCACATATAAGCCCTTAACACAGTACAGTCACTTTAATATTTTTACTTGTGTATGTGTGTATTTTTTAATGATGACTGTCACATTTTTAAAATTTAGTAAAACATTTTTTCTATCAAATTGCATTGAAAATCAAAATAGCTAACAAATAATATTTTTCACCCTTTATCGCGGTAAATTAATATAGTTTTTAAAAAGTAAGATAAAAAAGCTAACCTGAATGTTTGTCTATATCTTCGAATTTGGACTTATTTTTGTTTAATTAGATAATTACTGATCGCTCGTAAGTATCTCAAATACCTTTGTATTTTTTCTAGGACATTATCTTATTTATAATCATTTTTTACCACATACGACTGTACCATCAGTTCATTGTACCCAGTGCGTGTAATTGGTGACTGGGCGTCCAAGGTTCGAATGCCACTTGACACTGATTCGCTGCCTTGAGGACATCCGACACACTAGGCTCATTATGTGGATAATTATCTGTTAATTAGCTGTTCAATCGGCCGTTGAAGAGGTTGGCTTAGGCTGTACAAGCCCTATTTGTGACTCATAGTACATACACGTCCTAAAGTATAGCTTTCCCTTATCTTCAGGGACTAAAAATAGACTGGTAATAAGAAAAAGCGACGCAAGAAACTCAGACACTATTACAGAAAATAAAGTTATATAGACGTTACATCTGTCAGTGCGAAAGTTAAAAATCATTTTGTTTTTAATTATTTTAAGAAAGTATTCTAAGTTTTATAGATCCTTTCTAATAGGAGTACTAGAGTTTTGTCTTAATGTAATTCTTGTACGAGATATTAAGTCTTCATACATTTTTCATCGATAAGTTATCTTTGTTAATACAACCATGTAGAGATTAGGTACTAATTGAAGGTCGTCTTAAGCACTGCACTACAAATTCATAGTTAATTGTAGACAGAAGATAAAACGCTACAGATAGCAAATAATAAAACCAATTTGCACTTAACCTAGCACCTGAACAAAGGGTAATTTTATGAACAATCGCCTTTTCATAAGACGTAGTAAGAAAATCATGTAAATAACATCTAAGTTAAAATCTGCAGCAAAATAAGCTGCACACTTTGTTGAAGTCCGAAATATAACGTTTTTGACATCAAATACGTTTATTTTGTACATAAACTTAAGTATCAAAATGTTACGTGACTTATGAAAAGCAGTTATATATAGATTGTTAGATTAATATTAACAATACTTGTTTTGACTTCCCTCTAATAGAGATTTAATTTTCAATTCTCTGTGACTGAAAGAAGTTTTAGGGCCTGTTTCACAATGTACGGATAAGTTCTGAATAAGCAATATTTTACTTATCTGAATGATAAACACGATTTTTGACACGATTTATTGTCTACATATTTTTATCTTATAACTTTATTTCGTACATTGTGAAACCGTTAGCCGTTTTATTTAAGAAATATATGGCAATTAATCGAATAAGTAAAGAAAATTACCCCTTCGCGACTAACATCAGCTTAATGAACAGATGATTCCAGCTGATTTTTGTAATTTTTCGTGTCCATTAAATAATATTTTCAATTTTCAAAAAAATTTTACTTAGCCAAACCTAGAGCTTCGGAATGTGTTTTAATTTTATTTTCTAAGTGGCCAGTCACAATGTAATTAAACAGAAAAAAATATCGTTAATGACTAACTGTACGTAATCATGACACCCAAAGAGGATGCAGTGATGCTAAATACCCATTAGTTGCAATTTACATGCAAAAAGTATAACAACTCCTGATTGCTAATGAAGGTTTTATGGTAGCAGGATAATAAAAATTGCAGTTTATTGTGTTTAAGTGATATTGTGCCCTATTTTTTACTCGATGCTAAGCAAAAGTTTCCGACTGCCTGCTTTTAAATTGCTTAAAATGTAAATACAAGTAGGTAATTTTAAAATTAGTTGATAATTTTTTGACGTTGCGTATTATAGAAACTATTTTGAATAATGTATAATATTTAATGAATTATAGCAGGTTTCAAATGCACAAAGCTGCAAAAGCTAGAAACTGAATTGAAGAACAATGGCATTAGATAAGGACTGTATCTTATATAAGATGTTCTACGAGTATAATTCCAAGTGGATTTTGTTAATCAAGACTAGATCTACATTGAAACAAAAGATACCCTAATTGACCACTCACTCAGGGCATCTAAAACAAAACAATATTAAAAAATGTTTGTGGCACGGGTATGAGCAGAAACGACATAGTTTTGGATCTCGGACTTTGCCCAGCATACCTAGCCTTGAATTGCTACAGATTTCAAAAAATAATCCATCATAATGTTTCACACGACGAAATGTTGCTATTCAACTACAATGTACAATAAAAATTTGACACTTCCTCTATGCAAATGATCCAAGAGAGTACAATAACATAATCGATGAACCTGATCGAGTGTCAAAAGTCCAAACTCTCCTGTTTACTGTTAAGGTCTAAAATACAACCACCCGAAAACATAACTGTCAATAAATGAGGTCAGAAAGTTAAAAACTAAAGTGTAAATCGAAGGCTTATGTCTGCAAGATGTATCCAGACAAATGACGACTGTCTGGTGTAGTGGTTCGCGCTCTGGACCACAAAGCCAGGAGGTTGCAGGTTCGAATCCCGCAAGGGGCAAATGTTAGTGCGATGAGCACGAGCATGTACCTAAGTCATGGATATTTAGAAACGTATTTAGGTATGTTTATCCGATATCTAGTCGCTAAACGTTTGTATTACAAACATTGCTTAGTTTGGGGCAAGATAATCGGTGTGATTATAAAACAATAAATAAATAGAAAAAACTAATGGACCAAGATTATCTCTCAATTATGGATGCCTGAAGATAGGTATCGCCATAAAAAACGATGGCGTGACAATTTGGCTACACAATGTATTGTCAGAAATATGGCTCTTAGCATTAAAGGCATTATGGAAAAAAAAACTTAAGAAAGAACTTTGCCCAGCATCGACATAGCACGATAGGGGAAATAACTAGGTTATTATCAACGTTGCTTCTGGCTCACCAATAGGGTCGATTATTAAACGATGTCTTGTTTGAAGATATTACCTATAGTGCTATTAGCAGCTAGCTGTGACATCCTACCAAAAACCTTTAGTCCGTATGCTGTAAAGCTGCTTTACACTGAAGTTATACTTATTTAATAAACAAAAAAATAATCGCTTGTTTATTTACGTTCTCAACCTAAATTAACATGCATTCGTGCAAAAGAATCATTATTCGTGGGCAACGATACGTGTGAAGCTATCGTGTAGTATAACGGAAGTGGGTGTTCTGGCTTTGCTGTTGCCTATAATTTGTTTACGGTGATTCCCGCCATTAGTATCGTTAGGGTGTTTATTACAGAACATACATGGGTAGAGCATAGCATTTGAAATGTTCATAAATCAACAGATAATAATCTATTTATATAAAAATTTAGAGAAACTTATTCTAGTACTTATTGTGTATTCGAACTTGAAATTCAATAACTCAAATATCATGGACCTATTTCATGGCGATTAGTTAATTCTGATCACATTCTGATTATTATTATTTTCACCTTATTAACATCTTAAGGTTTATTATTAATTTTGCTATTGATGTCTAACCTCCCATCTTTAATTACCGCATTTTTAGTACAATTTTTCCAGCTATTCAACAATTTCCTCAACAATTAGTAATTCCAATGCTTTTTCCTATATTATCTTGTCATCTCGCAAACTAAATGATTTCGAAACTAAAAAGTGTTTGTGTTGAGCCTCCTGGTGACTTCCTTCCTCCAACTGTGTTCTGTTTGATTGTTTCCCGTGGCCAGTGGTCACGGCCGTCACAGCAGGGTATATAATGATTGTACTCTACGTCACTCGACACTAACCCTAGAACTGTGCAACAGACAGCATGATAGGACTTGGAATCTTTGCATTATTTGCCGTATTTCAGGTAAGAATAAATAAGGTCCCACCTGAGGTCGATGATTTTTTTCAAGTGTTATTTATCTTCAATTAAACCTTGCATGGAATTGCTAAAAACATAAATTTTTAAGAATAAACAAGTTAATATAAAATTCGAAAACCTGTTTGTAATATTCTAACCTTATTTTATATTTGAGCAATACGAACCCAGCTATAAATTTTGAAAAATGTGATCAATAAGAGTTGAAAGCTCAATGCTATACTAAAAGGTCTTGTTGGTGAGTCACAAATAGCGACTCCACTAAAAGAGATGAAAGAAAAAAGGAAATTATTTTTTTAAATATAAAAAAAACTGCTTTCAAAGACTAAATAATTAATGATGTCTTCGAAAAAATACACACAAATGCCTATTGGAAAATTAACACAATGATCCATTCAGGTAATATCGGGCCAAGGCCCGCCGCCGCCACCTTCGTTCCCGCCCAACGTACCAGAACAATGCCGGCGTCCGCCTTCTGGTGTAGTAAGTGCATTTTCTTTACTGCTATTTTTAATCATGTTAAGATTAATTGGAATCCATAATGTAATCAAAAGATTTTGTTTATCTTCTTATGTTTGCTATATTATTTAATTCCGGTAACAATTATATGCAAAGGTACTTATTATGAGTGTCTATTTTTTTTTTCAAAAGAATCTATACCATCTCGGGATAAACCAGTAGTTTATAAAACAGAATTACTTCGATCATGTTTTGTTTATTCTTATTAGACTTAATTTAAATACTTCAGTACTGTTAATAGATTATTGTAACCTCCTGATTACGAGGACATTGGTAATTTTACTAACCCTTAGTAAGTTCGTAAGAAGTCTGATTTAAGTAACCGAATATTTATATTTTAGGAGAAACCTCACGAGTGTTGCAAAATACCTCATTTCTTTAGTGATGAAGATTTTCAAGAGTGCGGTTTCCAAAAGCTTGAAGATGGGACTGAACCTACTGGACCTCGTGGACCTCCAGATGTAAGTTTTTACTTAGAATCATCTACCCCATCAACACTGGTTAAGAAATTAGGTTCGAACCTATTATTTAAGACAATCATGATCATCATCAATTCAACCATAGGACGTCCACTGCTGAACAAAGGCCTCCCCCAGTGACTTCCAGATTGGTCGGTTGGAAGCGGCCTGCATCCAGCGGTACCCTGCAACCTTTACCAGGTCATCTGTCCAGTTTTTGGGTGGATATCCTACGCAACAAAGCCAACATTTATGATACTTTTTTTTCATCTTGAGCCGTACTTAGTTACACGAAAAATAATATGACAACGATTACATTCTAATAATTAGCACTGTCAAGACCTTTAGACGAAAATTGTGTCATACAGACTTAATAGCGGACATCCTCCTATTGTTGCCTCCGTCTTAGTTAGCATCAACCTTGGGCCACCCAATTCGTCTATCAATACGATAAAAATCGCAAATTACCCTTAAATTTCTTTTTGTTCTTGAAAAAAATTGTTTGTTCATTGCTTATCATCGTAGAAATAAGCAAAAAGCAATTTTAAAAAATGTAGGCGAATAGGAAAAGCAGAAAAACATTAAAGTGCTGGCCGAAAATACAAGATAGCAAGTTATTGCAGAAATACCTTCATACTTTAAATATTTAATACTTATTTTCCCAATCATGATTCGAGAACTACTCTAACTTTACCATAACTTTGCAATATCTTTTTGTTGCTAAGTATAAATATATATAAAAAAAACTCCAATACTCAAATATATGCTTAGTAATGCATAATGTGGTAATGCATGACGACATAATAATATTGCGTGCACTAGTGTGTCCTTAGAGATTTTACACAATATAAATAGGAAATTCCCCTATTATATTTTTATAGATAATTGTCAAGGGAACTGCATTTATAAAAGTTTCAATCTTTACATACGTTTTTATAATAGCATTGACAACAATAGTGACAATGGCTACTGTACTGCACTACTGTACCTAATGAAAATAATAATATAATAGGTTGGGGAAAAAGTTTCTTCGCATTTCTTAAGAGAATTCAAATATTTTTTAATATATATATACATTTAACTAAAGTATGTAGTATTTTGTTCGATAACTTTTTGCCATCTTGATCCAATTGCTATAGAAATTTTGGGGCTTCTGATCAAAATACCGCGACAAGTGGTTGGTGGCAGTCCTCTTGTGATGTTAACCTGACACTGCCTAGAGAGAGAGCGAAACAGGTGGAAATCTGAAGGTGCAAGGTCAGGACTATACGGCGGATGCATTAACACATCCCAGCCAAACTTTCTTAAATTTTGCTAAGTGGCTAAACATGTGTGAGGTCTAGCGTTATCATGATGAAAAACCACAACCCTTCTGTTGATTAATTCCGGCCGCTTTCTCTCAACTTCTTGCTTTAATCTCATCAGTTGTTCGCAGTAGAGTTCAGAATCGATGGTCCTGCCTGGTGGTAACAGCTCATAATGAATAATGCCCTTCCAATCCCACCACACACACAGCACCTTGTTGCGAGTTAACCCGGGTTTCGCCACAGTCTGTGAAGCCTGATCGGCCTTTGACCACGACCTTTTTCGCACGTTCTTGTCGTACGTGATCCACTTTTCATCACCAGTTATCAGCTTCTTCAAAATGGTTCGGTTTCATTACTTCGTAATAAAGAATCACAAATGAGTACACGGTTCATTAGGTTTCTTTTAGTGAGCTCGTGGGGTACCCAAATATCGAGCTTTTTTGTGTACCCAGTTTTTTTCAAATGCGCCAAAACTGTTTTGTGGTCAATTCCCAGTTCTTCAGGTACGTCGTAGCTACTGATATGCCGATCTTGCTCCACTTTTTCAAAAATGGCATCAATTTTATCCGCATTAGGGCGACCAGAGCGACGTGCATCTTTGACATCAAAATTTCCGGATTGAAAACGCTCAAACCAAATTTGTGCTACTCTCACAGACATTGCATCAGGTCCATAAACATCGCAAAATTTTTTCGCGGCTTGCGTTGCATTTTTACCTTTTTGTAGTAAATTTTTAAAATGTATCGAATTTCTTCATTAGATTCACTCATCTTGACAGTACGAAAAACAAATGAAAAGCACACATTTTCCTAATTTGAATTTGGAATTATCTTCTTTAAAATTTAAACTTTTAATGATACCAAAACCAGCCAGATACAAATAGTACAGCCAAAGAGATTTTATTACAAGTTCATACATAGTATAATGCGAAAAGACTTTTTTCCCCAACCAATACTTACCTGTTGAGTAAAGTTACTTTGTTTTATTGGAGTACACTTCGTTAGCTGTACAATCGTTGATTGTGCAGAGTAAGTTAACTCTCACAAACATAATTATTATGCTCCCCTGCAAATTATTGTTTGAATCTGGTTGACGGTGGTTTAATATATATTTTATTGTTTGTTTGTCTTTAAGATTATCATGAAATTGTATACCATTTTGAAAAAGCAAAACAAATAATTAAGCTATCTGTTGTTTTTTTTTTACAATTTTAATATAAGCTTTATCAAGCCAAAGTACTCATAATTAATTTAAGCGAGCAATTCTTGTTCATGTATAAAATAATTTTGCTTTTTTCGGAAACGACTTCAACGATTTCGATGACATTTATATTTAGATTTATTTATAACTAAACGCAATTTCACCAAAGAAAAAAAAACTATTTTATAGAGCCTTCTTATTCACTATCCTGCTGTTACTTACATATAGCGCCATCGCGTAAATTATTGTGGTACTTTTACCGTTGCTGATGTAACACCATATGAAATACCTAGCATGAATTTGTATTTTGATGATTCCAGTGCTCAAAGCAGATATGCATGATGAAGAAATACAACCTTCTGAAGGACGAAACCTCTGTGGACCATGACGCCGTCAAAGAGTTCATGCTAAAATGGACCGAATCCAACCCCGACTGGAAAGTACCGATGGAGACCGCTATAGAAAATTGCATTGGGAAGCCCCTCCCTGGTCCTCCTCAGATTTGCGAACCAAATAAGATAGTTTTCTGTGTTAGCTCCACTGTGTTTACGGTAAGTTTATGGTGTTAGACTAATAAGAATAAGAAAATACTAGTGTTTAACATATTTAACGAGCACTATTAGAGTTAACCTACAGAAGACCATGTTAGTTCCTACATTTGTTATGCCAGTTATAGCAGCGCCACCTGGTGTTACGTCAAAGTAGAATATTCGCACGAATTATAGTTGAAGATGGTTGACAATTAATTCTAAAGTTTCCGTAGATGGCTAAATGTTGTGTAAATCACACTGCCATTTACATCCTAGCTATGGCTTAACGTCGATTCCATAAAATAAAATAAAAAAGTACTGGGCTTAGATAGAATAGCCAACAAATTTAAAATGTTAACACTTTTGAAATTGTTTGGGTAATTCAGACAGTGTTTAAACGTAGTCTACCGTATCTTTTTTGTATTAAATGGCTGCTTTTGTTATAAAGCGCTAATTCAAATATTTTTCTTACAGCTCTGTCCAAAATGGGAAGAAGGGGAAGGCTGTCAAAAACTAAAGGCCCACATAGACGAATGTTCGGCGTACTTTCCCAAACCCTAAAGGAAATCAAGACAATCCTATAGATCTGAATTTGTAAATAAATGGTTTCTCCATTAAATATTGTACTTCTTTGCGTTTAACACAAATCGTCAAGTCTTTATCGTTCACAAATTATTTCTTTATTTATATATTAACTAAGTTGCTGAAAGATTCTCTTTACATAGAGATATTATTAATTCTGTCGGAAAAAAGAATAATAAAATACCTATTACCTACTATGATTAAGAAAAAAGAAAATTTGAAAAAAAGGTGAGAAACAGCTGGAATTTAAGAATATTTGCAACTTTCTATAAGAATGTTAGCCATCTAAATTATATACTTACGAATACCTACCTATATTATAGTAACGAGTCTGCTAAGTTACGCTTATTCGTTGTTACTCGTGTAGTCATATGACTACTTGATATTAGTTAATTACCACAGAATAAATTGTAATTAGTTATCTGAAGCTAGGTTTCACAGACACAAAATCTCGAAATGCTCATTCTTAAACAACTGTCAGAGTGTTCCGAGATTTCATGTCCCTGAATGCCGTGAGCAATATCGTTTTTTTGTGCGTTACTCGAGCGCAAATGGTATGAAAGTAAAATTTCTGACACCGGTAACTATTATTCTTCATCATCATCATCATCATTTCAGCCATAGGACGTCCACTGCTGAAGATAGGAACATACTATTATTCTTACCAATAACTTATCAACTTGCCATTTAATGAAAATTTCTCGACCGAATTTCAACTTAAAGTTCAAAATTTAAGGTTTTGTGGTAGACTGTGATAAGCTGTTGTCAGACTATATTATACATGGTAATCAAAGATGGGTGTAGAGCATTATTTTTTACTATATCATAGTAGTATATTAAAAACTATGTTACGTGACAACCAGACTCCTATCTCAAGAATTACTCATTTTTGCTGCCTGCAACATTCTTATAGCTAAAAAGTTCAGGGAATCACCCCCGCTATGCTGCTGTTCGATTTGATCCATACTGTACTGTATAATAATAGGTATATGTACCACCTATGCAAAATTACAGTTTTCAAATAGTAAGAGTCTCTAGGCTAAGCCACGTATAGACATACAGACAAACGGACGGACCTGATGAAACAGTAATGTACTTTAACAAAATAAATCATTATGCCATTACGATGAAAGGAATTATCGGGAAGATGGATTTAAGTTGTCATCAGCATGGAACACGATGATTCCAAAGTGTGAATCGCGTTTTACGCCGTCCCAAACAAACCCGGATACTGTGAGCATAGTTTGTCGGACTGACTATACCGCCGCCAAAAATATTCAAGAAATGCGGGTGGGTGAAGTTCATCACCGCGCTTGAGCAGGCGCGCTGCACATCGCCAGTTTTCCCGCGACCACGGCCTATGTAATTAGGCCGAAACGTCGGTTATATAGTAATGTACTATTAATAAACCTTTACGAAGTGAAATATTCGCTTGTTCGTATGATATTATTGTTTAAACGGTTACTGTAAAGTTTATGTTAACATGAACTATTTCCAATATTTATCAAACAGTCACCGTACCTGAACATACACATCCAGAAAATTTATTCATTAAACGTACTTACGAGTGAAATATCACATACTCGTTTTTTCCATAGTACAAGTGGAATCTTCTAACATAATGGACGGTTTAATAAAGATATTTGTGATTGCAAGGTTAATTTCCCACGTGAGTAATAAGTTATTATAAAACAGAACATACATTATTATCAGGGGCGCGCGGTGCTTATAGATGCAATTGCAATTAGGCATTGCCTACCTGATAAATGAAATCAGGTAGGTAGTAGGTACAAATGTGTTTATTGATGAAAACCACTGATAATATTCATCAATAAAACGCGTTAGTTCTTATTAGTAACTATGGGCCTTACTATAAAAAGATTGACCATGGTTTAAGCACTGTTTAGCTAACCAAATTAAAGTGTATGTCAACATTACACTTGTCTCAGTAATATTAACATACGCTTTAAATTAGTCGGCTAATCTTTAAACAGTGTCTAAACCTAGTCTATATTTTTTGTAGTAAGGCCGTAAGTATCTACTGCCCGCCACTGACTCTTTTTAATATGTATGATGAATCCTCATTTATCAGATGTTATTCCAAACATTAACGTATACGAGGTGGAAAAAAAACCCTGTTCAATCCAAAAGGGTGATAACTGGTACTTAAATACAACAACATTACTTTGAGGCCAACATCAATGTCGCAAAAACAACTGGGCCCTAACCATGAACTGTTAAAACAATCACAAATCTATCAAACATTATCATTTCTGTCAAATTTTGTATGAAATGACGTACCAAAATTGACAGATTTGACAGCTTTGAGATTGTTTTAAGAGTTCATGGTTATGGCCCTGTTCAATAACAAGACAAAAACGTGTTTTTGTCCATAATTTTTCTATTTTACAAATTGTTTACCATGGTATGTTGTGAAGAGCTGTTTTATTTAGATTTTCATGCTGGTCTCATAGCAAAAAGTTTTTATATCATTCCTTTTGGATCGAACAGGGTTTTTGTTCCACCTTGTATTTTACTATTTGAGAAGCTCTGAAGAAATTCAACCAGACATATTTTTATAGGTAAGTAATGACTTTCTGAGCCCAGAAAGTCCTGACTATGGCGGCACAGTGCCGGACAAGTGTCGAGCAATGACGCATCTTTTGGTAGGTTCCAAATATTTGTTGAATTAAATGAAATATTTATAAGTTAAAATAAAAAAACAGCGAAGTGCGGTTAGTCGGCCATTAAAGCCCGTTAATTTGTTTGCTTGCTTGTACAATATTGTAATTTCTATTTAAAAATTACACTATGAAATCAACCAACAGTTAAAATCAAGATAATTTTTGGTCAATAGTAATTTAGGTTTTGTAGCTATCATATTTTTAATGAATAATTTCGACAAAATTGAATGTCACGAGTTTTTTACAATATTAGGCATGCAAAGTAAAAACTACTTTATGTCCTTGATAGGTATTTAATTATTTTTCATTTCAGTACCGTCAGTGTTGCGTTTTTCCTCCATTCTTTGTTCGAGAAGTAGCAAGAGAATGCGGTGCTATTTTGAAACTGAATTTTATAGATGAAAAAAGCAAAGTAGCTGCTTTGACGAGAAGAGCCATTACTGGGGTTAGTTTCATTCCTTAGTATACATTTTCAATATTATATATATATCTAACTTCTGCCTTCCTACACTGCCTCCAATGCAGAAACCTGATAGGTCACTTGCCCACACCGCAACAGAAATCAAATTTATTTGCCAATCTGTTTGCAAGCAATTCACGTCACCTTGCCTCACTGTGATTCTTTGATGCCAGAGATCACAGTGCACAACAAAGAAGTCCGTAGACCCCTTCTTGGTCTAAACGTGAACAAGGCCTGTGGTCCAGATGGCATACCAGCAAGAGTGCTGACATATTGTGCGCCTGAGTTGTCTCCCGTACTGACGCGACTGTACCGCCTCTCTCTCACGATAAAAATCGTACCAAAATCTTGGAAGCTTGCCAATGTGCAACCAGTACCCAAGAAGGGTAGCCGTGCCGACCCTAGTAACAACAGACCGATCACCATCACTTCCGTACTCTGTAAGGTTATGGAAAAAGTTCTAAATTGCAAACTGCTTTCATACCTAGAAGACAATGATCTTCTCAGTGATCGTCAATATGGCTTCCGCCGGGGACGTTCAACTAGGGATCTTCTAGTGTAAGTAACGCATTGCTAGGGCGAAGCCATTGAAAACCACGGCGAAGCAATCGCAGTTTCGCTGGATATTTCGAAGGCTTTCGACAGGGTTTGGCATGCGAGTCTGCTGAGCAAGCTTCCAGCGTACGGTATCCCCACTGGCTTCTGTAGCTGGGTGGCTGACTTCCTGAGTGAACGGTCGATCCAAGTAGTCATTGACGGCTGCTCCTCTGACCTCGAGGCCATTGACGCCGGAGTTACTCAGGGGTTTGTGCTCTCTGCGACTCTTTTCCTGCTGCACATCAATGACCTGCTATCTTTAGGTATTGTTGGGTACGCAGATGACAGTACTGTCACGGAGAAGTATCTGTCTAGTGCAGGAGCTGGTGGAGTTAAGCTCCAAAGACTGAGAGAGGCCATGGTTGAGCGTACGAGCCTGGCGTTAAGTAACATCTCCCAGTGGGGCGATGACAATCTCGTCAGCTTCAATGCCTCTAAGACGCAGGCGTGTCTTTTCTCCGCAAAAAGGAGTCCTTTCACCCTTTCTCATACATTCCGAGGTACATCTGTTCCAGTGACCGACACTCTACAACTTCTTGGCATGGAGTTGTCTTCTAACCTCAACTTTGGCACCACCATCGAGTCTAAGGCTCAAATTGGAGCTAGAAAGTTGGGCGTCCTGAATAAAGTCAAGCGGTACTTCACGCCTGGACAGCTTTTAACTCTTTACAAAGCTCAAGTCCGATCTTGCATGGAGTACTGCTGCTACTTTTGGGACGGCTCGGCGAAATACCAACTTGCTGCACTGACTCGATGGAACGCAAAGCCAAGAGAATAATAGGCGATAAAAAACTGGTGGCGTCCAAGCTGCACAGCCTGGCTCACCGCCGCAAGGTTGCTTGCCTATCGGTCTTCTATAGATTGTACTTCGGAGAGTGTGCTCATGAGTTGCATGAGCTCATACCACCGTCACCTTTCTTCCATCGGACATCCAGACGCACGGTCGGCTACCATCCGTTCTTAGTTGATATACCCTTAATCCGCACTAAGCGCTTCTCATCATCTTTTATAATGCACACAGCTAAAGAGTGGAATTCCCTGCCTGCGTCTGTATTTCCGAGTGCATATAACCGGACTCTTTTTAAGTCCAGAGTGAATAGGCATCTTCTGGGCAAGCTCGCTCCATCGTAGATCCCATCTATGCTCTAGAGCAAGCCCATCTTAAATTAAAAAATATATATAATATATTTTCAAGATAAGAATAGATTATTGCAAAAATCTTAAAAATATATGTATTATGAAAAATTCAATCCATTAATACAGTTTACGAATTAAAGAAATAAAGGAACAAAAATCCATCAAAAGGTCAAAACACTTGAACGAAACGTTTTCTAAAAAAAATGACAATGCCATATCGACAATTATCGATGAATCTGCAATAGATGCGGTCGTTTTGTAAAAACCTAACAACGCATATCGCGTCAGTAAGAGTACTTCTGTCTTTAACCTGGTTTTTGTTATAATGATAATTTAAAAATATATATTAATTATTCTTTTTATACTATAAAGTGTAAAATAAAAGGTTACTAAAATTAAAATCGATTAAACTCGCCCTATTAACAATACAAGTGTCAACAGTCAAGTGCAACCGAACTCTTCTTACCTTAAACTAAATTAAGACATTGTTTTTCCAACAATACTCGTAAAACAATTTGTCATGTATTTGAATGATTTAGCTTTCACACTATGAAACGTCACACATCACATTTAAAAATACTGATTTATTTTAACTTATTTTTTGTTTCTCTTATCATTTTTATGAAGTATCTAAGCATAAAATTTAGGTATATTATCATCATTTTCTAGATGACCTCATTAAGTTTTGTGACTTTAAGCACAAGTTTTATTTTGTTTACTTCGTTGCAGTGTAAACACTGGCAATGTATCGTAGAAAAATATTTCCTACTGAGTCCAGATGGTACTGTGGATGAAGAAAAATATTTTTTGCATCTGGACAAGTGGGTGGATTTAAACCCAGCATTTGCTAATGTTATGTTAAATGCCAAGATTCATTGCAAGATGTTCTACAAAACGATGATGCCCCTTAATCCATGCGAGTTTTCCGACTTTCAAACTTGCATTAGAAATTATATCATTGTCGTAAGTATTTAAAAATTTTCACTCGCAACTCATCTACTACTCGTCTGAAAAATACAACAAATATTCATGGATTTCCTATGTTTTCAGAACTGCCCGGTGGTCTTACAAACTCCTTCGTGCTTGGAATTGAAAAGTTTTTATGAAGAATGTAGAGAATATTATCAATAAATACTAAAACAAGGTTAAAGTAAACTATTCAAGTTGTTTCGTGAAACATTTAATTTATTCTATAATATAAACTATAATGACATGACGATGAATGACATTATTCACTTCAAACACACTACCTATTTACTATTACAATACAATACGAACTATGCAGGCATTCAACAACGATACCATCATTCCTTTGTACACATTTTGATATGAATTACATGAGTACGAGCAGCAGAGAACAACTACATCAGTGTAGGCTGGCCTCGCACTAATAAATAAAAAGTAATACTGTCACGTAAATGCTCATAGACCTCTCATATCACACGCTCCAGTATAACCCCTTATCACTTTCCTTTTAGGAGTAACTACACTAAACTAGCAGTCTTTTTCTGATATGTTCAAGGCAGGAGCCGTGGATTGTACCGGCCCACATACAGGATCATGCCAGAAGGATTATGCCTTACAAAGTAAAGGAATGGCCGATCGAATTTTAATCGGGCAGGTTGAGCATTTCTTGATGGAAGACGTGCTTGTCGCGGACGAAGGTGCAAAGGCAAATGCATAGCTTCACCCACATCGTGTGGGTCATGGAAAGCTCTCTGATAGTCTCTCGGCTCATCCCAATCTGAAGTCCACCTCGATGATCGGCGTCTTGCAACTACTCCCAAAGACTCCGGGTACTCTTCAACATGGTGCTGCTCGCCTATTACACCCTCCCCGCAAGTAACAAAAGTAGTCGACTGAATCATATCTGATAAGTACAGATCTTTCGAAGGTCCGTTTAGACCGCCCAAATCAGCATGTTCAGCATCGAACAAGTCTTTCAGTCCCATTTTCTTTAACGTCGATGATACATTAAAAATGGATTTGTGAGAGAATCTAGGAATTTGCAGTTCCAAGCCGATGCGAGGCAGTAGTGTACGAAGTAAGCGATTCCAGGCTGGAGTTGTGGGGTTGGCATCTAATAGGCGTTGCTCGAGGGTTTCAAGGTCTTCACCATGTACAACGTTACCTTGCTGGCCTGGCATAACAAAAAGTGTGCTGACAATGGAGTTAGTGTTCCCTAGAGCAGCAGCAGTAGCATCAAGGACTGGGTCGTAGCCGGCCAGAAAGCCGCTCCTGTAGACCACCGCAGGAACAGGCACCAAACGCCGTTGGCGGACGTTTGGTGAGACCACAAAATACATTTCACCGTCCCGGCCTTCTACTGATGATCCTGTGCAGTCAGTCTGAAAGTATAAAGAATACAATTGAGGTAAAATTACTCAGTGCGATACGAATATTTGTTAAAAATACATTGTATAATGCATGGTATGCAAGAATAAAAAAACATTTGCCATAAAATCACATAACATTAAAACATATTTACCTGGAAAATATTTGCAGAGAAGGCGGCTAATGGTTGATTCATAGTAATAGAGTTAGATTTCATGTATTCAGCAATCTTGCCCCATGTGTATCTTTTCACCAACATATTTGTTCGTCGCCTGATTATGTCACTAATTAATTTGAAGTTAATTTCCTCAACGTGGCCATTATAAAACTGTTGTGCTCTTTCTTTGTAGAATGTTAAAATTTTACCTTTACTCCTATCACTGTATAGCTCTCTTATGAAAGCAGAAATTATGACTCCTGACTCGGGTGAAGTTTCTATTGAGTCTGAAATATTTTTCAATGTGAAATGTGGATTAAACGTAACCATGTCATCTAGTTTGAGTATATCATTCATCTCGCCAGACGTAGCTCCTTTAGCACCCATAAACATCATGGCCAACATAGACGTAATGGAATATGGAGATAATACAAAACTTCTCCGTTTATCTATATTTTCTACAATAGCATTCCAATAACGGAATGCTAATTCGTTACACAGTTCAGAGAACTTAGCAACATCTTCTTCTAAATCTTTTGTTGTTACTTCCAAACCCTGATTTTCGTTTGAAAATTCTAAAACGATATCTTTATTTCCAATATCTGTAGAACTGAGACCCCCATTTTTATGTTTCTCCTTGGGTATTTCATTAGATTTAGGTGGAGACACGGTTGAAATGAGTTTCCAAGAATTATTTCGTTCGTTAGCTAGTTCTTTATCGTCAATGTTAACCTTTTGAATTTTCTTTTTAAAATCATCTATTTTAGGTAGAAGTTCTGGAATTTTGTCATTAATTTCGACTCGTACAGCTTCTTTTTGTGGTTCAATTTTGTTTGGTGCGTTAATGGGCTTTATTGTAGTCACTTGAATTTCTGCCTCTATTGACGGCGTAGAAACTTTAATATCATTTGAATGATTCGCTTGTACACCATCTTTTTTAATATCTTGCTTTTGGTTAGCTGAAGAAGTAATATCAGTTTTTTGGTCAGAAATAAGTGCAACCAAATTATCAGTAGGAACTTTACTCTTTATAGTTTCATCATTAGAGACTGATATTTGTACATAATTGTTATTTTGTTTAACAGTAGTACTTTCATCAGTCTCCCCAAAATTTTCACTTTCTGTTGTAAAATGAATTTCTGTTTCTTTTTTTGAATCTTTATTTTCAGTGATTTTATTTTCTGAAACCCTATTTTCTATTGGCGGGATATTATTTTCTGATTGCTTATTTTCAAACACTTCAGTTTTTACAGTTTGGGGAGATTCCGTAGTAGTTATCACCGATAAAGTACTATCTGTCGGCGTTGTAGAATAAAATACGCTTTCTTTAGCAGTAGTGTCAATACTTTCTTCAGTAGTTGTTATTACTTTACTTACATTGACATCATTGGCTTGTTTGTCTGATTCAACAATGGACTGGGGAGCTACATTGACAACCTGAGAAAGTAAATCTCCCATGGATTCCGACAAAATTGGATCCATTGTAGAAATGTCTACGGCTGATGTTGTTACGTCATTTTTCTGGGTCGTCTGCGTAACTGCGTTTACCACATCTTTGTCATTATTAACTTTTTCTTTGTTATTGTTTTTATGAGGATCTATTGTAGATATCTTTACAAAGTTGTCACTGCTGGTATCTGAAACATTTGTTTGCTTAATTTCAGATTCATTATCAGTAGGTATATCCATTTCAAAATCTTCTTTACTCTCCAAGTCCATTTCATTGAGTTTCGTCGTTTCTAACATATTACTAACAGTGGGTAAAGGCATATAGTTACTACCTAAATCAGAAGCTATTTGGCTAATACTTTGTGCTACATCAAAGATTGGAATAATTGGTTCGTTAACGTTATCATTATCCAATATTTCAAGCTCAGGTTTGTCTTTTGAGTTAATTAAATGTGAGTTACTTGGTAAAAACTCTGTTGATGTTGCAGTTGTAGATGGAGATACAGATTGTGTCGTAATGGTTGTAGTATTTAGTTTTTCTACATTTTGACTTTGAGCAGTAGATGAATATACATTTTTGTTTGTAGTAGGGGGTCTGTACGTTGTTATTGTTGGCTGCATTACTGAAGACGATGGAGTCTTTATTGTAGTAGTTGTTGATGTTTTAGAAGTACTTGTAATAGTAGTTATTGGTTCCGTAGTTTTTACTGGAGTTCTGGTAGTTGGCTGCGTATATTTTTCCGTTATGTAAGAAACTGTCGAAATCGGGACAAATGTACTAATTTTTTCGTAATGTACACTAGTATTTTCAGTCGTAGATGTTTCGGTGACTACATTTGTCAATATCTCTATTTCGTTTGAATTGATTTCGCTGATTTTCTGTGTAGTTAAAGTAGGTGATGGTTGTTTCTTTGTAATTGAAGGTCTTGACGTAGTTACTTTAGGTGTTATTTTTACTATTTTGATAGTGGTTGTCGTGGGATTGGGGGTCGTTTTGGTAGTAGTAGTTGAAGGTATTGTACTAGAAATAGTTATTGGTCTCTTTGTTGTACTTGTGACACGTGGTCTGATTGTCGTAGTAGTAGTTGTAGTGCGAGGTTTACTTGTTGTAGTTGTAGCCTTACTTGTCGTTGAAGTAATGCGCGGCTTAATCGAAGTGCTGGTAGTGCGTGGCTTGCTTGTTGTAGACGATACTGGTGATCGCTTGGTTGTACTTGGTATTTCTTTAACGGTGGTCGTTTTGGATGGTTTTGCCGTTGTTGTTTTGGATGTCGTTGATAGTTTGACCGTTGTTGGCTTTTGCGTTGTAGTGATAGTAGTTGTCGGTTTACGAGTTGTTGTTGTAGTTGTTGTTGTCGTAGTACTTGTTGTGGTTGTAGTTGGTGCAGGCGTTTTAACTTCCTCAATTGGTGTTTGAATGGTTATTGGTTTTTTTGTTGTAGAACTACTTAAAATTTGATTACTACCTTCCTTACTTAAATTACTGTCATCAGCTTCAGAGATAGATTGGTCCAAATCAAAAGTTTCTGTTTCGGGAGTGGTATTGCTGCTGGATATTTTATCAGGAACGATATCGAGACCAGTGTTACCAAAAATCGATGGCAAAATTAGACTCCATGAATCGGAAACGTCTGGGGTGTCCAATGTAGGCTGGAACATGGGATCTTTTTTGTGAGCTTCCATCTGTTCTTTAAGAACATTTTGTACGTTTGTAACCACCCTGTGAAGTACAGTGTAGGGAGGTTGACTAAAGTTAAAAGCAGCTGTTGGTTGATTATCATTGGCAAGAGTGACCAAGCCTTCAGCTTCTTCCCCTGCTGCTACAATTGCTTGTATTTCTTCTAATGTCATAAGCCGTTTTACGAGCTCTCCAGACTCATCGAATGTGTAGAATTCGTATCTGTCTGGTGTCAGCAAGTTGATTGGACTTCCAACAGTCGCTGGAACGTGTGAAGGAGGTGGAAGTGTATTTCCGACAGCATCCACTACTATCGGCTGCTTCTTGGCCCTGAAACGGATAAAATATTGAGTTACCCTGAGTAAGTACCCTTAATTTGATACTCATATTATAAACTTTCTTCATATTTACGAAATTTGATAAGGCTCTTAAGGTAAGATAAGCTCTCATAAGATTTAACAAGTTATTGCAGTAATAAAAACATATTTCGTGCTAACTGGTAGTCTATTTTATGGAAATCTCTGATAATACCATCGATTATTATGTAACCATATTTATTTCCTGATTAATAATTATAAAGTTTTATAAATTATAATAATAATAGACCATGTTATGTATGTAAATAACTAAGGCTAAAGTCAACTACTCTCTCAAGACATTACTTACTTTAATTATTCAAATAAAATATCAAAGATTTATTTAAGATAAATATGGTATTAACGATTTAATTCATATCTGTACATTATAATATACTTGCTTCACCAGTCAGATGTCTAATAATTTTATCAACATAATTATTCAAATTAAAGTTCATAGTATAATTGATCCGACGATAGCAAAAGACAGACAGAGAGAAACAAATAGAATATTGGTAAGCTTTTCCCAAAAGAGTAAAGGCAGTTTAAAAAGGCAAACTTTTATAGTTCGCATAAATGCCGTATAAACTCTGTCAACTTAAAACTTATTTTTTAGGGATAATGTAATCCATTTTACGATTCGCTGCATATCTCAAAATAGTTTAGCTTTTGCTGAGGTTACTATTCCTACTAGGTTTTGGATGGTAATTTGCCAATTTCTATTTCTAATGATTTTACACTTCATAACGATAATTACCTGCTCTCATCCGGAGCCGCAAAAGCAAAGGAGGCGACGAAAAGAAGACACCACAGTTGCATCTTGACAGCCCATGCACTCGTGACAACCTGAAACTGAAAAAATACAAATAAATTTCATATAGTTACATGTATAAGCTGTTTAGAAGAAACAGCTTAGAGCAAGACACTCAAAGGGTACAACAGGCCGCCAGTATGCGTCGCTAATCGAGAACGATGTAACATCGTGGAAGTAGTGATAGGTAAATAATAATAATAAATACATTTATTTACCAAAATCGGTTAGCCAATATACAAAAACAATTCTATGACCCCCACGCTAGGCTAAGTAAGGCCTGTCTCGTGGGGGTCAAACAAAGTGAGTTTACAAAACAACAAAAGGCTATTTTCCCAGAATACGACTATCAATTGTGCGATAGTAAAGCAAAGTGGTCTTAACATTATAGAATTTCCGAAATATAAAGCTAACTTAATGGTTCGCACGTGTGCTTTTGGGTGTGTGTGTATGTGTGTAAATGTGTGTGAGAGAGAGAAAAATTAGCAAGCATGCCTATTGGATAGATCTTTGTGAGTATTGTAAGTAAGAGGGTAGCCCAACAATTGAAATAAATTTCAAACTACATCACCGACAGCCACCCGGTAGGAACAAGGCCCGGAATACATCGTTTTAATTAATCGACTAGAAAATCTTAACAATTTGTCACTATTGTGACTATTACGATCCAGGGATTGCTGTAAGCATTCAATTTACTTTTTTGTGACCTCCGACATCGTCTTTCATCAAGCAGATCGGTACGGTTTTAACATACACGATCAAATCGTTGTTTCAATCAGTCTGGTACGATGGATTGTGACGAGAAACCTTCGAATATGGGGATTACATATTCGAAGTATGCATGTATGCAAAGAGAGAAAAAACTGCGCGCTTATCGGCCGGGGTAGTCGCCCAGCGTGTAGCTGATTTTATATTATTTTATTAATAGACGTCTAATTGAAGACAAATAACACTTGAAAAAAATCATCGACCTCAGGTGTCGATGATTTTTTCCAAGTGTTATTTATCTTCAATTAAACCTTGCATGGAATTGCTAAAAACAAAAATTTACAATAGACGTCTAGTAAACAGATTGTTGGGTGTACCTACATATTAAATTGAAACTAGCCTATGTCAACATAGTATGCATAAAAATAGTATGGTGAAGTCGGAACTTTCGTGGATATGTATGATACTTTAATAGCAGAAGTTTTCTTAGAACAGAAAAGCTGGTAAGTAGTTTATATTTTTTTACGCACCTCATTTAACGCTTCTAATATCGTAAAATTAAATAACTTAAGTGGATCTATCACGGTCTTTCTCATTTACCACTATTAACGTTTAATTAATTATAACGTAACATTACGCTCTTTGCGTAATTATGCAAAATTATTAGGTTCTGCTCTGTAATAAAATGGCGCCTCGAAATCAAGTTCAGTTAAATGTACCCATTAAATTTAATAAGCCTGCGAATTTTAATAACTCTATCGTTAACTTGCTAATGTTACCCATCTATGCTAATCAGTTTCCGCGCGCAAATAAAATGGAGTTAGTAAACCAGTTTTACCTGAAGACCACGGTCATTGTCGCGTAATCTCAAACCAGTTTGCGGTGAACGACATCTCAGAAGCGATACGATTGTTTTATTCGTTTACTATAGCTTGTTCTGTTGCCGCTATTTGTACGTTTTTAGTTACAAACTATCGATGTACATATTGTACATTGTTCAGTTCGTCAACTGTTTTTATAATTGCCATTTCTTTGACCTTACGGTTCCGTTGTGTTTTGACAAGATGTTTGCCCACAAATAAGTAGGACACCTGACGGGCTGAGATGTTTATGACGGTCACTCAACTTTGCAGGTGATATATGAAATATGCTAGGTAATAAATCTTGAATTGTATTGCTATTTTACGACTTATAGTAATGCTTATGCAAGTACTACATCAAAATTTAAAGTACCTATTTAGTGCTTTTTAATGCAGCTTCATCTTATTTCCAAATGCCTTAACTAATGCATCTTTAATTGTGTAAGAGCACAATTGTAAGGCGAAATATCTAATGGTATCATCAATTTATTGTTGCAAAACTAGGCCTAGCTGAAGAGTCATTACCAAGCTTGCGTATATGATGAGTTGATTGCTGCTGTTCGACCACTTAAAACACTGCAGACCTTTCTTCATAACAGTTAAATCTAATATCGAGTTGTAAAACACACTATATTTGAATTTCTCGATTTTTAAGCATATTGTCAGCAATTTATCAAATTTTTCATTAAAAGATTTATAAGAGAGAACTTGTATATTTAACTGTTCCCTTAAGCTGAAGAGATTTTATTTTTAGTACTTACTAATAAAGTACCTATACCTACTTTAATTCATTATTTTTGAGTTTTTCGGATTTATGGGATTTCTGTCCATCTGAAAACTATGTTATAGATATTATTCGGAAAATTGTTACCTCCTACTAGATCCAAAAAAACTTAACCTTTTCTAATATATTAGTAGATTATAACTATTATTTACTAAATTTTCTAAAAATTGTAACGTCTGTTTCAGTTTAACCGAAATATTACAATATGTACGTATTGCAAATGCCAATAAATCTTAATCAAAGTTCATCCAGTAACCTGAGCGTTGCAGTAGCAAATTAAGGTCAACTTGTACATTAACGCTAAACAAATTTAAAACATCATACTGTTTTTGTCAATAATTTGACTTTTGATTGTGACTGAAACGGAATGATATTTTAAATGTGTTTAACTTTAATTATATTTAATAAGTCATTTTGCAAGTGGACCTAAGTCAAGAAAGGTCAACTATTAGTGTAAGTGCATAGATAATTATGCACCAAGACATCAGTTTTACCCCATGATTGATAACATCCGTCGCATAGCAACTGGTGGCTATTATCATAAAATCTCTCGCGACACTATCTCACACGTTCTAGAAAATCAACCGCAGATTTAATAGATAGGGTAGAGTTAGAAAAACACGATAAGAAGTTTTCCGGAATCAAACTACTACTTATATAGTGTAACTCATCTTACTATTATCAGCAAAATTATTAAAATATACTTTTTGTTCGAAAGTATTCAACGGTAAAAATCTCAAGTTTGTTATCCTGATGCAAAGTTTTTAGCATGTTAAGTCCATCTTTTATGTTACCTAATTTGTAAAATCGTCCTCACTAACAAATATTTTAAAAAATAAATTGCCTTCACAACACAAAATTGTGTAGCTTGCGAATGTTTATTTTATCAAGAGAAATTCCGTCTAATGCGAAATAGGTCCGTTCAGAATAGGCTACTTGACTTATATCAAAATTTATTAAACAACTAATTATTTTAATAAGTGTTAGTCTTAAGGAACCTTAATACATCGATTTTAATACACATAATTAAAGGATGACTGGAACTGGATAAATTAAAATTTAAAAATAATATATTTAATGATTTAATCTATAATTATAAACCCGAAAGAGCTATCCGCCATGATCGTGACGATAGTGACGTCAGGAATCTCGGAAGCAAAATGATTCGCATTATTCTCATGTTTTCTTCGTCTTTTTCTTTAAATTGTATCCCATTTTCCACTCAAAACTTTGCTTGTCACTTGTAACTACTTAAGGTAATCAAACATTTATAACGAATAAGTAGACTTATTGGCACACATAACCTAAATACTAGTAATTAACTGGTATTAAAATAGTTGTCAAATGAGTATCTACTTACATCGATGTGATCTTCGCAAGAATCAACTTATATTTATTATGTAAACTTTATGGAATCTTTATAAAATTAATTCTGAGAAATTAGTTTGTAGGTAATACACGTCACATTTTCGACTCTGACTGTACTAGTGGTCCTCCTAACCGCAATGCTGGAATGCCGTCTTTTCCAGATCATTCTTTGATTCGCCTCTGGATGTGTCATTAACTCAGCGTTAAAGTTAATTATAAGAGCTAATAAGGACGAGGCTATCGTGAAAGCGGCGTAATCACGAAGACATAATTTATCAAGATTATTATATATTTCCCTGGCTTTAATTGAGATATTCTGAATAAAGTGCCTTATATGAAAGTTCTGATTTGTTAAACTTAATAGCTACGTAATGTCCTATATCTGGGATTATTTTGAATGGGTAATAAGTTTCGACAGTTCTTCATCATGAAATACACTAACGGAATATTTAATAATGTCTTAATCACAACAACAGAAAACTCTAAGGTAAGGTATAACGGATAGTTATCATACCTAGCATATAAACTGACAATAAAATTGTACGCATTTTGCAACATAGAAACCTTACATCATCCAGCTTATCAATCTAAAAATTCAACAAAACGGTTCCCTAACAATAGCTGCTTAGCGAGCCTACCGACGTCTCTATCACGAGGCAAGACAAACAAACAAACACAAATACCGCAACACCACGGTCTGGTGCCCTCCTGCAATCACTACCACCGTTAGCCCGAAATGACGAAAAGATGGGTCGTTAAATGCAGCGGGTAGCGATAGCAACGTAAAATCCTACCAAGTAAACAACTTAAATTTAACATGAATTCTCATAAAACTTTGACATCAATTTTAATTTGTAAAGATTCAATGATACAATATGAATAAAATAAAATCAAGTATTTATTTCCAAGAATATAGTTTTACACTAAGATCTTATTATATTTGGTAAGTCGTTCGTATTCTGCCTGCAAGCAGACGCCTATATTATTTTCTTACTGTGAAAGCTATTGTTTAGCAAATTTTACGTTCCATTGTCTATAATGTTAGTAAACCACATAAAGATGTAATAAAATAAAAAAGAAATATAACCCATTAACCTAATTCAAAATCCACTATCCCCTTGACCCTATCTATTATATATCCATATCCAATCATATCACCAAAGTACCAATCAAACTGCTACTACTGTAACTGAAACTGTTTTCAAAACAAATAGTTATTTTAGCCAATAACCACGACTGCTTCCCATAAATATATCTTAACGCAACTGCATACCGTAACCATTAAGTTATTTTGTATTGCAAAAAATCGTTTGCTTTTGAGACAAATTACTTTATCTCAAAAGAAAGAAAAAGTTTTAGTAATATCATTAAAATATTTGCCATGTTTCCCGCTGCAACCGAGGATGCAACCTTATACGACACGACATTGACACTCCATTATGTAATACCATAACTGGGGCATATTGCGCGAGTTAATTGCGATGACAGCTCATTAGTCTATTCGACTAATTGTCCCATTGATTGTTACACTGTGGGAAAGAGTTAGCACCTGTTTGCTTTTTAATTGTGGGTTAAAAGGTGAGCACATATAGGAACACTAGAAAAATAATTTTATGACAATATAAATATCATAAATATAATACAATAATACCATTTGAGATTTATCTTTGTCTTAATTGCTATACCATTGACAGAATTCTAAATGGCAAAAACAGTCTGACTCTACCTAGAGATGTTTTTACATATTAAATTATTTATTTTACTTTGATTGCTGTTATGTTCTGACGTTCACAAGTGCAAATTGAAATGCCTAGATTGAAATAAATATATCTAGTACAAAGACATAACACACAAGAACTATTGACGTTATTCCACGTAACTATCTAGTTTCTTGCCGACGGCATGCACCAAACCGCATTCATTTAGGACTGCAGCTAGTCTTACTGCCGCATCTAGAGACTACAAATAACAAAAAAGTGTTGATTAACATTTTTGCTCGTTAAATAAAGTAGGGATGACTACCGGGTAAAGAAAATAAAATTGTATTTATCAAAAAATAATGGACTCGTGTCTTTTGTTTTGTCAATCAACTAAAACATTACAAAGATTAAGCGCGTCAAAGTTCGATTGATGCGGCTCGAGACGTCCACTTCTATGTAAAAATATAAATTGTACCTAGGCGTGACGTTATGCGATATTTCGAATGTCTCTGTAATATTTTAAATATGTAAAAAAGAAAAAAATAGGTTTCCAATACTTTTTGATAATCTATCTACCTGTTAGATAAAAAAAAAATATGTCGTCATACCTTAAGTCGTATCGACTTTAGTATTGTCAACGCATAAATACACAATCCGAAGTTTTGACAATTTTTAAAATGCCTTTTTTTTTAATTTGGTATAAGCGTTCTCTTTGACTTTATTGTCGCTAATATATATAAAAAATGAATTTATAACAAAAGATTAGAAAAACACAAATTGTGATTATGTTTATGTTCTAATAAATTATTTTAACTATTCTGAATCTAAGATTTCAATTGCGAAAAAGCCACAATACATCTTCAATTCAGATGTTTGCAGCAGAAACTAACTCAGCAAAATGTATCAAGCTGAGATTCCCTCACAGTTATTGAATATTTTAAAGCAGTGCCTGAAAGTAGACGCCGCAACGGATGCGGCTTGTAGGGGTTGATACACACAAAATACAGGGTGACTAGAACTTTTACTATGAAAACAAGTATAGAATCTCATAGAGCTTTAACCCTTTTCTGGTCCTTACCAATGGTCAAGCGTACCCTTACGCATGACTTTTTTGCAGATTCAACAAGTCGCTTCAATAGGTACTTAAATATATCCAGAACCAAGAACTTAACAATGACAAATTAATGTTAAGAATAAGAAGTTATGGCTCACCTATCTGTCTACGTAGTATCTAGCAAATCATGCTTTGAACAGACGAAACAAGCACCACGAATAATTAATTTAATTGCATCATTCAAAATCAGATTGCATTGTGATTTCGAAGTTCAACTACATAATAAGATCTCGAGATAACCGCCAGTCACATAATGGATTAACTAACCGATGATCAGGCACCTTTGTAAACCCAGCCTTATGGCCACTTCAAAGGCGCTGTCAATCAGAATCCTATACAATATTCATTACAGTCTACCATTTGCGTCGAATTGATAAACCGTTTTACCAGAGTTGTTATTCAATTTGAGTCACTCATAATTTAAATCAAGCCTTCGTATTTGTTTTTGTAAAGTAGTATATATTAAAATTGTTTTAAGAGTTTTATTTTGTCTAACAATATAATAATCCTTAAATTGTATACAGTTTGATAATTAACAAAACGTGTTTTCGTTAACCTGCTAAAGGTATAGAGTCTCACATAATAGGTGCTTTGAAAATCTCCTTTATAAAATAAACAGTTTTTAATAAAAAAAATGGTATTCAAAATATTAAATATCGTAATGAGCGAGCGAGAATACGTTATTCCGCGTTACGATTTTGCTTACAATATTGAATACACACAATTTCCAACATGAAAAATAATACAACGCTCAGTAAAAAATACATGCAAGTTACATTTTTATTTTGAAAAGGTACACATTTAAATAACATCATCATGAAAATAATTATAAAGTTCCAGGTAAGATTTTACTGTCTTGAGAAATTTCACTGGAAACCAGATACATAATCGTTAATTTTAATAGCGAAGGACTTCCTACAGTTTCTTGAGAAGACGCTCGCCCAATCGTATGTAGAAATTACTTCCTAAATTATGCCGTTTGATATCCACCATAGGTAGGCTTCCAAATTTCTCATGATGAGTTGGGTTGGTCAGAAAACTGTGCATCCTTAATTACTTTTAGAAGATCTAACCTTGTTTGCAATCGCTGGTTTTCTGGTATTTTTTTAAATTCTCTTACCATAGACAGAAAAAAAAGACGATCATCGTCATCATCAAAATTGGTTCTTTCTGAATTCATATTTGAGACGCCGGCTAATACTCTACTGGTGGGGTCATCATTACATATTTTTCTTTTTCTCTTTGTCAATGAAACACTTAATTGAGGAGGATCTTCCTCTTGTGTGGCTGCGTTAAGATCTTCATATCTTACTTTTTGGATTCTGCCCTTTCTAGTATTAATGGTTACTGTATCTTTTAAATATAAGAGATTATTGTAAAATGTGTATGGAATCTTTTTTTTCGCCGCCGACCCGGTTTTTGTCTCTTTTGCTCTATGGGCCTTTACAAAACAATCACGAATGTTTCTCCATTTTTTCTGAAGTTTCAAAGCTGAAAGAATAAGGTTTAGATAATTGACGTGTTCCTTTACATAATAGCATTTTATTAGATAGCATATTCGGTGAATTATTACGAGAATAAAATGCAGCAATATCGGTTACAGTTTTGAATAAGATACACTTCATTGTATAATAGGTGCTTAGTGATAGCAAAAATAAGAATTCAAGTTTATAACCCTTATGCCTACAAGTATAAGCCTGTTCCTGTTCCAGAAATAATTTAAGTATCGCTAAACAAATGTTCAATTTGCGTAGTTTTGGGTGACGTTATAAAAATGTAATTTATGGATTTTAATATGGGCTCATTTTTCATTAAACATATTTATTTCAATATCGATTAATCGAATGGTATTATTAGGTTTTGCTTAGGACATTGCTTGAAAAAGACTCATTACTAAATCCAAACTATTGCACCGACGACGACTATTGTGCAAAAAAATAATACAGCTGCATCAAAATAACGGCAGTGTAAATGCCCCCTCGTAGCGCATGGTGTGTATCGTCCCTAACCTCACACACATCCTTCACCATGCTGTGGTCACAGAAGGGATCCCCTCCACCTCGCTCAGTTATACTTATAAGTGTGCATGGGAGACGACAATATACTTTTTTCTCTTTCTCACGTACCTATACTGCAGGCAGGACAATAATCTTACTAAAATTATAAATGTGAAAGTGTTTTTATGGATGATTGTAATTCAATTACGCTCTAACGCTTAAAGATATTGATCTATCTTACCTAACGCTTTTATACCGTTTTGTGTTCTTTTTGGCTTTATTCTGAAGTCTTAACAGATGATGTCACAGGTAGAAGCTATGATAAAATAAAGTGACTTGTGTAGGTACGTACCAAGTTGTTTTTTCTCTTCCTTTACTAAATCACCACCATAAATATCTTCCAATTCAGCCCATGCTAGTTGTTTAAAATTTTTGTCAAAATACTCGGGGCAATTGGTATTCCAGATTGCAGGTCGACTCTCGATTTCTATTATAAATTTTTCGGTGTCGAAATCCATTTCGTCGAATTCCGTTTACGTTCGGCGACGCGTCGCAATGGCGGCTAGCCGTGAACTAACGCAGATTGCGCATAGCAACCGTAGTGCGGTTGGCCGAGCGCTGGCATTCGGGCCGCGGCCCCCCGACCGGCCGGAGCTGTGTGCGGGCGGCCGCATCGCTGAGCAAATACAATTCTGTTTTACATTCCATTATTAGCTTGCGGTCAACCGTACGACACGGTACGATTACGCATACCTACGCAATTCGTATATAGGTGGTTAACGCTGTTGACAAATCAAGCGGCAGAGGTAGCTGATCCGAATTGAAATTAAATTCACATAGATTTGAGTATTTCTCAATCGCTGTAGATCAAGCTTTGTATAGTTTAAGGCTAGATAATTGATATGATTAATGAATAAATAATAAAAGTTGGAATAAAGTACATGCTTATTTTTCAAAGTTTCGTTGTTGAGAGCAGTCATTTAGGTATCTCAAAATTAATCGTTAATCCTACATTACCTAATTTGAGAGGTTTACTTTCTTTTGACAATTTAAGGTCAAATTCGACTGTATAAAACTGGAGTAACAAAGGCTTATTATGCGTAAAAGAATCTAAAAAGATAAACGTTCTGTCGATTTGCAAAAGATCTTTGGTGAAAGCTGTCGTGGGCAATTTCCTTTATATTGCCGATCTACTATCTTATTTCGTGCCTTGTCCGGACTCCTTAGACGAGAAGTGATAGAGATAATGCAATCGCTTTGTTTTTATTACACCGTTACCCTAAATACATTGTGTTCCATAAAGTAGATCAAGAAAACTATGTCATCAAAAGACAGATTAAATAGTAGACTACAAATTATATGATAAGATATAAAATATTGTATTAAAGACAGTAAAATAAGGCTATACCTAAATGACCCACAGGAAGGCCACAGGCCCCATCTCAATAATTAAAAGGCGGGTTTGGGCCATATTACATCACGCGGTCCCAGTGCTGATTGGTGGTAGGGTGTTATGAGGCCTCACCACAAACTCTGCGGACAAATGGCCTAGCCCTCTCCTTCTCAGCTGGCGAATATGCCAGTCCAGTCCGGATGTCCGCAGAGATGTGGCTTGTGCTCTAGAGCGTCTTAAAAAAGAAAAGGACCGCGGCACCCCTTATACCACCACGTGCCGGCAGAGTCTAAAAAGTCGCCAGAACGTTGTCAAGAAAGTTTAACCTCTGGACGGGGATGCTAAAGACGCTTAAAGCTATGGAAGGAGAAATATCACTAAATGTCACTAAATGTGGTCGGAGTGATCACCCATCCACTCACAACCGCGTCGTGTGTTACTTAACATTGTAACTCATATAGCTTAAAAAGTATTTATTTTAATTTAATTTACTAATAACCTCGTTTTTTGTTTATTGCTGATTTTGTTACTTAAATATACAACAATAATAAGTAAGAATATAATACCAAAATATATTTTAAATAGGTACTGATTTAATTTCGATTTCAGATAAAAAGGTATTTTGTATCTGCAGAACGCATTTATATTAGTGCCCAGAAGAGGGCCTATGTACAGAATAAAATAAATTGAATTTGATAAAAGGAGAAGCAGTTAAAGGACAATTATCTTCAAAACGGATGTGTGAACGAACTACTTATAAAACGACAGAATTTAGTTTTGCCTAACATACCTACTACGGTTGCTAAGAACCTGTTAAAGATTTTTTTAATAGTTGAAAATTTCAAAAGAAGAAAAGACGTGAAAAAACGTCCGTACTTCCACCGTCTTATTGAGTAGAAATTTACAATTTGCACTTGTTATAATAATTAATGTATATTTCATGTAGATTCTTGTATAAACTTAAAATTACAGCTGCGTAACGAAGTTTTATCTTGAACAAAACTCTGAGTGAGTTACTCATAACTTTATGAAGATAATGAACGTTGGTCTCTTTTCGAAATGTAAGCTAGTAATTGCTTGAACGAACATTGTTTATTTTAAAATGGGTTCAATGCTTAAAATTTACGGGAGCTGCGTTAAAATCATTCATCGCTTGCTTTATTGTGCTTTTAAATTAATATCATATTTTATACTTGCTATTAAATATTATATGATTTCTTATAAGGTAAAACGTTTATCATCCTTAAGAGTAAGAACATAAAACTAGGCAGTTTAATTTTGTAACAAATTAAAACATTTTTGTAAGTTGGTACTTATTTTTACGCACCCCAGCTCGATGGACAGACGATCTTAGAAAGATGAATGGCAGTGGATGGATGAAAAAAGCGGGAAATCGTGCTCTTTAGCACTCTTTGGGGGAGGCTTACGTTCAGCAGTGGACTGCAATAGGCTAAGACGGTAATCCTGAAGTACTTATTATTAGTATTGTAATATCACTGACAGCTTAGTTAGTTTAATAAAGTTTTACTTTTTAAATTTTAATTCATATTATTTAAAATTTTATAATACTCGTACTTATAGGTACAGACTTGGATACCTACAGACCCGATTTGGTCAGAAACTTTCTTCATGTTTGTTTTTATAAGTCTTACATAACCAAAACTAGATTAATAAGGAATTAATATAATCGATGTATTAGTGTCACTAAACTTCAGCTTGGTGCATCATCTCCTTTCACTTTTAAATTATAGCCAGGTATTTATCTATACCTAAGAGCAACAACACGATGACATAACTTATACAATTCGATTTATGACATGTCATTATCATCTACTTGTTCCACATTCGTTTATCTCACATCTATAAATGATTTATGATTTAGGTTAAATTTAACGACCGATACTTATTACGTAACCTGTCAGGCCAAGGTCAAGAGACACAATAAAAAATCTATTATGACGTGGCCACCGGTGGGGAATTGAAGCTTGACAGGTTAACACGTGAAAAATGTTTAGCGGTTTATACAGTGACAGGTTGGTAGAGGTTATGCAAAAGTGCAGCAGCATGATTATTAGATTAAATTCGATACGAAACTATTCGTGTGTCATGCAATGCAACTGAGTTGCAGAACCTAATTATGACTGTGGGAAATAAACAAAGTAAGGCACGAAACTAGTGAAATATTTAATTATTGATCTCATATAGGCTAGCCTAAACTAAATAGTTCCAGGAACTTTTTATCCAAATACATAGTTGATGCCATAAAATGGTGAGAATGGGGATAGAATGACGCTAATTGATGTATTTGTGATGTGTAATGTCCTTAATTAAGCTGTCCGATAATCGGTGACCGATTTTTTGTAGGAGAAAAAAGAACGTAACTAATTGCAAAAAGTCTGACGTGGGCGCGCAGCCTTAGAGAAACGTCACGCGTAGGTACTAGGTACTACCTAGCGTACATCTTGAATCTAGTAGCTATACAACTTCTCTATGAAATAAAAAGTAATTTTATAAATACATTTTTTTTGTTTATGAGCAGTACAGTCCTAAGAACATAATTTTTGTAACCTATTCATCATTGCCTCGAGTATAAAGCAATTTCTTTTTGTAAGACACTAATTTTCTTCACACAAAACTGCAATCAATTAACTCTTTAGCTTCGCTTCATGTAATACGAAAGGTACATTATACGTATAGTTGTAAGAATTGTCATAAAACACTCACTTCGACGTATGCACATGTTCCGGAAATCATAGCGGTACGTCAATTGTATGACAGGTCAATATGTGCTCAGTTGCACACATTTTATGTATGGGAACCTACAACTGGGTCAAGTTTATGCATTCGTGCCTTTGCAAGTACTAGAAAGTACCTAACGCGTTAATTATTGTGGTCCCGCCCGAGGCCGTGAGAAGTGAGATGGTGAATGAAATTTGTGTTTTTGATGTTTTTATAACTTTAGGACTACGGAACGGTACAAAGTTTAAAAATGCAACAAGAAAGTTCAAATTGTTACCAAAATAAAAGATTGGTCTTTTTTGTCAGGACACAACAAAAATATGCCATCATACTCTTTAACCGAATTCACAATCCTTTTTGTTATGACTGAAAGTCATAAAGCAAAAACAAAGGTACAAAGGTACACTATGCAAAAGTGCTAACTAGAATTAACCAAAAAACCTAACATCAACAGGAATTCCTAAACAGGAATCCTAAATCCGAACCGCAAACTCCTAAAGCGGAGTACCTGGCACTCGTAGCCACTCGTTAGCTGGCTAGTTGGAAAGGTCTACTAACAATACCACCTGAATAATCCATCCTAAGATTTTAACACAAGCCTACAGCAGACACAGCCCGATCAAAACAACCAGCACACTATAATTTTGCACACATAAAATATGAAGATAATAAGATGGTAAGAATATGATTTGGATTAAAATATATAGGACGTTTTTATCCCGTTTAAATGTTCCTGTGGGATGTTTTTCTAAGTATTGTTCTTTTTTTTTAATAAGCCTAGAGCGCTTCACCGCAGTCCACAGCGTTGCTTGATATGAGCATATGACACATACCAAACATCCCGTATTCCACGCAAACGAAGTTGCGGTCACATCTAGTAATATATATTTTTTCATACATCTACCAGAACAGAAAATTCATATTTCGATAATTGCCATCTTCAGGATTTTTATAACAAATTGGTTAAAATAAAATAGTACTTTTTTATTTTATCCGTGATTTTATGCGCTTAAAACTTTTGCTCGGTAAACATCCTTAGTGTAAAAAGTATCAAATCAAAACAAATTTTGACATCACATAATGAAAACAGTTATTCAATGAAGTTAAGTAATGACTTATTTTATGCCGTGGAGCTCAGACGATCTTCAAGTGTAAAATGTACTGTTTGTTTTAAACAACCTACCCAATAGGTATTGCTGAAAGCAAACTCTATGTAACGGTACAACGGCCGTGACAAGGGTCGACGAACCAACAGATGATTTACTTCTTTTTGAGGTAAATGTAATTACACCGTCTAATATTATGACGATTAAAATGATTTTTTGTGACCAAGTTATTTTTATTTAAGATAATTGTATAATTTAACATGTTTTATGCTATGCTGCGCAATTTTGACATCAAAACAATAGATATGAACACTGATCAAATAATACTGATATGAATGAATCATCCATAACCTCACAGATTAGACATTACAAAAGTTCTGCACTGATCAAATAAACAAAGTTCTGTCTCGATTTAAGGGGCACACGCAATTATAGATAACTTGAAACACAAACCTAAATAAAAAAAGGTTTATTTTATAAAATTCAAAAGGAAAAATTTGTAGGTACTGAAAAAGATTTTTAAAATTAAACCTACTAATTGCCTAACTGATTTGTATTTTTTTATTAACAACAAATGATCTAGATTTCTATTATTCTTTTATAGAAACAAAATAAAGTAATTCCATTGTGCAACTATTCTTATTTAAATTTAAAACAGTACAGTTTCCCATTTTTAACATTTTCTCGATGCAAGTGTCCGAGCGATCCGGGCGGCGGGTATTAATTAATTTTATGAGGTACCTCCTGATTTAAGTAGCCTTTAACTTATTATAATTTATTACTGAGCTGCGAATTACCGGGAACTTCTTAGAAAGAAAATAAAACTCCCACGAGTGTATAGGCTCTCAGAGTATTTTATTACTGACGTGCAAAAAAGAGCCAAAGGTTATTTAAATGTTATTTAAATCATTCCTACGTACTCATTGTTCTTTGTGAGACCATCGCCTTAACAATATTTGAGACTGCAAATTAAAATATGATTTTACATTAAACTGTGGTTTCCTTTTTAATTATATAAAGCAGATCATTTAAAAATGTAATTGATTGTTTGGGAATAAATGGATTTATATGCAAAAAGAAATTGCTTCTTTTATAGAAACAAAATAAATTAATTCCATTGTGCAACTATTCTTATTTAAATTTAAAACAGTACAGTTTCCCATTTAAACCATTTTCTCGAGGTTAACTTGGAAGAGCAAGTGGTAAAAGTTCGCAAGTGTCCGAACGATCCGGGCGGCGGGTATTAATTAATTTTATGAGGTACCTCCTGATTTAAGTAGCCTTTAACTTATTATAATTTATTACTGAGCTGCGAATTACCGGGAACTTCTTAGAAAGAAAATAAAACTCCCACGAGTGTATAGGCTCTCAGAGTATTTTATTACTGACGTGCAAAAAAGAGCCAAAGGTTATTTAAATGTTATTTAAATCATTCCTACGTACTCATTGTTCTTTGTGAGACCATCGCCTTAACAATATTTGAGACTGCAAATTAAAATATGATTTTACATTAAACTGTGGTTTCCTTTTTAATTATATAAAGCAGATCATTTAAAAATGTAATTGATTGTTTGGGAATAAATGGATTTATATGCAAAAAGAAATTGCTTTAGAATCCACCCCTAAAGTTAACTAGTAGAATAAGGCCTTGTATAGAACAGCCAAAATTAATGTAATTTGATTATTTGTTACAAATTTGATTACAAATGATTCACCCGCTACCATACATACAACGATACAACAAGAAAAATAATTACAGAATTATATCATTTTTACCGTCTGCTGTTAAGATATATAAATGGCTGTAATTTATCAATCAATAACAACAATTAATTCCACCATACCTACTGCATATTACGGATGCCCTGAATGCTATACATTACTCGGTTTCATCAGATTCCGTGCATTGACGAAGTAGGTATCGAATATAATGTATTCGGTGTGCTGAGCATATAGGCAATAAGGCAGTACCTACCTGGTAAATGAAATGAGATAGGCAGTAGATCCAAATGTGTTTTATTGATGAAAGCCACTGATTTTTATCAAATAAATCATTTAAGAAAGTATCTACCTACTCCCTACCTCGAAATAAATCCATTGCCTGCCATTGATTCGGTATATATTTTGTAAATAGGTATAACATTATTTATTTCGTACTAAAACCGAGAACTTGGCCTTTATGCAAATGCCCATCTTAGACGAAATGACCTGAAATTCTACAAACGCGAGCGAATACGAGAGGTGTCATTCAAAGATGACGCCTGTTGTTCCGAATATAACCTTGTATGGGGAAATGGGTCATTGTTCGCTTAGCATAGTAACCTGTGTGACGTCACTGTCTTAAGGCGTGTTCTCATAAAGTTGCTCGAACATAGCGACGTAGTAATTACTTAATTATGAATTGTTGTGTGCTGGAGTTAAAGCATCCAGGCAAACTCGTATGTTTAAAAGATTGATAGGTCTATAGCCGAATGTATAAATTATGAATTGTTGTGTGCCTGAGTTAAAAGTACCTAGGCAAACTCATAAGTCTATATTTTTTATACAGACCTACACTTAGACGATAGTGGTAAATAACTATCTATTTCACCAGGATGTTTAAAATAACTTTTGTTTTTTCATTTCATTTATGTAATTTTAATTTCTGATGAAAGTGATTTTCAGGTAATACGTGACACATTAAAACAACAAAAAAAATACAAAATAATCATACGAGAACTAATGAAAAAATGTATTTAGGAACATCGGCATAACACATTTATAAAGCTCATATATTTACTTCTGACGTTTTGTAAACAGATATATTATTTACCTTTCGCTAAAACAATATCCACATTTCATTGACAACGACACGAATTACGATGAAAGTTTGTATAAAATTGTTATCACAACGTTTACAATAGGCAAACTGTCAGGAACAAATCGAAGATTGTATTCTCTAAATATATTTAATTTAACACGCTCTCTAACTTCTGTAGGATTGTCTACGAAATCGTAAAATAAAACTAATTAACAAGTTTACAAAACACTAAGAGCTTTACTGAAATTAAGAAGTACTTAAAGCTTAATAGACAAAACACAATGTTTCTTCTTATCCATTAAAAGCTTTTACAGTCTGCAATAAAATGTACCTTGAAATTGAAATTTAGTTAAACTAAAGACGTTTACTGCGATCTACTAAGAAATTTTAGAATAAAAATTGCTGATTTGTTAAGTTTGTCATTGTTCTTAACACTATGGTAATAAATATTACTTACTAAATATTTTGTGATATTTAAGCTCTTCTTTTAAAGAGTTGCATATTGTTTAAAAGCCATACCAATAGTGAGAAAGAAATAAACTTAACAAAAGTTTAGAAAACAAACCTATTTAAAACTCTACGCCAATATACTATGTCATGCCGTGGTAATAGGGACTTTCTGATGAGCTCTAAATTGCTTCCATATGAGGGTCACACTATCACACTGTAGTTCATGTGATAGCTCAATGATGAAACAGTATGATCACAAATTTAATACAAACGTAAAATTATGATCATTCACCAAATGAAATAAACGGACGTACCTACTTTGTCAAGAATTTTTTAATTCTGCTGAAAGTGTATGTTATATGATATTAGTGAGAAGCTGCCATTATTTGCATCATGAAGTGTACTGTGCAGCGTGCCATCTTTCGTAAAGTAACTTTGGTAGGAAAGACAATATTTAGTCTGTTAACTGGTAACTTCGGTATTAGGTAACGGGCGGCGATCTCTGGCACTTTAGCCGTCAACCTTGTAAGTTACAATTTTTGCTTATTTCGAGCTATGGATCCGAAAACTGTAAGTATTCTGCGCAGAAAGATATGTAGTCTAATTTACGTGTTGCGTTCTCAAAGAATAGACTGGTTGATTCGAATGCAATACGAGAAAACTGTGCATGAGGAATGCAAACAAACAAACTCCCTAAAAAAACGAAAACATCCATATGGTCCTAATCAGATTTTTTCAAAGTCCAACTTATAGCTCCGTAACTATAAGTTACTCTTATATGAACATATTATTTGTCTTTTTCTTTTCAGTAGGATTTCCATCGTGTTTCCCTTTCCACTGCGTATGATGTATAAATATTACTTATTTCAAGATTTCCGAGTAATAATGTGCTGTATTACATGGCTGTCTTCCCTGATCTACATCATAGTTCTAGATCAATCTCCGCCCTGAGCCGTGGTCTGAACTCGATTAAAACCTCGTCTGAACTCTTATCGCAGGGCTAAAAATAGACTGCCTATAAACTTTGCTTATGCCATCACTTGAATGACTATCAATATGTTACCATTTTAAATCAAGAAAAGCAAATCTTTATATAGTTGTGATTATAAACTAGCATGATAGTTTAGGATCGTGTGAAAATATTTATCGGTGAGAGATTTATAGCGTATACCCAATGAGCGTTGATCCCTGGGATACACAGTGACAAAAACCGACCGATCCAAAGTGCAAAATGCATCTTGATGATATAATATTAAAAAAACCGTCCAAGTGCGTGTCGTGCCACGCGCAGTATAGGGTGCCGTAGTTGCCCGTCATTACCACTATATATTTCAGCAATTACTTCATTTAAGTCACTTTTAATGTTTTCCTCTAAGGAAATTTTTAGCGACTAAGTTAAACGACTATTACTCTTATACAACTGGCCTACCTTAACTGTTATAATTTTAATTGAAGATAAATAACCCTTGAAAAAAATCATTGACCTCAGGTGGGACTCGAACCCACGTCCCATCGCAAGCCGGGCGAGTGCTTTACCAACTAAGCTATCGAGGACGTCACGTGACAAGATGAAATTCCTCAAGTGTTTTTTCTCGCTGTCAAAGCCAGCGTATTCTGATCAATGTTGTATATGTAAAGCTGAGTAGTATGCTACCGTCAACACCATATAGAAATATTTTTACAAATATTGACTATTGATTAAGATCAGAAATGCTTAAACATTGTATTTTTTTGTTTTTAGCAATTCCATGCAAGGTTTAATTGTTCCTTGTCAGGACTACGGAACCCTAAAAAGGTTAAAGGTAAAAAAATATTGGACAACATCACATACATTGCTCTGATCAAAAAGTGAGTAGCTAAAGCACCAAAAAATGTTAAAATTAACAAAAATAAAATGCTTAAACTGCTGAAACACTGCAGAGTTTATTTTAAAAACTTCAGAATTTTAAATATTCTTTTTATTTTCAACTAATAGCTTTTATTGTGTTAAAATCCTATTATGTTTCGTAAAATAACTTTTAAAGATCTATTATAAATAGGTAATGCTATTTTGTACGTATTTGACGTACAAAATATAGCATTACCTATACAACATTATGCAGATTTGGTTAGGTTTAATTAATTTAAGATTAAAGTAGATTTCTATGGGCATGATTTAGTTGTAAATTCAATGATTTGCATTTAAATCCATTTCACGCAATCCCTGCAACCACGTTTGAATATTTGCACAAATGCTCATACAATATTAACCTACGTATCATCGGAATTCGTGTCGATCACAATCCCCGATATAATTATGTCATTAGTACCACAACTAGGGAATAGGAAATGCTAACTAACCTGCCTGTATAACTCGCTTTTGTGATAAGTTAAATTATATATAAAATAAAATGTTCGTGCCTGTAACAATGCTAAAAAATCATGTTCCTTTTTAGTTGTTTTAAAGTTATTGAGTAAAACGTGTTATGACAAAGTTTTAAAATCAATAAACTGTACAAGTGAATTGAATAGACTTTCAAGATACACTAATCGTGTTAAGTAAAGCTAATAAAACCATTTGAAAAATAACAACCCATATTTGTTTTTGCAAAATTGAACGTTCCACGTTTAAAATATTTTGTTTTGCGATTTATATGATACTTATGAGAACGCATCTTTTGGTATCCGAGAAAAAACATATTAAAAACACTGCTCCTAAAAGAATAAAAGACATAATTTTGGTTTTGGGAGATGAAGATGAAACTCAGTCCTAAAATATTAGTTCCCTATGAAGATAGAAAGCTAATATTTTTTTCATTTTGAGAAAAGGTCTTAGCGATCGACACAAAAATCTACTGATTTAGCAAAACTTCGGCGTGTTAACAGATGGGACTAGACAAATACGAACGTCAGACAAAAGATTTATGGCACGATTCTAGCCCGCTGAAATATAGTTGAAATATTAAGACAAAGTACCTATCAGAATTTATTTATGATAGATTGTAAAATATTAGATAGTAATTCGTTGATTTTCATCACAAAATAATGCTACGAAGCATGCCGTTAAACTTCTATTGCTTTCTCATAGAGTTTGGCGAAAAAACGACCCTAAGACCAACATCCATCTCATCAACACAACAACATTAACATCTCGGCTAACAACTTTAAATCATCAGACTTTTTAGTAATGTGGGTTGTAATTTTCGATTTATTGAGGATACCTCATCGATTTCATTACATGTCATTTAAAACCGGCTAGTTCTCGTTGTAATCAAGAAATAAAATAAATTTAATACTACAGAAAAGTACAATAATTTCAGTAAACAAATAAGATAAAGAAAACATACTCGTATTATGTTAAAAATGCAAAGCACTCTATCTAGGTGTTCGTAGGCTGTGCATTTAAAATTCAAACATAGCATACGAGAGTGTTTCAACATTAACTTTGATCACGACGTAGAGGAAACCGAAATAAAATTAAGAACTGAAACTATGAAGGAGTCAGTAGAAATTTAAATAAACGTGTGGATGGATGGCTTTATTTGAATTTCGTTATATTTGTATGAACAAGGAATCATATTATTTACTATTTATTTTATACTAGCTGACTCGGCGAACTTCGTACCACTTAACAGTTTCTATTCATCGGCTTTTCCAATGTTTTTATTATTTATTCTGCTATTCGTGGCAGAGACAAATCCGTGAATCGATAAACCATGAAAATCGGTCCAGCCGTTCTCGAGTTATAAGTGTTTGTTTGTACACGACTTTTTAAGATTTATTTTTTCAGGTTTAAAAACTGTAAATGATTATGAAATAAATATAATATTCCCGTTTATGAACAAGGAATTAATATTGTTTATATATAAAATTCTCGTGTCACAATGTTCGTTCCCGTACTCCTCCGAAACGGCTTGACCGATTCTCATGAAATTTTGTGAGCATATTGAGTAGGTCTGAGAATCGGCTAACATCTATTTTTCATACACCTTAGTGATAAGGGTTGTCCACCCTTAACAGAAATTACTTAAAAATTATTTATATGGCAAAACAACGTTTGCCGGGTCAGCTAGTTGTTTATAAAAACATGTATGGTATTAAAATAACTTAGCAACTATACGAGTAGTAGACTGGTATAAGAATCTCGTTTAAGCATTGGGACCAAAGTCTGAGGATATAATTATGAATAATTAACTCTGATTAAAGTGTTTTTTATTAAGAGTTAAAAGATGACAAACATAATCAAAAACAGTCATTACAAAAACATTTACGATATCTAAAGTTGTAATAGAGCCCTGTCATTTAACTCACAGACCTAGATACACCTTTATACCTACGGCCTGACTGACTGGAGTCAGACCGTAAGAATAAAGCCAAAAAGGAAAACGCAAAATAACATGACAATGGGCAAAAAAATATCGATTACCGTATCGACTTAAAAGCCCAGGGCCATAACCATGAACTCTTAAAACAATCTCAAAGTTGTCAAATCTGTCAATTTTGGTACGTCATTTCATACAAAATTTGACAGAAATGATAATGTTTGATAGATATGTGATTGTTTTAACAGTTCATGGTTAGGGCCCTGTTATTATGTAATTTGGATTAACGGAGCTTGTTAGTAAATAGTCGCTCAGGACATTTGTTGTTCAGGATCATTCGGTTTGTTCGTATGTATACAGGTTGTCCAAGAGAATGGGACACTCCTTAAAACCACGTGATCAGCTGGTCATATACAACAACTTTTTCTATGGGAGCAACATCGAAATCGAGATTTTTTTTTCAGCTTCTCCTTACAAACCTACTCGCATACATTGATGATAATGTATGATAATGTATGATGATAATAGGAAAAGTTGTTGTATATGACCAGCTGATCACGTGGTTTTAAGGAGTGTCCTATTCTTTTATACAGCCTGTATAGTATATTACATAAAATCCTTTTCTCTTCGTACGTATCTAGTTTTTTTTTATAGTTTTTTTAACGTAATATTAAATATTATAGAAATAAATGGCTTCACAAATTATGTGTGTACTTTTTAATATTTTTACAATATAAAAGGGAGTGGAAACTCCTGTACTAAACGCGAAACAGTTCTCTGTGTAATGAAAATTAATGTTTTTGCATGCCCGGCTCTCGTCGGCTCAGTGGCTATAAAATTCGCTGGAAAACTGTCGTTACACAATTTGTTTTACTTTTATTAGCTTAGCTGAGCTAAAAGCGCATATATTGTTAATGGACCATTATTTTCATAGTTGAATTAATTTGCGAAGTAGGAAAGCCGACGCGCTGTTTCGTTAGCGAATAAAAGTTAAGTGGTTTCGTGAGTAGTACCTTACCTTTTGAAAGAAATAAACAATTATTTACGAGGTATCAAACATTGGGTTTGTCAGAGCCGGATCCCAAGATACCTACGAGTAAACTGAGCGAATTTTGTGAATGGACCAAACCGGGAATCGAACTCTTTGCGTTTAAGGCGAATCACCGCACCACTCTGCGCAAACCGAGTCTTCACCTATTTGTCATAGAATGCCATAGATTCTTTATAAAATTGGTCTATTTATCAAATCAATTGTCTGCACCGTCAGTCGGTGACTCCCGTAATTCGGGCTAACGTATAAAGGACTGATAATGCTGACCTATTAAGTCTGTACCTTTGTGCTATATCTTTCTAGAAGAATTTAAATAGACTACAACAAATTCAGCCCAACTTATTTGTCCTAAATAAGTGACCTCTAGACGTACCTCAAAGATTCTAATCCAGCCAAAATTACAAAAGCTTTATTATCTGACGTGTCGTTACAACAGGTCATTAGGGCGAGCAACCGCAACGTTCGCTATGTCGAGTGCATGCAGTGAATACTGTCATAATTATGTGACTAGAGGGACTCGTAATATATGAACAGGCCATGCACTTTCAACTAATGTTATGACGTCCTATTTTGGGCGGTATCCTTTCAAATATGTAAACTATTTTAGTTGTGCTTGCGGTTTCGCACCAGTGGATGTTCGTGAAATTAACATAACATGCAAAAAATCATACATCATAAAAAATCGGTCTTGCCGTTCTTGAGTTATAAATGGTACACCATTATAAAAGTACATTTGAAACTTACATGACAGTTAAATACACTGTTTTTTTTTCGGATGCTTTTGGCAAAATATTTTTTTCATTTGAAATCAACAGTTTTTCGTCTACCTCAACGGTGACATTGAATATTATTTTTATAAAAGTTCAAAAGTAATTTTATTTTAGTAAGTTTTGTATGGAAAAAAAGCATAGTAGGTATTTAAAATGGAGACATAAAATTTCTGTCTTTACCATAGAATATGCTAACAAATACTTTTTCGGCTATAATATTGGGTCATAACCTAACACCCTGAAAATGCACATAAAATTATTTATAAACATACTTATTACATTGTTTTCCGTGTGTGAGCAGCGTAACATACAGTCCCCATCGGGGTCGTGGACAGAACTCATTTGGGACTACTATTTATCAGCTGAAGCATAGTTTGTTACATCATTTATTTGCCCTGTTCCTGTTTAATCCTCCACGGATTTTTATCATACATTAATTAACGTCAACTATTAAATTATATACATTGATACAAGATAAAGGTCCTTACTAGGTACTTTATTTTCTGAGTTAACTTCCCTTAAAAGGTCATCCTACTGTTTAAGAACAAAACTTTTACTTAAGCCTACTTTTAAAACCTAAATAGCCAATCTGCTGTTGTAGATTATTTCGAAACAGTGCGTTGTAAAAATTAGCAGAGGCTTTATAATCACTTTTTGAATAATGATATATTTGAATAACAGCTTCACGTCTGCATACTTTATCCCGTCAAATAATTTTAAACTGATTATAAAAAACAACATACAGTAATGCTCTTCACATTAAAATATTTTAATCAGATTAAAGTTTGATTTATTTTCGCAGTTTCGAAGGCATAAGCAAATTATACGGATGATATATCCCGCTCGAATCTGCGACGCGCGGCAAAAAGCAATTTTCCATCATACACGACACCACAGAGAAAAATACCTAATACAGTAAGCTCCCTCGCAATCGAGACAAATGATAGTTAGTTCAATAGTGGGCAGAACATCAAATTGCGTATATTTAAAAACTTCACGATATCGCCAAGAAAGTGATATAAACCCATAATTCCCAATAAATCTGAGATAGGTAGGTAAGGTAGGTAGGTAGGACCTTTATTGAAAACGCAACGCCTACGCGCGGGAGAAATGTGCGTTCGGATATCTACGTCTTCATCACGATCACTCGATTGCTTCGAATTCGTTTTTTTTTGTATTGACCCTCGGACCACTCGATCAAGTAAAGGTAAAAAGTCGAGTCGCATCACTTTAAAACCATCCAAATCATACAAAGCAAGCATCCGCACATGCCCAACGAAGTCATAGTTAGCTAACTACCATAACCTACTGAACAACCTAGGTATATTATGTGCCTATTCGAGTTACGGCGCCGCGGTGATCTGATCGACTGCGGTAATCTAATCAAATAGCCGAATTTAATCATCCCGCGCTGGCTGGCGATTTATTTAGATTTTTTTCTAAATAATCTTTTCGGGATTTTATAGCTGCAATAAAATAGTTTTTGGTAAAAACTGTGAAAATATGTAGCAAAATCAAGAAGATTTCTTGCGCTTCAGACTTCAACGATTCAATTTAGAAAATTTCGTTAAGGTAATTTTATACATCAATTTTTATATTTCATGATACCTAAGTACTCATAAATACAGGTGTTTTTGGTCAAGCTTTTGATATTTTCGGACTCTTATGAGAGTGTTCCTTCAAATTTTAGATTAAAAGATAAAATTTCTTGAATTAATGTGTCATATAGCGCAAAACGGTTGTGAAACGCAAAAATAGTGTTAATCCTAAAATTAAGTAGCAAATAGCCTATACAGAAATTATACAGAACTTATCCGTACATTGTGAAACAGGCCCTAAGAATAAATGTAGCCATTTTGAGTCGAGTTGACTATCTCCCTTACCCCTTTTACGTAGCTAACATCATATTTATTATTTAGGTACGCAATAATTGTAATGCGGTATACATAATGTACCTGTGAGTAATACTTATTATGAGAAAGCATCCCTAGCGGGGAGCGACCATACATTTTTTATTAAAACTGGTCGGTTATAAGTGGATAGCTTCTACCTTTCAAGAATGTATGCAAGATAGACGAGAGCGATAAAATGTCTCCAGTAAGTTGATAAAACTTGAAAATTATGATCGAAGTAGTGTTGGGACAAAATTATTTTCATACTTTTATCAAGCTTGTAAAGTAGCGATATAGCTGATATAATAAGCAAACTAAAGTAGAAGTGGGCTGGTCACATTGATAACCGATCTGATAGACGTGTTCTTAGGTGGAGACTATAACGGCTTGGTAATCGCAGCGTTGTGTTCCCCCTGACAAGGTGCAGCGACGATATACTCGTATACGCAAGGCTGCTGGTCATGGAAAAAAATAGTTGAAGATCATGCTTAGTGGTGTGCATCATGAGAGGCCTATGTCCAGTTATGGACTAACGCGGACTGGCATGATTATGAAAGTAGCGTAAGCCTATTCATAGGTAATCCTTCTTTATGCGGGCCGGTATAGATTACTTGAGAGGTGCTGTAAAGAAAGTGGCTAACCTTACAGCCAGATATCAAACCTTTGTTATTTATGCCTTTGGCTAGACTTTACAACTAAGTCAAGCGATATTAGGGGGGCCTATCGCCCCATTTAAAGTACTGAGATTGTCTCCGATCCATGTTATGAATGGTCGCTGACTATATTCGTTAATTTTCATCACTTAAATTAAAGCGATGATGCCACTGAGATAAATACCATAAGGAAGTATTATTCAGATAAAATTTACTTGGTTTATGTATGGGAAAATCGATAAAAGATGCTTTTAGGTAGTGTTTGAAGTTATAACACATTTAACCGTAACAACAATAACATAAGGCTAACAAAAATAAGCAGCTACTTTCTAACTTTGAAAGCAGAATGAAACAAACAAAATATTTCAAACTCCAGCGAACGCTAGAGCATCTTCCATCTCCATTCTCATGAATGATACATAAAAGTGCAACATAAAACATCCTCCTATTTACTTAGTCTAGAGAAAACAGCGAGCGGGCGATTATATTGATCCTTAATAAATTAAATGGAAAAAGAAGTAGAATAACAGGTCACATTCTGTTCAGAGTTTTATAACTTGCACGGGATCGGTTCTGTCCTATAATCAACAATGGGTAATAAGCTTTTAATAAGGTTCGTGTTTATAATGTAGTTCAAGAAAAAATGTGGTCCCATGGCGGTTCGCAAGCCTTTCAATGACATATTTTACCATGGTATGGGAAGACACGCGTCATCGCAATACACTAAATTAGCTTAGCTTAAATAACAAAATAAACTAGTTAGTAGTTAATAATAGTTTTTTTTCCTGCTGCTTGAAAACTATGTTGCTGAAGCGAATACGGTTATATACAAAGTTGTATAAGAGTTAACTACCTGGGCAGACTCGCATTTCACGTCCAAGATTATGTCTCTGGCTTTGACGTCTCTTAAAATGTTTATGGCATACTCGCTAGTCGCTAATATAACATAAATGCTATGTGCATAATATGTAATTTGTCATAACATAAGCTCGGATTTATAAATGAGTCCATGCGTAAACAAGTAGTTTACAACGTCCATTTCAATTTTCTTGCAATGATAATATTATAGTACTAATATAACGAACATTTGAGTTTATGAGATATTAAAGCGGATTTTACGAGAGGAAAAGCGAATAAATCGTACAAAATGTATTTGGCATGATTAAATATTTAAATACGTTTATCATACTTACTATCTTTTTTATGATTTTCATAAAAGAAGTATGTTAAAGTTTTTCATTTTCATATAATTTTACGAAACAGTTTTGTTTTCATTTGGGTCAATTCTTTTGTTGGGCTTTTCATATTATTTTTATCCAAAATGGCTTCTAGATCGTGTTTGATAGATTTCATAAAAGATCAAGAAGCTGCTACTGGTAATTACTACATCATTCATTTCTTTCATGTTTCGACAGTGTACAATAGAATTCAAAGTAATGGTTTTTTCACTGATATCTAAACAAAGTGCCAACTATTAAACTTTCTTAAACAGAACTAACCTGAAGATGCAGTTTCAATTATTTTTACAGGTAGCGGTAGCTACTATTAGACCTTATTAACTATAACTCGTTTGAAACTTAGACTGCACATTTCGGATACAACTTCAAAACTTCATTCTCGCTTCATATCCGAACGCTTAAGATCAAGAACCCGTTGAGTTTCACGACATTTTGCTTCGGTAATTAGTTCGTGGTTTCAAATGATATTTATGGGAGTAGTTTTGCTAAGGGAGATATTTTTGAACGCTTCTCTAAATAATTTGCTTAGTTAATTATTGTTTAGCTTTTGTTTTAGGCTTTCAAATTATGACTTTATTAAATGTAATGAAAATGTTATCACTTATTTAAATTACATCCTAAATTATACATCTTCCTGTTAATATCTATCTATGTTATATATCATGATAAGTTTGTAACACTAGTAAAACTATTGTTTTCAGATTCTGAAGGTGGTAATTATTTAAATAAAAAAATGAATGTCTGATCTTGTTATAAGTAGTTCTTATTTTTTGCACCGCCCATACCACCTCTGTCTGGCCCCATAATTAACTGGTAGAGAATGTTCTTGGTATGAAATCCATCATTTGTGCCGATTATTTTTTGTCTGTGTAATAAAGTAAAAATAAATATATATTTTAATACAGATAAAACAATATATTTTTTTTAATTATAGCCTGTGGAAGTTAGATTTAAGCAATTAATTTGAAGTAAGCGTTGATTTTTAAGAAATAACTCATTTTAAATCTTAAGGCAGGAACAGACTGATCGCTAAAATCAGCCAGTAGACAGAACCTCCCCAAATAAACAATCATTGGCACTTTAAAAATAAAGGCTGAAGTTGTAACACATTTATTCTCCGCTGTAAACTTTGGAAGCGGATCGACGTATCAAAGGAATTCCTCACCGCCCTCAATCACAGCGCGCAATAAAAAGCAGAGAGAAACATTGTCGTTGGCAACTCAATTACATAACACAAGATACTGCAATACAAGAAAATGGAATTACCGCAGGGAAAAAGACAACAAAAATACAAGAAGCTGAATGACGCTCAGGCTAAGTCTACACACAAAAGTCGATGGAAACAAGAGTGTGGCAAAATTATGTATATTATATTTCTTTAGTTCCTTTATTTTGTTGTGAGTTAAATATTACTTTTTTTTAAACATAATGAAAATTACATTATACATATTTAATCACAAGGTAAATATATATCATTCTTACTAACAAATATGTATTTCATTTGTCCAATATTGTTCTGGTCATGCTCTAAGTAAATAAATAAATTGTTTCTACTGTCACACCAATTATCTAGCCCTAAACTAAGCAAAGCTTGTACTATGGCCACTAGATAACGGATAAACTTAATTAAATAAGTTTATAAACATCCAGGACTTAGGTACAAATGCTCGTGCTCATCACACTTACGTTTGCCCCTTGCGGGATTCGAACCCGCAACCGCCAGGTTTTGTAGTCCAAAGCGCGAACCACTACACCAGACGGTCGTCATTTCCTCGTCAGAATTTACTATTCACATAAACAAAAGTACCTACTTTGTGTGCAACAAGCCTTAAGAGGAAACTACATAATCGCACCAACAGACGCAAGTGGTGCACACGAGCAACAAAAGCTTTGAAGCGAACTACACGAAAGCTTTTAGTAAAAGCCTTTATTGAAGAAAAAGTAATTAGTGGGATTTAATTACGTCCTAAATTAGTACTCGTCGAATCTTAATTACAATGACTAGAGAGTGATCGTTTTATTTTGTTTCTACTAGATTGAAATTTTACTACAACACAATCGTTACAAACAACACAATAATTACCGCCAATTAAAATAATCTGATCCGTTTAATAAGATTTGAGCCTGTCTAATAACTCTAAAAGCATTATGTGCTTCGATCAAATATTTTTAGACGGTACAATATTGTTACGGTATTTAAGCCTTCACTAAACGCTCGCTATCACATAATTACGATCACCTAAGCGTTCACGATACGATCTTTTAATCAACTGAGGATACCTGTCCTAACTGAAATATGGAGCTTTGAACAATATCTAAAAAACCGGCCAAGTGTGTGTCGTGCCACGCGCATTATAGGGTTAGTAGTTGCCCGTCGTTACCACAATATATTTCAGCAATTACTTCATTTAAGTCACTTTTAATGTTATTCTCTAAGAAAATTTTTAACGACTAAGTAAAACGACTATTACTCTTAAACTAACTGGTATACTTCTTCTTCTTCTTCGTGACACTCTTGTCAGAGCGGTCGTGGTCATCATGTGCCAAGCTTAGAGGCCAATGTTTTGCGCTTCACGATTTCTCTCCACTTATAGCGACATTTGGTTTTTCTTACTACTTACCGTTATAATTTTCGATAAAAATGAAAAGCACTATTATCCTGAATTTTTCCAGATTTTTCAAGCCAATAGTTTAGCTTATAGAGGGGGGGGGACGGGGGGGACGCCCTAATCGAGCAAAAATTGGCACTTTAAAATTTAATATATCGCAAACGAATCCCTCAATCGAAAAATTGTCTTTGCAGCTTCTAAGTCATTTTAAAGGACCTATTCAACGATACCCCACACGATGGGATAGACGATGAAAAAATCATCCCTACGTTACATGCATGGGAGCTACCCCGAGAAAAAAAAAAAAAAAAATTCTACCGTTTTGTCGGCGTGAGTGATATACATATCTCCACCAAATTACAACTTTCTAGGGTCAACAGTGTCCAAGCTAAACCTCGGACGAACAGACCGACAGACGGACAGACGGACATGACGAAACTATAAGGGTTCCTTGTCAGGACTACGGAACCCTAAAAAGGTTAAAGGTAAAAAAATATTGGACAACATCACATTCATTGCTCTGATCAAAAAGTAAATAGCTAAAGAACCAAAAGATGCTAAAATTAACAAAAAAAAATGCTTAAACTGCTGCAACACTGCAGAGTTTACGAAACTATAAGGGTTCCTTGTCAAGACTACGGAACCCTAAAAAGGCAATCACATCTGTACGCGATAGATCCTGTCGAGCAATAAACGTTTTTTGGCCTTTAAATTAGTAGCTTAGAGAAGCGTCACAAACATGTCTCAGTCGCTCCATTGACGCGCGCCCATACCTACGCGCCAGACCTCGCCAGACACGCCATTACTAACTTCCATACAATGTCTAAAAGCGCTGTTGTAGCGCCACAGTCACACTAAAGCGCAATATATAATGTGACTAAAGTGACCTCACTGCAGCAATTCAAACTATTGTATAAAAATTTCGCGACTTTGCGTCACTAACATGAAGGCGCCCTAATAGTGCATAGAACTTATGAAAACATGAAAAGCTCTATCAGCAAATATAAAAATAAGTTCGCTTGAATCCTGTTCATTTCTACTGCCAAACAACTTTTCAGTTAAGCGGCTAAAAGAGCAAGATATCGATAGAAATAATCATAACCATAAATCAAAATCTACGTTTTAAAATACATAAGATAGTAACAACAATTAATACCAGCTTCGCGAAATGAACATTTCAATTGAATAGAGTCTGATTTATGTACCCAGTTGGAATAAATCACACTTAGGTACATTACAAGTGCCGGCACCCTGTATAACGATATTCCTATTCCATAAATATATTACCTTAACAATATCACAAAGATAGACGAGTAGATAGCTATAATGAATAATATTTTGTTAATTTGAAAATAATTGCTACTGAACCAAACAATGCAGCACAGTTCGTGATCAAAATCATGATTAATACTGATATTATTGTATTTTATCTAACTATACTACAGAATCGCTTCTAAATTCAATTGTAATTCTACGCTAAAGTTAAGATAGTATCTCAATTTTAAAATCTCGATCCAATCGCTTTGTCCGGCACTTCCTAGGTCTGCGTGAAATCCTGACAACGCCATCCGGCATTTAATAGGTTTTGTCACTAAATGCTAGACACTTCGTTAAAGTGCATCTGTAGGATCTTGGTCGTTAAGTCGTTAAGGTTCGGTCTAAAATGTGGGTAGGTCCTTACCTACCCTTTTCAATTGAAACTTCCCTGAAAGTCTTGTTGATAAGCTTGTTTTATAGTCGAAACAACTTTACACGAAGGTTAATCGGTGAATTGTATAATTTTAAATATCAAAATTGACATGTTTCGATAATAATAAAGGTTGAACATTTTTCCAACTAAGCTACCGAGGAGGTAAGCAGGTCGGTCAGGTAGGTCAGCTGACGTCCTCGGTAGCTTAGTTAGAAAAAGCACTCGCCCGGTATGTGGTTGTGAGTTCGGATCTCACCTTGGGCAGTCGATTATTTTACAAGTTCTAAATTATCTTGAATAAACTTTACATGTAATTGCTAAAAATTTTATTCCACGAACCGCCAGGATTATGATAACCTCATTCGTTCACAGTTTATTTCGTTTATGTAAATATCCGTTCTCTAATTACATGTTATCAATGAAATGTGTTATATAGAATTTCGACTGTAATTGTTAGGTGGTTTTGCAAAAAACACGAGGATATTTAATATTTTCCACAACAAAATGCTTTAAAATAAATAACAACGTGAATACCGCATACAGTATTTAGATAGTTTCGTTTGAATACAATATCATTTATGAAATTGTGTTAATCATCAGTGGCTGTTGCTGGAACGTGATAACAAAATAGCCTATTTAACTCCCAACAAATTATAATAGAGTTGATTACATGATATATTCCGCAACAACAGAGAAGACGTAACATTTTAGTCAAAGAGAACTTTCCCGTTTTAATCTTAATTATTTTTATGCCAAACGGTATCACCTTTTTAAATATTTGGTGTTGTTACAGTACTTTTACACACTCTCAACATATAAGTAACTTGACAAAATGTTTACAATGTATGCCTCAACTAACGTTTAATGGTTGCGATTTGGGATAAATCCTTAGTGACTAATAAATTCGAAGCGCTAAATTTCGGTATCAGCCAGATTTATAGATGCAAAGCCAAATCGCTTACTAGATTTATCTGGTTAACTTTAAAAACATAAAAGCGTAAAGTACAATTCGATATCGAAACGACACATTGGACTCTATGCTGTTATGCCGCCTTAAAGCACCGTACAATTTTACGTTTAAAATTTTATTTTTTAGCAATAACCATGCTAGATTTATTTCAGATTTTATAATACTTGGAAAAAATCGGCGACGAAATAACGATACGATATTGCAGAAAAGATCGTTATATTTTTTCCTACGTCAGAAATTGTTTTGCTCTCTCATGTTATACTGTGCAATTTTATATTTTTAATAATGGATTATCTCACTATTTACATACGAAACGTTATTATTATTCAAGACAAACACTTATTGTGCCACATTATTTACATTTCAATTGCAATTCTGCTTAAGAACCAAACTAATATTTTTGTTAACTGTAACTTGGGGTGCTAAATATATTGAATAAATCGTCTGAAATATTTCTTTACTTTGATCGTTCACCAGTTTATGCTGGAACAACTTGGGCTATTTGTAACTAAGTTGTTTGTCCGATTCTGTCGGTGACAGATGGTAAGTGATCAAAGATGTCTGTTAAGCCGGCTTTGTCATCTTTTGACTTCGGTTACTAGGTACGCAAAAGCCGGGTGGAATCGACCGAGTAGGATCATTCATGTTTATAATATTATATGTAAGTCATTTTTTATGCCTAAGCAGTTTGATTATACGTTATAATATTGTTTTTTTTTTTAAATATGTTTGAATTTAGAGTTAATCTTCATTTGTGCATTGCGTTCTTTTGAGAGCGTAAATAAGATCCTAAAATGAGGTATCTATGGGAGGGTTTCTCCTTCCCTTTTTACGTTACTATATCATCGATTTGACGACCCAATTAACATAGCGATTCGCCTTGAAAGCAAAGGGTCCCATATTAGATTAGTGGGTCGAGTCCAGATAAACTGTCTGGTACCTAGTGTAACAAGAATATGAATTTCAGGCCAAGTATATTCTTCTACTGAACGTAGACTTCCCTAATTAATAATTTCTAAAATTACGCTCTAATTATAGCTCTATTTTTTATTATCCTTAATAGTTAACTTAAAGTATTTTCAAAATGAAAGAATGATTAACTCAAAATTATCCGTAGCACCTATCACAATTGGAATTGCAATCAGACCTTCAGCTACAGTCCTAATAGAAATGGAAACGGTTTTAGTATTGGCTTTATATGCAGCCGCCATTAGTTGGAGACATAGTGCAGAGAGATCAGACAGCAGAAATGACTTAAAATTGAACGCCTCAGCCTAGCTAAAGAAGAGACAATAGAATGTTATTGTTGAGTGGTTTCATGCGACCGTTCGGCATCTAATAAGTTTAATAAACTATACATCTACTGTGAAGTAATAATTATTTAAATAAGTAAACGAGTCACGACGTGAAAAACTATAATTTTATTTTAACTAATTTTTTTATCTAGTCAATTATTACTGATGTCATACTCATATTATTATGTACTTTATCTGGTAAAAAAATAAATGAATACCTTTCGAAGAGATGTCACGTCAAATTCCCTTCTAATTTTTATATTAAGTTATAATCCTTTTTTAATTTAAGTAATGCGTCATCTAAAGTTACATACTAATAATCAATTAGTAAACCTGGTGTTTGAAAAAGACTGGAGCATTATAAAAGATGAAGATCAGGAGGCGAGATGTTACTTATAAGAGGCCTAATTTAGCGGCCTAGATTTTCATTTGAGTTGGCTGACCTATACGTACTGTGCAGCTCTCTTCTCAGGGGAGCAAATTGGACTGAGGAAACCGCAAAGCAATTTTGGTCGCTCCTCGTATAATTCGCTCATTGATTTCAACCGATATAAACACGATATCGTTTGTCGTTATCTTGAGAGCCTCTTAGAGCTAATGGCCACATTTATTTAACTGAACTTGTATAATACAAGTGGATAGCTGGGGACGGAGCAAAAAGAGTGGAAATTGATTCTGTTGAGCTTTCTACGGTTTGGGGTTTGAAGGACTATTAGTTTGTATTGATTTACAGGTTTTATGGTGGGTAATAAACAAATATTGTATTCAGCTAGTTGGAGTATTTTGAAGATGAAGATTTTTTGCAGAAGAGAAAAACTATGCAGAAAATATTTTGGGCACATAGTTAGATTGTCGTCCATAACATTCTGGGATAATGTTGTATTGCCATTTTGTATTAATTCACGATTTATTTGGAAATTTTACTGTATTATTTTTTCCCCAAGTGATATGTGTGAAGTCTCGTTTTCACATTTTCACATCTGTGAGTTTTTCGTTTAAATAGTTAATCGCGACAAAGGGGATGGAATTAATGTACCTACGGACTTTACTCACTTGCTCGGTGGTTAGGAAAAACATCGTGAGGAAATTTGCACATTCGGCACTAGTTTCGGAGAATTATGCTCCGTAATTTTGCTACCTATTAAGATAGAATAGCCTTTTAGCCTATTGCAGTCCACTGCTGGACATAAGTCTCCCCCAAAGAGCTCCAAAGAGTACGTCGTTGTTGGAGCTTCGTCGTCCATCAGACTGGGTGGCGTCCTACACTGCGTTTGCCAAGGGGTGATCTCCACTCGAGAACCCGTTTACTCCACCTTTCATCGGTTCTGCGACAAATGTGGCCAGCCCACTGCCACTTAAGTTTGCTACATTTACTACAGAACTATGGCCATTTCTTTGGTCTTCTGCCTGATGACCTGGTTTTAGATTTTATTAATAATTATTATGCTATAATTTATAGGGTATGTACTTGGTTGACGGCTGCAGTGGACAGGTACACCCATAAGTTGTCATTTTGTTTACTAGTACTTAGTTAAATAACTTCATCCAATAAGTAATAACCAAAGTTGCCCAACTAAACTAATATAGAGGTAAATAATTGTATACAAGTAACGCAACTTAATTGACAATTTAGGGACTTTGAATGCACTCCACCATTAATAATCCGAAGTGAATGCTTATGTGTCAGCTTGCGAATTCGCGGGTAATTTTGCCATTTTGTGTTTCAGATTAGCTCATAACCTAGTTGCAAGTCAATGGGCTTTAATTCGGTGGTTAATTACATCGCGCACAAAGGAAATAATGAAACATTGCGAGGGAATGCAAGTAGGGTTAGGTAGCAAAGATAAACATTTCATAATCGCAATTTAATAAAACATTGTTTGAGAGTATTTTAATACATAGAACCTACTTAATAAAAGATGAGCATTATAAAGTCGTAATATCATAAAATAAAGCACACACTTGGCTAGTCATAATGCACAAATATCAACATTAATGAAGGTCAACTTTATAACCCCCGGTGTGTGAATCTGACTCGAACTTGGCCGGTTTTTTAAATCGGATCCGTAGGTACCTTCAAAAACAAACATTAAAATCACGGTAACATTTTTTTTTGGTACATAAAGGCATATTAATTTTACTGTCGATACAGATAATAATCTTGAATAAAAAGCAAAATTATACCCGTTTAAAATATATGCAAATTCTGATCTGATAAAAAAACTAATATTATTATTTCATAAAAGACATGGCCGAAAAAATACCCAGAATTCGCCAGAAATGTTTTAAATATAGGTAGTTTTAAAATATATAATAATTGACTGTAGAAACGATGTGGTATACTGGATAATTGATGATTAATGATACAATAATTAATATTTTTTAGATCATAAAAAATCAATTGTTGCAGTTATCTATGAAATATTTGGAGTTTGTAATACAAAAGGTTATTATAACGAAATACTATTTATTATTTTACGAAAAAAAACATTAGCGTATAATATAGTATAAGTAAATCAAACATCGTAATCAAACTCAAAAATATTTACTACTGTTACTGTTGTTACACACATTGAACAATAATAACTACTTTTCAGTATTTTCGAACCTAAAGAAAAAGTAAAACAGTAGTTATTAAAAAAAACGTATCTTTTTTTTACGATAGCTACAAAATTAAAGAATAATGAATAATAACGACAACACACAAGCACAACTTAGCGTTGCTTACTCATATACGAGCACAAACACTCTCTCATACACAAAATGTTAGCGATAAAATCACAAGTCAAGCAAAATCAATGTAAGTGTCCAGTCTTATAACTTCTATACTACATCGTTTTGGAGACTGATTTTATGAAAACGTTATGGGTTTAATATAGTGCAGACGTTCTTATGCATTTCGTCGCTGGCGATTACTGGGTTTTTAATGTATGAAATTTTGGCCAAGTCGTTTGATGTACTTTTTCTACAGAAAAACGTGAAAAAATATGGCGGGTGTTCAAAAATAACCCTGTTTAAAGATCCATAAGCCAAATGTAACTCTACTTACGTTGCGAGCCGTACCACTTCAGTCTATGGTCCTCAGATACCTTAATAGCAGTACCCTTCAAGACCTTAATGAACTCTTCAATATCAGATCCTACATGTGTGTAGAATTGTAAGTAGTGATAATAAACATTGTTTATTGAGTACTCTTATAATCGAGATTGTGGTTTTGTGAATTTGTTGAAATATGACATACCTCTTCGAATCGCAATAATTAAGTGGCAACATCGCTCGCAGAGCTGACAGTTGGGAAAAATTGTTCCCGAGTGGTGACCACAATCTAGAAGAAGCAGCGTGGGCAGGCCACCAAGCCAGTCGACTGGCGACCAATTCAAAGTTGCGAGAAGCCCCTGGATACAAGAGGCCCAGACCTGCTCCCTGTGCTGTGGCCTTCTTTGAGGAAAGGAGGCCTATTGTCTTGTAAGGGCTGATGATAATAATGAAGAAATCTTACCAGACCTTACAACGGCACTTACGGTCCCTAATAAAGTCGTGAACTAATTAATATGTTTAGTTCAACACACCAGCAATGACTAATTCAAATAACTACGGGTCCAGAACAAATCTTGCAATCATTGCAGTATTAACGTTACAAAAGTCAATCCTGAAGTAAGTTACGTAATATCGATGCAGGCAATACTACGTTCAAATACCGAATGCAGGCATAAATTGCAAGGGGTTAAAATATGAATGCGGGTCCCGCTGCGAGGCGCCACAGATACGGATTGTAAGCCGAACGATTGTACAGAGATGAGGGCTGCCAACGAGAATTAAACCGTTTTCAGTTGTGAAACATTCCGTGCATGACTATTCTATTTTCATCAGATTCTATTGCAATGGCTTTTGATCTACATACATACTATTCGGCACAAAATACGCTATGTTAACATTTTACTTGCATTTCGTCGAACAGGGATCCTTTTAACATTCGTAATTTGTAACTGCTTATCATTGACACTGATTTTCGACGGCGACATAGTAGGTATTTCACAAGGCGATACACAAGACAGAAATGACTGTTTTAGAAAATTTATTTAGCTTCGTAGCGGTGTTTTTCATTTCAGTTTGTAAATATTGCAAAGCATTGTTTTTAAAAACGTCGTATTATTAAAAAAAACTGATTTGATCTTTTAAAGACCCCATTATTGGTGTATTTCGCTTTAGACGCATAGGGTTCGATTCTCGATTGAGGTAATTCATAAAACGATCCTTTTCTAAATTAGATTAAGACTGAATGTTTTGGTAAACGCCCCCAGCAAAATGATTGTCTAGTAAGTACCTCGTAACACGAGGATATAGGTCCTTACAGCAAGCCCAAAGCAATTGGTGTTACGTGTGTAATAAGTAAAAAAACCTATAAAAAAAAATAATTCGAAGGAAAAGCATACCATAAAAATACTGGTAATTACGATATCCTATCGATTATTTTATACCTTACCTAGGTTTGAGACGCACATATTATCCGCGTAGCATAAATAACTAATTTATTAAAAATGCTATACCTAACCTAAACGTTATTCACGATGTCTTCGGCTGAATGTTTCTTTTCCTTTTCAAGTGTTATCCTTGTCGTTTTATTGTTTCTCATGCGACGTTTCCCGCAATAAAAGTACTTTACGCGCACAGCCCTGCTGATGCGGGCGAGATTACTTTTATACGCGTCTATCACGCGCTATCGCTTCGGATATTCGGAGATGTTGACAGAGAATATTACTTGATTTGTGGATTGTTATACAGAATAAACAGATAAACATCACCTATATAATATTTAGGTATTATATCTGTTTTAAACAAGCGAATGCGCATCCTGAAATGTTTGTAATCGGCCGATATTTATAAAAATTCAAACGCTGATCGAACTATCGGCAGATTAAACGTCAGTAGTATGTGCGGAGTTTACAGGATGACTGGTAAATAATGCTTTTGTCACTATGTTTGTTTGTGCAATAAACAGTGGTAATTTATAAATAAATATTGAATGGATGTTTTGAGAGTGCTAACATTTACAAGCATTGAGGCCATATCTCATTCTATAATCTACACTCTTTGGGCACTCCAAGTTACTTAAATTATAAATAAATAAATAAATATTAGACAACATCACATACATTGCTCTGATCCTAAGGTAAGTAGCTATAGCACTTGTGTTATAGAAATCAGAAACAACGACGGTACCACAACACTCAGACCCGACCCAATATAGAAAAGTTCGTTTTCTACATTGACCCGACCGGGGATCGAACCCGGAACCACAGAGATGGCGGCGCCATTAAAAGTCCGGCGTGCTCGCCTCTCGGCTACGGAGGTCGTCAAATTACGTCGTTGTTCACATACTAGTAACGCTCTACGTGTCTATGAATTTCGCACACAATGAATTAACCAACTTTGCCGATACGGCGAAATTTCTATGCACCATGCAAGATCAAGCATAACTTCCGTTACTGAAGTGTTTCGGCGCCACAACTTCAAAATCGAAAACTTTCTCCGACGGAGCTCCTTGAATATCCATATTGAATGCAAGTCCAAGCTGCTCAAACCAGGATTTACATCAGTGTTGGTATATGAAACGTGAGCACAAAACACCAAGTAGCAAGTTACGCTTAAACAATTTACACTAGAGCAACGCACACATAGTTTAATCAAAATCTGGGAATGCTCAGGCTCAAGCTATTCCAGCATGTTCCGCAATTTCACGTCTGTGGACGATGTCTTAGATATTTCGTTGCTCGAACGCGCGTTGTATGTTTAAAGGAAGCTTAACATCGGAAGGCCTAACGAAAATGTTTCGTTCGTTCGGAAGCACCTAACAGATAAAAATTACCATTTACTTGTATCAATCCTTTCACAAAATATGATAAACTTAAACTAGACGTAGATCCTGTTAATTGGCCGTTTGTCCAAACTAGCAGGTACGAATACACTCAAAGTACAACTTGCACTACTTAATCGCATACGTTTGGTTTGTCAGTAAAAGTTATGTCGGGGATCATTCTCTATTACATATGTTGTCATTCACTAAGAAATAATACAGAATGTCAATTCTGAAACTATGAAAATAGAAAATCTGTTATACATAATATGCGTAAACATGTAAATAGTGTACCATTTTTTCGTTGTGATTAATTATCTGTAAACATATCACTGTATATTTTTCTTATTTTTAAAAGGATTATGCTAATATTAATATCTTGCGAGTTCTATTCATGGCTTTATTTAATTTCAGAATTCAGTCTGTAGGCAAAAGAAAGGCGATAATGTGCAAGCAGCTGAAGCTTATTTTGAAAAGAAACGTTTTCTGAGAGGGAAGAAAGTTAAGTCACTTTCAATGCTTTTTATTTTTCACAGTACCCAGAGTGTTAGGAAATTATGTTTATAAAGCCAAAACATTGTATTCAAAATACATGCAAATTAATGAAATTGTAAAGTCATAAATTTTAATTTATTTTATTTTAACCTAGAATTTTGCACTGCAGCGGCAAAGGTCGCTCCCAAATCGTGACGTCTATGATAGCTTAGGACAATCAGTATTTTTATATTAGCAATCTCATTCTTTAATAATAACTTTAAATTATGATATGGTACTAGGTCATCCTAATAAACATCTATGTCATAATCTGAACATCAATCAATCCAACAAGCGTCTAAATTACAATGACTTAACGATTGCAATGCAGTACAATGACTCTATCGATCTAACACAATGACCATACTGATTGTTCTTATGAGGTCGATGGTTCTATGCAATCATAGGCTTCATCATTTCACGCCACTGATCTGACATAATCTGAACCAGATAGACATTACACGACATCAAATGTCATATTGACAGTGCAATTAAAACGTTTATAAGAAGAAATTACAAACAGTAAAATGTAATTTGTTTCGCAATCGTAATCTTCAATTCAACTCGCTTACGAAATGTGGGTGATAGACGCAATTGCTTCACTATAATTACTATAATAATTATTATATTGTCCGTCATTGTTGCCTATGGCATGGCAATGACCTTTTCAAACGATCAAAAGAAGGGCGTCTTTACTTTTAATTATTCGCTTTTGCGAAATTTTATTCTTTGTGAAATAAAATTGTAATCGCACTATAAGAATAAAGTATTATTAATGTCATTAGATACTTTAATGTTATTACGAGGCATAAAAATCCTACAAATTGACTATTTAAAATTTATTTCATGTTTCTTGTATCTTTTTCATAGGGTATTATGATATAATGACCCCTTATGCAACCTAAACACGTATATCAGATACTTGATGGTATTTTTAAATATTTTTCCAACCAATGTTATTACTCAATTATCGTTTTGTATAAAAATATATATCTTTTCAACCTAATCACTGGCTTATTGCATAATTATATTAAATTGTATTTTAACATAATAATTGCATAATTATGGCACATTAATATTTCGGCATTTTATTGATCATAACTAATAACCTACTACTGCAGTATGTTATAAAGTTATGATGGATATAAAACCTGGGTAAAATTAAACTGTCAAACCTTATAGTTCGTAAAAACGTGAAATATTCACGTTCTTTACAAACAGTTTTTACACTCCGTTTATTTTGCATTTTGTACCCGTAATTTACCGGGTTGTACAACAAACGAGATTAGTAGTTAGGTCCCCCTACACGGTTTAAGCCATTAAAGCTGGCGACAAGACAAATAATCGTTTCTGTTCCCTGCACAATGTCTCCTCTGTTAAGCGGCTATATACAGACTACTAGAGGTAGTACAGCTCCAATAAAACTTGGCAGGTGGGTAAAATCCAAATGTATTTATTACCCACTATCTAGACCCAAATAAAGTAGAACCAATTCTTTAGCGACAAGACAACGAAAAGATTTATGTAACTACATTAAAATACAAAAACATTATACAAGTTCTTGTGTCATCCAAACTCATGTCATACATACAGGATTCCAACCCGCTTGGTTTTGTAGTCAGGAGCGCGATATACTTGACTAGGATGGTTGCCAATTAAGTTTTTAAGACAATTGAAGACTTTGTTCTTAACCGAGTTTCTGTTGTTTAGATTAGAAGCCTCATACAGAGTGATTAAAGAATATCACAGATTTTATTTTATTAGGTGGATACGGAGCGTACCTCGATTTGTAGTTACAAATACCACGTGACTTAGAGGTAGGTAATATAGGGGTTTAATACTGGGTTGGATCCAAAAAACAATTGATTGGTTAAAAATATCCAATGCCCAATGTCAACCCGCAACGAGTTGGATGTTGGAATTTAAACAAGTCATTGTTGGACTTAAAGTACAATTCAATATGTGGTTTCTTAAGGCACATGCGAGGATCTTTACAAGGCCACCGATAGAGCCTATCGGTGGCTGAGTTTTGGTCCTCACCTATATAAAAGCCTAAGTGAGTCGACACGCAAAGAAGAAAAATAATGTGTGGTCACATCATTTAACTACAACTGCTACATGACACGCGCCATGTTGCTAACTTTAAGTTTAGTTAACAATGGACTTTGCTGTAACTTACACGTTTAATGCGAGATGTCTCTTAGTATCATGTTACCGTATACGTAGTGTAGTAGGAAACGTAATGAGTTACTTAAAACAATGGTAAATAATTATTGCAAAACGCGATTTCACATCAATGCTATATCTTTTTTTTTTTAAAGAAAAACAATCGCTATAAATACAAAGAGAGTTTACATCAAGAAAGGATGAAATAATTTAGGTAAACAACTGAGCCTGAGTTCAGACGTGACGTTCTTGAGCGACGTATAATAAAAAGTAGACCTCTTTACCAGTGTAGGCGTGTCACACTTAGAGAAAAACAAAACTGTACAGAAGCTGTACACAATGAGACTGACAGACATCGCCGCTGGCCACGTTGCAGCCAGGCAGAGTCAAAGACTTTAGGCCTAGATCAGAGTAAGCCCAGGAGCGGGTGCGAGCGCAATTTGCAGAGGATCTACAGTACTAAGAACACAGGTCAAGAGCTATAATATTTCCTTACATTTCTTAACACACTCCTTACGACTGATTATTGAAGTCGCTTGTCTGTGACAGTACGTAATTTCTAGAATTTGTAAAGAGTTCTAATCATACTGTAAAAGGCAGGGTTATACTGGGCTATAAGGGCGATGTCATATTAAGTGACTAGACCATTCATTAAGCAGTAACTAAGTGATAAATAAAATTGCTTGATTAGTATTAATAACAGACTGATGTAATTTAGTTCTTTCAACAAACGGTAAACTTGTTGATTGTTAATCGTAATTGAAATAATATAACTTGAAGTCGAGTTATAAATAGTTTTTTTTGCTCTAGATGTAAATAGAGCCCGAAAAATGCAAGTAAATAACAACTTTTTTCCATAAAGTATATTTCTGTAGGTATTTTGTGCGAATTTTTACACACGTTCAATTAGATCCATATCCTTATTGTGTGGCTGTTATGTAATGTAAGCTGGACTTAGAGCCTGCACACATTACGCCTTTTAGCATGATATTATATTATATTTTGTGTCTGCATCGGGTTTTATCATCGATCCCTAGCATCCGCGATCGGCGATTAGTGACTGCCTCGCGAATTCGAACTTTTCGATTGAAATTGAATTATAGCAGTTTTAACTTTTTACCATTTCAGCCATAAGACGTCAATGTCTTCCAAATGCGGTGTCGCCGGTGGCTTTCTGCAACCTTTACCAGGTCATCTGTCCACCTTGTGGTCGGACTTTAATTTAATTTTAGATCGCCGTCGCTTAAATTCGCAATGTGTGCTGGCTGTTATGTATGATACCTCGAGCGGAGTGTTGACATTAATAAGCAGGCCACCTCGCTTTTTGTCTTACCTGAGAACAAAAATAAACTGTTGTTATTGGTGAAACGTAACTCCAAGCCCCAATTAGGCGCATAAGACCACTTAAATTTTCAATTGTGTTTTGTTTTCCTTTAAAAAGAAAATTCGTTTATATGAATTGTCAGTTTTCAGGTCTATCGTATATTTTTCGCAAAAAATGAAATGCAGGTCAAATTATCTTGAAATATAGAGACAGACTCCTTAAAATATATCTCTCCCTCTTAACCTACATCTGTTATACAGCTATAAAATATGCGATTCATTTAAAAAATCTAACTGTATTAAATATATTTGTTGGTAGTTAGGTACTCAACACTTTGATATATTTGTTAAATATTAAATAAGAACTACTGGTTTTCATAGGAAACAAAACTATAATAATCCATCAAATGTGACATAAAAAAATATCAAAAAACAAAGACAATAAAAAAGTAAAAAAACTATAAAAAGTTGTGCAATCCTGCACAATATTATTAACACTTTGATATTTCGTTTACTGATATTTTATTTACGCCTATTTTATTCGTTACTGGCTGCGATATGTATTTTTTTTGCACTTAGACGCGTCAGGGGATTTCAAAATACTAAATTATGTACTCACGAGCATTTAGGTACCTTACTTTTTTAGTAGGTTAAAAAACACTAAATGGTACACAACAGGTCGTACACGACGTATATCTTAATATCTGATAAAATAAACACACTACCCGTAAAAGAGGCCTATTTTTTGAGGCAGAGATACACGTGCTAAGACTAAATAAAAACTTAGTTACATTAATCATTATAGTTTAATCCGTCGCCAAATTCAACCAAGATGAAATACTAAATTAGATTATATGTTGCGTTGATTAATCTGTCAGCTTAACCCTTCTCTAAGGCGGAGCGTATGCTGAACTGAAACGCAGACACAGTTCAGGAGACGTATTTTTAAAGCATTCGAAATGAATCTTTAATTCTAATCTATTTCTATCACTCATTTTTTCTATCACAGATTTTACACATTTTTTAAATCACTCTTATTTATTTATAAAAATCTTTAACTATTTCCGTTTTACGCAGAAAATATTTAAAACCGGAATGCAAAAACTTGGTGATTTTAAAAACCGGCAATGAATCGCATGGAACGGAACGAAAAAAAAGTTTTTAATCTGTGAACCATATGTTTACTTGTCAAAGTCATACTTCTAAACTTTCTACTAGTAGAATCGAAATAGTATTTAAATCCTCATTGACGAGTACGTCGGACCACTCGTTGCAGAATTCACAGAATGAATTTTCAAAAATAGCGATTTTAGTCATTCGCATGCGATTCTTGCCATTTCGTATTCGAATTGGAATTCGCATGATTCAAAAATACGTCTCCTGGTACGAAATGACAATGGCAACGATTAATTTGTATGCAACCACTCTCAGAACCTTATTTTAATTTCACTTCTTTATAGCTCTGAGAGTAGGGAAAGGAACAGTCTTTAATTAAGGGCAGGCTTAACTTAGTTTGGTTTGGTCAGGAAACCTATTCGTGATATATTTGTACATGTATTATGATTGTCTTTATTTTTAATAAGTTATGTACTAATCTTGAATATTTTGTCTTATATTCACTAGTTCATTATCATTTCTCGATATTTGATAAAATTAAATTACGGACGCCTAGGGACTGAATAAATCTCATTTTAATAAGTGGTGCGGGAATAATCATTCAATCACTGCACAATAATTCTCATTTTGCGATTCCCAATCACTATTTTCATCATTCATTCGGCATTCATTCGAAATTAAACACGATTACAGGACGCGCATACAAACACGATTGAGGTTTTCAACCTAATTACTGGGAACAGGTATAATTTGTGCGGAGTTTAAGTCACTTAATAACTTTATAAGACGAACGTACAGGTAACTTAGCCAAGTAGACGTCGCAAGGGGCTATTTATCAAAACCACAGCTTTTAAATCCTATGCTGTAAAACTAAAGACTGCATTTGGCGGAAGTAACAACGCATTAACATGCTTTATTATTCTATTTAGACATACGTTATTATAATATGGCGTATATCTACTTTTTCTAAACTTACAAAACTATTTTTACCAAATAGCTTGAAGGTTTTGTAAGCAAATTGAGTTCTTATAGTTATCAAATAAATATCATCATCATCATCATTTCAGCCACACGACGTCCACAGCTGAACATAGGCCTCCCCCAGTGACTTCCTGATTGGCCGGTTGGAAGCGGCCTGCATCCTACGGCTTCCTGCAACCATTATACCAGGTAGTCTATCCACTGTGACTATATATATTTAATAAAATTAAAATAAAAAAGCAGTACCTACTAGCAATCATCGGTGGCTCTGCCCGCGTGGAAAATAAATTATAAAACTTATTAATACCTACACTAAAATATATTTACATTTACATTAATTTAATTTACGAAGGTACATTCGAACGTATAACAACGTCAACATGGGCGTTACCACAAAGCCCGATCTTCAGCTATTCTTTCTATCCGCTTCCACGCTGCTACAGCGTTGCGTTATGTTTGTATGGGCGTCTTTTGGGTTAAGTTGTCTGTGAACAAAATCCAACTTCTCCTGGACTCTAAGTAAAGTAATACCGGGAACGACGCAGTAAAATGCTGACTTAAACGTTTGTTTTCTTAGAGAAATTAAGCTGTTTCGGTAATAACAAAATCTCGTTACGAGTTTGAAAGGTTTAATTTGATAAGTTATTTAAGTCTAGAAAAGCCAATTTATCGTAAGTCGTTAAAAATGTAAGAAGTTTTCTACCAATTTTCATCACTTTTTGTACACGCATATTTAATTTTGATAAAGTTATAACCTCAGTAATGAACTGACGACATGTACTTACTTAATCTAGATTATTAAGACGCTTGCGGTTCTTAGCCCAGTAACCTCCATCTCTGCGTGAATTTCAAAAATTATGGATTGACCTTCAAATGTACTTGAAGCCTTCTTAGATGACTTTCGAGTAAGTAATTGCACTCAATGTTTACTTTCGGTCAACATTGTCTTTACTAATACTATAATTGATTACGTCGCTGTCCGGCTGTCGATACCTTTTTTATCAGGTACGCGTGATGAACTCTTTGAATGGTACCTTTGATAGGTATCAATTAGAAATTAATATTAAATAATCAACTCTACAATCCCTTGCAGCTGTGAAAAACTCAAGTTTCTAAGGCATCGCAATCAAAATATAAGGCTGATATGCTACATTTTTGCTGCTCGCACGAGAATCAAACCTATAGGTTACTTCCCGCTGACCTAGAATAGTGAAAAAAATCTTTGAGATTCGATTCCCATTATGGGACTAGTAGAGAATGTCTCATGGCATTAAGTCCACCTATTGTATGACCATTTTTAAATCTGTGCAATAAAGTTAAAATAAATAAATAAATAGGCGAACTAAACATACACATATCTATAGCTCGTATGAAACCCTCGGTTCAACTCGCACTTCATAGGTTTTTTAAAGGTTTCTTTTTCTACATCGAGTTACTTTACTATGCGTTATGTATGACCGCACTAATGAGCACCCGCAGGTTCCCTCCGGGGTGCTACGCTTCTGTCATTACCCCGTTGCGTCTAGAATTCAGTTTCACTTTCAAGAAGATATTTAATTTATTTTCTTTAATATTTATTTCGATCACAAGCTCCAATCAATACAGCCGCAATTACGTGAGGTGCCATTGTTGTAGCCCTAATCCTTATGAAGAGGCGCCTAGATATTAAATCACCTAGTAATTAACAACTGAAAATATGAAAACGGACAACACTAGTTACTACTAGTACTAACTTGGAAATTCAAAAAACCAATAAAACCAGTTTATTTTTGCAAATAGGCTTAACAACGGGACAAGTTTGGGCTAGCGCCGAGAAGAAGCAGCGCGAGAAACTCGGTCAATATTGTCAGCCTCTTTTTTTAAATATACATTACAAAATAATATATAACAAGATAAATGCACCTGTGCGAGCAAGGCAGTATTTAATTCTAAACATTTTTGGCATTAACAGTATAATACCCTTTTTTCATACGAATCATTTTAACATGAGCTTTAAATTTAAACATGGGCAGTTTAGTCATAGATGCTGTTAATTTATTAAAAAAGCGAATACATTTTCCCATGAACGAATTACCTACCTTGTCTATAGTCTGAAATATGGAACGGCAAGCTTATCCTTATTCCGTGTGTTAATATTATGAATGCCACTTTTCTTAGGGAACTGATCCAGATTCTTGCGAATGTAAATGATATTTTCGTAAGTTACTTAAGTTAGCAAGGTGGTCATGAGCTATCTCTACTAACCACTGAAACAAGATCTTATTGTCACAATTGACCAAAACTCTGTAATAATCCAATGAGTTTGATTCTGCTGCATAAGTACTTACCTATAACAAACTTTTCTTTGGCAACAATATCACTTTTTTTTTTAAAACTATGGGACACTAAATTTAAAAATAGTTTATTTATTTATTTATCTAATGCTACTACTAATAAAGTTCATATTTGACCAGCACAATCATGCCCCTAAGTACTACTCGTATTACTTTTTTAACACTTAAAGCGTATTTTGTTTCATAAGAGCTTATTACTATTTTAATCTTAAAACGAAATCGTGGAAAGGAAAGTGGGCAAGTGACTCCTCTTATAATATTGCTCTATATCAAATACTTCGTGCTATACTGAACTATTCCATATATCCGCGCTAATGAGCGCCCGCGGGTCCACTCTAGCACAGCACTGGTGTAATTACCCCGTTCCTTGGCTTCAGTTTGCATTCACTTTTTGACCCACATAAGACAGTATCTAGACACCTTTTCACGGATACCGTAAAAGCCTCTTTTCACATAGCTTGCTTAAAAAACTGTAAAGAAAAACATGTACAGTGCTTGCTAATCACAGTTTTCTTTTTCCAAAAGGCTAAGATCCTTGAGAGTTATTTTGGAGGTAATGTCCGAATCATGCAAGTTTGAAAAACGTAGGTATAACTTCTAAGATACGAGTACTTTTAAAAAAACTAATACCAATTTTCTTTAAGTTTTTTTTTTCACTCGAATTCGTATTTTATACTGCTCTGGGCATAGGAGCTTAAGAATAATGATCGTTTAAAAAATGTACTGTGTAGGTGTTTCAGTAGTTAGCTCTACTATAAATAAAAAACCGGCCAAGTAAGAGTCGGACTCGCGCACGAAGGGTTCCGTACCATTTTCTATAAAAACGGCAAAAACATCACGTTTGTTGTATGGGAACTCCATACAACAAACGTGATTTTTTTGCCGTTAAATATTTATTGTATCCTGTTTTTTAGTTTGTTGTTATATCGGCAACAGAAATACATCATCTGTGAAAATTTCAAGTCTCTAGCTATGACGGTTCATGAGATACAGCCTGGTGACACGACGGACAGACAGACAGACGGACAGCGGAGCCTAAGTAATAGGGTTCCGTTTTACCTTTTGGGTTCGGAACCCTTGGACCGTGTCGTGTTTTTTTTTTATTAAATAAGAGACCTGATAAATATTTTTTAAACAATCGAAATTAAACAAAGTTTTTAAAATGCCCCGACTTACTCAGGTCACAGCTTCACACAGAATATATTTCAATAACAAGTTTAGACTGTTTATAGTACGAAACACACCAGGAATATGTTATATGTTTTAAGAATTTATTGCCAAACAAACTGCAAGTTCACATTGGAGCACAGCAACCACATATCATCATCAGTTCTTTCTACTGGATACATCGTTGTAGATTTTCTTAGTTGTTCATTTTCTAAAACATGAATCACAAATCATTTTGACGACCTCCATAGCCGAGAGGCGAGCACGCCGGACTTTAAACGGCATCGCCATCTCTGAGGTTCCGGGTTCGATCCCCGGTCGGGTCAATGTAGAGAACGAACTTTTCTATATTGGCTCGGGTCTGGGTGTTGTGGTACCGTCGTTGTTTCTGTTTCTATAACACAAGTGCTTTCGCTACTTACCTTAGGATCAGAGCAATTTATGTGATGTTGTCCAATATTTATTTATATATAAAAATGTTAAACATTTTTCCTAAAATTTACTTAATGATTCCATGCAGGTTTTCTAGTGAAAAAAAAACAAGGCAATTAATTAATTTCGGTTCATCGTTTATTTTGACGCATACGTAGAAAGTTAGGAATTATCCGAAATTACTTGTGTCATTTTTAGTTTTTTTTTTCGTTACGACATTTGACGTCTGATAAATTAGCAAGCATTGTGTAATATAAACGAACCATCATAAACGAGACGCATCACGTTTATAAAGCGAAGAAAAATAAGCGAAAAATAAGGCTGAAACCGTGACGCTTTATACCGCCGCCGGTTTATTTATTTAGTAGTCACTTTATAAACACGCATTCTCCTAGACCCATATACTCACTAACGCTCCTCGCCGATTTATATCAGGGCGAAATTGCTGAATTTTCTTAGCAATCTCGCGTTGCCACGCCGAATGCATGACGTCATAAATCAAGTTTTCTCAAGCAAAATATTCTATGTAAACACTCCCGGGGGCGTTATGACGCTCACCTCTTACACAGTCGGCGGAATGCAGCCAGCTAAAATATGTAAAATGAGAAATACTAAACTCAGTCCAAAAAGCTGAAACAGCAAAAGGCAAGTTAAAACTGTATTAGGGGCTCATGGTTAGACTTATCATGTAGTAGTGAAATAATTTAACCTTGTTGTTTGTTAACTACAAAGTTTGACGTAAAAATAACTCTGAATTCTGAATGGTTAAAATGGAAAACCTTATAGAAGCAGTCGTTTGTTTTTGTTTCTTTTTCAAAATATATTTCTTTTGCCAAACACAAGCACTGTTAACTTAAATAAGAATAATATTCAATTAAGATCTGCCTAAAACTTAAAAAATCTATAATATTTTATAGTGACTATTTGTATCTTACTATGCATGGAAAATTATATTGAATAGTATCAGAGAGATTTATTGAGAGACTGGGGGGACCTTCGTCTCACGACTCCTTTCCTATTTGCCGTCCGGTCGACGTTATTGTACTTTCGCTGTCAAGCTAATTTATAGCCGTTTAATTTAGGCTATGCTACGTGGAAATGAACGGATATAAAGAGAAAAGCAAAGGGTGCCGGGGGCAGGCAACGCCAAGACAGCCAATAATTGAATCGATGGCGCAAGCGGCCATTAAAAGGGAATAAGCCGAAGAACCGACGGCCATAATCGTTTGGACGCAGAAAACCTCGGTCCTCATTTTCAGGCCTGATTATTGATTAGCAAAGCTACAGTAATTTAATGAGATTGGTACTGAGAAAACCTACAGTAAACGGTTACAAGAGAGACAGAGATAGATGCTTTTTAAGGTAGAGACAATACTACTTGACTGTAGAGATTTGAAGAAAGGAAACGACCAAAAATTTTCATGGCACATAATATCCGTAGATTGTTTTGTATGGCGGTAATGGTAATGATACAAACTTTAGAGTTTAAATAAATACAAGTACTCATAACAAGCGCTTATTTTGATATGTTAATTGAGAAATGATTTGCGAAAACAGGGACAGAAAAAGAGGTCAAGCGTACTCTTGATCAAAATACGGACAGCCCATCGACACCTACGTATGTTGGTAGGAAAATAACAATTTATGAACGAATATTTTTTTGGAACATTATTGTATCCACATGGTTATTTCCCGAGAGAGTTGAGTGAAATTCTCGAATGTTCCTCAAAATTGTGAAAGTTCATAGTCTGGAATATAAGTTTTAGATTGTGCGGCCCTCCAACATGACATTTGCTCTATGAAATCGAATGAGCGGATCCGGAGACGAGTGCATTTGTGATTCATATCTTCATTTGACAGTTCGAAATTCAAAACTGCATGTTTAGATGCTGTCTCTATTGTACACTAGGAACTACTACAAATTCTAAGTTAATAACATCTGACAAAAGCTAGTAAGTAGAATTACGTTGGAGTCACGTTCATGAACTCCACGTTTTTTCTGCTTGAAAGAGAAATTGTCTTGGTAAAGTTTTAAGTATGTATTTTGATAATTAGTTGGAAGTAAAGTGATTTAAGGATAACTTTTTTATTATTTAATTTATAACGTAGGTAAAATATATAATATTATTTATTTTTATGATTTAATCTTGAAACTGCAAGTCAATTAAAATAAATAAATATAAAACCTAAGATTATTTTGCTAACAAAGTGAAAATAGCAGGATAAAATTGTATTGTTTTTTGTAAAAATTACCTATCTGTTTATAATAACTCGAACAAGATCATATCTGACGTTGCCGGCAAGTTTATTATAAGGGTGTATATTATAATGGGATCCGCTCAGATAATGCCAGAAATATTTTGCCTTATCAGTACAAAATTATTATCACGATAAATGTATACCTATACAGTAACTATATATTTTTTGCGGTATTTTATTTATAATCAATGCAATTAAACAAGTTGTTTGGTACATCGGTAGAAAAACTTTTGCAAGTTCATTACAGAAATAATAATAAACTTTTACTTTAAGACCAATAATGAATTCGAGGAGAAAAAATCTAATTCATTGAAAACATTTTACTATTGATTCCGGGAAAATGTGAATCAAAATGAAACCATTTTCACCTTGATCATCAACATTTGGTAGACTTCGTAATAACCAACTAACTGCTGAAGTAGGTAGGTACAACGTTGATTATAGAGGAGATACTTAACGTGAAACTTAATTAATCAACTTAATATCTTGTTTTCTTTATGTTTTGGCTCCTTTAGTGTTACTATATCCATAAAATGTGTGACACGGTCACCCTTTACACCTTCTCATTAGGTTGAGAGTATATTTTGGGCAGATAAGAAGGCTTCGTCTCCTTACGCGTATAAACTTGCTTCTTAAACGTAATGAGGCATAAAGCCGTAATCACTGAACATTTTACAACAATCCACATGTTTCTCGAGAAATTGTTTCATTATTTTAAAGCGGCTTTTTACAAAGATCGTTATGTATCTAGGATACTTTTTTTGCACAACACACAAAGAAAAAGAAATACGTGTATGGAGCTCCACATTTTAGAACGTCATATCACATGAGTAAAGAAACGGAACAGAGACAAAGCTTCTAAAGAGCTAGCAAAATTTATACCTATTTTGGTAGGGTTGGCACAATTGAATAAATTTAAAATATAAATGTTCTTTTTTTCACATTTTTTATTAAAATAGGTTTTTTTTTACAAATTACATACGCAAAATATTTTTTTGTATTACTTTTGGTTTTTAATAATTTGTTGTGTCTTTTAATCGAATGATAAATTCTAAATCCAATATAAAGTTTTTTCAAATAATCCAATGGGAAATAATCACATGGCATATGAAATGTACAATCTTGCAAACGTGCTAATATGTCATTACTAATATTAACAATTTGTACATGAAGATCAAAATATTCGCAAAATTTTTGCTCAAGCAATTCAACAAATGCAATAAAATTGTCAGGAGGTATTATTACACACAGTACAATGTACAACCATATTTACAACACTTTTTAAATACTAAAACAAAAATATTACTACGTATTATGTGAGAAACTCGATAACAAAACAAAACACGCACGACATTCGAGCGTCGTGTCACACCTGCAAGCCCTGAGATTGACCACTGGCTGATCTAGTTTGAAGCGGTTTCGGCTCATACGTGACAAGCGGCCAGTGGTCACGCACACACACGCGTTGCACTTGTAGTGATGTTCCTATCACAGCGCATTCGTATGTAGATTTGTCTCTGTTCCGTTTCTTTACTCATGTGGTCATATCGCTAAAAACGATCTGATCCAAAAAAAACTTTTAAAGATTTTAAGTAAAATAAAAAACATAGTGATGTTTACATACGATTGGCATTAAACTGTTAACTCCATTTTCACCGCACCTTGACATAAGTTAAAAAAAACTAGTTTTGTATTTTTTAAATGTGCAATGCTCTTGTGTGCACGTTCGCGTTTGTATACGTATGTTGGTACGCCACTCGCCATATACTGAACTTGTTTGGTACAAGTAGGTAGTTATCGATACTATAGGAAGCTATAGGAACGCTACTATTGGTGGTGGAAAATATTATTGATAGTATGCTTACTGTCAATAGTAATGTACAGATCCAAAATGCCGATGCTACAGTACCTATCATTAACTAAGTCTAAGTAGCATAGTTATTAATCACTATCGGTATTCTCTCGATATTTAACTATCGATCGTCAGCTTTTCATACTCGTTGATTTCTTTCTAGCGCTTTACATCTTCCACATTGGGGTATCGTCGTTTGACCGGGATGGTTGGATGCGGCAAGTCAACTTACTACATTTGGAGCTATTACCATTTAACCTTAGACTATGGCTAAAAACATATGGCCTTACTACAAAAAAGATAGACAAGCGTTGAACACTTGTCTAAAATTAATCAACCAATTTGAAATGTTGACACATCTGACATTCGAGACATATTACTAACAAACATTTCAAAATGGTTGACTTATCTATAAACAGGTGTTCAACACTAGTATATCTTTTTGTAGTAAGGCCGCTAGTGTTACAGAGCCCGGCACCGATGGTGAGCGCTGGGGCAAAGATCACTTTGCGCATCTTACGAATCGATTATCGTATGAGAGACGCGTGTTCGCGGAGCTAACGACCAATCACGGTCGGCGGCGCGCCGGTGCGTTGCACGAATAGCCAATCACGTAATCTCTAAATGGTCTTCTGCGCATCTTTTGCCCAGCGCTCATAATCGGTGCCGCTAGTTGTATTATTTATTTAGTTATACATGTCATATTTATTAAATGGCAACCACAGCTTTCATTTTCTTTATTTATGCATAATAGATAATAATTCAATAAAGTTAACAAAAATGAAAAGGTCGCACCAAATACTAAAAATCGGTACAATCTCGTAAAATTACATTTTCATCGGCTAATGGTTTTGTCGGATTGCGAGTCTGCTGAGAGCTTGCAACACGAACATTTTATGGACTCCAAAATAGACTAATTTAAAAGTGGACGAAACTACTAAAACTGCTTAAAGATCGTATTTCATGGATTCATTATTTCAGGGATATTCCGATTGCATATTATCATTATATTGCAAGATCAAAGCTTTAATACGAATTAAAATTCTAATATTTTTGTATTATATTATATAAACTAATCTAAAACTTAAAATGGTTTCGTTTAAGGTCATTTAAAAAAGATTCAATATTTACGTGCGTCTTTTTGGCTCAATTAATGCAAGGTTTCACTTTTTTTTAAACACAGGCGACAAGAAACCGCATGCCAGAGGAAAGAGAGAAAGAGGAAAAAAGTGTTATGTTTTCAGAATATAATATACTCTGAAAACAAACATAACTCTTTTTATATCTTCTAAATTGTGAAGTGTGTAATCGTCTTTTTTAGAGTTCCGTACCCAAAGAGTAAAACGGGACCCTATTACTAATAAGACTCCGCTGCCGCGCTGTCCGTCTGTATGTCTGTTTGTCCGTCTATCAAGGCTGTATCTCATAAACCGTGATAGTTAGACAGTTGAAATTTTCACAGATGATGTATTTCTGTTGCCGCTTTAACAACAAATACTAAAAACCAGAATTTAAGGGGGCTCCCATACAACAAACGTGATTTTTTTTGCTTATTTTTATAGTAATGGTGCCCTTCGTGCGCGAGTACGACTCGCACTTGGCCGGTTTTTATTTACACATTCGCCTTAATAATAATTGCACATTCGGATAAGTCGCTTTATACTGCTAATACGTTACTACATTCAAATTACAATCATTCAGTCTTTGCATCACATAACAAAAAAGAATCCATTCACAAATTATCGGCACATACAAAAAGCCGACAGCAAACTACATTAATTAGGCCATTATTGTCTTTATATTGTCTCATTGAATGCTTGTTAGAGGGTGTGAACGTAGCCATTGCACTAATAAGCTAGTTATTGTTTCACAACGTGTAAGGAATGTTACAATGACGGAAATAAGTAGGAGAATTCGCTAAAGAAGAGCCTAATAATTACAATTGTATTTTTGATCTCACTAATTATAATCTGCTGAATAAATGAGTTAAAATAAGATTTCGTCACTCTTGGTCTCCCTGTACAATAACATTCATTATTTGGGCATATAAGCGCTCTTACAAACCATCAACTTGTTTGTTGCTAACTTTAAACAATTTATTAATTTATTACAGGAAATACACCATATTTTCTGTAATTAATTTGTGAAATAAAACCATTCTATAGTTATTAATCGGAATTCATAAATCTATTGATAAAACAAATATAGCATAATATATTATTTCCGATGAATATCAACATATATATATGACTTCCATAACAGATGTTCTTCAACCCTTTATTCCAACTAAAGTTTAACTAAGACTTCCGTAATATTTAATGGCAAGAACGGGATATATTTCACTCTTATTACTAGCTATTATATCCGCTGTTACTTTTTCTAGCATACCTGCTAATCACCTGTTATGTTTTCTCTATTCATGATTGTACACGTCGCAAATGTCAAGTGAACCAACATCCACGTCATTGTATGATGATGAGCTTCTAATCAATGCACTGGTTTACTGTTACAGCGGTATTCTTGACATAATGGGTACCTACTAGTCGTTCCCACGAGCAGACCATTTAGATAAGATTACCCCAACTCTGGGTAAAATGGCTTATAACCTAATCTCTGACGCCTAAAACAATAACACGTTTTGGGAAATTTTGGCATAAAAGTAATTGAGTGCCTTTCTTTGTGAACTGTGTTTGCTGACGTTATCTTATAAACAGTTAGTTACTGTTAGCAAATACAACAGTATCTGGCAGTTAAGTTATAATTATGTTTAAGTAGGCATTACAAGTTGTACATTAAGATATAATAGTTTTATGTAGCTGTTCGGTGATGTATATGTAATATATATGTAACTTGGTAAGCTCACACTATTTTATGCAATTTTTTGGTAGTTAACTATCTTAAAAATGCAGCATACTACTACTATGTAAAGTTTTCGTATGTATTCAAATTCAGTCATAGGCGACTACCTACACCTTGTAAATAGCAATATTCATATTCATATTCATTTAATCACTTCATAATGTACATTATAGATGGTCAATAGTAACATTACAACCTTTATAAGGCATTCGTGAATTCAAATTAAAGTTATAATTATATTTACATGTCATCATTATGTTACATTCATACAATACTACATTTATAAATTGGTATAATTAAGTCATGCCAAGATTTCAAGATATCAAAATTTACGTCTTAAAATTAAATTACAATTGTCAAAATAAAATTCAAATTTATACATAGTCACAATAAAATAATGTCAAAGACGTCAAGAATTATAATATTTAAAATTTGTCCCTGAAATATTCATTCAAATCATAATATGCCTTGGCAAGTAATAACTTCTTTAACTCTTTTTCAAATTTAGTACCTTGGAGGGCTTTGAGCAAGTTGGGCAAATGATTGTAAACTTTGACAGCCATATAGGACGGACCGTTTTTAAAAAGCGCAAGTCGGGCAGCGGGTAGAACAAAATCATTTGCTCGGCGCGAGGCATAACGGCTCCTCGTGTTATCAAAGTGCTGGAAATAATTACTATGTTTTCTTATAAAACGACACAATTCAAATATATAAATGCAAGTGACCGTAAGTAGTTTATATTGTGTAAATATGATTCTACATGACTCTCGTGGTGCTGTAAACGTTATAATTCTGAGACATCGCTTTTGTAAAACAGATACCGCAGATACATCGGTCGAGTTACCCCAGAATATGATTCCGTAACGTATCCAAGCGGCGGCGTGGCTGTGATACGCAGTGAGAGCACATATAATATTATTAGCTTCTTAAATTATAACTATTGTCGTTTCATGTTACAATTATTTAGGTAGGTATACAAAGTTACGGATATTAAATCGTCATATCTGTTCATAGAGATCATATTCCATATGTGTGCAAAATTTCATCCAATTCCGAACAGTAGTTTATGCGTGAAAGAGTAACAACCATCCAGACATCCATACTCAGAAAAAATCGCATTTATAATAGGTATTAGGAGGATGTTATTCCAGTATCATTATTCATCCTTACTTTATTGTTATCAATTGTAATGAAAGGTTACTTATTCATGCCCGAGCATTATCAAAACTCGGCTACTTTTTCATAAACATAACAGAAAAGCAATTTCCATTTCGAAAATTACTAAACCGTTCACGATTTGGCATACATCGTGACTCCCTTGCGAGTTGCAAGCAACTTTCTTAGCATTCTTTGAACACATATTACACCCACGACGCTTATTATCATAATTTCGAATCGTACTTAAAACAAATACATAATTCTAAAGACATGTATTTAGGTAAGTAGGGATAGGTAAACGCCTAATGTCAGAGGGCGGGGATGTGCTCATCTTAAAAATCAAGAATTAGATACTATAGATAGAGGATGCTAAGTATGAATATTACGTAGTATGAATAGTTTTTTTTTAGATTTGAATGTACCTACTAACCTAAACTGTCTATTTAAGCAGCAAAACCAGCTATCATCATCATCATCATTACAGCTACAGGACGTTCACTGCTGAACATAGGCCTCCCCCAGTGACTTCAAGATTGGCCGGTTGGATGCGGCCGGCTTCCTGGAACCTATATCGTCTGTCCACTTTACGGGTAGACTCCTAGACTGCGTTTTGCTTGACGTCAAAATTTTCACCTAGTCTATTTACGATGTAAGCGTTAAGTGTAAATGTGCTTTAAAAGTAAAACTACTGTACTATTTTCTATTTTATGCTAGTCTTTACTCAACGTTTCACATGCTAGCAGTGTCGGCTACAGCTTTATTCCGAGCATCTGTTTGTTAAACTTCATGCAAATCTGTCTAAAACTGCAACTACGTGTCTGTGAGACACACAGACGACAAATTTGACAAAATCATCTGCATTGAAATACTCGACGACTGTCTGAAAGTGGTTTGCATTTCGGACTATTAAGCCCGTCGGTTGCGGGTTCGAACTCCGCAAGGGGCATATATAAATATATAAAGGAGCATATATAAATATATAAAATATACAAATGACATAAATGTCATTGTGTGTTATCACTTATAGTTGTGCTTAAACACGACTGTTTGTTTTATTAGTCATGGTTGTTCATCAATATAATAACGTATGTTTATTCATCATCTATTACACCATAGTAGCTTTGCTTATTTTGGGGCTAGTTAATTAGTGTTTTATTTGCTAAGAATGTATTGATTCATTACGTTCTACTAACGAAATAAAAGTGAAGTTCTGTGTTTGAACTGTAATAGGTGCTGAAGTTCTCCTCTCCACTGTTCCCACTGGAGCTATCACATTTCTTGCAAACAGAACTAATTTCTCTTGAGAGTAGCCAATAATGGATCCGACCAACATTATTTGTGCCAATAACATTGCAGCCAGTGTTTTTTATTAATCTAAGGCTTAACCGTGGGAGTAGGCTCTTAAAACAGTATTGTTTTAAGCTTTTGTTATTTCTTTAACAATTTGGCCTATAACAACACTGCTTAGGTACTGGTTAGAGTATTTGGTTAGAGTTTCGCCATGGTTTATGAAAAAAAGCAAAGATGACCCCTATTAAAGAAATTGCAATGTATCCAAGATTACTTTACAAATGCGGTATGATATTATCGCCATAGGAATTTAAGGGCCTTTCTTTTAGTGCTATGATGCTACTATTTGGGGTTATGTAAGACCAAGACATATGTATCTTATTTAGTCTTGAGGAGTGTAAGCGATTATCGTTAACCTGTCAAGCTTCAATTCCCCACCGGTGGCCACGTCATAATAGATTTTTTATTGTGTCTCTTGACCTTGGCCTGACAGGTTAAAAAAATAAAAAAAATAAAAATTTAATTGCTGAGCATACGGACAAAATTGTGGGCAACAGCTAGTTCCTCTTCAAGCCAAGTATCCAATTTAACAGTTAAGGCTTGTTTTGGTTTAGTTACTATATATTTTATTATTATAATTATATATTTATTAGTTACTATAATATATAATTCATGGTATATTTGCTCCAAAACTCTTTTTCTGTAATAGATGTTATAAATATTTATTGGGCGATATGTTTACGCTATCGCTTTCCACCATCTCATTGTTAATCCTTTAGTAGCCAAAACCTTTGTTCGCTCATAGCGAATATTGGGATCGGGTGGAAATCAGATAAATGGTTTATTTTGTTGATATTAGAAAACAGCTTACTCGGCTCTGACCCGAAAATAATTTGAAGTTTTACCGATTCGTAAATGTAGAGAAACGTAGGCAATTAGCTGTGAATATTTGTGTTCTTTAGGCAGATCACATTGCTTATTAAACTGAAAATCGGTAGGAAGAACAGTCGAGAACTGTGTGGCGTACTAAAAGACACAAGTGAATAGACATATCTGACCCGGCGAACCAATGTCTTGTTTTGTTCCTGACGTTATATGAAAGAGGATTACGTCCAGCAGAGGACTTTAGGAGGCTGATAGTGATAATGAGGATGCCTTTAACGCAGACACAGCTACTGTGGTTTTCAGTTGCTTCTACATACCGATTTTTGAAAATAAGGGTCCTGAAACATGAAACATAAATTTTGTAAGAAGGTACTCAACTAATTTTAAGACGAATTAATCCAGTTTTAAGATTATTTCGTTTGAAATATCTTAATTTTTTTACGGGAAATTAAGTTGTTACAAATATTATTCGCCTGCGTCGCAAACAGATCGCCGCCGGGCAGAAAACCTCTGTCTCACTTTATGTTTCCTGAAAGATAACTACAAGGACATCGACGAAAATTTCAGAAAAATAGTATTTTAGAAGTAGAAACTATTAGTTTGGGTTAACATCTCAGGACACAGGAACCACTGCCCTGTGATAGTAGGTCAAAAATGTGAAAAAAAAACTCAAACAAAAATCAAAAAGTAAATCGAAATTAATAAAAGATTTAAAATACGAATGCAACTACGAAGAAAATTCTCCAGTTATGCAATGACTTTATGTACAAATATGTCAGAAACTCAGAGTTATACCTACCTATCTAGCTAGTTCCTATATTCCCAAAATTAAAGAGATTTATTTACTTGCAGAATCGGATTACCAAATGGTTCCAGGTACAAACTGTACCTATGTACTGACCTCCATACAACCCATGTTTATAAATGTATACTTTAGAAGAAAAACAAATCGTAAGTCAATATCGTATATACCTAACAGGAAAAAACAGTCCAGTAAGTTGTGCCAAAACACAAAAAGCGGGCAACATCTGCTGAATATTCAAAGATATAATCGGATGTATGTACACATTGTACACAGACCGGTCGGCGGTAGAACGCAAAAATAAAAAAATCCAATATTAATAACGGAGTGGATAGTATTGACAAAGTTATTCCCTGGCGTGCCCGAGGGGGCGCGTGTGAACGCGGTGCGATCGGAATCACCTAGTCGACTACCTACAGACTCGAATCAAATAAATTCGCCGAACGAATACAAATGAAATAATGATGAACTTTAAATTAGGTAAATTTGTCGATGATGATGACAACAAAAAGGAGATTGCAACTTTTCAAATGATTCCAAGTTTGCGATTTAAAACTTTATATCTTTGATTACTTTGTGTCCAGATAATTATTGTTTGTTAGTAGAATATCGTAATGATTAAAAGTTCAGCAGCATTTTAAGTATTGAAACTCATCTGTTTTCTGTTTTAATTATATTCACCAAGGATATTTGATTTGATAGTAGAGATATATGTGTATTATATCCTTTATACATATATGGCCTGGATATAATTAACAAATATAAATGTTATATCACAATGGGAGCTACCAAAATCAATAAATTACCTTTTGAGCCATAAATTCTAACATAAAGTTGAAATAGCACTCGATTTCCCATCGAATGTAGATATATGACTAAAACATGTTCGCCAAGAGTTTTTTGCTCCCCAGAAAGTCATTATAGGGCTGTACGTGTTTTCATTATAATTCCTTGCGTGAGTACTCATAACCTCACCTTAATAGTGATGCCATTACTTAAATGTATGCTCTTTTACTGTGTTTAAGGTTTCAAAGGAAAGTAGATTAGTTATGCTCGTAATTTTTGAAAAAAAACTACAGAATGAGCAAAATAATAGGACACATATAAAAATCACGTGATCAGTTGAACGTATACGTGAGACTTTTTCTATGGGAGCAAAATTGAAATCACAGAAAAAAAATCAATAAAATCTCTGGAGCATCTAAACAAAAAAAACACAACTTTGATTTTGCTCTGCTATGAAACCAATAATAAAACCAATAAAACCAATTTATTTCTGTAAATAGGCTTAAACTAAGCGCTTTTACACGTCCCAATATTTTTTTCCCTACCACTACTTCGGGACAATTTTGGGCTAGCGCCGAGAAGAAGTAGCGCAAGAAACTCGGTCACTATTGTCAGCCTCTTTTTAAATAGTATATAGTTTACATTACAAGATAAATGTACCTGTGCGAGCAGGGCAGTATTTATTTCCAAATATTTTGAATTTTGAATTATGAGGAGTTGTTGTCCATTGCAGGGTGTTAGGTTAATGGTATTCAAGCCGAAACTGGCCTGTGTTAACATGTAAATAGTTTATTGAAGTCGGGAATTTGATTCATCATTTTAATTTTTTACTATACAAAACATTTTTTTTAGAAACCGATTAGAATGTTTTTTTTTTAAAAATGATGATATTCTGATTACTATTTATGCATATGTTAACATAAGCTAATTTCAGTTTGATATAACATTTACCTAACACCCTGTATATGAGCAGCTGATCAAGCGGTTTTAAGGAGAGCCTAATTATTTTGTATACCTTCTATTAAAATGAATAATACAGAATGTAGTGCTTGTACTTCAACCCTATAAAGTATGAAGTCAGTTTGTAGTTCAAAAATGTAACCTATTATTATGGCAAGCTGTAACCAAAATGCTCTAGTTAACAAATAAAACAAGCAAACATTTAACTGGAATCTGGGCAGTTAATTTAAATAAAATATACCTCTAAAAAGTAATTTTAGAAAAACTATTTGCTTATCTACTATGTATTTTATTTGAAATGAGTTTCGAACTCCTTCGTCTATTATTAACAGAAACACTTCTCTCGCAGAATAGCCCGTTAGGTTCAAGTGCTTAGATTCAATTCGACTCAGGCTGCTTTTCCCGCTTTTAAGTGAAATGACACTATAACAGTATCTAGCTAAAGTGAAGTGAATAACATTGCAACAAGATTAAATTATTTATGCAGTAGATCTTGCAGCTTATTCAATTAATAAGAATGCGTTAGACAACAGTTTTGAAGTAAGAAATTACCAAACCTCGTGTTACGATGTTTTAGATAAATTTTGCCAGGGCGTCATGTATTCGAAATCGATCTTAACAGGGAATCGATCCCGGGACCTTTTGCTTTCAAGTTCCCTCCGCACCACTACTTCCAATCGAATCAACTTTGTTAGTAAAATGTTGCAAAAACAATTTTATTTGTTTTTTCAACATGGATTGCATTATTATATCTTATGTTATGGTATCTACTGACTTCGTACCGGTTCAGGACTGACGGCCGATGGGGCAGAATGGTTCTGGAATGGAGGCCACGTATCGGCAAGTGCAGCGTGGGACGTCCACCCACAAGATGACCTGGTAAAGGTTGCAGGACGACGCTGGATGCAGGCCGTTTTCAACCGGCCGATCTGGAAGTCACTGGGGGAGGCCTATGTTCAGCAGTGGACGTCCTGTGGCTGAAATGATGATGATGATGATCATATCGGTTATCTTATGACACTGTCATTTACTGAACTATTTTATAGCTGTAGTTTATTTTTAGATTCTGCTGTTGTCTTTACATTAATTGTTACACAAATTAGTTGAATTTGCTTTTTTAAGCCAACGGAGGAGTTATTTGAATAATATTTTTAGTAAAGTGGTGTTTCCTTACCATTTTTGAATCAAACCGCGAACCCTTCAACATCAAACATTACGTCTTCTAAACTCAGATCCTTCTATACAAATTTGAATACTTTGATCACTGAAATATGATTCCACCCCAGTTAATGCAAGCGAGGAAATATTAATCAGACGCTTTACCTAGAAATACTGGTTCATTTTATTGAAGAAATGTTTCAAGGTTCCTTTTATGTTCCCCACTAAAGGTTAGTTGAGGTTTGTCTTTTGTATTTTGAAAAGATATATGCTAAGTTTTTCTTTAGGATAGAAATAAAACTATGTTATTCCGATATTACTTAAATTAAGAGATAAGTAGTATCAGAATAATCTTAATGTATAAAATAAAGTCGTGTTTGTTCCAACACTTATAACTCGAGACTGGCTGAACCGATTTTCATGGTTTATAGTTTGTTGGATTTGTCTCCGCCCCGAAAAGCAGAATAAATTTAAAAAACATTGGGAAAGCGAACGAAAAAAAATACTGTTAGGCGGTACGAAGTTCGCCGGGACAGCTAGTATTTAATAAGACCCAATTTCAACAAGCTCTGTTAGTCAATGACTTAGTTAGTGAAATTGTCAGACTATACAACTAATTACTAACCTCTATTAATAATTTAATTATCTACGTAACTAAATATCAGTGAAATCAGATCAGATTCAGGTAATAATAAATTTTTGCCTAATTTGGATACAAAAATATGTAACATAAGTTTTACCAAAATAAAATATTATTTCAAAATAATGGAAAAATCAAGAGTGAAAACTTTTCTAGTCTACTTGTTCACTGTTACAAGCAAGTAAGGAGTTTTCACATAATATTAAAATGTTTAAAAGTACAGGCAACTTTAGTAAAAAATGAATATAATGGAAAGAGTAAAGTCTTTAGCTAACCTTTAGTTGCCTTAGTCTATTATGATGTTAAAGTAACTCACGAATAACGTAAGTACACAAAGTTGCTCCCGAGTAACCTGCGGTAGTCCAGACATAAATTGCGGGATATCTCAGGGCTACCTACCGAGGCATATGTGTATTTGAATGTTATGTCTCTGGAAAAATATGGTGGGTCTTTTGGACCCTTTTCGGTTTGGGACAGTCCTTATTTATGTGTTTGCGGGTAACTGCCGAGTTCGAATGATAAGGAGGTATTTCAAATAATATAAGAGGTCAACACTTTTGAAGGCCGCATTAATTAGGTGAAATAATATAACCACAGTTATGTATAGGCAGCACACAGTTACAAGCACTCGTCGTAACAAATAATTTAGTAACATACATGTCGACAACATTACAGACAGTATAATAAGAAGAGTTCTCAACCTAAATCTATGCTGGGATCTTTTTTTCTCATAATGTCGATCTTTTTTTTTGTTATGACTAAAACATGATATTCTTATATATATTAATCTCATGCTTTTGTTATATAATAGAAAACAATGTTAAATAAATTTTACTACTGTTTTACCACTGGAGTAATTATGTTCTTTGCTAGAGGCAAAGATTCTTTGCTAGTAGAGTGTTCTAGAGCTTATTAACTAATTGTGTATACTCAAAATAGTCAGAATAAAAAAATACATCACAGCTGAAAGACCTAATTTAGGTGTTGTGTAATATTTAGTCAGTCATTTTCGAGCTTAATAGATAAAACTTATGACTTCAAAGTGATGAAAGTACATTTTCTACATCATGCCTATACCATGAGTGATTCGCAGCTACTAAGTAAGATGTCTAATTCCGGAATTTTGAGTAGATCCCGGATTAGCTCAATAGTTCCGGGATTAGAAACAAGCCCCAGGATCGTGAACTAAAGCAAGTTTTTTGCAAATAATCTCTTCAACCCTAATTCAGTCTTGTGGGACGATTACAAATTCCTCTCGCCGGGCCGGCGCCTCGGGATCCGTAGGTACATTGTACTGGGACCTGCTTAGCATAGTAATAATGAACTTGCTCCACTCACCGATGAAATTGACATATAAATCCATGTATGCGTGGGTGACGACATCATTATTGTTGCACTTAATCGATCATGTTCCGCGCCAGCTGTTTGAGCCACTGAATCTGGATAGTCTAGTATAATTGGTCACATAAAATACCTACTTGTAAACGTATAGTTTACTGTCAATACAATAAAATAATGTTGGATAATTATGATTTAAAGTGTGCTTCTAATTTTATAATATTATACAATAAAAATACGACATTATAATTTTACTAAGACTATGAGTAAGTAAGTAGTCTCTACTGACTTTTTTCGCCAATTTTTGTTGCGTAAGTTAGAAAAAAAATACATTTAATTATCTTCCTCCTGGCACTTTGTCCTAATCCTAGAAAATTATTCCGTAAATATCCAAAATCCTCGTCACATCCCTTACAATTTCTTTAGTAAGTGTTCCACTTTATTTCTGTTACTATGTTCTTACAATCTCGAAACTCTATTTTTCTAGCTCTATCTTAATAATGTCATTACTCTACAATTACTCGGAAGAGTCTCGAAACCCGGAGGGCAAATGAAATTACAGCTAAATAAACTAAATACAATCTTGAATCAAGACATTTCCAAGAAAAATATTGACTTTACATTACAATAACGTTCCCAATTTAAGTTACTCCGCTCTTTGGGGAATCTAAAACTGAAGCAAAGTTTGCTACAGGTTTATCAGAGCATACCATTTATCGAAGTAAGCATTATTATTTTTCCTCTTTACTGATTGATGATGAAGGAGGCGCAAAATTTGCAAAGTAGGTAATTTGCTTCCAGTAATACACAAAAAGAAATTATTACAAAATGTTTTTGCATTAAATACAAACACACTTTTTTCTGTCCTTAAGTAGTGACAAATAGATGTGTCGCAGATAAATTTCTTAATTAGCTGTTTCATATAACAGCTCCTTCTTTGACAGATATTTTGTGAATACAGTTTAGTTAGACTATCTACGTCGCAATAAAAATTATACGTGGTCATACATAGAACAAAATATACAAGTTAAATTGAGAACATCTTTTGTTCATAGGTTTTGAAAGAACTAATAGGTATTAACAGTGATCCAGATGCTGGATAATGTAAAATGTCATGGTCCCACCTAAGATACTTGTCACATCGCTGGCCACAACACCTCGAAAGAGGTTTCTCCCTGGAGAAACATTCAAATTCACGGTCCATTCGCTTTCAACGAGTTATCTTTTTATTATCGGCCAGCCCTACAAAGTTGTAATAACGTTAGATTCCTATACTATCGTGTGGTGAGAAAAAGACCATGTTTGTTTTTCTCGTTCTAACCCGGAGCGAACCGGCCAGACCGCTTTTATTGTTGTTTTACTGTTCGCAATTTAACTTCAAACGTTAAACTCGGCGAACAAACAATAATGATAATCGCATTCTCACATCACCGCGGGACTCGGTAACCGGTTGTTGGGGCTTCCTATGCACTTATTAGCGCCTGGTACCGTTCATCGGTGGAACACTACAAATTTCTTACTTTTTGTATTGATAAATGCCTAGTATAATAAAAAAATCTCTGTTTAACTGGTGATTAACATGACTTTAGATACCGCTAGTTGTATGTTTACAAAATCGATGACTATAAACTGATGCGTTATAGGAGGATCTCAACAATATGTTTTTTAAAACATTGTCAATAATAAGAATCGTTTTACTTTTATTAAGTAAATGCAAATTAATTATAGTGGAAATATTATAGCGACTAAGTGGCAATTAGGGGCAAAATTAGGCAATTATATAAATAACCCCAATTAATTCCCATGAAATGCGTTGTGCACTTGTATATTATGTTTATTCCTCATAATGATCATGACTGTAGAGTTGCCGCCAATCACGTTGCAATTGTACAAAATTAAGTAAGTACAACATGTAAAATCAAATGCTTCTATATAATTGACTAGGACAGCAAAATTTTAGAGTAAGTTTTTAAACTCTTGTTTTTACTTTCGTAATTATTACTATTAGTAATACCTATTTCCCTCCTTTATTAGAGTAAACAGTAAAACTGAACCTTTTAAAGTCAAATAGGTAAAAATAAACTATTCTTGCGCACTTTATTTATCTCTTAAAGTACATGGTGCCTGAAATATCGTAGGTGCAATACTTAAGTAGATATATTACCTATGGGTGGTAACCCTATCGTGACCTTGCGCTATGAGGTTAGTTGGCGTCGTTAATCTTCCGATCAAAGAACATAAGCGCCAAACTAAACCGCCGCAAAACCAGACTGTCGAGGCTTTTCTAACTCATTTCAAATTAAACACTTATTCATAGCGGCTACATAAATTCCCAAATATGTGTCTCACGTATTTGACAGGCCATAGAGAATGTTTATCGATTCATATTACGGTGGCGCTATTTTATATTTGAGCGGTATTCTAGTCACGACTACACTCATTACCACACATAATAACTGCCCACTTAATATCGTAAATTTATGACATTGGTAAGCTGTCAAATCTCCAAAACGAACCGTTAGGGCGCTGACCTATTTTTTCGGGCCTGCATTGCAGGCGGTAGAGTAAAGTGTAGTCATATAGTGTAACTTTATTGTGGGAAGATATTGCCCCAATGAGACAATGTGAAGGGGCGACGTGAAATTGAGTTACGGAGGTTCTGCCGCACATCCTTGCTACGCACTATGCCAACGTGTAGGTATTTTACCTGTACATTTTTATGTATTTTGCATGTATTCTATCCTACTCCAAATATGTTTAAGTTGAATTTTGTAGACTTAGGAGTTTTTGTATTATGTATCATCTGAGAGACCTTCAAAACAATGACTTGCACAATTTTATCTAAATTTGACAAGCCCTAACCACTTAAGGGATAAGTAGAGAAGTTTGGGGGAGGCATTTGCCCAGCATTAGGTCAAAGGGTTAATTTAAAAAATGGAAATACATAAATCTACTTATGATATAAAATATGAATGAAGTTACCGAATAACCTCGCAATCAAAAAAAACTGTAGCTTTGGTAGCTACAGTCTTATTTCATGGATTCAAAACACAGTGTTACCGTAAATATTATCTTGATACTGTAAGCTGATAATAATGCAAATTACTGGATTTATAGAATACCTGCTAAAATTATATTGTAGTGGTAACTATTGTAGTAGCGAGTAAAGTGACATTTTGCGGCTGTAATTTAAGCTAGGTGAGGATAAAAGCACTTTCAAGTGAAACAAACATGCGATATACATACAAGTGACAGATACGCAGAATAGATCAGTGAACATAGTATCAGTGGATTCGGATACCACCGGATCAGTTGCACCACATTTGTTCATAAAATGTACCCATTGTTTAACTGGGCGTCAACATGGTCTCTTTGACATTCATGCTATTTGCTGATTAAGCTTCTAACTCAGTCAGAATCAGTCAGTCAGCTATTTGGTAAACAGAAACTTATATTCATAATGTTTATTAAGCTTGCTAATCTAGCATAATAACTGGGTATTTGACATTAGGTAACATTGACTCCAGCCGTTTTTAAGAACGCATTTTTATTTGAATACTGGATTTCTAGTTAAAAAGGTTTCAATTCAATCCAAACGAATTTAACTAAATCACGCTCAAGCAATTGTGTTGTTGTAGTTAAATAGTAGTTTTTGTAGGCTTACTAGAATAAATTATGCAGACACTTTTTATCACATTATTTTTGAGGATGACGACATTAAAATTGCGCAAAAATGACAAACTCTTTATAATTATAGTTTACATAGGAGTATTTTTTTTAGGTAAACACATTTTTTTGTCTCTATTTTGTTATGTTGATTTAATTAAAAGAAACGTTTTTATAAGCAGCTATTCTAATTTTATCGAATATAAACGATTTCGTATTCACCCTGTACACAAATCAATCATTGACACCGATCGTTTTGTACAGGAAATGCGTCCATTGTTAACAACTCGTCAACACATGCTCGTGTCTCTTTACGGGCATCAAACGGCGATCGTTTACGACCGCGCAGCACAAATCCACGATTTATTGGTTAAGCCGGCCTCGTATACAGACTGTCGATTGACCTAGATCAGTTCATGGGTAATCCAAATTTTTATGACTGGACGAAGAAATTGATTGTTTTTGTGTAAATTGACAATATATTATATTTATATAAACTTTGTTATTGAAATAAAATAAAAACTTTTGTGTAATGCAGTAACTTTTATATAGGCCGACTTCAAAGTAACAAAATAATATTCCCTTTCTTGTACTCTTAGAGCGTTGGTTGAATGCTCTAAGCTTGTACTAAACCGCGATCAACTGATATATTTGTACGAAAAATCATATTTTATTAAGAATTCGATGTTAGTCTTTAAAATGTACGTCTTTGGATGCCAAAATTCTCAAAATTAATACCTATTATATATTTTTTAAGAATTTTAAACAACACAAACACAATGCATTAAATAGTCTAATGATTATTTAATGCATAGTCTATTTTAGACTATTTAAAGTATACCTATCACACAGTAAATAATGTATTAGATTTTTTTTTTGCTAATAGCGGTCTTATTGCTGGAAGCTATATCTCTAAAAACCTCTGGGTAAAGACTTAGTTGGAATTGCTTATTCTACGAGTAAATGTCAGTAACACAAAACACTTATACATATATAATACATTTTAAACGCCGACAATGTAATTGAACTCCAAAGTATATATTAGTTAGTATCCTTCTCCTTGCGCACAATAAATAAAATAAAGTAAAGCACATTGATATATTATAACACGAACCAAAACATATGTAAAAAATATTTGATAAGACGTTATTAAATGCTTATGCAACTTCAATGCAATTTATTATTTTAATGACGAATAATACTGCTTACATTCAAATTACAACATTTTACGAACGTACAATAGGTAAATTGTGTATGGATATGTACCTAATTAACATTTTTTTTATAGCAAAGTACTAATATCTATCTATTCCACAGTATAAACATCTATACGACATTTACGCAAAATACGACATTCTTCACGCCTATGCTGGGGTTTCACCTGCGTTTTATGCCATTAATAAGTACTTTATTTATATCAAATAGTGTACTTATTAATGGCATTAAACGCAGGTGAAGCCCCAGCGTTAAGGTAAGAGAAATAACGTCTCCCTGACTCAGGGACGTGCGGTGCATATAGGCAATCAGGCAGTGCCTACCTAATAAATAAAATGAGGTAGGCAGTAGGTACTTACAAATGTGTGTTATTGGTGAATACCATTGATTTTCATTAACAAAACACATTTGTAAGTGTCTACTGCCTACCTCGAAATAAAACCAATGCCCGCCACTGCCCTGACTTACGCCTCGCTGCAGAGGAATCGCCTTCGTGCTCTGCTCCTGTCCCATACTGTAAGTATAAGATTATTCAAAGAAAAGTGTTTTTTTAACTTAAAAAAACACGTGACAGTTACAAGACTGGCCTTAAACTGCATACAAGGCTGTGCGCGGTAATTCAGTCTCCTCCTACTATTTTCCCTGTCTCATGCACCGAACGATGACTCAGGTGGCGCATCCTCGTTTAACTACTGTATTTGATAATATACTGTGTCCATTCTACGGGAATCAAAGTTGGACTGACTTCCAATCTTGAGAATGGCTTTCTCATATTTACTTAGGCCTGCTTCGTTGATGACGTCTGCAATCTAGTACCTATAGTGAAGCAATCGTAGGGGACAATCTGCAGGTACCTTTACCATCTAGTATTGTCATATCATAATGTATACATATATCTTCTTTTGCCATCGAGAGTATTCATCTCACTTATTATCAACTCTCTTATTCGTAAGTACTCTAGCAACATTTTATAAAGATTAATAGTTTATGATCCCACTGTATAAAAAAAACAAGATTTTCTTTTGGACGTACAACGAAATTGCAAAAATACTCTCCCATAACAGACTGCCGACCAGCTGACATCAGTTTGTATAGAGAAGTTTTTTTTTCGATTTTACTATTGGTTCCGTACAAAGTTTTTGTATTTAAGCAGTAGAATCACCCTCTCATTCTAGGGAAGCGTATTAAATAAGGACCTAAAATAGAAGAACTCGAAAATGTTAACAAAGTTGAAAAATAGTTTCTTGTAAAATGAGGAAGAAGTCGACAAATATTGGATGCAATTTATTTAAAGTGTAACTGAGTGTTGTGTGTAGTAGTGTATTTCATGGAAATTATAAAGAAAGCGCTTTGAGGACACAAAAGGAACCATGTATATTGCCATCTTTTGTTTTTGCCTCACAATATATGTAGTTACTTTATCGGCGGAGAATCTTCAGTGGGAGGTTTCGCAGTAAACATAAGGTAAGGCTCTGTAACTTTGACTCACGAAATGTTTTACTTTTGGATTGTCGACCCTCGAGGTACATTCTTGTTATTGTTTATGATTAGTTATTTTGTTGGAATAGTAAGAGCATACTATTTTTGTATAGTTGAGGCAGAGTGGTTTCGAATACTTAGTTCCATCAAGAAATTCATTTTGGACAACTGGTAATTGACTGACGAATCCTATGTTCAGCAGTATTTGAGCTGTAGAATCAACTTTCAGAAGGATTCTAGTGAATTGAAAATAATTTATATATAAATAATAAATAATAATTTATTTAATTATTAAGTAAGTATCGCTAGATAATGACTAGATAGAAAAGACTTATAAAAACTGTGATAAACACCTGGCTATCACAGAAACAGGTTTCCTACCTAGGAATAAATAAAGATTAGGCATATCCTAGGATACCTACTCGAGCCAATTTGGACAAGTTCATTTTCCTGAAGTGACCCAACCTGGAATCAAACCTGGGACGGTACAATCCGGAATAATAATTATATTATTTAATAATTATTATTATTATTCTGGATTAATCCCGGATTATTATTACTCATATACAAGTCTAAAAATATGATTTTGACTTCCATGGTAGAATGTGCATGATCCGATTTAGTTATTACGAAAATAATATTATGCGATAAAAATTCAGTTCCATTAATTCGAATGACTTAACTTTCTACGTGCAAATTCACTTCAAATGAAAAACAAAACGCATGGAAACATAATGCACTCATTTCTTTCGTTAGTTCTATTACTTTGCCATGACATTTCCTATTTTCATAAAAAGGAGCAAAGCAAGTTAATAATGTCTAATGGCATGCACTTTTTTGTGTACTCAGAATATTTAAACGTAAACATTCCACAGAACAGATAATAGTAACAGCATTATTTTGAAAATGGACTTGGAAAACGCAGCGTAAGGCGCCTTCGACAAGTCGGAGCGATAGCAGGGTACTCACCTAGCCATGTAGCATGTAACGTATCTGATACTATATCGAGTGAGTACGTAGACATGAGCCTGCTGCGAGCCGCTGGCGCGTGGAGCGCATTTAGCTCGCAGTGACCCGCCGAGATACAGTATCAAATACGTTAAATGATACACGGCTAAGTGAGTACCCTGCTGATGAATCTGCAAATCAGCTAGCAGCGGATGGTGAATAATAACTGAGGACTTGTCCTATAATACTAGATAATATTTTAATTTTTAAAATTTCATTCAAAACTTTTTTTTTTAATTTCGATTTGTATAGAATTTTTTTTTTTCAAAAATGGTGGTATCAAATTTCTGACTTCATTATTTTATATGCATTTTTTTTAACATGGGCTAGTTTCGACTTGTCATAACATTTACCCACCACCACTTACCAACACCCTGCATAATATTCAGTGTGCATAATTATGTTTCATGAAACTTATTATTCTAAAAACACAATGTCCTCTTTTAATATATTTTCTTACCCTCTTTATGACACTCTCCGACACAAGATGGCGACTTTTTGTGCACTTTGCTTTCTGTTAAAAGCCGGGTGCATCTTTCACTTTCCGCAAGTCGTAAAAGGAGAGACAGCTGTGGTACAGTCAACCAAAAGTAACTCATGAAATTGTTGGTTGGTTCGGAGTGTATAAAGATCTAAAGTAGTCATCTTCAGCTAGATTTTAAGTTGATGTAGGAGCTTACCATCTGATCGTTAGAGATTGGTTCACTATTGCTTTCCTTGTGTACATTGTGTCTCGATTTCTAGCGAAGTCTGTAAATCAGTCATATATAGCTGAGACGTTTTTAATATCGCATGATGCAGAAATTAAAAAGAGTGTAGACATATTTGGCCTTTATACTTAAAAGAAGGACTAGGTTTAAACCATGTCAAAAAAAAGCTAATCAATATGAAATGTTGATACATCAGACATTCAAGATGTATTTATAACAAACATTTTCAATTGGTTGACTGATTTTTAGACAGTTTTTAAGCGAAGTTTATCTTTTTTGTAGTAAGGCAAATTTTGTTCAGATTTACTATAGGTACAGTTCAGCGCAAAAATAATGGCTTCAACAACTAACTAAAGTTACGAAGTGTTAGGTATTCGAGAACTGTCGTAAAGATGACCTGTGGGGAGATTAAATCCCCAACCACAAAACACAAAAAATACTCCCTAACTATTTTTAAGTCTACAAAGCCAAAAGCCGCTTTTATTAAGTTAGAACTTGATTTCTACCTAACCGTTTGCCAAACATTTCTTGGGTTTGGCAAGGCAAGGCGATGTGTCTAGATTTTTAAGAGACTTCAAAATACCTTCAAGGCGGAGGTTCTGCATTGTACGTATATATTTTAAGCATTTTTGTTTTATTTTGTTAAATTTATGACCCTAAAATGCCTTAATATGTACTTCGGACATTCAATTTTTAATATGGTATTGTAATTTTCATTTTCATTCATCATTTTATAGAATTCATTGGGATTTATTAATACATTTACTTTTAGTACTGTCAATACCAGACCTATTCTCTAAGAAAAACCACCAAAATAACGTCACAGGGATATTTCGCAAATTCCCAATTATTTTCGTATCTGTCGTTATTCTGTCCTGTCGTATTACCTGTCAGCCAATTGTCACCCCTTCGGTAGAAAACGTCGACACAAAAAAATAAGCGTTTAGTCTGAGTAAGCCAGCTAGTAGCAGGTATCCACATATTCCAAATGTCCAGGACTACTCAGGACTATAAAAAAAGTTAATTAATCATTATATTATTCGGTTGGATAATGTCACATAGGCACGCCACATTTATAAAAATCACTGGTTTCTATTTAAAAAGTACTTAGGCATAATAATAAAAGCAATTTTTTTAACAATCTTAAGATTTGGACGTTCATCCTCTTTAAATGTTATAATTTGTAATATTTTTTTGTAAGTATAACAAAACCCTGTAGCAGGATTTCACGTGAAAGGAAATATTTGTTCTATCCAGCTGTACTTGTGGTTTCCCACTGAACTGATACTAAGTGTTGCCGCAGCCACTTCAAAGGGCGCCTGGCTTTAGCCGAACTGAATTCCGTTCAAAAAACGGAGTTGCGACACGCAAAGTAGATCAATGAAATATATATAAATAAGTAGATACTATATTTGTAGATTAAACCATTACGTGATCAGACCTCATCATCACTTACTATCAGATACAGAACCGTGCAATAGCAAAATTGTCGGCTGGAAAACGTAAAACTATAGGATTTAGCATTAATATTGCTTTTAGGTTGTCGAAGAGTTCTGAATCGGGAGCAGAAAGGATAGATTGAAGGCATTGTCTGAATAAGTCGCAAAGAGAAGTATAAAATATCGTTAATAGACCATAAACGAACCCTAAAGCCTATTTCATTCCTGATGTCCCCTGAAAAACATTTTTACGACTACCCTACCGTACTTTTCGAGGAGATAGGTATTACTGTTATAAGAAACTATATCAAATAATGAAGTGCCAATTTACCCCGTATTATGGGTCTATCAACGAAGGGTAAATACATCAAATTAATAGTATCCATTACAAGAATAGATTTCTTTCGGTGTTTAGACAATTTGACCTCAATTCCATTGGATTCTTATATGAATTTTCAAAATATATCCACCCTTAAATCGTTAATCGTATAGTATTTCACGACGCGATTGGCGTAGTACTGAAGTAATTCACTTTGAACGCTAAGGGCTCGATTTCCGTTTAGGGTCAACTTAGAAAACGAAGTTTGATAAATAAATTGGCTCGCGTCTTCGATTTACAATAAGACGACAATAAGAGACAATTCTGGTATCTCGTAATATAAGAAAGTTAATTCCTTACTTAGAGAATATCCCATTTAGTGTGATGTCTAGGAGAATTGTATTAATATTATTTTTAAATTATTTAGATTGCATTTTACAAATGCTAACTGCAAAATATCTTTGCTATATTTTCTTATTAAATATAAAAGTATTTACTAGGAAAGTATCAAACCAACAACACTTGATGGCACTTTTAGAAGTTACAGCCACTAATCCAATTATACCGACGTAAATTAAAATGGCTACTTAAAATATCTCACTTGCAGGAATTGGATTTTGCTGAGGAGTGTCGTTTAAATTAAATGCTTTTTCGGGCTGTAATTATTCGTGGGAGTGCTAGAATTAACAAAATCATCGTGGAAATTTATTTAGGATCTTAAATTATTTGATGACTCAGTTTTATCTTTTTATGAGCTTTATTACGCACATTTTATGAGATTTGTATTGGTTATTTAGATAGCTTATATTAATTTCTTAATTATTATTTTCGTTATTCTGACTCGTACAAACGTAGCCTGATTCTGGCAGTACTTGTAATCGAAACGCTCAAAATATATAACAACAATATAAACAAGAAACATTTAATTGACGCAACAACTCCTTGCTAACGTAATATAGCTTTTCAAAGAAAGGATGTAAATGAAAATAAAAACAAGCCATTAATTCGCCATAAATAAACAACGACGTTGATAACATTCCGTAGCGGCCGTAAAAGCTCCTTCAACTTGACTTGCACTTACATGCCTTCACATAATAAATGCCTGAGAACATTAATAGATGCCTAGCGCCGATGAACATGTCAATGATCTCGCGAACTACGTAAAAACTACATGCAACTACTTGTATCAACATAAACAGGTTACTTTTGAAAAACTTACCGATCAAATCTCGAACTCGCAAAAACCTTCGCAAATTAATTTAGGATAGCATCTTCTTGGGTATAAATGACGACACGGGAAAGAAAACAAATGATTTTTAATTCGAAATTACGAATTCGGAACCGATTATTTCTGTGACGGATTCGCGGATCGCGTGTTGCGCACGGCTAGTCAGGCGACGCGCGGGCTTCGGCGAGTAAAGGCGGGAATACACTGCGAGAGGCGGCAGGCTGCGCCAGTGCCCCCTCCGGCTATCACTCTACTTTCGGTTATTCTCTTGCCTCCCCCGAGACAGAGACCGATTTATCACAGTGCCGTATCTGTGTTAGCTCCCAGACTATCCGGACTTAACTTGTGGTCTCTCGACTCAGAATGTTTCTTACCCTTGCTGGGTACAAACGTAACGTCACTGACCGCATAATGTCGCAAATAAGTGTGGAGGCAGAAATATTACGCCAATACAAGATTCCGATTTAGGTGCACTGCACTGGTTGTATTTTTTTAGAAAAATCACCTGGTCATCAGTTTTGCGGTAACTTGGAGCGAGTGATGGGTCGTTGACCCTCCTTCGGTGCAGTTACAACAACGGTCCAGCTGACCAACTCAAACATTGAATCGTCAATTGTCTAACTATGTGCCCATTTTGATGGCACTCGATGATATTTTGAGTATCATTTACAGAAGAAAGTACTTACGCCATATAAAGTGATCCGATGAATTTTGTCTTTATCGCTAACATTAATTCTAAACCAAACGAGATCTTTTGATTACGTAAAGTTAAGGATAAGGCTATACTTAATTACATTAAATGGTAGTCAATGCTCAACGTAAAGTTGATACACGATATAAATAAAATAGTGAATTATTGGCATTAAACTAAAATGTTAGGTACTCTTTGGCGAAATATTATTTTTATTTAAAATCGGCAAAGTGCGTGTTTCTTAATGTCGGGTTCCGTAGTAGTTGCCCGACACAAACCGGTTTTACTTAATTAGTACCTTCAATTATAATTATCATCATCATCATATCATCTTCCTAGTAGGTTAATTTTATAAGTTTACTCGGTAGCTTGTAAAGCCTTCCGAGTTACGATAAATTAGCCTTTAACTTCGTTTTAAACTACCTCGAATTTATTCACATTTCTTAAAGCAATCATTTCGCTGGCAAAGGAGCAAACACACTTGAATCTAACAGAAAATAGCACTTTAAAGCTTAATATTACGCAAACAGATCCTTAAATCGAAAAATGTTTTTTGCGCTATCTCTAATCTAAACCATGCATTAAATTTTTATAGGTTCGTCTGTATAACATTTCGGAAATTACTTGCGGAAGGATCATTTACATGACTACTGTGTCAGAACAGGGGGGTAACCATGAACTCTTAAAACAATCTCAAATCTGTCAAATCTTGTCATATCTGTCTAATTTCGTACGTAATGACGTGCGGAATTGACAGATTTGAGATTGTTCAAAGAGTACAAGGTAATAACCCCGCTGGTATTTCTAACAAAAGTCCAGGGGCTATAGCAGCTATTTAAAGCAAGTTAATTAGGTTTATTGAAAGAAGATAGTCGGACAGGGTTCTGGGCTATTTATGAAGTACATCCAGTCATCTGGCTGATGAAATGGCTGATGGTGACTTGCTGGCAACTTAAAGGACTGGGTCGTAGTACGAGATCGGACTGAAAGAAAATATTATTATTGGCTACAAAGAGTAGAGAGGTGGATCTGAGCTTTAAACGTCAATCACTTACACCATAAGGGTCCAGCATCACGTGCCTACTCGCCACATGCGAGTGCCAATTATTACGAACCACATCCATCTTTCAAGCATCATGCTCCAGCGACTTATTATTATTTATCGATCTTTAATGAATTTGATTTATTCACTATCAATTCTGAATTGTTTGTTGTATCTATTCGAACTGTAGATAAATAAATACCAAGTGGAAATATTACTTATTTCAGGGGAATTAACAGCTGACGTCCCCTGTTGCACGAGAGTAGAATTCTAATAATGCACTTTGCCTGAATCCTTTATGAACTCTAATATTAAGCATCGTAAGCTGGAGCAAAAACTATAAAAGTACGAGTACTGCTTAATATCCAACATTTAGCGTCGCTTAATTAATGAGCAGCAAACGTAGATCCAAACGACCCAATTTTGCATCCAAGTGCAATTGTAGAGCTCAAAGGAACGAAAGTAAATTTCTCCTAATGGGTCAGCCTGAATACATCATAAATGACTCGCAACGAACGCTCGACGCATTTGTATGGACACCGACGACGACAAAGCCTTTATCTCACCTCGCCTCGATCGGACAAAGAAAAATAATTATAAATGTTTAGTCATTGTCCATAATGACGGCAAACGGATCCTCCGAAGGATAGGTGAACGATCCCGACTCGATGGGCCCACAAATTCTCGAGAGCGCTTTAAAAATGTTGTGCACGTAAAACCGCAAAATGTTCTGCCCTTCATCTAAAATTTAAAGCACGCCGCAACTAATTGCTGGTAAACCGAGAATTCACAAAGACTGTGGCTCTAGAGAACATCTGAATTTTTGATACGGACGAAAACAGAGCGCTGATATCCTAGTCCAAACGAACTCATTTTATTTGTTTTAAAATCTGGCAAAAACTATGAAGTTTTTATACATTCGTTTTTATCATCTTTCGATGCTGCTCGACTCCCGTTTTGTAATTTAATCACATAAAATATTTATTTCTCATTACTTGTATAGTGAAAATATTCAGACATTTTATAGCAAGTGTAATTGCACTATAAAGATGGATGAATATCCCGCCTCATACATGTCAACCATTCCGCGCATTTAAAATATATACTGCGTTTGGAAGCACTCTCAAAAACGATTACCCGTACGTGAATACGACTGGAGTACGTTTTCATTTGATCGCGTTTGTAATTTTGTTCTGCACAAGCACAACAGGAGACTGTCTGTTTCTGTCCGCACATTTCAATAAACCTACAACGACCAGCGGAAATAAAAAAGTTGTTTTTAATTTACAGCGACGCACTGGGGCTATTCTACCCGCGGTTTGCGTCAGTTTTTCGGACACAAATTTTTAACTCGGCCGAAAGGTCCCTTGATACAGCTAGAGTAGAAGACAAATTAGCAACATTTCTCGCCTTTCTTTTGTTTGATCGTAAAATGTCATTTAATTTATGGTGTTGCGTCTTTGTGTCATGTTTTTACATAGCGGACCTATCCACGTATGATATAATAGCCCGTCTATGTATTTGATGGTAGCTTTATTTTAATATGGACTATTTCACCGGACAAATATGTTTGATTTTTTACCTTAAGACTATGCCAGTTAGTGTTTTCTGTCTGGCGCTTAAAAAAAAAATGTTATTGATTTATTTGATTCGTCACCTAGGGAGTATAATTTGATATCGTTAATTTTTCAATGCTACGCTGTTATTTTAAGTAGGCATAGAAAATAGTTTCAGTTTTCTCTCACTATACCACATACAAGTTTTAAATTATCATCATTAACTCAGCCTATTGCAAACCACTGACGAACATAAACCTCCCCCAAAGAGCGCCAAAGAACACGGTATCCCGCTTTTTTCATCTAGACACTGCCAGCCATCTTCCTTCGTCGTCGGTCCATCGAGATGGAGGGCGTCCTACACTACGTTTGCCAAGGCGTTTTAAATTGTAGATATCTTAAATGTTTAAAGCAGCTAGAACTGACTATTTTCGATCTTATAGATAAATAAACTTTATTTGCCTTAAACATTACAAACTCAGGTTGACAAACTACTAAAATTACTGATATATCAACAATTAGATTCTTTTACTTGTACTCGGAACTATTTTTACTAAGCGACAAATGCGGCAGTGCAGGTGAAAGGATGTGTAATTGGAATTGAACTGCTAACTGAAAAACAAAAGATTGCGACAAATTAAAAACCATCTCTTTTTTTAAGTAAGTTGAAAAGGAAAGTTTTATGAAATTTGAAATTGAAATATTACTTACCTATTGTACTTGCCATTTATACAGCCGCAATGGGACTTTCCTAGTTTGTCCAACGAGTGGTAAAGAAAATTCTGACTCGTTGGCAACCTGGCGCTGGCTCTAGCCACTTGAACTGCTGTTATGCAAGCCACGTCCCCGGTAAATATATGTAAATTAGAGTGCTCCGCATCCAAGCTCTGCTTGAGCCCCTGTAATTCACTGATTTATTGGTCCAGGTACCGGGTTTGATTGAGTGGGTTGCGATGAGACTGTGTTGCTGTGACAAGCCTTTTTAGAGGTATTTTCAAGTTTTAAGAAAACATAACAGTGACATGAACGTCTAATTTTACGAAAGAAACTGACGAAAGCATCTTGATATATACGGTGAGGTTTCACTTTCCCATACAAAGTGACCAGTCTCAAGTCAGATATACGAAATGTATGTTTTTTTTTCAAGATTTCCTTAATGGTCTATTATAAAAAGTATTTGAGCGGGAGAATGTGACTTTTGCTCCAAAACTACCGCATTCATAGTGTAGTACGGTTCAATATAGTTTATAATATTTCTTTATCGATTTGTTTATGATACCTACTTTAATAAACGGACAACCTACAAGTAATTGCCGAAGTCGCTTGTTGATTCGTCTTAATTGAAAGGGTCTCGGGTTCGACTCCTAGTCTGGAACAAATTAGAAAAAATAATTAATAATTATAATATTTTTATTTTATTTTGTACTTTTATGGCCAGTTCTGGCAATCTCTTGTTTTAAAACTTGTCCGGTATCACTGCTCATTGCGAGTTATGAGTTGTTGCGAGTTGTGCAAGTCCGTCCCGGAGCGCAGGCTGCTCCGCTGATTGTTTTAGACTTTCTAAAACTTCGGCGCGAGAGGATGCTATTGGGATTTGTGGAGGAATAATAAAAACACTAGTTTTCGATGTCATTTTATTTCTTGTCTTATTATTAGTATAGAGTTTTTAACGCCTCTTTATTCTCAAAGGCCAATTAACAAAAATAAATGAAAAACACTTGCGTCTTCTGTATTTTTGATTTCAATATTTATTCTCTTTTATTTGAAACATGTTGCAGCTAAGCTGTTTAGAGGCAACCCTAGTCATTGTGATATAACGCTTCTGTGCCTGTAATCCTAACTCACATACCCTTTAATCAGACATAAGAATACGATCTAGAATTCTTAATAACAGAACTCCTACTTTGGAAGTTATGTACAAAAATGTTGCTTCAGATAAAGTCATGAAACGTAACGTACACGCCCTATCTTACATCTCTGTATATAATAGGATTTTTGGGAACTTTTATATTCACGACTCAAATAAGTTTGCGACCCTTATAGAATACGCTAATTCCGAACTTGGCTCTTTTTATTTCTTTCTCAAGGCATCGTCTCAAGGTCCATGATATGAACAGTGAAGGCGAGACCTCCCGCGGGAAATCTATAGACTGTATCCAGAGACAACGCAGACTTGTAGAGACCACAGATGATCGGCTAATATTTTTGCTATTATTTTGTTGTCTTATAAATAAAAAAAGTTTAGTAAAAAACTAAAAACCGACTTCAAAATGAAACTAAAAAGCGAAAAATAATATTGACTAAAACATAGCTAATCAGTTCTTTTTGGAGTGGGTGCCAGCCATCGAGAGTTAAAATGTTTTCATTCGCACCGACTCCAAAAACAACTGATTAGGTATGTTTTAGTCAATATTATTTTTCGCTTTTTAGTTTCATTTTGAAGTCGGTTTTTAGTTTTTTATTAAACTTTTTTTATTTTACAATTTTAAGTGTTAAGTCCTCTATTTTTTCCCTCCTAACTTCGCCAAAAATGACTTTACAGCAAAGTAACCTTAACTAATATTGGTCCTCTATAGTCCCCCTATCCAATGGTATGATAAAAATAAGGTGTTATATAGGGTCAATTTTTCTTCGAAAATTTTTAAGTCTTAAAAAAAGGCTTTACCTACACTCCAACCAGAACGGCGGCTATTTTGGTGTCGAAACCATAGGAAAAGGTTTTGCGTTAAATAACAAGTCAAATTAAGAAAGGAACTTTCAATTTTTTTTTCGTTACTGGGTGTGCGGGTACACCCCCAGTAAATAAAAATTGGCGGTCTGGTACCTCATAAGCTCCACGTCTGCTCAACACACTGCGAAATACGTTCTGTCGACAAATTGCAGTATTATCTTCTAACTCCTATCCGTTAAGGAGTTCTGTGGCTTCCATCATCAGGTCAGCAACATGACATGATGATTACCAGACCCAAAAATCAGCATCGAGTCAGAAAATATATGCAAAACATTATGGGTGCCTATAAAAATTGAGGGTTGCCCTCGATTTCCCAGGGATCCCATCATCAGAATCCGACTTGGTGTAAATGGGACCACCTCGGGAGTATACCCTTTCAAACTAAAAAATAAATTTTGAAATCGGTCTTTAATTGACGGCGTAATCGCGTAACATACATACAAAAAAAAAAAAAAAACAACATTCAGACGAATTGAGAACCTCCTCCTTTTTTTTCCTGTTTCATAATCTACTACACATACTGCATTATACATTAAAGTTGCTACAGCAATGACTAATGGTAACTTCTTTAGCCGCAACGGTTCTACATTCCGGCAGAATCAATTGATTAGCTCAAATAAATGTTTATTGATAATAACTATATAAGCGGTGTTATTTTTGAGTTCAACAACAAACATATCAAGGACGAAGTAAAATACTAAATAAGAGATCATGATTACCCTTCGGCTTTAAGTAATAAGGTGAAACACCGACACGACATCCGTGGGCATTTTAAATAAACCAGTGATAAAACCATATATTTTACGATATGTTATTGCCCACGAAATTAAATTAGTTAAAAGCATGGGCTATTAAAAAATAAGATGTATCCCAATCTCCCGTGCAAAGGAGTTGGTAAGTTGGCGGTTTTTTTTTCATGTTTCAACCAGACTAAAAGTTTCTTTGGAAAAGTAGGTAGTTTAGTTTCATGGAATAAACCATATCCGCAATTTGATTTAGTGTTAATCTTTAAATTTCTTTAATCACCAGAGCGGTAGCGCATCGCGTCGTTAGGGTACTCGCAAGGCGTTGTGGAGTCTATTTATTCAACTGTTCTATATTTCAGAGCGCCTAATGAGTTTAATCAAAAGGAATAATATTTCTGCCGCCCCTTTTATGAGAGACACAGCTTAAAGACAGTTTTCCGGACAAAGACGAGCAATACGTCTGGGAAAAAATAATTGGGTAAAAATGTTGTTCAGAACATTCGTGTTTTAAGGTTTGAACTGACATTAAAGACGATTGGCCCTGTGGCATGATGATCACCGGTTTGATTTTTAATTCACACTAATTTAGAAAAGTTCATTTTCAGGTTTAGGTTCTGATTAATTTGAACACAAGAGTTTTTCTTTAGAGTTAAATTTAAATAAATGAAAATGCGCTAGACAACACACCAAGTGTCTTATTCAGAGTGCATTTGCTAGTCCGGGACTGAGGTTAAACCACTGTACTGACGTACAGTGGGTTAACCTTAGTCACAGAACTGACGTACAGTGGGTTAACCTTAGTCACAGACTAGCAAATGCACTCTGAATAAGACAGCAATTGTTTAACCTAGAAGTACCTATCCTAAGGAATAACAACCCTTGCGTCATTATCAGCTACCAGACAATTATTTTTGGCAAGGGCATTTCCTAGGACACCTAGACCCGAACTAGTTAAGAAAAGTTTGTTTTTCTTGACCCAAACTAGTAGTCGAACCCAAGACATTTCGACCTCCGTAGCCAAGAGGCGAGCACGCCGGACTGTTTGGCGTCGTCATCTCTGAGGTGCCGGGTTCGATCCCCGGTCGGGTCAATGTAGAAAACGAACTTTTCTATATTCTCTGGGCCCTGGGGTCTGGGTGTTGTGGTATCGTCGTTGTTTCTGATTTCTATAACACAAGTGCTTTGATACTTACTTTTGATCAGAGCAATGTATGTGATGTTGTCCAATATTTATTTTGCGTTCACCACGCCACTACTTACTAACGGTAACGGTATCCATCTCGCTCGGCTAAAACTAACCTAAACTAAAAATGAAACTCGTAAAACGTTTTTCCACGACGTGAAAATATCTCGATGAGATTCAACGGATGAAAAATAGCGTTCTTAGTCAACCCTAACTTTGCTCAAGAAAAAGTATGACTACAAAATTGTGCTATTCTATATTCATGAGTTCCCTAAACAGGGTACGCTTGTCGTTAAAACTGTAACAGTTCTCTTTACTAGGCATGAAGTTGAAAAGGAAAATAAAGACAATATTTTTATTACGCTTATAAATAAATAATAAATCGTAAATCATCATCAATTATTCATTTCTAAAGTCTTAAAAGATAGACGGACAAACAATAGAGGAAGTACTTCAATTACCTATATTATAGGCTCGTACTTTTTTTTCACGTCCCACAATATTAAAAATATTTAATGCTGAATTATAATTTTCTAACACCGGTAGACAGCGACTAAAATGGCTCAGACATAGTGGCTCAGACATAGTAATAGACGAACCAAATCAAATTGTAAGGGCTCCCATTTTTTATCATTTGGTTACGAAACCCTATAAAAGGTAAAGTGCGAGTCGGACTCGCGCACGGAGGGTTCCGTTCCACTTTTTTTGTAATTAAGTTTATGATTCGACTGACACTTCACTGGCTTTTGTTAAACAGGGTTATAATAGTCATATAAGCACAAATCCTGTGCCTTAAATGCTTAAATCCACAAACACCGTCAGTAAGTCAACTCTACCGACTTAAGTTTACATAAACTGAAGTACCATTCCATAAGTTCTAACAGTCCTTTAAAGTAATATCTGCGCCGTTGACTAGTCTTCTAGACCACGGCCTTAAAGCGGCGGTCTCTGCATTGTAGTTACTTTTGCGGTCTCTGCGGCTATTTCTATCCACTGCATCGGAATTTTCTCTGAACAAAACCAGAGCCGGAATCGAAATCAATTTTGGTGTCATGTTACTGGCTGGTGAAGGTATTGAAAGCGTTTCAGTTGTTTTTGAAGATTCTATTTAACGCACGGTTTGGCTTAGTGTTTAAGGAACCATCATCATTATTTCAGCCACAGGACGTCCACTGCTGTAAGTAGGCCGCCCCCAGTGACTTCCAGATCGGCCGGTTGGAAGCGGCCTGCATCCAGCATCGTCCTGCAACCTTTACCAGGTCGACTGTCCACCTTGTGGGTTACCGTTTAAGGAACCACCGATTTCAAATCTGGAAACCTTTATTTTGAAGAATGTCGTTCCAAAGTCATGGGCAAAAATTTTTTGAAGATATTTTTGTGTAGTAAATGTTGACGTTTTGACCAATGCATTAGACAGGCAAGTATACAGAGATGTTTTTAATTTTTATGGATTTTACGACACGCGTCTCGACATTTTTACCATTCCGTTGTTGTATACACTAAACTAAAACTACTCTACTCTTTTGTAAGCGTTTAAAATAGAGAGATTGCAGCATTCAAACAAGTACCCAGGTACCGTCTTAAAAAGACAAGCAAATTAATTTAAAATTATGCCATTCTACGTGTCTTTTCTTTGTACTGTTTGTTAAGTGTGGTGTGCAATAAAGAGTATCTATCTATCTATCCATTGTTTTCTACATTTAACTGTCTCTTATTATTGTTACAGCTGGACAGTAGTACAACCGAATCGCAACCGCTAATATTTGTATGCAAACTAAGGTATCCAAATCAGTATGCATACTAGGGTATCTATTAATGTGTTTTGGGAAGAGACCCAAATTGCCTATGCCCTGGATGCGTGCCTGCATACTCACTCCATTAGGTCGTCCGTCTCACTTGTCTCCGTGCCAACGGTACCTTTATATAAATCCACTACTTCCAATTAATAAACTCTAAGTTTTATCTCGGCTTCATTAAAAATTGCTTGTCGCTGCCAAACTTACTTCGCTAACTTAATAAGCAAGCGAAGTTAATATAAATTAAACGGCACAATAACGTCTGGTAAGTTTATTTCAAGAACCGAAGAAGTATAAATTTAACCATTTATCATAATGCTCTTAAACTTTCATTAATTACACAATCTTTGAAGTATGCTTACAAACTCTACTTACTTTTCTTGACAAAATAATGTAAATTGTTCATCTTGAGAAGACTCCCGTGTATTTTCTCAGAAGGTTTGGATGGTGATAAAAAGTCAAATTGTTTATAAAACTTAATAAATTGCCACATTTATAACGGAGAATACAGCTTGACCGATTAGGCTGAATACTTACCCTTTTCGCTGTATTTGTAGTTGTCATGGTCACAAGGTCAGTATGAAAAGAAAGGTTGGTAAAGTTTTCTGGAAAATTTCAAAATTCTAGAATAACTATACTTCTATTTTTCTAAGGGAATTTCACTACTAAGGGCACATGAAGTTCGACAGCTAATTGTTAAATTTGGACAAAATAACCTTTGGCGGAACAGATACTATAATAAATAAGTATTAAAGTTTTAGTAAAAAATTGAAGATAAATAACACTTTAAAAAAAACATCGACCTCAGGTTTATCTTCAATTAAACCTTGCATGGAATTGCTAAAAACAAAAAAAATCAATTTTAGTAAAAAATATGGTTTTTGCTGTAGTGTCAATTTAAACTACGTCATGTTATACTCAGTCCGCTTGAATTTCTAATAGTCACAGAAACACTTTATTATGGGCCCCCGGAATAGAATTGTCTATCACAGTTTCTTAGCTTGTGAAACATTTAACTAATTTACGAAAAAAGTTACTGTTCATGTTCACTCTGACCTTGATTTTTTTTTATATATTTAATCTATGTTATCTACTTTACATTAAAATGGTTGCTTTTGTTGAGCTAAAAAAAATTGTCAAATCAAACAAGTATTTGTGCAGCAGGCCTAATCACTCAAATTAAATTCAATAAACTATTGAGTGAGTTTTTTTAATAGTTACGAACGGTGAGTTATTATCTCTAAGACTTGACTTTTAGTATTAATCACAGTAGGTAATTAAGATGTCGTAGTTTACAACGATCAAAGACAAACGGTTACCTTTTTCGTAATTTAATGTTTTACGGTTTACAGTACTTTTAGAGTATATTAGTCAGTAAAATATTAATAAAATTGCAACAGTAGTTTCTGCGCAACTACCTCATATAAAATAGTACCTCTTTAAGATGATATCCCATTAAAATCTACTAGGATTTGTGGTCCATTCCATGATTAACACTTTAGAAACACGACTGTAGTCTCGTTAGTAATCTGACATTTGACTCATATTTAACTATCGAAGAAAATGTAATTGAAATGCCATTTGGCCAATAGTCATAGCTATTGATAGTTCAAATGTCAAATTGCTGTTTCTAATGAAAAATGCTACTTTAGCTAACTAGTAATTACCCTCTATTAATACGAAACATGATTCGGTAGCAGTCGGTTCATTAGCATCATGCCCAGGGGTGGTCGGTATTATTAGTTCGTGATCGTGACCTAATTACCATAACTTCGTAGTCCGACTACTCGGAGGTTTGCTAGGACTTAGGAGGGCTTTCGCTATGTTGAAGAGTTTAAATTTCTTAACACAGAATTTATGCCCAATATTAGAACTCAAGCTTCCTTCGAAATTAAGCTAATTGAGCTAATAGTAACAATTGTATTAAGGTTTATATCTCAAAAATAGTTCAATTATTTGAACATCAATATTTTGAAGTTTGCTGAATCACACTTCAAAAACCAAAAATCTCTATTAGCTTGGTAAGCTGTGGAGTAAGTTATCTAGCCTTCCTATCAGATGTAATCTAACCTAAGAAATCGGACTAGCCTAACTACTATCAAAGGATATTAGTCGGGTCCAACTTTCAAATTGTCTTCCGAAAGAGAAAAAACTTTTCTCAAATGCCACTCAATATAAACGGATCGATCGTCACCGAATGGCACCGCGGCGCATAACTTTAGTAATTAATAACTACCAAAGTGTTGCCGTCACTAAGCTACAAGCATCTTCAATTTCTTAAATCAACCGATGATAATTATACGATACCTAACAAAACATATTATGTGAAGTGTGTTTTATAAGAAATCTACGAGAGTTCTTAGCAGTGTTAAAACACAAAAATTTTATTTTCCTTACTTAGTCATCTCACTTTTCATAAGTTCAGACGAACGGAGTAAGCAATTAAAATGACGTACAGTATCATAAACATAACACAAAAAGAAAATGCATGCATATGACTCAATGGCAAAACTAACTGTTTGACCTATAAAACGATTCAAAAGTTTTTAGACTATTTTTGAAGACTGTGACAGGCCCCATTTACCACTTTTAATTTCACTGCTGACTAAACTTGCCAGACATAGCCATAAATCTATTAGTGCTTACCGCTATAAAAGGCGTTAGCTCGGTGCGATCTCTGCTCTTTTATTTTTTCTACCATTCCATAGTTAGACGGAAATTACTAAAACCGCAGCGGGAAAGATTACGGGACTTGAGTGATTTGTCATCGAGTTTTTATTCGACAAAAATAAAGCAAAATAACTAGAGTACCGTAACGTCACGCTCGGTGCCTTCAAGGGACGGCTAAATAGTCCAAAAGTTGAACTTGTTTACAATTTCCATTGTCAGAGCTCTGCTGCTGCGTCGTTTTCGTTTTTTCGTGACAATTGAAATATTTTTCGAATGACACAATAAAACTCATCAAAATTTTGTTGCTTTTACTACGCTATTACTTTTCCAACCTACTGTTCACACTTTATATCAATTGATGTGTCTGTATCTGATTCATTTCTGGCTTTCTATAATATATCTGTTTCATTTGTTTTTTATAGAACTGTTTATTAGTACCTATTATTCTACAAAATACCCTTTTAGGCGCATTTGTGACACAATAGACAATATATTCTGTGTTCGTGACGTCTATTTGAAAATGCTGTCAGTTACTTGATTCATTACAATACCGTGTAATCAGTATCAGTGACGTTTACATTAGTACATGTATTTACATATCCTAATTGCGCTCCTTATTTACCCTGTCTCGTGTGCTGTACAGTAATTTGGGGCAATGAATTATTAATGTTTCATCTGTAGCAATCAGGCTGTGGCGAGAAGTAAAACCATTTCACGAAGGCATTGTTGACATGAACTAGCTAGTTTTATGGTAGAGATAAATAGTCTTCTCAGGGTGTACCTAAGAGTGAGATTTAGAGGTCGATCGCTATGTTTGTTTATATCTTTAGATATATCGTGATGTCTAGTGTGGTGCGGATCAAAGAGTATTTCCGCAAACTGCAATAATATGCGGGTCTAATTAGATCAACGGTTGAACATATTTTTTTGCAAAGTGGAATTGACCCGAGTGTTGTGACATACTAATCATATTTTTTTTCTTTAAATAATTACTAAAATAAGACTATTTCAGTCCACTACTGCCATAAGCCTCTCCCACAGCCCAACCCTCTCCTATTATTTTATATCCATTTTCAGCAGACTTGCGATTATCATCGCTCCACATTGTCGGAGGAAGCTTGTAGTCACGGTCTTCACTCAAGAAAACGTCTGTTCCATCGCTAACCCTGGATTCCTTTATTTTAATGTCTTATAAAAATACTATCGATTTCAAAATTCATACATCATCTTACAAATTTCATGCTATTCGAATTTAGTAAGCTTATGTAACAGAATCACGACTATTCTTCGCGTGCGCATGTGCATCTCCGCCGTGAGACAGTGACAGTTGTGCAAACTATTGTTCCTCGTAACTTAGTGGATCACAATTCGCTTCTTGTTAATTAAATATTATGATAATAATAATTGTGACACTTCTGTTTTACTCGTACACAACGATGATCTAATAAAAGGATCTTTATTGCTAAAGCGGTTGAAGTTGTCTGTGAAGATTTTAGAAAGCTAAAATAATATTCGTTATAAATGGATAAAATTAAGTTTTAGCAAACCGTTTGCTTGCTGTTAATGTTTCAACAAATGTTTGAAAATTGCGATCCGATCTAATCTTCGATCTTGTACTTTCATTTCGACAGCAACTCAATTTCTTAATTTCGGTTATTAGTATTCCGTATATTCGCCACTTTATTGACCTATTTAGCTAGCTTAAAGACTAAACTGAAATAAAACTCAATAACAATAAACTGGCTAGACCCACTAGTCTTTGGCAAAGCATAGAACACGCAGATTATAACGCTCGTTTGAAAAATAATTTATGAAAACAGACAGAACATTCGAGCAAGCTCATAAAACCAAAACGAACCTCTAAACTCTTTCAGTATAGCATTGGACTGTTTCCATTTCGAATAAAACAGGCACCACAGTGTCCCAACGAATTCATTTTCACTCGAAAATGGAGACAAAAGAAACAATTCAATACTTATCGTCATAGCGGCGATTTTATGTTTGCAGTACGGAGCTCCAATGCACTTTGGTCCTTACTTCATTGGGTTACATTCAGAACTCGCATTATTAAAATGCAGAGGGACCCTTGTTCCAGCAAATTATTGGACTTATTTCAGCATGCAGCCGTTTTGAAAAGCGACCGTGTTTTAATGTTAGAATAAGCGTGAACTTCCCACAGAGGCGTCTTTAAAGGCGCTAAACATAAAATGGTCGACCCGCCAGTGTCATATGTACTTTCTCTGGGACGAATCGCGGACAATCAACGTAACTAATTATTTAATGTGTTTCAACAATTCGAAGGCAGACAATGCCTCGCATGTGTCGCTATGCGTTTTCTTCACCAGTCTCAGATACAGTATGTAGGTTGAGAAAAATTATTTACGTTAAAATTGTAACACACTTCTTTCGACAACGGAGCCATTAATCGTCGGTTATTATTTTATTAAATGGTGGATTTTTAAATAAATAATAATGGTTTTCTGTAGCCCATCGGACGTTTTATGGCCACTTTTATAATAACGTACCCTTTATTGCTTGTTTATTGAATTTATTTCATTGGCTTTAATATTTTAACCGACATGTAATGCAATCAACCTCTTTATAGCAGTAAATAAAACCTAACCTTTTTTAAAATGTGTTTCAAAGAGCTTATAAATACTAAATACGATCTTCAATTATTTCGTGATGTCTGGTGTCATCTGTCACCTTTCGATTTTCTAGTTGGTAGCAATATTATGGTACCACATTTTTTACATTTTTAAGTGTGAAAATGTTTTAACGTGTTTAATTTTTATAAGGCAAATATTTTTATAAAATATAAAACGGAGCATCACAGCAATACTGACATGTAAGTGTAAGGTCTTAGTTTTACAGGGTTCTGCACTTTGTTATTATCTATGCCTCGGCCTCAAATCATGGCCTTCTCCTTTCGTGATCCCTTTTCCAAATTCTGGCCGTTCCGTTCCTAACTTTTATTTTTCTATACGTTTCCCAACCTTTTGAATGAAGTCCTAGTACCAGCAAGCGACCTGGTAAATATTACAGGTAGCCGCTGGATGCAGGCCAATCGACCCATATGGAAGACATTGGTGGAAGCCTATATTCAGCAGTGACATTCCTGACTGAAATTAATGATGGCGAGGATTATTATTTTCGGAAATTCCATACATAAATTTTATGGCAATTTTTTATTACGAACATTTTTTTTTCTCGAGTTGCAAAATTAACTTCCTATAAGTAAAAATATATATATAGTACCCTATATTGTATTTTGCGGTGCCTACAAACGTTGAATCAAATCTAGAGAAAAGTTTCAATGTCGAACGAAATTTGTTTCCCGGATCTAATACCCGGGCTCCGCTCCGAAGTTTCGTTAAACTTTAATTTAAATTCAATTAAGCTGTATTTGTATTCCTCTGAATGTCCCTTTGCATCTTCTTACTTTAAAATACTATTATTGTTTCTTGTTTAAAAGGGAGGCAATACAGCACAACATAATTCTGAATGCATTCGCAGTCCATTTGCAATGTAGTACAGTAATACATAGTCTCCTAAATTATGCGGTATTTACTACCTGTTTTACATAATTACCAACTCTATCTAATTAATTTTCTGTCTTTTATTAGTTGACTCGGGCGGTAACTTGTAAGCCTACATAGCTGTAAAGTTTTCATTTTAACTTAGTTAATATGAACTACGTCGACTTTTTTTCAGATTTCTTAATAATACCCAAACAGATCCTAGGATCGAAAAATGTTCTAATGCAAATCAAAACTCACAATATTGCATGGGATACCTAGCTTTATGAGTTTTTTTTCCTACATGTAGGGAAGGTACCCAAAAAAAACTTGTAGATTTTAATCTTTCAATTTGCGGCGTAAAATATTATGTAATTTACGTTTTAAAAACATGGACGGACATGGCGAATCTAAAAGAATTCCGTTGTTAAGTTTACGGACCCTTTATCCTAATATAGGTTAACCCAGAGCCGTTTATCACCCAAACATTCACATCTATTATCGATGTGTATTAGTAATTATTTTATATTCCTTTAAAAGAACTATAGTTGTTTAGAAAACAGGATGTTTCTGTTTAAGCGCAATAAATGCATTGTCGCCGATACAGACGTGTAGTTTCACTCTTTCTATAAATAATGCATGCCCATGTTTGACCATGACCGTGCGATCGCCTTCGCGCATACTTAATTATTGTGACGGGCATTTCTCCTATATTGGTTTCGAACGATCTTCCTTTTGTTAGAGGTATATTATTACAACAATGAAACTAGAGGTAAAACTGAATTGTGCCAAAACTATTTAAAGGCTTGGTATGGTTCTCATAAAAAAATGCGTTCCTGAGGTTTTCATTGGTAAGGGAAAAGATGTAGGTATTCAAAGATAAGCTTCAAGATATACGAGATACGCAAAAAAATATATACAAGAATTGCTCGCTTAAAGTTGATGAACGCTGCAGGCAAAAAACGTACACCTTCAAAATTAAGTAGAGATAGGTAACTATTTTCTTAGGATATTTTTTTGGTTATTATCACCAGTACCTACATTAAATATCTTACAAACTAATAAATATTTCATAGGAATAAAAAATCACCAGTTTCATTTAATCTGTTTCTAAGTTTTAATCTACCCTTTTCGTTAATGCGACTACGCCTCGGTCTATAAAACTAAAACTTACTTACATCGTGCAGTGTTAACCTGCTAAATGGGATGAGAGAGCCTTAAGAAGTCCACTGCTGAACATAGGCCTCGCTCCGGCTTTCCGCAACCTGTTTAGATCTTCAGTCCACAGTCGATCGTGCGTGTGGACCCCACGCTACTTCTTCAGGTCAAGATTGAAACACGGGGACCTTTCTTTAAAAAAAAAACAATCGTTTTAAGTAATAATTTGGTAAAAAGTATCATTTACAAACTCGAACAAAGGAATATAGTAAGTAACGACCTACATTGAAACAAGATTGCTCGTACTCCGTTCTAACGACAAAACAAAAGTCGGTGGAATAGCTGCTGTACCTATACCAGCTTCGTTAAACAAACTTACAAAACTGGTGTTTTCTATATTTACAGATAGTGCACCTGAGACGGGGACCGGCGATGTCGAAGTCCCTAGGGAACTCTGTGTGAGTACGAACTTTGCGATAAATGGATTGCAGTTCTGTTATAATCGCGTTCCAACTCTTATTCATTTTGTGGCGGTCTATGGGAACTTTATTGAAAAATCGACAACTTACAGATGAATACTCTTAATGACCGCTTAATGACCGGTACTAATAAAATGTATATTATAATACAGGGCTGGAAGTATTTTACAATAATGAACATTGAGATATGATATGACCCCCCCTCTCTCTGGGGGATCCCGTTACTATACTGTTAAATTAAAAGCCGATCAGCTAGGTTTAGGTTTGCACAGGACAATCTTACCATTTTTTTTAGCTTTTAATCTTGGTTTATGGTGATAATAAGTAATAGTTAGTGAAAGATATCGTATTTGAGCTGTAGAACGTTCTTATAAAACAAAGTTCAAATAAACCAAGACCTCATATAATGGTAATATGTTTGTTTCTTCCCTATCCGGTAACTTATGATCTCGCAGAGCAAAGATACAAAAGTTCGTTATTAATAAAGTTGTAGATTCTGTAACTGCAGTCGTGTTGTTGGATAACAAACAACTTAGCACGATAGACGCTACGGGCTGATGTTGAGAAGCTAATACAAAGGCTTTGCGTGGAGTATAAATAATTATATTTTCCTGATAAAAAAACAATACAATATGCCATGCAACGATATTTTACCTAGGACATCATTCAGTCCTGAACCTAATTTAAAAAGATCTTTTTCGATTGAGAATCAAAACCGAGATTTTTCACTTATAGAATGAAATGAAAGTCCTAACAACTTTCGCTCAAGCGCAAACTAAAACAGTACAGTTTTAGTTTGGGCTTGGGCGGATTAAATAATGGCGGATTTTGTGCCGCACAAACATTTCTACTCCATGGGTATGTGACCCATAGCGCTAAGCGACATCTATCGGGGTAACTTGTCTCTATGCTTGTTTCATTAGAGTTTGGGAGAAACGTGTGTCGCAATGGGAGGAGCTAATGAGGAAGTTTTCGGAGGCGCACAAGGAGCAGTGCAAGTGAGTACAGCACTTTAAGATATTAACAACCTACAACTATAAGAACTGCAGTTTTCAAAACTACATGTGAAGAGCGTTACGGGCGTGATGAAAAAGTAAGGAAAACTTTTGACAGTGTAAAACACTATACCTAACGTCACTTTACAAATTTTCTTCGAAGAAAAGTTTCATCTACATCAAATTTGAAAGTGGATTATGTACTTTCATATTTGAAGGTTGACATAATATAATAATCGGAACACCATTAAGCCAGTCTGACGATGTAGTCAGGAGGCAGTCCAACGACATTATTCACGAATGCATGCTTTTACTGAATGGACATGGAATGAACAAGAATAAAATTGGTTAAATAACGTAATTCATTCATTCAGAAAGTCATTTGGTCAAATTAGCAAGATCATTGTTATAGCATTTAATATGTTGTCAATTTCCTTACAACATATTATTTACGATCTCTTCTATTTCCATCAATAGAAATTCTGTTTATCCCAACTAAGAAGTAAATAGGACTAAGTAAAAGAATAAAACACGATGAAATAGAATAAAACACGATTAAATTTTGTTGCGTTTTGCAGCCGCTAAACGTTCTTAAAAATTTTATTCGATCTCACCAAAAAACACGAAACAAATTTAATTAAAAGTATCATAAAGTTTTAAATAGGACCGGTAGAGGTCAAAGCAAATTTAAACTCAGGCTATAAGTATTATTTCACAATGATAATTAATTTGAAATTACTTCATGATTAAAGAACCTTTATTCGCCTAATTATAGAATATTATTTATTACCTATCTATTTTCTTAGCAATATTACTGATTGACATTCAAAGATAATTAGTCATATTTGTAATACTTATTGTTTGTTGTAGTAGGGTAAAATATTTTGCTGAATTATAAAGTAGTGACAGTCCGTCAATTTATCACTTTTGATAAATAAATAGGATGATAAATGATTTGTAATTGTTGCAAAACAGTATTGATGTTTGCGAATCAACCAGCTATAGTAACTTGATAATTTCAGTCCAAATATTATATTTAAAACACTTTTTTTATTTTGATATTATTTTGCGTAGGATAAGAATAAATACAACACAATAGTTATATATAATTAATCTATTTACCAGACATCAGAAAGAGGTTTGTGGGAGTATGTGAAAAAAGTACCTACTCTGATACATTTTTATGTTCGTTTATTACTAAAATAAAGTACTTTAGTACTATTACTACTTTGCCTATAGATGCATTTCGACCCTCAGGCAAAGTTTAGTTCAGTTGTTTATATCTTTGCTATAGATACTCTACAGAATATAACACGAATTTTAGGCAAGCATGTTCTTACTTTTTTTCTTGCTCTATGTTAGATTAATCTAAACTGCTGAGTCATATTAGTTTTAGAGCAAACAGATCTAACACACTTTATTATATATTTGAATTTATCGTGTTAGAATACCTAGTAAGGACACCGTAGCTTTCACCGATCAAGACACTTTATCGAGGCGGTATATCACGTGTTATGGTTTTTATTAGCCATAACCGACGCATTGGACGCATTGGAGAACCCGAAATACGGGCCAGAGCAAAGTATTCCAATCTAAATCCTTTGAAAGATAAATGTAACCGTTTAGTTGCGGCCTTTCTCGTTTTAAAATTATTTAATAATATTTTTTGTGGTTACACGCACTAAATATAAGTTACTATATTCGAAAACTACTTTCACTCCATTCCCATATATAAAAGCTGTTTATTTTACTTTGACTCACTTTAAATCCTTAAAAATAAGTAATCGAGTACCAGAACTTTCTTAAAACGAATATGGAATATCACTGCACTCCAACGCATTTGGCAACAAGCCCATTGTAATGATATTACTTTTAATGTCAAGATTGTGCCAATACCCATTGCCATAGTAACTTCGGTTGAAGATAGAGACCGTTGCCCAGCAGAAGAACAACAGTTCATTGCTTCTAAAAAGGAATAGTTGTGTGAAAATCGCTAATGTGTATGATGCCAGCAAGATGCAACGATCATACTTCTCAACGAGCTTGTGAAGTTTAGGTCTTGGGGTAATATGAAAACAATTAAATATCAGTAAGTGTATACGCAGCTTAAGGCGCATTGCAGACGGCGGGGCGGGCCGGGCCGGTCTGACCGCGAAGCAATAAAGACCGCGTCTGCCCGTCGATGTCCGCGGCTGCCCTCGCCGCGAACACAAAGCACACCGCCGCGCCGCCAGTGTCCGCCGGGCACCTGCGGCGCGGTCTTTTTGTCCTCCGTGTGCGTTGGTAGTATAGGATTCCCTTTGCGCTATCCTTCGCGGTGAAATTGACTGGCCCGGCCCGCCCCGCCGTCTGCAAAACGCCTAAAGGGAACACAAGTCGGACTGAGTGTGGTGCCAATCTATCTGCATACCATTCATTTTAGGCGAAGAACATAGGTACTGAAGAGGCGTCGGGCGTCAACGTGAGACGGGTGCGGCGCGGGCGCTGTGCCGCTTAGGTATTTCGTATTTTAAACAAAATGCTTAGGAGCGACGACGGGGTGCTAGATAGGTATACCTACACAAGAGGCGCGGCGTGGGTGCGGCGCGGTCGAGGCTTGGACGACCAGAATTCGAAGAATTGTGGGCATCCGGAAAAGGCGCGGGTAGAGCACCACATCGCTCACATATTATTTGTATTAAATACAAAGGGCAAGGCGCGTACGCACAGATGCGCGTAGGTACCCGATAAACACCCGCGCCACACCTGTGCCTCATCCGCGCCACACCCGCGTCGCGCTGCTTGTGTATGTCCCGCGCCTTACATAATAATATTATATAGCAATTAGCCGAAAATCGGGCTTCTTAGCTACTATCAAAGAAGGTTTACATCCTGCAGTGCAAGCTCATTGTGTTATTAATTAGCTAAGTTAAATCCAAATCTCACATTAATCGATATTATTTTAGATCGGTGTCGGTAGACATCCCCAGAGTTCCGCGATCTGTCAAGCAGTTCCCGACCGGCTCCCAATATGAAGGCACTTGGGATGTGCTGGGAATGAGTGGTTATGGAACATACATTTTTCCAAATGGTAAAATTATATTTTTACTCTTTCACAATTAAAAATAGATTCTAACCTAATCTTTTGGCGTGTTTAAAAAATTACTACCACAATAAAGTCTGAAAACCTATTAAAATTGTGTCACTTATTCTCTAAAGAACTTTCATTGAAACACGCTTGTTGTATTCGCTTTAGGGCCGATTTTTATGAGCTAAATAACTTTTATATGAAGAAAAAGTTTGACATGTCGACAGTTTCGTATAGGAAATGTGTCAAAACGCAAATGTTATTCCTTAGATATTACCTGGCACTTTAAAAATCGGCGGATGAATACTGTGAGGGACTGCGCCCACTATCGACGTTACACACATTAAGCGACGAATAGTAATGTTTAAAATTATAAATCTAAGAAATTAATAATAGGTATTCGTTTGCATACCGCGGCTTGCTGAGACCACTATCATTGCAATTTTAACCCAAATTCTATAATATACAGGTACATTACTTTTGTCACAAAAATGCCTTGCCGTCCCGTCCTCATAATGAGCGCACTCTCTTATCGCATTGAGCTGACCTGATGGAGCCAGGAGTTGAATATTTGATTTGAATTGATTTCTCTTGTGACAATTATCCCTTTTTTTTCATCTAGAAGTAATATACGAGGGGGAGTTCAGTGACGGGATGTTCCATGGTAGTGGGGAACTGCGGTACCCATGTGGCGCCATCTTGCGGGGCAAGTGGCGGAGAGGGGTCTTGATGGAACGGACTCTGGTCTTCGCGGATGGACTGGAGTATAGTGACGTCGATTGGAAGTACTGCCGTATGCCGGATAGGAGGTAAGTGCTCTTCGTCTGGTGCAAGCGTACTCTGCAAAGGACTTATTAGTAAGTAGTGGCGATCAAAAAAGTAGGTACAATTCCTGATGAACCAATCATATTCTAGGCAATTTAGAATATTTCGTTTTCCGTATTGTCAAAAAAGCAGCAGCTGATTTCGTGAATTTAAAAAGTGTCATATTGTTCTACATCCTGCATTTGTGTGGCCAATATTTCAAGAACAAACTTTAACGTTAACTTTGACTCAATCCTGATAAAGGTTCCCAAAGAGACAGACTCTCGTATCATTCAGGTATCTAATGATAATTTTGAATTTGAGTAGGTATATCCTTTCAAAGTTTTGGGTACGATCCCAAATCAAGCAAAAGTTTGTTTCGACCACTTTTATTCTTGAAACTGACACACGCTGTAAAATTGTTAGGCACTGCTGTATACATTTTGTAACTTTTAATACTGGTTGATTCTGGTATAAATCGGTACGAATTTTAACACACAACACGTGCAGGTTTTTAAAAACTAGCGACTATTTATCTTATTTTAACTATCGGATTATTCATCTTAACTGTTCATTACATAGCAAACAAAACACAGCAGAGATTATTATATTTTGTATTGTAAGCGAGCAAAATGCAACTTTAATTACGCAATTAACAGATCTTGTCGACACACGTAGGCCTTTGCTTATTAACAGAATATTCTCTGGAGTCCAAAACCGGCCAAATGCGAGACAGACTGCCACATTATGAGTTCCGTACCAGTAGTGGACTCAGCAGTCTCGCCTCATATCTGTGGGTCGTGAGAACGCATCCCATCGCGGTCTCAAGGACCATGAGACCATTAAAAACGGGATGTGTTCTTGATATTACGGTCAATCGATATACAAATATAAACAAGCCTTGCTACCTTGTACCATGGTCAAGCGTACCCCAACTAGGAGTTAGAGCTACGTTGACGGTACGGTAAACGAGAAAAAACAATAAGATGATGAAGACCAGCATTTTTAAATTTTCCTAATTCTAGGTAAAGGTAAAGGGAAGTAACGACTCAGTTTTTTACCTTAATGTAGTACCCATCAATTCACACGCTACGTTTGTACCAAGTTATGTGTTTTAATGCCTTATTAATAATTTATAAACCAGCAAGGGACCGCAGATAACTTAAGGGCCTGTTTCACAATATACGGATAAAGTTATCTAACAGATAAAAATATGTCAAGGATGAAAGTGCTTGAAAATCGCTTCAAAAATGTGTCAAAAATAGTGTTTATCCTTCAGATAAGTAAAATATTGCTTATTCAAAACTAATGCAGAACTTATCCGTACATTGTGAAACAGTGCCTTAGTCTTTGAAATCAACATATAATACTCCTCTGGAAGGACCCACAGAATGACAAGAAATGATCCTAATAGGGTTCTGATTTTTCATTTGAACCCTGAAAATGAATGTTATATGTTGATTTTACAGCAACATGTTCACCGCGCGACGCTAATGGCCTAGCATTCACGGGATTGAATTAAAAATGGAATTTAGCTGTAATGTATGACCGGGGAGTGCACTAATATTATTTCACGTCACATGTCGTAAATCTGTGGGGAAACGACTTTATGTACAAGTTTATAACAGCGCTAAAAGCCTTTCGCGTTTTAAAGCCCGGGAGTCGGGCCAAAGTCAACATCAATTCAAGAATTGATTGCGCGCCGCCCAATAGTCGGACGTAAAATATTTAGAGCCACCAACTCAATCTCCATGAATGAAACGAAAAACTAAAACGAAGTCCTTTGATGATATCGATTTCATAACGGCACGTAAAGCCTGAAAATTACGGGCCTTGAATCAGTTAATTCTCGTCTAGTTATTACATTTTGACCAATACCTATTCAAGCTTGGTAGGTCGTACGTCGCCGATTTTAAGGGCAATAGAAAAAAAAACAATCTTCGACTCTGGCATCTTTTAAATTCTCATTTACTTTTGTCAAAACTTGTGTCAGTAAATTAAGTTAAAGTAAATTTTACACATAGGTAATTACGGAATGGAGTTGTCATGAAAAGCTAAAAATTCCACATTCCGAAACATGTTGAAGTGGTAATGTAATAGTTACAACAACCATATTATAACCTATCTGGGAATTCATTAATAAATCGAGGTTAAAAATATTTACAATCTTTTCATATTTTTACCACGACTTATACAAAACCTGCCACGAAATACATTACTTCCTGAATACTGGGGGGTGTTATTCTATAAATTTATGAGAACAAATTCAAAATTACTTTTCCCACCTTCGTCCATTTGTAAAGTAGATGTAGCCAGTCTTGTGAAAATTACTTCTCATTGCTCCCGAAAAATGGGCGGCACGAATTGTTTGTGGCAAAATATTTTGAACTCCCATTTTTTACTGTCGTACTAAGTAGATACGTAATCGTCTTCTTTTGTTATTGATTCGTCTATCGTCATCTAAACACCTTTTTTTGGGTTCCGTACCCAATGCAACGTTACGACTGGTACTTTTACTTATGTTCGTCCGTTTGTCACACTTACACACTGTTCTATATCTTTTGAAACATATTTAGGTAGATAAGTACTTAATATTTTTAGTGTGCAGGTAACTAAGGCCTCAATAACAACTTTTTTTAAAGTAAAAATAACAAACTTAATTGTAACAAAAATGGTACTGCAACGAGGTCCTTCGTGAGCGGGTTCTACTCGCATTTGGCTATTTTTTTTTCAAAGGAAAGAAGGAGTTGGCGTTGATATTACATCATAATAAAGATAAATAAATCATCGCCACATGCATAGGTGAAGATAATGAAAAAACCCTACTATAAACATGATGTTTTTTTAATCTTTAAAATACTCTTTCGTGTTCAGTTAACCCAAGCAAAAATATTCGAGCATTACGATTTCAGTCACAATTTGCCTTCATTAGTCCAATTTATGAAGGATTTAGGTTAATGTTTTAAATCCTTTCTCATTTGGTGTCTCTCATGCTCTACATCAGAAAAGACCTCTCGTTTTTAGGGTTCCATACATACCCTAAGGGTAAAACGGGACCCCATTACTTAGACTCCGCTGTCTGTCTGTCTGTCCGTCTGTCTGTCCGTCTGTCTTATCTCATGAACCGTGATAGTAAGACAGTTGAAATTTTCACAGATGATGTATTTCTGTTGCCGCTATAACAAAAAAAAACTAAAAACTTAATTAAAATAAATATTTATGGGGGCTTCCATACAACAAACATGTTTTTTTGCTCGTTTTTATAGATATTGGTACGGAACCCTTTGTGCGCAAGTCTGACTCGCACTTGGCCGGATTTTTAAACACATTATATATGTAACACAGACATCATATTTCTGGGCACTTAGCCGGGCAAGGGTTATAATTATGTACTCACACGTTATTTTATTAAGCTCTTTCAAATGCTCGTTGTTATACCTTACTCTTTGCTTTCCAAAATATTGTGAATACCAAGACTTTGGAAAGCTAGCAGTGAGGCTTGGAATCATTTCCACTGTTAATAATTAATTAAATGTAATTTACTTATTACGCCGCTAAAATGGCACCATAAGGCGCCTTATAGTGATGCTGATGATTATTTTAATGATAGCAAAGAAAAAATTGATAGACTTGTCTTAAAAAGATCGCCACCAGAATTGTATCTGTGATTCTGTGTCATTTACTATGTATTGTGTACAAAAGATCTATCTATTTGTTTAAGGGATATGTGACGCGTTGAAACGGTGGGACATCAAATACAAACCCGGCATTTTGATTTTGATTTTTTTTTATTTTGCCAGAGATTGTATTGTTCGACCTATTCTAGCTAAGCATTGACCTGCGCAATTCTTCATTAAAAAACTTTTAAATTTCAGATTTACTATAGAATACGAGAAAGGCCTACAGCCTTCGGGGCAGTCATTCATGACAGCAGACCAGCCGACCAGAGAGATCCCGCCAGGGTACTACGACACCGGTGACGGCTTCTACGACCCCAAGAGCAAGGTGGTCTATAAAGCTACTGACCTGTCGGCTATCATCAGGTACTTATTACTTTACTACCCCCTAAAAGGAATTTCACAAAAAAAAAACAATTGCTCCATACAACCTAACTTTCTTCTACCTCGACGATAATGTATGGAGCGTGTCATTTTTTTTACAAAATTGTTGATCCCGTTGTAAAAGTTGTTTTTATTTGCCTCCTTTTATATTTAGATTGATTAAGGGGACCAATAAGTTCTGTGTAGTAGTAGGATATGTGTTACTTATCTAAAGATAAACACTATTTTTGCGTTTCACACCGTCAAATAGAGCTATATGACACATTAATTCAAGCACTTTTATACTCTACATATTTATCACTTTATCCGTACATTGTGAAACAGGCCCTACATCTAAACTCTTTAGGTACTCATATCCCAACAAAAATGACATATGGACAGATTCACGCCTATTTATAAAACTACTTGAACTGCATAATCGGAATGTCTCAAAAAAACAAAAATTGGGAACGAATATTGCGAGGAATCTCGTAATAAGCGGGCCGTCAAAAATAAAAACAAATATCCGATAAGGGTCGACGTGTATGAGTTTAATTAGTGAGCGTCGAAACTCGGTAATTGCCGTGTTAATTGGACTCTCGATTGCTAGTGCCCGTTTTAAACGCACTTCCAGACGAATCGGAAGCGAGAATAGGACTAGTCGAGTGTAAAGTATCAACAACCTTCTTTGTAAAACAGTTGAGGGAGACGTTAAATGATAAAAGTCTAACCAAATGTAATACTTCAAACAGTTAGGTCATTTTACGGTATCCACACTGCCTTTTATTTTCGTGGAAAATCATTAAATCACATTGAAACAATAACATTGAGTAACTTTCTGTCTTATTTCTTTATTTTACACAAGGAATAGTTAAAATCTTCTGTGATTTTACATGGTAATAAAAACCAATAAAACCAACTTAAACGTTGATTCACAAGGACTAGCTAAAGTGATCCCACAATGCAGGGCCAAATCTAAAGGGACGTATAACTTTATCTACAGATCGCCTTCCATACGCGAGCAGAAATGGATAGTGGAAAACTGCCGGACCGCACCCGAGAAGGAATTGGGGCCCCGTCAAGAACTGTACGAGCAATGGTTGGACCCCCAGGTGGACCCGGCGCCCCCGCCCGAGCCTGCCGTGGTCACACGGAGTCCAGTCTCATTCAAGGCCCCGCTAGGGCGCTTCGACAGCGAAGTGGTTAGATCAACAAGTTCGGATACTGACGAGGATAGCGATATAGTCAGGACGCAAACCTTTTTAGAGTCATTCTCCTCGTACTTTTTTTAAAAGCCTTTAGATTGTTATTATTTTTATTTTAATTTGGAGCTACAGAGCAACTTATGATATACACCAACATTTTGTGTAAAAGCTCCCAATTTATTTTTGTAATGTTCATTATTATGACATAGATTATATTTTTTTATCTATACGTATTCAATTTTTTGTTAAACTCAACTACAAAAACCTTCCCTTTTCCGCTCTTTAAACAGCTTAAACAATTGTACAAGTTTTAATGTAAAAATGCCTTGAAAATCAAAATTACTTACACTAAAATACAATCTAATTTATTATTCTTCACTTCTCCAGGAAATGACATTCCGTAATCTTCAAGAAGATTCAACAGATTCATTATCAGAGAGCAATGAGTCGTTACCGTGTAGTTTATAGGGCTTATAATAATTTATACTATAGTGGTTACATGCTAGATTAAAGTTTTTTTTTTCATTTGCTAAGAGATACTTTGCTTTATTTTTAGTTGTATTGTGTTCGCGTCCATCAATGTTCATGTTTAATATTGTTGCGACGACTAAGATGAAAATTGTGTTAAGTGACGTGATTACATGAATAATATCTATTAATGTTATTAATAAATAGTTATATAACTACTGTTTTTTCTTGAATTTTGCGACACATCTGTTGCGACTTGTGAACCCAAGAAATTGCATGAATTATATCAATAAAATAAGTTTTAGGGCTCTTTTATACATATAAGACGTTTCAAAAATGTCTTATTTCAAAGAGCTCTTAGAGTCAGATCAATAGATTCTGAGGCACTGTTTATCTGAATATTATTATTATCGTGTCTCAGGCCTGCTTCAAACAAATTTACCTACAATTTCAGTATCACTGATTGGTTTGATTTTACCTGTTGTAAAAGTTGGTGTATCAGCTTATTATATAGGGTGTACACAATAATGGGATACTCCTTAAAACCACGTGATCAGCGCGTCATATTTTTTATTTTTATAAATAAATATTGGACATCACATACAACAACTTTTTCTATGGGAGCAACATCGAAATCAAGATTTTTTTTTAGCTGCTCCATACAAACTTACTCACGTACCTCGATAATAATGTATGGAGCATCTGAAAATAAAATCACGATTTCGATGTTGGTCCCATAGGAAAAGTTGTTGTATATGCTGACCACGTGGTTTTAAGGAGTGTCCCATTCTTTTGTACATCCTGTATTCCTAGGTAAATGTTAATGAAAAATTTATTATTATAATTAAAATTCCACAGGACGGGTCTGAAGATATCCCGGATCGCCTAAAACCAGCGAGGTGGTCTTCATTGGTTTCATTGAAATTTAACAAACGACCCTTTATATATTATGATGACACGTTCACTATTGAGGATCACAAATAAACCCAATCCTATGTAAACATTGATGTTTGTAAATTGGCTGTAAATGAGACACGAAATAAAAAATGTCCGTTAATTATTTTGTTTACTTGCAAAAAATATTCTTTTTAGGGCTTTATGCTTTAAAAACTAGAAAAAAAACCTTACCTACCTTAAGTATCACTTCGGTGTCTGTAGGGACCCTTTTTTCAGAAACACATTTAAAATCAAGTTAAAATTTATAATAATATAATAAAAGCCTTCTATTCGCTGACTGTTTTACAGGTTTGAACTTATTCACTAATTGTAGAATCAATATTCTAAGAATAACTTATATACTTTTTTTTAACAACTTAATAAAATATTTTATTAACTTAATTTGTGATAAATTTGCAGCAACCATTTAGTTAGATATATTAAAATTAGTCAGCTTGTCTTTCGACATAGGCCTCCCCCAATTTTTTCCAATTATCTCTGTCTCGAGCTATCCTTCTCCATCCTTTTGGTAAATCATCCTCCCATCTTTTGATTCGACGTCCTTTCTGCCTTTTCCCATTTCTAGGGTACCATTCCATAACGTCTTTCGACTATTTTCCACTGTTTGTCCTCATTCTATGCCCTGTCCAATTCCATATTTTTTGTAGCACATCGCTCACTTTTGTTCTTTTCCTTATTTTTGTAGCTGTCCATTGCATCGGTCCCGCAGTTTTATGTTGAGCATGCTTCTCTCCATGCTGCGTCGACACACCAAAAGTTTTTGGTTGTTTTTGCTAGTAGCAGGCCAAGTTTGACACCCATAAGTAAGACATGGAAGAATACATATATTATACAATTTGCTTTTTATGGACATTGGTGTTGTTTCGTTTTTAATTATTTCCTTTAATGACCAATACCGCTTCCAGGCGTTGCTTATTCTTCTGCTTATTTCTTTAGAGTATTGGTCTTTTACTGATATATCAAGTTAAAATTAATATCTATCAAATACTCAAATCTGCAATCTCTTGAATGTAAAAAATTCAGACCAATGCAATCAAGAAATACGGCTGGTACCCATTAAAATTTTTCAATAATTGCCTTTGATGCTCCCAATTAAGTCAAAACCTAGGTACTACGTTTTACCTACTGCTTAAGGTCCTTGTTAGCTCGGCGTTGGCGTAGGCCTGTGACCGCCGATGTGGAAGACTAAAATTAATTACGATAAGGTCGATGACACATTATATATTATTTTATAATTTAGCAGTACTTTACAATGTAGCCTTTTTTTGTGTAGCCGACCTGTGAAACAATATTATTGTGTTAGGTAGCATGCAATAATTTATTGTATTGCCTCAACTTCGAAGTATACTACCTACTGGTGACAAAACAGATGAAAATCTGAAAACTTGAATTTTAGGAATAGGTATTATTGAACAGTCACAACGAAATTACAAGCTCTAGTTCCAATTAAAACTAATTATGCTAAGGAATGTAAATTGGTTTTTTAAGGTTTCCTTTATGGTATAAGGGGCTTGCTCACTGTTCATAGCCCTGAGCCATTTCTGCGTAATTATCTTTCGCAAAATTAATGCAAAGTTCCGTCACGAGGGAAACTGTAAAGCTGCGGCTAGGCTTGAAGCGTGAATAACTGACAGGGATTTTACAAAAAAATACACAATAGGCCTAGGCCAAGATTTATCTGGGTTTGAGAAGAGGCTCGAGTTCAGGAGTCCGCCATTTGGCACTCTAATCACAAAATTAAAAGAGTAGTCCTTCCATCTCTTTAGACTTCCTATGCCTCGCGCAGTTGCTTTTGAGCACGAGGCCTGCCGTGCTGAGCCGTACAAAATTGGTCGGGTTATAGGTAGGTAAATGCAGTCGAAAACTAGAGATTTTTTTAAAAATTTATATGTCGACCCTCATCACATAGGTCATATTCAACGCAGCGCAGGAGACAACAAAACAATTTGTGTCAATGTGTCTAACTGTACGTTTGACCGGTAACAATCCTTTACGCATGTTCATACAGTAGGTAAGTGGTAACATAGTTATAATCATTGATGTAAAAAGTAAAGATACGGCTGACAGAACAAATCGCCTTGCATTTCCTCCATACATGACACACTAACCCCATCTGTTAGACTTTGATGTCAACTGTCAAATAGCAACCTTGTAAGAGCGGCTTAAAACGAAAGAGGAACTAAGAAAAAAGTTTTTATTGCACAGATGTTATATTTAAAGTAGTGTCAGAGTAAATATAACTTTTTGCTTTTTCGTATTAAATACGTCAACATAAATGAAATAAAATAAAATAATCTTTATATGCTTAAACACGGTATGCATAGGTGTTTTAAAATGAACGTGCCAAGCATGTTTAGCCAAAACAAGGCATGCAAATTAAATATAAAATTGAACTAAAATTAAATATAAAATTGAGTCTAAAATTGCATTAAATTAAATTACATAGATGTCAGTCATATCATAATTATGTTGAAATTAATATTTATTATTTAAAAAAACTCCTTTATGGTAGGTATGTGAGATTAGCCACTTATTCAGTTTTGTTTTAAATTGATTATTATGCAATGTTTTGAATTCATTAGTAGGTATATTATTGAAGATTTTTTTATACTCATTGTCATGCAGCTTTTTTTATACTGCATTGTTATTGAAGTTTTTAGTAGTACTAGGATATTTTGATTTCTTGTGTTCCGTGGATAAATGTCAAATGCCCTATTAAAAATATGCATAATTTGCATTACAAATACACATGTTTCAAATATATACAGGGACGTCAATGTTAGTAATTAAAATTGTGCAAATAGAGGACGACATGATGTTCGTGGAGGGACACCGCATATTGGTCTTATGCATCTTTTTATGGCAATAAAAGCTCCATTTATATAAGTGCTATTGCCCCACATCAGTAAACTGTAGCGTAATTTAGAACCTACAATGCATGATAGGTAGCAATCACAGTTTTTGTTACAGATCTAACCTGCTTTAAGGCATAAATAAACTTGATGACTCTGTAAGGATAGGTCCAGATCTGGCGAACGCGCCACGAATGCGCAGGTCGCGCGCGAGCTGCACACGCGTGGCACGCGATCCGTTACTGCAACCGATTGGTGCGTAACTCTTTAGCGCAACTCATGCAAGACTTGTACAGTGCGCGCGAGCTGCGCGCGTGCGGTTCTGGTTCACATTCAAGCCAGTTTAAACATCGCGTTCGCGCGGCTTGGGCGCAGCTCTTGCCAAAGCTCTTGCCTGCTATACAAACATTATCTATATGCGTTTTCCAATTCACGTCTTGTTCTATAGTTAAACCTAGGAACTTCGTTTGTTTTACTTCGTTAATTTTCGTGTCTATAGAATGAATATCAATAATGTTTGTAAATGTATTTAAGTATGTTTATAAATGTATTTAAATATGTTTATTATCTGTATCTAGTCGCAATAGCACAAGATTTGCTTAGTTTGGCTAGATAATTGAGTGTTTGTGGATACAATTTATTTTTATATACGGAATCATACCTTAAAACTTAAAAAAAAACTATATCAGATAATTTATATTTTTATTAATTACTTTTCACTGTCCTTCGAATAAAACATTTTTTTTTTAAACTTTTGCCTTTTGTTATTTTTGCATGTTTTAAATTTTTAACTCATAGTGCATCACGTAAACTTAAAATAAGTATTCAATAAATTATCATAAAATAAAATATTTATATTAAATCGCATGTACTGGACTGCACTTAGTGCACTGTGAGCACTATTATGGCTATACTATAACCATACAACTAATGGACGCCGCTACAAAGTTGTATCGATTTTGCGCGGTAAATATGGCGTTGCTTCGTAAAATTGACAAAGAAGTTAGAAAATTGTTAAAGTAATGTAAATAAGTTTAGTGTTTATCAAATATGCGGCCTATTGGTGAGAAGTAATATTAGAATTTGTTTTAATGACCTTTCTGTCGTAATTTAAGCAACCTTTCAGTGAACATCTAGGCATTTTTACTTTTTCATACAAATGTCAGATCCCGATGACCGCCGACCACTGACTACGTCACTTCGGCCTCGGTCGGGTCATTTTCGGGTCTCTTTAGGTCCAACACCCAGACGTGTGGTCCGCCCTGTCCTTACGAAGTAATATATAAGTCAATGGTTATAATAGTACATTATGATACAAGTGTGCTAAGTTAGTCATTACACATGAGGCATTATTGCATTTACCTCGGTAAGGAAGCCGAGTGTGTAATGATCTATGCACACGAGTTGCATAAGACGTTTTTTAACACAATTGCGAGGAAAAAAACAAACTAAAATCTAAAATACCTTCTCCGTTTTTGCTGTTTTTCTCTGGATTTTGGCGGCAAAAGGCTATCACTCGCGTTTCGTGCCTCGATAAGTATTTCCGACGGGGTTGAATAACATTTTACTCGTCTTCACTATTTAAATTAGACATTTTTTTTTTTTTAGCCACACAGCAACAACTTTACCAAATATTTAAGGAAAATGGCACGTGTTTTTTTTTTTTTTTTTTTTTTTTTTTTTTTTATTAAGATCACCAACAAGGTTACACCAACAGTATGCCACTTCAGAATTCTTATATGTTTAATAATAAATGTGCTAAGTGCAAACTTAATTATAGGTGACAACAGCATGCACTAGGAACAAAAGCAATACTAACCTACTTTACTTTACTGCTCAACATTAAACATTATAATTACAATAATTACAATAAAAAGAAAAAGAGAGACAAAGTTCCCCAGGCTTTTATCTAACCCGGTTTGTTCAGGCATGTGGACCTAAATTTATTTAATGTGTCAGAATAAATGTCGACATTTGCGGCCTTAGACATCGTATTATATTGCGCGAACATTCTATTTAAAGGAGAGAACAAACCTAAATTCGATTTGGAGCTCTTGGTCGCAAATAAGTTAAATCGAGATATCCTAGGTAATTTAAAAGGAACATTTAATTTAACTCTTGACAGCAATTGGGGGCAGTCTAATATCCCATTAACAAGCTTGTACAAGAAAATATTGTCCAACATAGTCCGACGATCTTTCAAAGAATTTAGTTTGAAGTAGCTAAGTCTGTCCTCATAGTGAGGTAGTTTTTTTGCTAAATTCAGGCCAAAAGACAAGTGCCACAAGAATCTTTTTTGGATGCGCTCAAGTTTTTTCACATAAACATCATAATGAGGATTCCACGCGACACTGCAATATTCCAGTCCGCTTCGCACAAGAGCGTTATACAGAATTATTTTAGTCTGAGGCTTCTTAAAATCCCTTGAGTTCCGCAGAATAAATCCAAGTGTTTTATAAGCCTTATTAACTATGTTATCTATATGCGCATTAAAACGTAACTTTGTATCCATAGTCACTCCCAGATCACGGATACTGTCTAAATTGGTGAGTGCATCATTACCAATGATATATTTTCTAGGGAAAGATGCTTTTTTACGAGTAAAATGAACCACAAAACATTTTTTAGTGTTGAGAGACATGCCATTTTTATTACACCACTCCGCAACATTGTCTAAATCTTTCTGAAGAAGAAACACATCATCCAACGAATCGATCTGTCTTAGGATTTTGAGGTCATCAGCAAACAAATAGCTTTGGGAATAATTGAAGCACAGATTTATGTCGTTAATAAAAATATTAAAGAAAACAGGCCCGAGTATGGAGCCTTGAGGGACTCCAGAACAAGCATCAACAGGATCTGATACGTATCCATTCACCACAACTACCGATTTTCGGTTGTTTAAGTAGGATTTACACCAATTCAATAAGCTGCCCGTGATGCCGATGGCAGCTAGTTTTCTGAGTAGTACGTCGTGATTGACCCTATCGAATGCTTTACTGAAGTCAGTGTATATGACATCGACACACTTTCCTTGATCTAGTGATTCCGACAAATCATCCATTAGAGTAATCAAATTGGTTGATGTCGATCTCGCCTGCACAAAGCCATGCTGATGCAGAGAGACTGTTTGTCGAAAATGCCATGAAATTATGGGACTTATCATCGATTCAAAAACTTTGGCAAAGGTGGGAAGAATAGAAATTGGTCTGTAATTATCAATTTGACTAGCGTGCCCTGTCTTGTGCAACGGTAAAATCAAAGACATTTTCCAGTTTGATGGAAAGATTCCAGTGCTCAAAGATTTGTTAAATATGCATGAAAGTGGATATGCAAGAGCCTCAGCGCATTTAACTACAAAAATAGAAGGTATACCATCCTCACCCGCTCCTTTGTGTAGGTCAAGTCTTTTTAAAACAGTGTAAACTTGATCACTGGTGAAGGAGATCGAAGCAAGGTATCCATTCTTAGCATAGTTAGCAGTCAAATTATGGTCAATACGTGGAACATCACTACTGTACACGGATGCAAAATGGGATGCAAAGAGATTACAAATTTCGTGACCTTCCGACGCTGTCTTGTCACCAAGTGTCATTTCCGCTGGGTACGACCCTTTACCATGTCTCTTTCGCTTGACGAAAGACCACAAAAGTTTAGGATTAGTACTCATGGTTTGTTCCAAGCTATTTATGTATCTGTGGTAGGCTAATTTGTGCAGTTTTTGGCATCTACGTTTTAACATTTCAAAAGCTAAGACATCACGAGGGTTGCTATTAAACTTACGAATCTTAACTCTATACTTGTGTTTTTCTTTTACCAACTTAATCAGACCCGGTGTGAACCAAGTAGGAAACTTGCTGTTAGGTGGCCTAGACTTGGGAACATGTTTCTCTATTAAAGATCGAAGAATGGAATGGAGTTTGATCGACATCGAATCTACGGTGAGGTTTTCTGATAATACAATGTCCCACGCTACCATTTGTAGCTCTTCTATGATTTTTTGGTAATTTGCTTTGAAAAAACAAAATCTTACGTCATTTTTTGGGGAGAGAGTAAATGGTTTGTTACAAGGTACTGAGAATTGAATAGGTGGATGCAGTTTGTCAACCGAGGATAAAGGATCGAGACTCAAGTCCAAGTCTACAATGTTTATGGTACTAAGTACAAGATCTAATATTTTTTCCTTGTTATTTAAAATGCAGTTGTATTGCTCCAGCGCGTTCAGAGCCATAAAATTGAGTAAAGCTTCTCCAAATTTGCCACTAGTATTGCAGCCCTTCAGACAAGTCGCCTTTCCACTTGAGCTCCATGCAACACCGCTCAAGTTGAAATCTCCAACAATGAGTGTATTGCCTGTTTCTTGATTAGATTCCATGGCGCGATTTGTATTTTCTATGAAATGCTCTAAAATATGAGCCTGGATTGGCGGAGGCAGATAAACACCACAAATATATATTTTTTTAACTCTTCCATTGTTAGTAATATCAATGGACACCCAAAGGTCCTCACAGCTCGATTCCAATACACTCAATCTCGCGGATTTAAGTTTGACAGAGACTGCTATGAGAACACCACCACCCTCCTTATGTGAGTGAAACCCGCTATTTTCCCGATCTCTCCTATAAACAATATACCGAGGGTCGAAAAGCTCCGAATCGAATATACTATTGTTAAGCCAAGTCTCAGTAAATATTACAATATCAAAATCATTACAGACTACATTACTAAACAAATCCACTGTCTTAGTCCTCAAACCTCTTACATTCTGGTAATAGAACTTTAAATTATCGAACTCTAGCCAAAAGTATCCAACTCATGTTAGGAAACAAAAATAATTTTGAATTTAAGTAAGCTTATTAAGAATATCCAAATTACGTATGTGTACATAATTAGTTTCTTCACTTTTTCTCATAAAGATCTTGCCATCTCGGACCCAAACAAACTTATAATTTAGTTCCCTAGACTTACGGCGAGCAGCGGCGTGAAGTTCTTTATTTTCCATGGTCAGGTGCTCCACCACGTACACAGCATGTTTCTTTTCTCCGCCTATGCCAAGGTGGCTTGTGTTTAATTTCTCCGTTGGGTGGTGTTTATTAAATGTTGATATCGCTGCTAAAAACGTGTCTCTAAGACGTGGGCTTCTAAATTTCACCAATATTGATCGAGGTCGAGGGTTGTTAGTATTCAGCTTGGCCACTCTGGAGCAATAGTGAATATCTACATCATTTATAGGGCATTTGATGACTTTTCCAAGATGAAGAACCGTGTTTACTAAGTTCTCCTGCTTGTGCTCAGGTACACATTGAAGTTCCAAGTTGGATGCGCGGGTTTGTTGATCAAGCTGACGCAGCCTAGCTGAAAGATCTTGCGTTGTATTGCGTAGAAATTCGTTATCTTTACGAAGAGTTTCAATGGTCTCGCTTTGGGCAGACGCAGAAGCCCTCATTTTTTTGAATTCCTCATTGAAAAAATTCATAGTCGCTTCAAATGAGATCATACTCTTTCTTATTTCCTGTAACTCAGTATTAATTTCAGTTCTAATTATCTGACGCAGTTCTTCTCTTACTACGGCTCGAATGTCAGCAGTCGTTAGACATGAACATCCCTGATCTTGAGAAGCGACCACAAAAGCGGTTGACTTTTGTTTTGAACGCATGGTGACGTTGTCGTAGGGAGAGCCGGTTGAACTCGAAGTGGATGTCTGTGCCAGCAATGCAGGCCGTATAGGAGTATTGGAGTTACCAGTTTTTGGTTCTTTACAGCGACAGGCAGGGCAAATCCATGCGGACTTAAATTCAGAGCTAAAACCTTTGTAATCATCGGCCGAAAAATTCATGCATGTATAGTGGTATTGCTCCCTGCACCGAAAACAATGCAAGAAGCCAATACTCTTCAGGGTATTTGAGCATGCAGCGCAAACATTATTGTTTTTATTCGGCATTATGCAGGGAGGTAGGCGCTCAGGTCGACAAAACAATAAGTCCGCTGCAGCGACACAAAGCTTCTAACGTCTAACGCTTTTAAAAATTAGCAGCGACACAATGCACTGTGGTAAACCGTGTCCAGCTACAAGCGTGGTCGCGGCAAGAAAGTCGTAAGCGCCGTGCGATGAGCGTCACTTACGCGTATTCCTCGAGACGTAGCAATCGGTGACGAGTGCACTAATGATTTGCACTAAGAATGATTAATTTTGCAATATTAAGGTCAAGAATTACACTTTAAATGCGATTTGAGAGTTTCACTTCACCGTTTAACACTAAATGTCTATTCCGCACTTTGTTTCTTGTAAATAATGACTGTGTTTATTGTCGGTTTTTTATTTTTTTTGAGAGGAAAGAGTAATGCTGTTGCTTGCTCGGAAGGTTGTTCAAATTTTTGTTTTTTTCGCGCGCCGCACTTTCGATGCGTGCGCAGGTTCAATAATGGCAGAGGAAAAACTGGCTGTTCAGCCGAAGTAGCAGCAATTAAAAAAATAAAATAAACAAAATATATTGTTTCTAAAAATGATAGTTAAGATAATTTGCGTTTATAAATATACAATTTGATGAAATGAAATATTTATTTGTCATCTTAACACTTAAATAATTTAATATTCGTAAAATAATCAATGTTCTTAGACATAAACAGTTTTTTTTTAAAGTTAACATTACCGCGCTATTGCGTAATATGACGCATTATAAAACTTTAAACGGTGGTAGAAAAATCAATTTACGAGCAACTGTGTGGAAAAAATACTTAAGCAGTGAAGCCACCTCCCTGTGGTCACGACTCACGACTACTTATGCGACTGTTCTATAACTCCACTCTCAAACAAACTGTCTCATTCCTTTGTAAGTTCAAAATACTTGTTGGTCATTATATCACAGCATTCCTCGATAATTGGATCGTGTTGCTTTTTAAAGTTTTAGGGATAAGAACAACGCATTTGTTGGCCAAAGAATCTAGAAACGCGGTAGCGCGTGTCAAGCCAAGTTCACGCTAACAGAACTGGCGAGCAGCATCATGTGTAATATTACACAAACCATTTGGAACCTCTTTTGAACATTTTTCATTTCAGTCAGGTTTTAAATTGAGAGGAGAATTTAAAACCTGACTGAAATGAAAAATGTTAAGGTACTTAGATGAAATGATTCTAGTTTAGTAGGATCTAGGTACTTAGATGAAATCCAACCGCGTTTTTCCTTACTATGACCATCCTGTGTTCGCAGCCTGTTCAAAGCTCCCAGGTCTGCCGCGGAAGGTATTTGCTTGGTGAAGACTCTCTTGACTGTGGAAGTGACCGTGAATAGTACTTTTCATTTCTTAAAGTAATCATCGGTAGGCCAGTAGGCATACCTACTGGCCTACTGTGTTACTTTGGGATTGAAAGCTTTGAGATCGGTTTCCGTATTTTCAACTATGGCAATATAATAGAGTTAAGTACTTATAGGCATGGTATTTCCTAATAGGAATCTCCAATATCACTGAAACTAAGTGCATTCAACCAACTGGTGACGCCATTGTCAGGCGTTCCCCTCTGGCAAAAGTAAATGACCGTCGGTCACACAGGTTATATAAAACTAGTTGCAGCGCGTTCCGCCATCATTCGCAAATCACGGTGAGCGTGGAAGGACAGCAGCTAAAAATGCTAAATTACGCCGTGTGCTTGTGTTAAAAAAGATCAGAAACATCTTATGTGCTAAAGGACAACGTGAATTAAAATAGCGAGCTTGTCGTCTCCAGTTGGTTGAATGCTCTAAGCACTGAAAGTGGCAAAACTTGCGGAAAGTGATTTTCAGAGACTTTGACTTTCGGTATTTAGTTAGCGCGGATCCATAAGGGTTAATAATAAAATGCCCGTCAGCACGAATACCTGACACGCTTTTGTCTTAGAGCAAAAGGCTTTTGTTGACAAAATGATTTTCCTGTAGGTTGTCTAGATTCGTTAACAAAACGTAAGTAGGTACTTATTTAAAACCAAAGCTAAAACAAAACGTTTTGACATAAGTTGGTGCCAGTGCTACCCTACTATATTTTTTTCCACTGAGAACAGGAAAAAATTCTAATCTCTAATGTGGATTGGTGTCGATTGTGAACCTGTACACTCTATGATGAAGATATAAATGCATGGGTATTATTGCCAGAAAGTCTACAGGTGGGGCGCTAAAATCAACCGAAACGTGTGACAAACGACGCTCGATAGATCGTCGCCGGTGCCGCTCGACACACGGGAAAATTGCGAAGAAGCGAGCAGTAGTATTCACTTTTTTCGCGCTCGCTTAGCTCGCGGATTTTGATTTGGTTGCATAGTATTTACTTTAGTTACAATGGCGCTGTGCTATTAAAATTTAGGGTCGTAATTGTTTAGTTCACACAGTTGCTCCTCATGTAAATTTTATTCACCGTTTTCTAAAAACTTGATATAAATTACGCGTCATCCTTGTCCTGACTTTATGTTTTATTCAGATTATGGCAAAGGTGGAGGTATAGTGAACGTGATTGAACGGCTTAAATTACATTCTACGTGTCGCCGTTGCCGTACATAGTGTAAAAATGCCTAATAACTCGATAAAATTTCGCGCTCGCTTCGATCGCAGTTTTCCAGTTACATTTAAATGCGTCACATATATTTAAATACTTAGCTTTGATAGTTAAATACGTCTCTGACAATTTTTTTGCACCTTCGGGTTCTAATAACGTTACCTGTTAGTCGAAGTTTTTTCTAAAATACTCACCCCACCCCCCTCCCCAAAACGAAGTTTTTTATTTAGAAGGGCGCCACTTATAGATCTCGCACCACCTAAAAATGTTGATAGACCCGGCACAGGACGTGTGCAAGCAAACGCTGTGTTTAAGGAAATTGTGATCAGCCCACAATTCAATTAGCTTAACCTTTTTTTTGGGTTATATAATAAACTACAAGTAAAAAAATAAACTTGTCAAAAATTTAACGGCGTTAATAGACTTTTAGATCCATGGAAACAGCACGGAAACAGCCGCGGCATAGACGGGTAATCGTTGTTGTTGTAAGGGCAACACCAAAAAAAATAAACAGCATGGACGTCGTGCACGTCGTGTCTTTTTCGCTGAAACCTTCAAAATAGATCGATATTATTTTTCAGTAAAACCATGCATAAAATAAAATTTCTTCTTAGCCTTTGAAATAATATAATAGTTAGTTTTTGCCTTTGGTGTTATACTTAGCTTAGAAAATCTTACTTCATTCTGAGCAGGTTATAATATTATTTCGCCGAAAAATCCAGGCTGTGAGTGCTGTGAATTTATTTCAGTTTACATATTAAAATAATGCTCTTTTAAAATGAAGTGTCACTATGAAATTTTGGATGTGGCGAAAGAGGCTGGAGCGACGGAGATTAAAAAAGCATATCGACGTATGGCTCTGCTTTGGCATCCAGACAAAAACTTAGATAATCTGCATGAAGCGAAAGAGCAATTTCAACTTGTTCAAAATGCATACGAAGTACTTTCTGACCCACAAGAAAGAGCCTGGTAAGTTTTAAGTAAACTTATTGGAACCGTTTGTAATTGCAGCAATAACAGCACTTGAACATAAATAAATTCCATTTTCTTCAAATATGATCATAATAAAAACTGCTAATCTTGAATTAAGAATTAAAATTCACCACCTGTGTAAATTATAACTAACGTTATCCATCATCCACAATCTTATTGCATAAAATATTTCATTTCAAGTTGCAATAATATTTTTATAATTGACTTGATAACACTTTAGTTTTGGACCCCTTGCTATCGTAGAGATAGTTGTCACAGTAAATTGGATTACAGTTTAGGGTTGACCTAATATATTCACATTATTCTTTAATTAAGGAAATATAGTTAACTAGCTGTACCTGCAACTTTGTGTGCGTAGACTACAGGATGTTTGGTATGATACATAACGCAAAATGTTCAAATAAAGAACAACATAGAAAAACACCCCACAGGAACATTTAAGTTTTAACCAGGATGAAATGTATCCTTTAAGTTAATCCAGATCATATTCCATATGTGTGCAAAATTTCATCCAGATTCTTTTAGCTGTTTACGCGTGATTGAGTCGCAAACATCCTCACAAACTTTCGCATTTATAATATTAGTTGGAAGTGTGATAGTTCTGTTTAAATAAGTGTTATTGCTTGACCCAGGTATGACAACCATAGAGAGCAACTCTTACGGGGTGCGGGCAGCTCTTACAATGATGACAGTCTAGATGTATATCCGTACTTCAGCCCATCCTGCTATAAAGGCTTTGGTGATGATCCACAAGGATTCTATGGAGTATACTCTGAGGTAACTTGTCTTTATCTTATTTTTTAAGAAGTTTTGATGATTGTCTTGAATAGTATCAAACATATTTCTTTTTTTTTTTTCAAAATGTTATTCACTTATCCTATTATTATTTAATAATCATCTCCTCCAAATAGAGATAACCTTAGCATTTTTTAAATGTTGTTTATTATAATAGGTATAGCCCTTAATTTTGCAATTCCAAACATATTTTATCCTTCACTTTGTTTCGGTTATATGGTGTGGTATACAATAAAGTTAAATCTATTATTTTAATACTTACAGGTATTCACAAAATTAGCAGCAGAAGAGACAGATTTCCTTGATGATCCTGAGGATGTGAACAAAATTCCCAAGTTTGGCAACTCTGCAACACCTTATGAGGAAGTTCATGAGTTTTATGCCTACTGGATGGCATTCTCTACTAACAAAAGTAAGCTAATCATATAATAAATTGCATTTATGTTCCTTCAGTCAGTGTAAAAAAATCTTTCCTTTTTTATTTCCATTTGCAATATTCATCCCTTAAATTATGTGACTTTATTGTCTTATTTAAATATTACACTAAACAACATAATGATTTCCAGGTTATGTTTGGCTAGACCAATATGCAATACAGCAAGGTGACAATCGTAGGGTTATTAAATTGATGGAGAAAGAAAACAACAAGATACGACAGAAGGCTCGGAAGGAGAGGAATGAAGAGATTAGGAGGCTGGTCAGCTTTGTGCGCAGAAAGGACAAGAGAGTCATTGAACACACCAAGCTTCTTCAGGAGAAAGCTGAAGAAAATAAGAGAAAGGTGAACTTTTTATTTTATTTCAAAACTTGTTTTTGACACCTTTATTGATTAAATAGATAATTTTAACAAAAACATTAGAGAAAATAAAAACAATTCAAAAAAGAAAGGAACTGACTGTAATCTAGATTTTCAAAAAAGTCCAAGGGCCTGTTTATGTTCTCCATAAGTTCTGTTTGTTACTTATCTTTAGGATAAACACTATTTTTGTGTTAAACATCCATTAAATAGCTATATCAGCTATATGACACATTAATTCAAGCAAGCAATTTTATCCTCTACATATTTTTATCTGTTACATATCCATTGTGAAAAAGGCCCTAAATGACTTTTATTTGGATATTTTGTCACTAATTTAATCTATATAATTTCAGTCAGAACAAATCAGGCGGGAGAGAATAATACAAAGACAAAAGGAGATAGAGGAAGCAAAGAAAAAAGAGGGTGAATCATCATTCATTCAAAGTGATGAATACCAGAAAAAGCTTAGTGAGATTGAGTCTCTACTAGCTGAGGAGTTTGGTTTGTCATCTGACGATGACACTATCAGTGAAGGTGGCATGGAAAGTAGTAATGAAGAGAGTTCTAAGACTGAAGAGGTAAGTAATAATTTTCTTGTGATTGTAACTAAATTAAACACTACTTTAGTGCCAAAATAAGATTTTAATTGACTTTTTGTCTGTACTATTACTTAGCTTCTGGTAATATAGACAGTCAGAACTTAACACACTTGTGACACATGATTAAGCATTTTATTACTCTTTCAAATAAATTATATAAAAAGTACTGGAATGAAAAGAAACCTTATTTTTTATGTTATTAATTACAGGCTAGTGAAGCATCCAAGGCAACAGCGAAATCATCAGTTAAACCAAAATCATCTATGAGACATCTATATTGTTCCGCATGTAACAAACTATTTAAGAATATAAAATCATTTGAAAACCACGAAAATAGTAAGAAACATAAAGAAAATGTTTCGAATATGTCAATGGAAGAAGACATAGGTATATCAGATAATGATGATGATGATGAGCAAGTAGAAAATGTCGAAGTTAAAAATGATGCTGAGGAGACTAAGGTTAACGGACAACCTGATAATGATAAGGATCAAATAGAAAATTCTACTTCAGATATTGAAGATAATGACATAAGAGAAACTATGAGTGATGACTCTGATCAAATACAGGTAGGTACAGTAAATTGCTTTAGTATTATAATTTGGACATACAAAAAAAAACTAATTTAAATTAATTTAATACTGACTGTTAAATAAAATAGTACCTAGTCAGACACATAGCCTTTATTGTATGCAGTAACTATGGAATTGTCTTATGTCTATTTGTAAATTCAACAATGCAACTTTCTTCCCATTTTAAGTTATTTGTGTATTTAGTCAACTATATGTGGTTATTAATCTTTAAAAATGTTCTTACATTACAGGCTCTGCCAAAAAGTCAGAAAAAGAAGAAGAATAAGAAGAAATCATTCATACCAATGCCTGAAAGTGAAGGCAATGATAGCCATGATGAAATGAGCTTTAATGAAATAGAAGGACCCTCAAGGAGCAGGAAAGCTAAAAAGTTTAATATGTTAAAGAGTCAAATTCAGGCTAAGAAAGAAGCAAACCTAAAGAAAGGGTCTCAATCACAAACATCCACAGAGAATCTGTACGAAGTGTCAAGTACTACACCTACTGATGATGCATTAGGTGAATCCACTTTACCAAAAGACAGGCCAATGCTCCCAAAAATGCAGAGAAATGTGAAACCCAAGAAGCCAGTGGAACGGAAGCCTGTAAGACCAAAAGCAAGTGAAACAGAAGATTCAAGCACAGCTCTCACTCTCAGATGTGCAGTCTGTCAAACAGACTTCCCATCTAAGAATAAATTGTTTGAACATCTAAAAAAGACCGGCCACTCTGTCCCACTCCCTCAAACTAGTTTTGCACCAACTAAGAAAGGTAAGAGGGCAAATAGGTAAACATGTGCAATGAATTTAGATAGGGTGAAAAGTATAAATGATCATCGAGAATCATTCTGATTTTCTTTAAATCTCTACAATTTGTAAAGTGATGTCAATCTATTTATTAAATTATGATCACTGTCATTAAAGTATGCCTAATAAATTATTTTGTCTTTCATTTATAAGAAAACACAGTTGTATAACATTAATTTAGATTGAGAAAACTTTATTGGATAGTAGTGCCCAAGTAAAAATACTTTTGCTATAAATTGACATGTATTTTTTCATTACAATAAGAACACTTGTTTTGCCATCAGAAAAGAGAAAATGGTGTTATTAAAAATAAACTATGTAAAGTAAATACTGTTTGCTAACTAAGGACTGAAGTCATACAAGTGCAGTAAATAAATTAAGCTTTTTATACATTTGAATTACTTTCATAACTTGTAAATAAATTCACTTTATGTATCTAAGAGTATACTTATACTACTTTTAAAAAACTTTTAGATAGAAGAGAATTACATATTTAATCATAAAAACATCAATAACTTATTGTAACTATTCAAATTCTGGAATGTCAGTAAAACTATAGCCTGGGTACTCCTTAAAAGCGTAGTAAGCTATCCTTATATGATAAGCACCTGGTAAAAACATTATTCCGCCTAAAACAATCATGGGCCAAAGTCGGTCTGAATACTTAGTGTCTATATGGCCAGTTACTATCAAACTACCAGTTATAAGCAGTACAGTGCCAACTACGAACAGAAATGCAGCTAAACTAATAGCTTTCCAAGGGATTTTTGGTGGTGGTACTTCGAATTGGGCGTCTGAGAACCCACTGTCCTCACTCGACACAAGTCGGTAGCCCTCATGCTGCCTTCCAAACCTGAATCTGGACATCCCAATTTTTTTTAGATTATCTGGAAACAATGAATACATACTTGAAAATTATGAAGTAATAAAAAACATTTTTTAACTCACGTTCAGAAAGTTCACTCACGGAAACTACCTAAAATACAAAAGCCAATAATCTTCCTTGTTAGCGGTCGGTTTCTAATTAATATATAATTTTATAAAAATCACAAGATTGGATTCTGAATGAAAATAAAACATTGAGGTTTAAAATAAACAAATTGAAATTTTTGATCTCAGACCTAACAGGAATGTTTTTTATTGTTTACATTTTTTTTAAATTACCAAAGATAAATAATCACTTATGACATTGACTGATTGGACCACTGACCTGTAATCAGTACTTGGACTGACTGGCTGGAGTGATCAGCGAGTGCCACAAAAACTACCTTGCTTAAGCTCAGACTACAATTCATCCGAATTTTTTAGAACCCGCTCAGGCTCGGTCTATACCTAGCCGGAAACCGGACCGGGTCAACGCAGATTCAATCCATCGCTTTTTTTTTTTAAACGTTTATTTCACTAATTTATAAAACAGACACTTATTCTTATCTGCCAAACTGCGGGGCAGTTTGTCGGCAGTAGTTCTCGTCTACAATTTTTATCCTATCATTTAACTTACATCGTTACATCTAAGTAAGTTACATCGTATATCCTATTAATAATATTACTAATATTACTAAGCTAAACTTAAGAAATAAGGTCGTTTTGTGAACTTTGGATTCTTGTGGATGCTTACGGATTTCGGCAGCGTATAGACCGAACCTAAAAAGGGGCACCGAAACCCGGATTTAATCCGTCGCCCTAGCAAACAAAATGTATTATCGATGTGATATACTACTCTGTCAAGAAAGTACCGGGAAAAGATTAATAATACACAAAATGTTAGTTATTCATCCAAATTTATTTTATCACCTTCAAAGTATGCTCCTTCACAAGCGATACACTTTCGCCAATGAATAATCCAATCATCAAAACATTATTAAACGCTTTTTCCAGAATCGAGTTCAGTTCTCGCCACGAATTCTCCTTTATGTCTTCTACCGAAAGAAACCAGGTGCCTCGAAGTGGTAATTTGAGTTTAGAAAATAGAAAGAAGTCGGCTGGAGCCATATCTGGTGAATAAGGTGGCTGCTCGATGGTATTTGTTGAGTTTTTGGTCAAAAATTCGTTCACAATGATGGCCTTGTGGGAAGGCGCATTATCGTGGTGCAAAATCCAAGAATTTTCATTCCACAAATCTGGCCTTTTTCGTCTAATTTGCTCTCTTAAACGCCGCATAACGCTTAAATAATACTCTTTTTTTATCGTTTGACCTTCTGGCAAGAATTCTGAGTGCACAACACCGCGACAGTCAAAGAAAACAGTCAACATGACTTTGACTTTCGATCGAGTTTGGCGCGGTTTCTTCGGTTTCGGTCCAGTTGGAAGGCGCTACTCCGAAACTTGTTGACTAGTTTGCATATCAAACTCGTAAACCCACGTCTCGTCACCAGTAACAATGCGTTTCATGAATGTTGGGTCGGAATTGACTCGTTCTAGTATGTCCTCAGCGACTCTTTTGCGATTGAGTTTTTGGAGAAAATTCACTTCCTTTAGGACTAGCCGAGCGGCAACATGTTTCATACTCGACTCGTGTGACACAGAAAGTTTGACGGCTAGCTCTCACAAACTTGAATGAGGATTTTCGGTCACTATTTCCTTCACTTTTGCGATGTTATCTTCAGTAGCAGACGTTTATGGGCTACCAGAGCGAGGCAAATCTTCCATCACATCTCGACCGCTTTTGAACGCTTTGTACCACTCATAAACACGTGTTTTTAATAAAGTTGATTCACCGTAAGCCTTCTGTAAAATTTTCAGAGACTCCGAACACGAAATCCCATTGGCGATACAAAATTTAAGACAAACTCTTTGTTCGATGTTTTTGTCCATTATGAAATTCACAATACACACTAGATATGGTATAACTAAAAATAATACTGTATTTAATCTAATTAATTATCAGATGTAACTCAAACTCCGCGCCAAAATGGAAAACAGTTGTGCCAATCTAATAACATTGGCTACACACTAGATAGACACACACATGGACTATTCGCTAAATGCCGTGATCCGGTAGATACCGATATAGTGGTACCGAAGGCTGTTTTTTTTTAATGATTTTTGAAAAAATCGGACTGGGTGTAGTCTTAGCTAGGTTTGAACTTTTCATTGAAAGAAGAATACAAAAGTAACTTTCTGGGATTAGAACTCATGACCCACTGTGATCTAAGCAAAGACTTCGGACCACTAAGCTCCGCTCTTCCGCTACGGAAAATATGGTCATGGACTCTCTTGGCCCGATTGGTAATTAAAATATCGTTCTAAGAACTTACCAGAAACCTTGTAATTATTTGGAATTTCTATAAGTACCAACCTTTCATATGAAGTAGAAACATCATTCTCCAACTAAGTAGTTGTTTAGTTAGTCATGTCGTAGGTACTAGGTTTATCTAACTCTTCATAAGAGTTCTGCCAAAGGCAGTAAAATGTACTTTATAAGTATCGCTTTAAATGTAGTTCCATTATACATTTATTATTTTTTCCCTTACTTCTGAGAAGGTTTAAGCGGGATGAGGATTTCTGAAAACAAACGGTAAGTACCTTTAATACAATCAAAGTGTGATACGGATACTATTGTGTCCAAAACTGCAAGTGTGCTTGGTGGGTGGACACGTGGAAATATTTAACTTACATCAAGCACATACCCGTAGAGATATAACAACGTACTTTCTAGCTTCGACTTCGACACTTATCAATAGTGGTTTTGCTCTTAGACTTAAATTGAAACGACAAGTCCGTAGTCTTAGCAGATTAAATAATGGTAGAACTTTTGTCGAACAAAAAAAATGTCATTTCTACTCTCTAAATAGGTAGTCTAATGTGCTTCATGTTCTAGTCCCTCATGACTGCGCCGCATCCGCGCCTCACCCGCGCTTCTTTACCGCGCCAACCCCTTTTATTTTATTGCGTTTTCTCTCTCTAAAGACAGTGGATAACATGCCCAGGTGTAACTTTATGTAGGTTGACACATTTAGATGCCTACTGCGGGCAAAAATCCTAGCTAAAGTAAACGGAATGCAACATAACGCAAGTGTAACACGCACACGTTCGTTTCACGTGTCAGCTGCATCGCGCATTAGGTCAAGGCCTGTACACAATCTGCAGTGTTTTGTATTGACGCAATGAGCATTTTTGGTCTAAAGCTTTTGACACTAACGAAATGAGTTTTGACACAACATTGCCTACAATAGTGGGCATAGGTTCCTTTTGATAATAGGTCCATCACTTCGCGGCTACAGAGCCCATAGACAATATACTAACAGAATTGTCTACGATAGGTACAGCCAAATATTGCCATTGACTAGGACATCATACATTCCGTAGGACATAGACACCTACGCTCAAAGTTGCACAGCGCGCTATAGAAAGGGCTGTGTTCGGTGTTTCTTTGTGAGATCAAATGAGAAATGAGGAGATCCGTGAACGAACAAAAGACGCTGACATAGCCCGACGGACTAGCAAGCTAAAGTGGCAGTGGACGGGGCACATAGCACGTACAACTATGGCCGATGGGGCAGAAAGATTCTGGGATGGAGGCCACGTACCGGCAAGCGCGGCGTGCGACGTCCACCCACAAGTTGGAGAGACTACCTGGAAAGGTTGCTGGAAGCCGCTGGACGCAGGTCGCTTCCAACCGGCAGATCTGTGCGTCACTGGGGAAGGCCTATGTTTAGTTCAGTGGACGTCCTGTGGCTGAAATGATGATGATGATTAGACACCTACAGGACTAGTGCTGAGGGAAGACTAATTACACGAACAGCGTGTTCTTCGTGTCTACGAAATTGATTCCTCTGGTTGACTATTCTACCTGGTAGTCAGGTAGAATAGTCAACCAGAGGAATCAATTCACCTCCATAGCACCTCATACTTTCTTTACAAGACGGAACCAGATGGTAAATGAAAAGAAAAACATAGAGAGGTACAAATAAAGTTACCATGCCTCTAGTGCACTTATTGAGCCAGCCTACCTTTTTTTACAAAACGATTGACTACGTTGGACAATGATTCACCTTCAAATGCGATTCCCGAGTCGGGGAAATTTATAAAAAACAACGCAGATCTTAACATAAGCTTTAATTTGACTGTTTAACTGGTATAGTATTTTTTTCATTAGTTTTTTTCAATCTAAGCTCTAGTTAGAGCTCATGCTCTAACAAACTAGAATGTTATATAATACCAGATTTTAAACTATAAAGTTTAAACTATGGCCACTACTGGTTAAAGAGTTTAGGCCCAATCGATAAAACTAATATTAAGAATCTAATCTCTCTTAATGTTATGAATATATATGAAGCATATTAATTCGAATATTAATTCATATCCAGGTTTAGTTCCAATTTAGATTTATGAAGGCCAAACAAATGTATTAAGAGCGCCGTCCTTACAATACAATTTATAAATTCGATTAACAGGTATAAAAGTTTTTGAAAAAAAAAACCTAATAATAAGGATAAATCTAACTTTTTACATTGAGTATCTTATGCATATTAGGCAAATATTAGTAGAATAGAACTAGAATAAGGTCTCATTTCGATGATTTTTGAATTAAAAGTAAATATGAAAGACTGTGGAAAGTTAACGTACTGAACAAAACTAAACAGGTAGGTAACTTTGATTGTCGAATTTTCAGACTTGTGTCGGTTTCATACCTGGTCTAGGGGAAGGTCTATCTTAAAAATCACCGTCATGGCGTTTTCTTGAAATACTTACAATATCGCGATACTCACTCATCTCAAAGTTAGTATCTGTAGTCTGTTGATAGACTATACGGATAGATAGAATAGAACATACGAGTACCTACGGAGGTACTCGTATGTTTCTATTTCATATTGTTGATCCCGTTTACTTTCAAACTGACTAGAAAGGAATCGTTCTGCAGATTGACAAATTTGTTGTTTTTTTTTTTTTAATTTTGATCAATGTCTCATTTAAATTTACATTTGAGCACAAGAACCATACGTTAAGAGGAAGTACGTTATTCTTCTTCTTTTTTGCGTGTCGACTCGCGCTTCCATATAATAAGATCTGAAGACTGAGGACCAAAACTCAGCCACCGAAGCACTAATCGGTGGCCTCGTAAAGAAAAATTTTCGAAAAAAAAACCTTGTAAAGATGTAAGTGCGTTATTAAAATTTATTAATTTATTTTGTTAATATTTATTCAACCTACCAAAACATGACACAATAAAAATAATACGTTACGCGGTCTTATGCGACCGTCGGGCGTCTAAGTTAAACCGAAACCGGGCCTACCCTTACAATGGTTGTCATCTTATTTACATAATAGGAAACAGCGTGTCATGATAACTAAAGTACACAATAATAAAATGCAGTTCTACTACTCTAACCATAGAAATAATAATTTTGGTGTCCTACAGGGAAGTATATTGGGCCCCATTTTGTTTATTTTATATATAAATGATATTGTGGACACGATGGAACATAAATGTATTTTGTATGCCGATGACATCTCTATTATAGTAACAACTAACAGATATAAAAATTCAATAATCAAACATGAACAGGACATTAACGACACAATCGACAAAATTTGAAATTTAAATGGAAAAAAAATTGATAACAATAACTTAAAAATTAATTTAAATAAATCTAATTATATCCAATTTAATCAATCTAAACATCCTAATTGTAACTTTAATCTGAATATATTAAAAATCAAGCAGGTATCACAAATAAAATTTCTCGGCATAATTCTAGATTAAGATTTGAACTGGAAAATGCACGTATCTGACCTTTGCAAAAGAATTAATAAATTTGTTTATGCAATTTACCAGATCAAAAATGTCACTGATCGAAGGACTGCAATTTTGTCGTATCAAGCCTATATTGAGCCCATAATTCGCTATGGTATCGTCATATGGGGAAACAGTACAGACAAAAACAAAGCGTTCATTTCACAAAAGAAATGCATACGGGCAATCGTTGGAATTTCACCTAGAAATTCATGTTAGCCCCACTTTAAAAATCTTGCTCTACTACCGCTGCCATGCCTCTATATATATGAGGTATGCAATTTTGTGATCAGACATAAGAATTTATTTGGAAAAACTTATGATCTAAAAAACACAAGAGTACGCAGAGATCCCCATCGGCTTAATCTAAAAGAAAATCCTAAGTCCTCTAAAAACAATAAAACTTGCCTAGCAATGTGCGTAAAAATTCACAATCATATACCCAACGACATCAAAAATTATAATTTACGACTACTTAAAAGACATTTGTTCCGCTGGCTGAACCACCATAATTTTTTCAACACAGTTGCTCGTAAATTGACTCTTATAACACCGTTTTTAGTTTCATAATTAATCATATTACGCACTTGTGCTGTAATAACATTATCGCACTAGTGCGGTAATGTAGACTATTTTTAAAAAAATCCAGCAAAAGGTTATGTCTGAGAACATTGAGTATTTTACCAATACTAAATTATTTTAGGGTTAAGATGACGAATAAACCTTTCATTTTATCAAATTGTATATAATTAAACACAAATTAACTTAAATATTATTTTTAGAAACAATAATTTATAGTTTATTTTATTTTTTAAATCGCTGCTACTCCAGCTGAACAGCCAGTTTTTCCTGTGCCATTATTGAACCTGCGCGCGCATCGAAATAACGGCGCGCGAAAAAAACAAAACTTACATGCCAATTACCATTTTCCTTATATTTGGTAAAGTTGTTGCTGTGTGGTTAATTACTATCAAAAATGTCTACTTTTAATAGTGAAGACGAGTAAAATGTTATTCAACCCCGTCGGAAATACTTATCGAGGCACGAAACGCAAGTGATAGCCTGTTGCTGCCAAAATCCAAAGAAAAACAGCAAAAACGGAGAAGGTATTTTAGATTTTAGTTTGGTTTTTTCCTCGCAATTGTGTTGAAAAACGTCGTATGCAACTCGTGTGCATTGATTATTAGACACTCTGCTTCCTCATCGCGCTCGCCTGCGGCTCGCGCTTACAATAATGCCTCGTGTATAATAATCAACTTTGCACACTCGGATCATAATGTACTATTATAGTCTCGAGGACTTTTTCAATTTTAAAAAAGGAATTTTGTTTAAGGTCTTTCAACACTGACTCGGTAATTTGTATAGTAGTTCATAATATAATGAAATTCGGACATGAGCATTTGACATTGTATTTATTGTTATCAGATTTATTTGACTTTTTTTTTATTATTATTATTTATTTTTAATTGTACCCTGACATTTGCATGCTAATTTGTGTAGCCCAAATATGTGATTCTTTCATTGTAAGTTAGCACCTTGTTATACCATGTTTGACGCAAATAAATGATTGATTGAAAAGTTAGTCATGGAGATTTCCTCCTACACTACATCCAATCAAACTTAACCTTTTTACAATATTAGACGTAGAATTTAGTTCCTCTGAGAGTTAGTATACCTACGCCTATGTCACATTACCTTATATGTCGTCATCATCTGCTTATTCCCATAAGTCATAAAAATTTCGAGATAATGCTTTTATGAATACCGTTGTAGACATTCGCCCTTGACCTACAAACCAAATGTGGACAGTCCTGAAATGTTCTGAGTGGCATATAACGTTCATTCCATCCCTAAGTACGAGTTGAAGCGTGTTCTTAGACTGCCTTGTAACAGGACGACAGACGCAATTGCTGGAATGTCGCCAAAACAAAGAACGTTTCGCGCCCAACAGGGAAAGTGGCGCCAATCGATACCACTCTAGCGGTAACCTACACTAAACAGCTGATGCCGTCACCCTGCCCCATTGGATCGCACTTCGTCTACCACCTATTTAACCCCACACCTACCTACCCATATAACAATTTGTTGAAATTCAAAATAATAACAGGATATTGTTTTATTTACACATCTTGCTTTAGGACAGTAAAACCAAGTGATATTAAAAACACTCCATTGTAAATAAATAAAAAACCATTACGCTGTAACACCACAACTTGATCTTCTTCACGAATCTTTAATAATCAAGCGCGTGTTCTCTTTTCAATGTAAAAAGTGGGAAAATGGCTTCCAAACTTTGCAGCTCGTAACTTGGTCAGAATTTACTAGAACTAAAAAGGAATAGTGCTAAATGTTGCTCACCTTAGTGTTTATGTAAATGCTGAGTATATGACATGTAGCGTCGCTGCGTGGAGTCGGCGGTCGCGGAATATTATAGGTACGGCCGCGGCGCGTAGGGCGCGTGCGCGGTGGTGCAGGCGCGCGCACCCCCCGGCCGCTGTCACACGCGCCGGGAACCGCTGCCCACTCCGCCGGCAAACCGACCCTGAGGCACACGCGCGCCCATCGCTCTTCGCGAAGCAACGCCGGCCCCTCGCGGCCAGGAGCCCTCCTTGGCGCTTCTAACACCCTAGTACTCTACACAACACCACCGGGGCTAAGCGCCACGGACGCCGGCGTTTGCACACAGGGCTCGCCGATCAAAGGTATACCATTTATTCTCTTTCAAATGATATGTCCGCCCAGAACGCTTTTCATTTGACTACAATGCCATATTAAATCGCTCAATGCAAAAGAACGAGTTGCGTATATCAGAATTGGGGTTGCTGCATTATGACAAAGAACGCTATAAATCTTCCTTTCCCTTTGTCGGCTAACGTATGTTTAATCCTCTAATTGGCGAGTGGAGCATTGTGTCTGACCTTCCCTCATTACGGCTTCTACATACAATTTGCAACGTTAACATACTAACGTAGTTAGCACAATTTTTGCTGTCTCTACTAACGAAGAACTGCCTATATAGTGCCAGACGACTGGAAGCGATTCGATTGATCTGTCGCCCACACTAATACGATTATGTTTTCGGTAATGTTAGATTTTAGCGAGCATAATCAATTGAATATGCTAATACTGACATGACTTCGGTCGCCAATTCGCTACCAACAATCCTATTTTAACGAATCAATGAAACCCAGCTGACACAAAAACAAGACCGCTTTATCCGGAAGATAATGCGTCAAATTTGTATTATGAAAAACTCTAATAATAATTAGATGATTTCAGTACTAAACGCTGGAATAATTTCGGAAGCATTTTCTCGCGTTCGGTGCATATCCTTTTAGACAGGCGACACCCATTTTCGTAACCTTAAAAGGCTTTAGTTCGCTTTATCTCGGGAATACAAATTGAGTTGAAAATCCACCAAATTGATTTAAGTGTTTCAACGGGATTACTCTCGTATTGATAAATTCACAAAAGTTTCCCAGATGAAGCACAATATTTGCTTCTATTGCTGGTGCTATACGAGTACTACGAGTAATTGTTAATACGTCCTCAAAGTTTGCAGTTTTGCTTAACGTTAATCTCTTAATAGACCAAAAGCACCTACCCCCCTGTATGCATGAGTGATGAGCAATTTAAGTATCACTATAAATCCACAACTTGCCAACAAACCTGTAAAATATTCGAAGTTTTCAGAATCACTGCAGTGATAACGATCTCAATAGAAGTTAGTAATGTTACGTTGCGGACATTTCGCAGCATCTCACAAATTCAGGACTGTACTCCTACAGTAAAAAGAATATCAATATTACTTACCTACTTGGTATGTGATACTGTAGACTTTTGAACGGTTAACCCATAAACCCGAAATGGATGGATGATCATGAAACATTTGGAACTTCATGACTGCAGTAAAAACAAAGCAACGTTTGTAGAGTGCTGTAACAATTTCGCCGGCGCAATTTACCTAAGAGATAAAATAAATTTAGGCACCCTTGGCTCTAAAAGTAAAACGGGTTATGGCTAGGATGACATTAACGAGTTCTCCCCATAGGTACGCTTAAATTACTGCACAGTGACCAGTTTGATTTACTGTGGTTCCTCATTTAGTTAATAATTATATGTGGTATTTAATACGTTGTTTGACCTACCTAACTTTGACAAATACAAAATTGTGTACGTTGTTTGACCTACCTAACTTTGAACCGACTGTTAAAATATCTAAAAAAGATTGCATTTGTTTTCACAATCCCTACAAGTTATTAGAATGAATTTTGTAAGACTGTCAGTGACCAGCGTAACTTAAATATCCTACAGCAATTATTTTATACAAAATGCAGTGTATTGTGAGTTTGTGACAAATAGTTACTGCTTTAACAGAAGATACGATTTTTTTTTGTTAAGAACACGATTTTCTTAACATAGATCTATATGAACTAATATTTTCGCTGCGTTACGTAGTCAATATAAGCAACGACGTCATTATGACACATTTTTTGTGCGCTAAGTTTGTTTATATCTGGAAGTTTGTCAGTAGCCGACCGCTGTCTTACCCTTATTCTTTTGAGCCACTTTTCCCCCGGGCATTTGATACCATAACAGGATAAAAAGGACTCCTTATTGTACCGGAGAGTTTTGACGTTATTGAATGACAAACAAGCATCTGTAAATAGTTTTAGAACTGCTCTATCTAAAATTAGTAAATTCACATGTATTAGGTGTCAAACCGCATAAATATTTGCACGCGTCGCGAAAAAATTAATTTTAGTTACCCGGAATTAAAAATTTTTTCTTAAAAGTGTTTTTTGTTTGCATCATTTGTTTTGTTTGTTTGTTAAAAAGGAAAAAAAATCCCTATTTTAATTGCATTCTTGGCATTTTATATAATATCCTGATTTACTCATTAACCTCCTTATTTATCAACCTATCACCAAACCAACATAAAAATACAAAAAATAACACATTCCTTCTTACAACAGATGCCATCTGGTATTTGATTAATAATATTTTCTAACTAATAAATAAATTAGGGCTTTATTTACAAAGTTAGTAGTGTTTCATGGCAGTCAATTATTCCATAGTTTATTAAAGTTCATAAAACTTAAAGTTATATCGAATCTGCATCTTAGTCTATAAAAAAGATATATAAAAATATTTTAAAAAGGTTTGCCATTTTTTAAAATGTTGTATTTTTGCCACTATCATAAATTAATTATGGCGCGGTTATACCAAGTAAATGTTGTAGCAGTATTAGTGCCGCAAAAGTACAAATACTGATTAGGCCGAATAGGTCGATTAAACCTCTCCAAGACTGATCTAATGCAATGCTGTTCATGAATAAGGCGGCAGCTGATGTAGATTCAAGTTTCGAGACCCCATTTCTGAATTAGCGTATCAGGTGTGGTGTGTACCCTGTGTGGCTTGCTACAGCTAAATATTGATTAGTCTACAAAACAGCAACTCGTAGCACTACTAATCTTTTCGTAGCAACATACATTTTCGTAGCAATTTTGTCATTTCAGTTTCAAGCCTCGATTTTGGCCGCGTTTTCGACTACATCGAGCTACCTTTGAGAAACGTAAAAAAAAGTTTTTTATAAAAAAATAATATTCTTTCTAGCAAGATTAGATTGGTTTTGTAGTGTGATGGTTTTAAGTGGTTATGGATCAATGTTTTTAGAAATGGTACTATTGAAATTTATATTACAATGAACAACCAGCAATATCGGCATTGAAATACTCTAGTATCTATTTTATTTTATACAAAAAGAAATTACTTCCCCATACTAAATGGCTAACCTCACTTTCTACAAAGCAGATTTTTTGTGATTTCGATGTTAGTTGAGTATTGAGTTGTATTTGAGCACCAAAACCAACTAACACAACCATTAAGAGATTATTAGTGTTTTAAAAATAATCCTGTATAAACAAGACAATATTCTTTGTTTTTCATTGCTTATCCCTTTCGTATTTTTCGGGTGGGAGTTTAATACGGTGGAAAAAAATTGTACTTAAAAAAACCAATCCCAATCAGAACCGCGCTCGTAATACCTTCTATTCTAATTACTTCTAAAGAATTAACTCGATTAAAGTCTCAAGATTTATTCAGGGAACTACGTTAAAGAATATGCCGCAAATGACCTTGGCCGCCCGTTTTAGTATTCCGCAGTAAAAAATCTAGTCTATTGTCCAACAAAGGAGACCCACTACGCGATTCGGGCCGGACTACTGACGTGCCGTTCCCGGGAACTTTTACCGATAGCTAGAACATTTCCAATTTTCCCAAGTCGTTAACCATTATTATCAATAAACGAGAATAGTAAAGAAAGTAATTGATTGACGTAAAAAGATATTTTAATAGTGACTGATAGTACGCACAGATAATTCTGGAAATATAATGTTTACAGGGAATATTCCCAGTGTGGGAATTATAGGAATGGAAATGTTTCCTTGGCACATCGCTAGACGATCGATCCCAATGGTAGGTATCGCGATCCCAGGCTTCCATAACGACTACTTTAGCTTAGCCGTTGTCTGGGCTAACTTTTTCTTGACTTGCGCTTTGCTCTCAATTCACAAAATTTATCCTCCTAGTATCTGGAGCACTGACAATTGAGACGGTGTTGTAATCAGACCCAATCCATTTCTTACTTAATTTAGCTCCTTGTGGTTCTTACTTATAGTATAGTTCTGCTTCTTTTTTTATGGCTTTGAAACTCAAAGTTTTGATACAATTCAAGAAACACATTTCCTTCTCAACTTTTAAAATTGTTGGTTACATTTAAATGCACAGGCATTTGCAATCATTTCATCTAGTAGAAATTCGGACGAGTGGCTTTTTGTCAACGTACATTGACTTACGTCCTTCATATTATTATATAACCCTCTTTTTAAATTAAAACGTGCCAATCAAGGTCACATCACCCCTAATTGAACTGTGTTTTGGATTAGCTTTTGAAATAATTAATATATTTTAAAGACAACCCACAAAGCATCTAGACGATGCTTATTAATTACTTTTTATATTGATTAAAGGCAACTACGGCATGTATAAAAATATCACTTAGAAACTGATATATAATTGTGATATGTCTTTTAAAAAAGTAACACTTTACCAACAGTCATCTGTCTGCTCACAATAACTTTTAAGAAATTCTCCAGAGAAAATCGCACAAATCAATTCAAGTAATTAATTAAGATGCAGTTGAACGAGCACTTAAGTTCTTTGTGTCACACGGTGGCTGGGTAAGTTGTGATCAGGGAATATTGACACAGGACCGTGTATAGCGCCGCAATAAAAAGGAGTACGGTAACAGTTGATAAATACTTATAGGCGATTTATGTATTGACAGAAATAAACGGTTTTATTAAGCGTTGAATACTATATTCAAAAGTTTTTATTCATTTATTTAAAAAGCTTAAAATATTGTTACATAAATAATTTTACAGATGAACAGTATATTTTTCATAGCAAGTACAAAGTGCAAAAACATTCTAACTTTCCTTTACTCCTTTGAAACTGTTTGTAGCTTTTTACTAATATACTTCTAACAATTGGTGTTTTTTTTATTACACATTTTAGTGAAATTACAAAATTTACTGCAACCGGTTTCATCGCCTATTTTTCAATTCTAAGACCAAAATTATTTCTTACTATATTTGACATCTGTTAAAATGATTGTGATTCACAAATAATACCTGACATAAATTGAAAAACTTTTAACTATTATGCTCAATACAATATCATCACAAATGCATTGAGTGGAACGGATGCAGCACATTATATTATAACTTATCGATGCAAACGTATGTGTGCGTCTGCTGTTATGTAACATTTAATCGAGGTGAGCATTTGTATCGATTTATTCATATGGAAGCATAATGACTATTCGTTTCAGCATTGTTTGAAGACAAACTGCTATCGCTGATAAAATTATTCTTCATTTATCTTTTTAGAACCGGGTGTAGTTGCAGCTCAAATAACAGAATTATTGTTTTTTAATCTTCTCTATGTTCACTTTATTGGCTGTGATTTTATACTAAAACAAACTTTTTTTGATGATTAATTTTCGAATGATGTAAAATAAATCTAATGATGACAATAATAATAATATTGCATGTTGTGATTGTATCTATAGTATTTTTTGTGAATATTTGTGACGCTGCAGCTATCGAATTGGGTTTTTCCTGTAATGGTAGATGTATGTATGATTCTGATAAATAAAAAAAAAAAAACAAAAAAAGCTGTAATCTAATACTGGAGGAACGCCGAATCTCGATTTATATTTTAAACTTTTTAAATTGATTTTACAATCTTTTCAACACAGTTGCTCGTAAATTCACTCTTATAACACTGTTTTTAGTTTCATAACTCATCATATTACGCACTTGTGCTGTAAAAAGATTATCGCACTAGTGCGGTAATGTAAACTTTTTTTTAAAAAATCCAGCAAAAGTTTGTGTCTAAGAACATTGAATATTTTACCAATATTAAATTATTTAAGGGTTAAGATGACAAATAAATATTTCATTTTATCAAATTGTATATTAATAAACACAAACTAACTTAACTATCATTTTTAGAAACAATAATTTATAGTTTATTTTATTTTTTAAATTGCTGCTACTTGGCTGAACAGCCAGTTTTTCCTGTGCCATTATTGAACCTGCGCGCGCATCGAAATTGTGGCGCGCGAAAAAAACAAAACTTACGTGCTAATTTCCATTATTATTTGGTAAAGTTGTTGCTGTGTGGTTAATTACTATCAAAAATGACTACTTTAAATAGTAAAGACAAGTAAAATGTTATTCAACCCCGTCGGAAATACTTATCGAGGCACGAAACGCGAGTGATAGCCTGTTGCCGCCAAAATGCATAGAAAAACAGCAAAAACGCCAAGTCATATTCGGAGAAGGTATTTTAGATTTTAGTTTGTTTTTTCCTCGCAATTGTGTTGAAAAACGTCGTATGCAACTCGTGTGCATTGATCATTATCACACTCGGCTTCCTTACCGCGCTCGCCTGCGGCTCGCGCTTACAATAATGCCTCGTGTATAATGACCAGCGTAGCACACTTGTATCATAATGTACTATTATAAGTAGCTTAATCGTGTTAAAAACTAACTATGTTACCTACTCAATATTAATCAGGTTTGGAAAAATTCAAAATTCAAATCCAAGGGTTACAAAATCTGAATTTTCTCGCAACCTTTTCATCACTTCTTTTGTACCCAAGTACTCCTGTTAGCGCAATATCGTTTATTGCGAAACCGGCGCACGTATGTGGAAGAATTTAATAACTTAAAAATCCGCCTTATTTAGCTCAGTCAGTAGTGGCTGCGTAGATTCAGCTTGAATGGCATGGCAGGTATGTTTTTTTACTTTGATGTCAATAAAGTATGATACCCAGTGTTTAGCCACGCGCAAAGTATTGTCCGTGGTACTCATTACTATAAGCTCCTGTTCTGCGGATGTCAGACGTTAAGCCAGCAAGGTCAGAGGCCATACTTTGCGAGGTGAATTATTATTCGTAGGTCTGATCTGAAATATCAGTAAAACCGCAACGGAACTGATCATTCTTGCACTATAGATAGGCATATTTAGGTCTGGAAACCATTTAAGATTTCCCGAACTAGTCTGGTAGATCATGTCCAGATATATCAGATTAATTGTACTTTTATCACAGATTGATATTTTATAATACATTTGGATATTTATCTAGCATACCACACAGGATTTTAATGCAGTGTTTGTGTTCCATCGTCTCATCTTAGCCTATTGCAGTCCACTGCTGGACGTAGGCCTCCCCCAAAGAGCGCCAAAGAGCACGATCTCCCGCTTTTTTCATCCATCCACTGCCAGCCATCTTCCTAAGGTCGTCGGTCCATCGAGCTGGGGGGCGTCCTAAACTACGTTTGCCCAGGCGTGGTCTCCACTCGAGAACCCGCTTACTCTACCTTTCCGTTTGTTTGTGTTCCGTATAATCTTAATTCAGTCGGTTTTCGCTTAATTCTAAAGTCTACGTAGATAAAAATGCGGGCAGAAGTATTTAATAAAGGTTATTTTTAACCTCCTCCTCCTGAGGGGAAGCTCCTACCCAAAATCAGGTGATTTTTTTTTTGTACAAGTAACGGTGAGTTAATAATATGTCCCGTATTTTAGTTTAGAAAAAGCGCGTTCAAAGTTGAAATAAATACAAGTGATTATATCTCACTGCAATCATCCCCCTCCCCCCCAAGTGATATTTCGTGATTTTTTCCGAAACACCGCCTCACGTGATTAATGGACGACTCCTAAGTAAATAAAAAACATTTTTATCCAAAAGATTAACTTCTTTCAAAATTATAAAAGAGATAATGCCTTATCATTAACGTCTCGCCCAATGCTCGCACAAAATTGTCTCGGATTACTAATGGAGCAGCCGACAGCGACACATAAATCCAGACTTACAAAAAGATTTTTAGAAAACACTAACATTACAACCTTGGACTGTTTACGACGATAGAATTCCATTGAAGATCAAACAACAGGCACTCTTTGACATTGTTACATTCATTGTCTATCTTATAAATATTTTATAACAATAATACCTATAGCCATGAAAACCTTTGCTGTTTTGTTGCATTTGTTTTATTGGATGTGTCAGCCTTTTGCGTGGTAATTTGTTACCAATAACAAGTAAACTTAATATATAAGTATTGATACGCTCGGGCGTAGCTGCAAGGCTTTACTAGAAACCTACTTCCTCCTAAAACATACTTAGAAATAATAATACCTTTAATATTAATATAACGTCAAACGATATTAGCCTACCTTTTTTATCACCTTGCTAAGTCCTCAAAATAAAAATACTAGGATAACATCTAGACTCTTAATTATTTCCCCAAGAAATATTTCTTTTTCTGGAATGACTCTAATCGAAAATCGAATTTGCGTTCAGTGCTAATCATTACTCGAAGCAAATTGAATCGTCTAAGTAAAAATTTACGAAGTAAGTTATGAGTAAGTCTGAGTTTAGTAGTACTGTTACTTACAACATTAAACAGAAAAGTTAGTTGAATAATTATTGCGTGATGTCAGATCGATATTTCATTCTTTTAAAACGAGTAGCTACTGCCAATTTACAGTTATGTAAAATTTTGAATGGACTCTTCACTGCTCAGTAGACTAGCTGACGTCCAGGCATTTGGCGCTTGGCACCGAGTATGACTAAAGCACCGTTGGTGAAATTCAAGCCAAGGTGCTCTCGCTTATTTACTGCCGTTTCAAATATGACTAATCCTCCCCTGGTTCGCCATTTTCGATAAACAAGAGTTTATAACACGCGATGACCGTTATGTCATTACTTTTGTCATCATGTCATTGTCATCATGATTCAATCATGATGATGAAATGACGGGTAGGTCTGCTTTAGTCGATTGAAATTGTCTTCTTCTAGCACTCTAATAAACGTTTACTTCTTTGACTTTCAAATTTACTAGTGCGTTATTTAGTTAACAAGTAAGTTACCCTTGACTTTATACTTTTTAAAAGCCTTAACCGACATCATTAAATGATAACTATTCCCAAAATAGCGACTGCAAGAATAAACTTCTAACTAACTGTGTAAATCGTGAGTTCACAAAACTACAAGTATCTTTCCCTTCAAAAGTTCATTTCCCTTTATTACTTCCAACAGCTATTAACAAAAACTTTCGCTGTCACACGATTGCAACCCGACCGAAATAGCATAAAAGTTAACCATTCGACTTTGAACCGAGACGTAGAACCTAGATTAAGAACTCGGCCACGGAGGTTGTTTGTGAAAGAAATGGAGTAGGTAATATTCCAAATTATAATATTACAAGGCACGTTGCGTGCCACCGTGGCGTGTTAACTTTCTAAAGCCCTAAAAATTCATTTATATACTTCCTGAGTGGGAATATTATGTGGTGATGTTGAAATAAACTTACAAATACGATTTCTGGAGCTATAAAATACGTAGGGTAATGTTTAAACAAGATAAAGAAATAAATACGAAACAGACAACACATCATTGGCATTGACTCTAAGTAAGTATTAACCATCTTTGTATTACCATCATGCGTCTTTCACCTAAGCCTAGGCTAATTGAGAAAAGTTAGTTTTCTGATGTGACCAGAACCTGGAACCCCTTACGATTAAGGTAAATTGCAGCGCTTCTAAGCCAATCGGATCGTTAGCGAAATAAAATTATTAGTTTTTGCTGTTGATAAACAAAATATTTTTGCCAATTTATTGAAACATATATACACATAATTAATATATTTTAAACAAATAATTTAGCTAGCTCATAACCAGTTAAATAAAATTTATTCAATGTTCATTTAAAATCTAGTGAATCTTAACCTCCACTCTACGTGATTTAGAAGCTACATTCAGAAACAAAGCAACGTAAGATCATAATTTAGGTAAAACGTGGTAAAACTTCAGCGTTCCAACATTTTTTCGCAATTTGTCAAAAGACACTTAAATATGCCAACGTTTAAAAAAAAAAGTTTGACATGCAACTTTTACCTCATTGTGTACCTCCTACTTACGTGCCACGACATCATTGTTTTTTATCTATTGTAATTAAGAATGAATATATAGGATACTTTTTATTCCGGTTAAATGATCCTGTGAGATATATTGAATAAACTAAAGACCACGCGAGCAAAGTCACCAGCAACAGCTAACTAAACCGAAACAAAACACTAGATTAACTATGGAAATATAACGACAGAGTCTGTCGAGACTTGTGTTTTCGCTACAAAATGTCGATTATTTCTAAAATATACTTTCAGAAAAATTAAACTAAGTCAATAAAAAATGTTTCCGGTTCCAAAAGCATAATGATAATTCACGAATATTGTACAACCCTATACAAGAAATGTAAGCCCGTTTTCCACACTTTGGCCATTAGCAGCGGTTTATGAGAAAAAGCTTAAAATTTTCCAACACAAATTCATTCTTTACTTTCGTAAAGTAGACACGGACTTCTTTTGTTTATTCTATTATAAACACAAACATTTCTGATAGTGTTTTGAAGAGGAGGTATTATTTAATCGTTTTGGTCTGTATTAATGATAGCACATTAAAACATTTATTGTGAGAAAGTACACTAGAATAAAATAAAACTTAAAATTAAACTTACTTATCCTAAAACTAAATACCTACTCAAAAATAAAACCGTGTCCGTGAGGAAATAAGCTAGAATATTGGCAATGTTTCGACGAACCAGCATTTTTATTTTCCGAAATAAATATTAATGTTGGTGCTATTTTGTCGAAAAATAATTTAGCATTTGGACCCCAGGCACGGTCCAAACATCTCTACGCCAAGTGGCGCAAACACATAGTCACCTGCAAGAGACTCGTATTTGCGCCGCTTGGCATTTTCTGTTGACTCGGCTGCAGCTCCTGCTTTTACTGCGGACTCCCAGAGGTGAGATGGAGCTAAAGTATCGAGATAAGTTGCGTCCCATACTAAAGCTTCCCCTTTCCCAGGGAATGAGCGTAAGACCATCAGGCCTCTTACCATCATCACGAACCAGCCCACGAGGTCTCAGCGTGGAAGGAACGTTAATGCTGGCAAGAGCTCTCCTGGTTGCATCATTGAGTGCAGCGTGTCGGGCGAGACGTCCAGCGCTTTGCTGACAGAAGAGACCGTGAATACTGAAATTGTCTACTTTTTGCCACAGGGTCACAGATGTGGCTTACAAACTAGAGCCTCAATTCACAAGCCCACACACACTCTCGCCAGTGGGACATCCCAAAGTTTTTGAATATGACGTTCCTTTGGGATGTCCTCGTTAGGACAGAGTCCTCGCAAAGCTACCTCAGCATCTCTCACCTCAGTATGATCCAGTTGTTGATAAAGGATTCTTTCGACTAGATTACCGGTGCTGTGTACGGAGGAAAGGTAGGCGGGGAGATTTGGATTGAATAAGTTCTAAGATTGTTTTAGGCGTTTTACTAAATTCACAGTCAATTTTCAAACAAACAGTCGCATTATTTGTAAAACAAGTACTTATAAATATTAATGTATAATTAGAATAGTTTGTTACGAGATTGCTACCATGTACCTTATTTTTGAGTTCCCGATATAAGGTACATGGTAGCAATCCCGTAACAAACTATTCTAATGTTAGTGACCATGAAAGTTTAAAAGAATATATTAATGTATAATTTTTATTAGTGTGCAAAAAAATGATGTTGCCTATAATTTTATATCACTACATTGTTATGGGATTACATTAAAATTTTATTAATTGAAAAAGTTATTAGATACTTACGTACTTACTAATTTAACATTCAATTTAGTGATAACTGCTAAATTTCTTCTGTAACGATTTGATTATCATGCTTCACCCTCGTTTTAAACTTCGACGAAGTCACGTTAAAATATCGCCATTTTGTTTACCCAATTTTAGCAGCAACAATGATACTCTAAGTTTGGAAACTAAGATAAAGAAAGGCAGAAAACGTGTCCCATCTCTTAATGTCGGCATAACAAGAAATCGATAGAAGACGCGTGAATGGCTGGGCACTGCAGTGGTTTTGGCCCGCAGACTCAAGGGCGCGGGCTATGGCTGCCGACTAGGGTTGCTACTATGACTTCAAGGGATAAATAAATAAATATTGGTCAACATCACATACATGATCAAGTCCTGCGTGCTCGGCTTGCGGCTACGGGAGTTGATATACTAACTGTGTTATATAAAATTAGTGTTGTGAATAGGTACAGACGCTGTTGAACAATGATGTTGTGTGGACCTGGAGAATATATAAATTCGCAAATTGTTTTTAAGATTATTTTCATGGTTTACACACAAATATGACTCCTATCATAAAACTATACATTAAAAACCATTAAAACCAATTTATTTCTGTAAATAGGCTTAAACTAAGCGCTTTTACACGTCCCAAGATTTTTTTCCCTACCACTACTTCGGGACAATTTTAGGCTAGCGCCGAGAAGAAGTAGCTCAAGAAACTCGGTCACTATTGTCAGCCTCTTTTTAAATAGTATATATTTTACATTATAAGATAAATGTACCTGTGCGAGCAGGGCAGTATTTATTTCCAAATATTTTTATCATTTATATAATCATTTGCAGTATAATATCCTTTTTTCATTAAAGTTGTTTTAATATGCGATTTAAATTTTAACAGGGGCAGTTCTACAATAGACGCTGGTAATTTATTTAAAAAGCGAATACATTTTCCCATAAACGAATTACCCACATTATTCAGTCTGAAATTGGGAACGGCAAGCTTATTCTTATTCCGGGTGTTAAGATTATGAATGTCACTTTTCTTAAGGAATAAGGACAGGTTTTTGCGGATGTACATTATATTTTCATAAATAAATTGAGATGCTACTGTTAGTATATTAATTTTTTTAAACAGTTCTTTTAAGGAGTCTCGGGGTCCAAGGCCGTAAATTGCCCGTACAGCTCTCTTCTGCAGTACAAATATAGATTCAATATCTGCTGCTGAGCCCCATAACAATATTCCATATGACATTATACTATGTAAATAGCTAAAATACACCAATCTTGCCGTTTCAACATCAGTCAGTTGTCTTATCTTTCTCACGGCATAAGCAACATACTAACAAAGGTTTGTAATAAAGACAAAGCTGATGAATGGGCCTAAAACGTTAGATCTAGAAAGGATCTAAATCTCTAATATCTTAAACAAAGGATCCTTGTAAACAGCAAGTAATCATTAAGGAAAGATTTTTGAATTTTTAAGGGATGACATATTTATGAAGGGTGGAAGTTTAACTGACGAATTTTGCTTTAGTAGGGAACCGATAAATCATGCCGCTAACCAATGCATAGTGTTTGTCCCTGAATGATAAATAACAGCTATATAAAAATTGGTTTCGTGTGGTGCCGGCACATTAAAAGAATTGCACCACCCCTTTTCTTCCTATGGGTGTCGTAATAGGCGACTACAGGAGAACCGCCACAAGAAGACGGGCAGTAGCGTCTCCTCTCCACTATTGGCCAAACTGCGATCGCCAACGCGCCTGCCAAGCGTGGCGATTATGGCAAAATCCTCCTTTTGGAGAGGCCAGTGTCCAGCAGTGGACTGATAAGGCTGGTGATGTGATATAAAATGTAGCACAAACATGAAATTATAATTTTAATACATAATTACTATTAGCTATAATTTTTCTTAATATATATTTGGTATGTAGTAGTATCCGAAAGGGCTGTACTAAATACAAATCTCCATACAAAGATACAATTCCGCGACTAGCATGTAGGTTATCTACTTCGTGAAACTCATATTACGCCTACTGCATACCCAATACCTTTAATTAAAACGTCACTGGAAATTGGTTTTATAACGTGACTAGAATTCCAGATTAATCTCCATTACAGATTCTGCGTAGCTTCATTCAGACGGGATTTGTTTTAGATTTCATTACGATTTCACAATTATTCAGATATATTATTCAGAGCAGTCGCCTCAACGTTGACATTGCTTTTCATTAATCGTAGTTGTGACTTGTGCAAAACTACAAACGCTTTATCAAAGTGTTAGTTATGTAATGACTCAATCCAAGTTCCGTTGTACTTAGTCTGGCGCTAACTTAGTAAGTAGTAGATGACATAATAGCGAAGTGGCAACCCTAATGGCGCGCCATCCGTTTCTCACGCAAACCGATTTCTAACTACGACTATTATGGCTACCTAATATGCGTTCTATTGGACAAAAGTGAGATTGAAAAGTAGAATTACAAAAGCGACAGTGCGAAATGAGTGCTCAGAGCTTTTAATATTTCTACTGGTTTCTACACTAATCGACTACAATAGTTGGCTCAATTAATAATTTTCGCTAATTGAGGCGAACAAGCGCAAGCGAATGCAAAGGCACACGATTGCAATTTCGTTTGTAGATTGCAATTAGTTTGACATGAAAAACCAAGCATTATTAATTTGTTTCACCATCATTTTTTTGGTAACTAAGATTGAATAGAGTGTTCCAATTCCATGACTGCCTACACATTCACACGATCATTTAGTAGATTTGAGTATCATATAAGCGAATGGGACTTTTCTGACTGTGTCGGAAAATCACTTTGTTTGTAAATGAAAATTACCTTCAAACTCAAACTTTCTTTATTGTGAATCACAGGTACAAAAAGGTGACAAAATTAAAATAGAGCAGCTCATCTGTGTCCCGCCGTATTGGCATACAACAATACATTTAAGAAGTGTCATAAATTTAATTGAATGAGAAAAAAACCAAATATAATACAATACCTTGTTTTTTAAAAGACGCACTTTTTTGTGGGATGTGATATACTATATAAATTTCAAAAATAAATAGTTATAGCCCTAATAGCATCCTACCCGCTACACACGCAAACCGAGCTATAACGTCGAATAATATGCATGACGTGATACATTACTCGTAAATTCAGAATGATGTATTTTATACCTTACATAATCTTCGCATGTCGTTTAGGCGATAAAGTCAAAGGATTAACCCGTGGAACTTTAGCACGTTATAACTTCTTAGCTGTGGTACCTTTCTACACCCCACTGCTTAATTTTCACGTTTTTCATTTAGTTCATTTTCGTTTTCGCATATCAGCAGTTAAGTAATTTGCAATTGGTGCATCGATGTGTGAAATACCTATCATACCTGGAACTCTACCCATATTATTAGTTTTGAATTAATTCGAAGTTGTATCTAATGCATGAACTTAAGCTTATAGGATGTGAACCGGAACATACACCGCCCACATAAAACCTGCCCCTCTGTTACTAAGTCCGCCATCATAACTAAGGCTAGAGTGGTCGGAGGAGGATGTATCCCCATAAAATAATTATCGATGATTATAAAAGCCAGTTTTAATGTACTAGAACTGATCTATTATTAGATTAATAAAATATCCATTAAATAGGATATAAAGGAATAGGACACTTAACAAACACGTATTAAGGTAGGCTTATCCGTTATCTGTCGCCATATTACAAGCTTTAGTTTGGGGCTAGATAATTGGTGTGATTGTGGAAATTTATTATGCATTATTTTTTATTATAACCAACCAGCAACAACCAGGCAAGCAACCAGGAGCTTAGTTTTTTGTTTTTCAGTTGCTCCATACATTATCATCAAGGTAGCTTGTCACTTCGTATGGAGCCCACATCATCATACATGACAACCTGCCACAAGTTATAATAATGGGAAAGAACGAGGGAAGCAGGGGTTTGGTAGGAAGAGGATGGCATGGATGGATGACATCAAGGAATAGAGGAGTCGGAAATGCGGGTAGACTGCTGCACTTGGCAAGGGATAATATTCTGAAGGCAATCTGAAATACATCGTCACATGGATCGTCAACGCTTTGTAGTTCTAGTAGCTGACCTTCAGTAGTTGGAGAAGCACTCTGAGAAGAAGAAGAAGGAATGTCCATTTCTTTTACACACTCTATATATAAAATCTAACACCACAATATACATACACACAATATTGTTTTTGACAGTTGCAGGCAGGGTAGGTTTCTCTTGAATCGCCTTATCATGAAATACAACATGCAAGCACTAAACGCGACATTATAACGAAAGAACGGGAGACAATGGGCGACTGTCGGCAAAGTGGGGTGAAGAGGTGTTTGTAGAATGCCCTTGGAAAAATGAGTCTTTTCTTTTAACGCTTATGAAAGCTTCCATATCTCAAAATGTAGCATTAAAAATAAAAAAACAAACCTGAGCTCTTTTCCTTGGTTTTAAATATTAACAATTACTTCCTACCTACCTGTCAATTTTTTTTTTAGTAAAGCCCTTAAGTAATGCACAAGCTATCTTAAGTAAGCTAAAATATTTATATTTACAACAACGGAATAATTCGTATAATCATATCAAGCAAAAAAACAGGAAACTGGTACTTATACTCAACTCCTTTAACATTGTAAAACAAGAAACAAAATCCGATCGCAAACTGTGCTTATTTTAGAAACATCTCCCCGGTAACAAATAGGTCACCCCGGGCATTGCGAATCCGAAATGAGAGGTTTTTGTTAATCGACCGACCTTTATTCGAAGATGAGATAATGGATAGGATTATGTTCCAAGTAAGTACTTTAAGTTACACGCTGCCATTGCCTCATTGTGTCGCGTTACATTATTTTTACCCGACTGCCAAACGAGGGTTATTGACTGTATTCGATTCAGCCGGATTCGGTTTGACTGTATTCGACTAACTCGATTCGGTTAGTTTTTAGTGATAACTGGTCGGCGCATTCGGCAACCGAATTATGTAAACGTACCACATAAAAAATAACTTAGTCTTATTAGAAAATAAGTTTTTTAAATTGAAGTTAGAAAAAATCATAATTAGAATGCCCAAACAGCAATTTAGCTCTAAAAGAATAAGTTACAAGTACCTATGTTTTTTTTTGTATATAGCCTATAGCATAAATTTGATCCTTTTCTGTAATAAATAGCTAACTCAATATAATCTGTTAATTTTATACCATACTATATTACACATATAGCAAATACATTATTTGCAAATTAAGATTAGTAGGTACCTCCTACGACATGTTTTAGATGTATTTTTGGCAAAATGTAAGAAAAATCTATTTTCTAATTAAATTTTGTTTATAATCTCTAAACTTTCACTTAACTTTTTGTTCATGTAACTCCAGCTACTACTTTTAAATGAAAAATAATATTACGGGCCGAAACATTGCTCAATGATGTTAAAAGTGAAATGACAGCCCACTTCATTCACTCGGTCGATAGAGCCGTTGATTGCTCGTTCGTTCGAACCTTTATTGACTGAGAGACTCTCCAACCAATTCGGTATATCAATTTTCCGAATTACAATAATGTTTTTTTTGCTTAGATTTTACTAAGAATTTGTAAGTATATTAAAACGTTATGTCACATTTAAAAAGCAAACTAGACTATTCATCATTCGAGTACCTATATCACAATTCTTGAGTCAGCATTTTGGTTAAAAGGTCTAATTATTACCTCTGTAAGCCTTCTCTTTATAGGCCACAGTAATTTGTGACTAGTTGCATTACAAATTAGAAAGCCAGCACATAACCAAAGGGAACATTTTAATAAATTTGTGAATGAAAATAATAAAGAACAGAATTATTTAATCCTATCACTAGTAAATGCGCAATATTCCATTATGGCCCTAAAATAAACGCCTATTCAAGAAGGCATAATGGCCAAGGACTGCCATGCCTGAAATAAACGGCCCTAACAGCTGTTAGTAATCCAATATTATGTGGGCTTTCTAAAGGTTTACATAAAATATCCACATTACACTAACAAGCATTAAATCCAGTGGGCGGAAAAATAATGGGTTATAGGCCAAACAATGACTGAAATTTAAATAGCCTTGCCTTACGAAATCACAACATTATATTGATTATTATTTAACAATGTTTCCTCCGACTGAGTTTCATACGCCTTGCCGTTTCTTCTGATCACAAGCTCATGTAGTCCCTGAAGCTAGGTTTATTATAGGACGTTTATAAGGGCACCGAAAAAGGTATAAGTACTGAATAAATATGTATAATCTAACATTATCTTCATCTTAACTAAATGAAAGAAGAATACATTATTGTCAAAAGGCCAAATAGTCTATAATTTCATGACAGATCCTCCCACAGCAATCTTAGTTACCTTTAGTTAGAGCCATAGAAATAGTCCTTTCTCTGATCTGAGGTTAGAGCCAAATCTTGGAGTAGGCGTGGGTTAGCCACGCCTACTCCAAGTACTGAAGTAAAGCGGTTGTTTTACTTTTTAATTAAAAACATTACTAGCTTGAGGCTTATCAAAAGTTTAATGAATGATAGTTTTTCTCAATTAATATTTTCTGTCTAAAGCCATTTACATTAATTACTGCATCTTCTTCTTATTACTTCATAAAAATATATATATATTATTTTGTTTTTAGAAGTATCAGCTTGATTTATGGCATCGTTGCAAGCTTTTACAGTGGTAACTAATATTTATTTACTTCATTTACATAATAAATTAGTCTGCATTTAAATAATGCGCGCTAACAAGCATACACATAACATATACATACGTAATTACACGGTAACAGCTAGGACTCAATGCGGATATGACGTCACGAGCGCCCTTGAACCCCTGCACTCGGACTCGCCCTCCGTGTGGGGTTGATTTGCACTGCAGAATTAATTACACGTCAAAACAGTTTATTTTAATGAATGTACCGTGGAGTGTACTTTGCAGTGTCTCGATCTATCCATTTATCGCGTACAAACGATCTACTCCTGTTTTATAAATATTAGACAGACAACATCACATACATTCCTCTGACTGATCATAAGGTCATAAGGCAAGTAGCTAAAGCACCTGTCTTATATAAAGTTAATTTTTTTTTTTTTTAAACCCCGACTTTAAATTCCTCTCATCAACTATTAAGAGCTGATGATCTTCAAACGGCTGATCAGGTCATGGTTACCTTATCATATACTTTCAATATCATTGGAGTAACACGGTACCAAATTTCGAATCGATTGGACATAAGGAAGGGAGTCAGTTCCCCTCATCAACTAGAAAAGAGCTGAAAATCTTCAAAAGGCTGAACAGATTTTCATGAAGCATGGCTAAAAACACTCGGGATAAAATTCGGGATTATCTATGACACAAAAAAAACTTAACGAAAATCGGTTCATCCGTTTGGCAGCTACGATACCACAGACAGATACACAGACAGACACGTTAAACTCATAACACCCCTTTCTTTTTGGTCATAAGGCAAATCAGAAACAGTGACGGTACTACAACAACCATACTTAAGACAATTTAGAAAAGTAAGTTTTCTATAATTATAACGACCGGGAATCGAACCTTCGTATTTAATTCTTTACAAAACCAACAGCGTTGCAATTTAATTAAATATTTAATTAATTAAGCTAGTAATAGGTTACATTAATAGTAGGACTCTCGTGAACACAGTCAACAAGGACTGTTCTAGACTGCAAAAAAATTTAAATGCATATTTTAACTTGTTAAATAATCATCTAAGCATTATACTCAACAATTTTAATACTTTACACTGTTAGATTTATAGTTCTAAATATTTTCTATTGGAAAAAAAAATTTAATGTTAACTTCTTCAAATGATAGGTTAAAAGAATTGATCAAATTAAATCTGCCCATAATATTTTAAAATAATAAACAACAAAACAAAACATAAAGTACTGACTTCGATTTAAAAAGTCTCAGGGCCTGTACCACAATGTACGGATAAAGTTATAGATAGATACTCTTTATTGCACACCAAACAAAGAAGTTACAGTTGATATTTACAGAAAGATGTACAATTTAGGCGGTCTTATCGCTAAAAAGCTATCTTCCAGACAACCTTTAGGCAGAGGACAACTACAAAGAAAGGGGAAAGTGCTGCAGAGTGCTTATTGTGTAATTTTATTTATATACCTACAATGTTAATATCAATAAGTATAAAGTTATGTAAAAGATAAATATAAAATTGTGTCAAAAATCGTGTTTATCCTATAGTTAAGTAACATATAGCTTATTCAGAACAGAAACAGGCCCTAAGTGTACTTCAAAAGACTTATTTTTTGCTCACCTTTCCGAGAAATCGCCCGGCAACTACCACTTATGCTTCGATGGTACATAAAAGATAAGTTTAGATCGCCCGAAGTCTGGGTTGTACACTATTCATCGTTGGGACTTGTTTTTTTTTTACATTTCTTTGCGAGTTTTCATCTGAATGATTTTATCTAACAAGCAATGAAATTTTAAAAGAGTAGCCACTGCAAGGTCTTGAAATATTTAAATCTTCATTTTTAAAAAAGAGTTTTAAAGTACTTAGTTTGATTTATTTATTGCTAATGATCGCCCCGGGTTATTTATTGTATGTAAATAAAATATGCATGTATAGTATGGTTTGACCTTTTGAAGGATTTTATTTAAATGATAGTAAAATTAAAAATTCTTTTCTTTTCCATTTCAAAATCGTCGACTTCATTATCGTTGGGTAGTTTAGAATATCTAAGCGCACGAACAACGCATTTCCCTAGTGATTTTATTCTAAACTAATTTTTAATAAAGTCTAAGGTAAAATACGTGTTAATACATTTACAATATCTATTTATGTAATTAGGTAAGTACCTACTTTGATAAAAACTGCAAACCGGTTTTTAACCTGATATCTTATTTTGTAAGTCCATGAGTAATTGGTATCCGACCTCTGAAGATTTGTTTTGTTCGCACAAAAAATATTGGAATTTCTTCTGAAACTAATTAAAGTTTCGCAACTTGGTTGTTATTGATCGTTGGCAATTGAAATCTTTTAATTTGAAATCGTATAAAGTTAAATTGATGAATACCTATAACTTTTTCCAAACTTCGTTCTCAAATTTTAATTTAAAAACTGTAACGTAACAAAAATAATACGAACATTATTAAAAAAAACAAAAAGCAATCTCATTTGCAATCGTGTCTTTATAACTTTGTATAGTATAACGAATCTTATTCAATACCCAACTTGTCTGTGTGTCAAATATTAACTTCGACCTAAATAATGCATTTGTGGTTTCGAGTTCACTCAAATACCGGCTCACCTAGCATTTTCAGCACTACAACTTGACAACTTGGCATGTCTTGTGGTTCAGAAAGCCAAATGAGTGCTAAACTTGCAAAACAAAATTGCTATGAAATTACCTAAATTTCAAAATAGTATAGTTTGTTCTATAGGTAAGTGTTCCATGATCTTAACCAAGAGAAAAGTTAACCGAGAATACTGTTTTAGAGTTAACTAGAAAGATGTTTCCTTGAATGCGTAGTTAAATTCTACAATGGAATATTCATGATAATTTAGCTGACCCGGCGAAATTCTTACCGCCTGAAAATTAATTAAATAATGTGACAAAATCCCTGTTTGACTGGTAAGAACAGTTTGTATGGGATAAGATTTTTTTTCTCGCAATTTTTCCATATGCGCTCACCGTTTATACCTTCCCTGGACCTCCAAGAATATTTCAAGACCAAAATAGTCAAAACGGTCCAGCCGTTCTTGAGTTTAAGCGAGACTAACGAACAGCCATTTATTTTTATATTATTTATTAGAAAAATCTCCCTATATACCTAATATAATCGTACTGTAGGTAGGTTTCACAGCCTTGCGACAATATACATAATTATGTACTCAATAAATGGTTTCTATGAAAGGTAACGGGTCAGAAGCATAACAAAGTGAGTATCTAGAAATGGTTTCTTAGGTTTTCTCGGCGGTTAAATATTTGCAAAAATATTCTATCGGATGTTGACGGAAGTATACTACTTAGGTATATGTATAGCCGCAAAAATTATCAGAATAATAATTAATAATAAAGTTATAAACTATAACCCGACTACGACTGGACCGCGCGGACTGTACGACCGCATTTTAATGATATATTTTGAATTAAACAAAATAATATATATTCATATTTGTACTGTGCTCGCCAAGACCTTTCTTTTGATACCGTGTTTGGTATCAAAAGAAAGGTCTAAAAAAGGGGATTATCTCAGTTTCATTTTTTTTCTAGGTAAGAATCGGAGGCTTAAATTCCGTCATATAACATTTTGATAAAATTTATATAGCCTATTTTACCCGGGTCATTATTACGAATCTATTGACACTTTGTTCATAAAAATCAGTTCAGTAGTTTAGGCTCTATTATGGAACATACATACATAGACTGATAAAATCATTACCCTTCCTTTTAGCTTAGCCGTAGTTGGGTAACGCTGGCTTCGACAGCGAGAAACACAATTTTGTCAGGTTAGCTAGCGTCCTCGGTAGCTTAGTTGGAAAAGCACTCACCTGGTATGTTGGTTCGAGTCCCATTTGAGGCGGTCAATTTTTTTTAAGTATTAATTATTTCGATAGAATAGTTATTGTATGTAGGGTTTATCCACTAATATATAATGTACAGGAGATACTATCGCTTACTTCGTACAACCTTTTATAAAGTACAAGGTAACCAACCAACCTTGAAATAAAATACGAAGAAAAGATACAGATCTTTTAGAATACTTACGAGTACGTAGGCTAGAAAGTTATTAATGGTCCGTTTTGCGGCTTATAAAAATGGAAATCTATTCTGTACTACATTACAACATATTACTAACAAAATGAATGTAAGGCTATAATTCAAAGTTGTATATTCATAAAGGTATATTATTGTATTGCACGAGAGAACTGAGAAAATGAAGTTAGGGCGGGCTATTTCGTAGCTCCGTAGATACTTACTACTCGTAGCTCGTAGCAAGTTCCGTAGCTCGTAACAGTTTCGTAGTAGTAGTTACAAGTATTATTCACGAATAAATATAAGCAGCGGCGGTACAAATACTGCCTGAAATTCGGTTATAAAAAAACAAAAGGTTATACAAGTACGTAATAATATATTTTTATTTACTTTAAGTGGTTGGCCCAACCTGCAAAGATAAACACTCTTGCAATTTATTACTGTCGTCAATAAAAGAATATCGTGAGATAAGTCTATTTTTAGTGTAGCTAAGTATTTATAGTTTTAACTACACATTCTCATTAAGGGTGTCCATGCAATCCCTAGCGTGTTCTATCTTTGGGCTTTTGGAACTATTTTTTAAGGTACCACGTTTATAAAAACTATTTTCCTACTTCATGTATGTGTGTAGGTTTCTTTGTTACACCATAAATCGTAAACACCACAACCGTTTTTGCTGTGTCTGGCACCGTTTAATTTATAATGTTATCTCGGGTGATATAATAAGATGTGACATCACCTAAATAAAAAATCAGTCGTAAGTTTTTTTCATTACAAAATTCCTTAGCAATTAAGTAACTGCTCAGTTTTGTTAACGAATTGCTTGCAGCCTTTTTACCTGAAAAATCGCCATTCGAATTTGCCAAGCAAACAAGTTTGAGCAAGTGCCAACGGATATTATATTAGTCTATTCGGCTACCGTGGAGCCAGCAGCGCTTCCGCACTTAAACTGATTGCGACAAACACCTGACAATTTCTTATCTATTCAACTAGCGACTCTTTGTCCGGTCCGACTTTCCGATTATGACTTAACATCGATTTATAGTTTATACCCAATACGTGTACATAACTGCGTTTGACCCAAATCTCTCTTAATACCTAAACGATAATGAAGCCTAGGATTAACTAAACGTACTTATTAGTAGAATCGCTCGCAGTGCTGCCATGTTGGGGACGAAGGGTTATCGAGTGACGAGGACAACCTGGAATATGAAGCGTGGGGAGAGTCTAGATCGTTAGTACATCGGGTAGGAGCTTTCCGATGGACTGACGATAAATCAAGGTTGCGGAGAATGGAAAGATCCAAAGCCGTGCCGTATTATGGAAAAGCCTTTGTTCAGAAGTGGACTTATATATGCTTATGTTAAAGATAATTCGATCTCCGTAACCAAGAGGCGAGCACATCGGACATGGCGTCGCCATTTCTGAGGTTCTGGAACTTTTCTTTATTGTCTCTTTAGTGTAGGATCAGAGCAATGTATGTAATGTTGTCCGATATTTATTTAATTAGTAGACCCCATCTGTTAAAAGATGCAATATTTCCCTCATTCATCCTGTCAGCCTGTATAAACCAGAAATACTGACTGATGGAAAAACGCGTAAGCCGCAACCGATCTTAGCCACTGGACATACACCTTTATTATCGTAAGAAGACTAAGGAAGAACTTTGAAAAACAACCTTTCAGGGGTTGAAATGTACCTATAGTGAAAATTTGTATGGAAAATTGATTATATTTTTAAACACAGGTGTGGAGAAAATAGGAAAGTTTTCCAAACGTACTTCAGGACTGAAAAGGAAAGCGACTACTTTTTCTTAAGCCTTAATTATTTTATTTGACACGTGGAATAAAAAGATCTACCACCTCAATTCACAACCTCATTCTTTTCTATTCTGTATGGAATCCTACCAGTTTTTACTTCATTAAAAGCACCTACTTTACGTAATTTTCTAAAGTATGACTTGTTAGAACTTTGCCTTGTGCTAGCATATATGCTGAAGTTCATGTTTGACATTTGTAATACTTCCCGCACTGAATAGAAGGTTTGCCTTGCTTGCTTGTACAGCAAAGTTAGTAATTTCTAAAATAACTCATCCTTTGTTGACATTTCGTAAGGCTTCTCAGTTTGGTGTAACACTTTCCACTGAAAGTGGATTATGATGATATAGTAAAAATATGTTATGACATCCAAAATAAAGACTCCTATTTATGACTATAACTTTCTTGTTACTAAAACTATCAATTAGAAACTGTCACTGATTTAGAAAAGTTAATGAAATAAAAGCTGACCAAATGCGTTTCAGACTCGCACACGTTTCTTACCACCGTACAGTTTTCAAATTCCATTTCACACTTGTCCGGTTTTTATCTGTAGTTTTACTCAAGAATTTGCTTTATATTTGGTCATACATAAAATATACAATATATTTTATGTATGACCATCATTAAGATAGTGACGGTAAAAAAACATGTTTTTGCATATAGCGCCTTTAGAAACACATACTTTGTAAAACATTAATGGCCTTACTATAAAAAAAAGACCAGATTTAAACGCTGTCTTAAAATTTGTCAACCAATTGAAAATGTTTGTTAATAATATGTCTCGAATGTCTGATGTTTCAACATTTCAAATTGGTTGGCTATTCTTTAGACATGGTTTTACCTCATTCCTAGTCTATCTTTTTTGTAGTAAAGCCATAAGTCCCGACCTTTTACGGTTCAAAAGAGCCCTGCGACAGTCAGACGGACAAACAAGAGCATGAGTAGAGTTCCGTTGGCAATATTTGGGTACGGAAGTACGGAACCCTAAGAACATACAATGTTGTTGAAAAATACGAATCACTCGTATGATTAAAACAAGTTGCAGCTAATAAATCTCTCTACAATCGACCTTACACCCCTGCAATGTCCTGCATAATACATTTGTTGACTGACAAAGTGTTGTAAACTTGATAGTGCACCACTATACAGTAATGCACCAAATTGGCCCATTTGCATTGCGTCCGTGCATGCAGCAAAACGTTCTGACCCTGACCTGATGCAGTGATGTCGGTGATATATAACTGCCCACACCCATTGTTTCGCTGCCACTATACAATCGTTCCGCACTCATTATCTTGCGAACAATAAGAGCTCAAATAGCAACCTTGGTTTGATAGGCTTCTGTAAGGAATCTGTAATTTGTATCATAGAACACAACATCAACACACAACAAAAATTGTTTTACTCCCTATTTTCAGAAAATGTACGGTATACATTCAGTAACGAGTGATTATAACTATCTGTTAAATATGTGCGTACATAATAAATTAATGAGGATACAAAAGCATAAACATAGAAATACCTAAGTTTTACATACAGCTCTATTTTCTATCACGGTTTTATAGCATCAAAACTATGCTAAAGAGATAAGATATCCATAAAGGATTCAAAGTCAGCAATGAATCTCTATAAATTGCAAAGCTAGACAATTTTGCGTAAAGCTGGATGCAAATGGCTCAGACCCCGCTGTGGCGTTTTATGAGCGAAGCTTATATCAAATTACAGTGGGCTTCCCACGGCTGATGATAATGATGATGATGGTGAACACTTTTAACTGTCAAAACTATGCAAGTGTCCAACTTTGATAATGGAAGGACCTGGACAACTTCAGTCAAAGTACAAGCTCATAAAATTTACTACAGTTTAATTCTTTCATAATTCTGGCGATCATAGTTCCTAACACTAAATTCATGGCAGATTATTTTTCGGCTATAAGTACCTTTTTTAGTATTAACAGACGTTGCAGATTGCGGTAAGAATATCTTGGTTAGATATGAGAAGTTTTAATCAGTTATAAACGTAATGCTCTACTCTTCGGTGGCCTTCCACTAAAAATATTACCTCTCCGTGCATGGCGATTTTATTTAGAACCGGCTGTTTCCTGCGGTTTCGTCAAGCGTGGTCTTTAATTTCAAAATGTAGATGAATTTTTCTGTTTTCATTTGCGTTTTCCTCGGTAGGTACCGCGAGATAAAACTTTTAACTTAAATAAAATGTAAAACGCTTTTAGTTTTTAATTGGACTGATTTTAGAAAATGTTTTCTGAAACGAATATTTTAATTAATTAATACATTTGTACCATAGGCAACATCTTTAGCCATAAAAAACCGAACTTTTTATTACAAATGTATTTTAGCTATGGAAAAAGTAGTTACGTAACTAAGGTAGTGCGTTTGGACTATCAAACGAATTTAATGCGGTTTTTCTTGATCGAGCGCTTATGTTGTAAACAGGACATTAATTTTCTCCCCCCCCTCCCATCTTGAACTTTTATCGAAACGACGAGCATGTCCGTGCCGGTGACGTCACAGTTTCAGCCGAAAGGAGCGATTTCCTACAGGATCAGCTACAGGATTAATTTTAATTACTCGACTAACTTTTGCAGGTGTCGTTGTCAAACAAAGAATTAGACATACTTTTAGGACAGTAGTTTTTTGTCTGATCTTTATTATTTTGACATAATATCCTCAAATGTAACATGATACAAATGTGGCATTATCTTTGTTGCAGAGATGGAAATCGTGCCCGAGGGGAAAAACTTTCGATTGGTAACAGAAGACGAGCTCCCAGCGATTGCTGATATTTTAGTGCAGTATATGCCTGAATCTCTAAAGGTAAGTCTAAAAAGCTAATCTAGAAAGTATCTACTATGGCCACTCGAAAACGAATAAGTGATGTACTTATTACAAAAACTTTTACCCTTGCGGGATTCGAACCCGCAACCGCCTAGCTTTGTAGTTTGGAGCGCAAACTACATACCAGTTAGTCATCAACCTAAAATTTGATCTTTTATTTTAAAATATTTGATCAAAAAGTATTCAGTGGGTGTTTCATTTTGCAATTGGGAATATTTATTGGGATACTCAGTAAAACGTTTTCCATTTATCTTATGAAGTTTATATTTAGACGAATTAAAACGTTTTTTAAATTATTAAGTTTTTCGGCAACAATATCTTTTCTAACTACCTGGTTGCCTGGTTTACGGAACGGTGAAGGCTTAGGTTTGAATTTAATTCCGATCTGTAAATCTAATCTACGATCTGCCTGGATCTCCAGAGAGTTAAAACGAAAAAAACCTGCGCTGCATTTACTTGTGCCAAAGCGGAGAGGGCCTTGGGACTTTTTCGATCTAGAAAAATAAAAGCCGGGAGAATTAAAAAGGAAAGGCAAGGCCAAGAATTGTCTAACGGAGAAAAAAACACACACACATACACACACAGCTTGTTACATATTCGAATTCCGCAAGTGGCAAGTTTGTGTCTGAAGCACGACTTTTTATACATTAGTTTTGAATCTGAAATACTTAGGTAGATATGTATGTCTTTTTTATCTGTCGCCATAGTAGAAGCTTTGCCTAGTTTGGAACTAGATTATTGCTCGTGTGTTTGATTGACTTGTTGGAAGAATTATTGTTTAATATTTCTAGTCGTAACGTATTCCGACAGTGGTTACCTGGTTACCGACATAATTAATTGGAAATTATATTGAAAATCGTGTCAAAAATCGTGTTTATCCTTCAGATAAGTAAAATAAGCTATTTAGAACGAATGCAGAACTTATCCGTACAATGTAAACAGGCCCAAGTCATGAAGTAAGTCTGTAGAGAAATTAAAATACCTATTGTTTTCTTTCTTTGCAGTTTCATCAGACGATTCAAACATATCTAAACAACAAGGTGTGGGACTTCCATTTTTATGTAGCGAAGAATTGGCCTGAAGATCCGATTTGTCTGCATTTCCCTGGCTGTACTAGTACGGTTAGTTTAATTAAATATTATTTAGTTACTACTACTAAGTATTGGAAGACGCAGCGTGGACAGGCCTCGCCTTCGCCTTCTTCACAGGACAAAGACCGCCTAGCCTAATTTGAATACATAATCTAATGCTCTTTCATCGAATAGATGTATCGCATAAAAAACACTAGTAAAATGTACCTAAACCTGGTTGAGAATTAAATTAAATAAATAATAAAAATTAAATAATAAGAAGGTAATTAACGTGTAAAAGTTATTTGTTGTCAATTGCCTGCATCTTTAAAAGTGTCTCTCTCTTTCGCATTTTTAATATAAGTAGGATTTCACAAGTTGAAACAGCTAAGTGGTGGCATTTTATCAATATTGTTGCGTGACTAGTATTACCTTAAATCATTTCGGACTGTGAAAATAAACCAAAAAGTTTGTAAGTTGCAGTTAGGAACAGGAACGGAAATATAAGTAAGTATAGATTGTCGCCCTCTTGCTACCGGCTGAAAGTCTTTTCCACCTCTTACCCTTCGGTTTCGCCCTATTGTAATTAATGCATTGTTTTAGAAAATTCTAAAGTTAAGAAGCCATACGAAGATCTCCGACTCAAATTTTCGCTTTTGTATTTCGGAAAAGTTACATCCCAAAGCACTTTAACTCTTTACAAAGGCTCTAGACAAAGTTCTTTACATATTTAATAAAAGTAATTTAATGGCTTTATGTGTGACAACTCCGTAGCCGAGAGGCGAGCACGCTGGACTATAAATGGCGCCGCCATCTCTGAGGTTCCGGGTTCGATTCTTGATCGGGTCAATGTAGAGAACGAACTTTTCTACGAGTAAATTGCCTCAGGTCTGGGTGTTGTGGTACCATCGTTGTTTCTGATTTATTTAATACAAGTGCCTTAGCTACTTACCAATATTTATTATTATTATTTAGATAATTATGTATAATAATGGAAAACAACACTCAACGATTTTGGAAAATTGACATCAACTGACAGAAACATGAAAAGTCAACGCACTTCTGTACAATTATAAGCTGCCGCTATACGTTATTTGTGATTATAAGTTTAGTTAGAGGACTTAGGCTAGGTTTAATAAAATGCTCTTTCAGTAAAACTTCAATCTTTAATGCAATAATCGTCCTGTAGTTCCCATTAATATTTAATTTAGGTAGGTACCTACATACCTGACTTATTTTGATGTAGTAATCCCAATTTAATGTTACAACTATCATCTTTCCATCTACAATCCTAGCGTTTCTTTAGCGGTTTTCATGGATTTTTCTTCGTTCCGCTATCCCTTTACCGGTATAAACATTTTTAATTTTCATTGGTTTTCAATGCTAACTCAAGGGCATAAAGTTCAAAATATGATGGTAGCTATTTGGCCACCACTGTTTAAAGGTTTAATCACAACCACAAGCTCGCTCAGAGATGTCTCATGTCATGTAGAGATCGTCGCGTCGCGTCGAGTGATGCTTACTGCCGAGTGAAATGTTACCTTTTTGTGATTCTCGGCTGAGGTAAACATTCATTCGACGTCGCCCTTTTAGGTTTAAATTATTTATTTACAGTCGCTTTCTGATGGAAAATAAACCAAATGTAACATTGGTTGGGAGAAGTGAACCCGTCCATGTAATCATGTATTACAAAGTATCTCAAAAATGTGTCAATTATGAGCCCAGTGATAGATAAATAGAAAACACTTTATTGCACAAAAACCACAGTTATGTATGTTAGTGCAATCAAAGGGGTATCCAAATCACCGCTAATGAAAAATAATTAACACTCGAAAACTAAATGAGCCACTGGTCACTGCAAAAAATCAAACAACTATTCTTATTATTGATTTAACTACAGACAACATACACGAGTATAAATATTCTATTCACCATATAAAATTATCAAATAAGATTTACGTCTGTCATCTGATAAAATCTGGATTATATTCCTACCGATTCAGTTAACAAGTATTATTTCTCCAAATGTTTAGTTACTCATCCCCGGGAAATCCCACTTACAGTCAGAGCTAACTAAATGCCCTTTTATTTTTAAGGGGTATGTAAGTCACGCCATACACCCATTTGATTTACCCAGGGGTCGCAAACTTTTTAGCAAGCAATGAAGGTACTTGGTCATAATTCTGTTAATTGGTTACCTACCAACATAATTCAATAATACTAAAAATCAAGATCACAAGTATTTATAATATGACTTATAAATGTTTCTCTTTAGGTAATTGAATAAAAATTTGATTTATAAATAATTTAAATTAAGTGTGCGAGGTAGCTGCCAGAGCTACCTCGCACAGCGACTGAGCATCGCAATCCAGCGAGGCAATGCTGCCAGCATCTTGGGTACCTTACCACGAGGACCCTTTTTATAACTTTATGTTTATATAATTTTTTTTTTATTTATATTTGTAAATAGTTTAGGTGTATGTAAGGTTATTTATATTAATGATTTTTAAGTTGTAATTATGTTAATATTTATTTAATGGATTGTGTACTACATTAATAAACTTCACTAATAAAAAAATAAAATGTAAAAGACAATGAACAACGCAATGCATTTCCAGAATGCTTTAGCTGTCTTATTTAGAGTGCATTTACTAGTCCAGACCTTAGTCTACCTTAGGTACGTACAAAAATCAGTGGTTCAACCTTAGTTAAACCACTGATTTTTGTACGTTAAAACAGTGGTTTAACCTTAGTCCCGGAATAGCAAATGCACTATGAATAAGGCAGTATAAGTTTAAAAATAAATCTTTATTTTACTAATTGATAATTTATATACTAATCATAGAACACAAAGAAAGTGAGAGACATCGAATAAAATATATCTGCGAAAAAACGCAAACCAAAAGCGAAACTAAGAACGATGCGACGGTTCTCGTCGACCGCGGGTTGCCGACTAATGGATAACCATTAAAAACGGTGTTACAAATAAATTTAAGTACATAGTACATAAACTACTTAATAAAACAATATTTATAATACTAATACTGATGGTCCATATAATCGCTAATGTTATAAACCGGGATATTTTTAATTGATAGAGAGATAGAGTAGCTAAATGCAAAAAAAAAACCGATTACCAACTCTCAATTAAAATTACCTACCAAATCCTTAATCGGTTCCTAATTCTTATTGCAGCCAAACTGCCTCCCTTATGAAAGCGTGACGGTGTTCTGTCCGTCCGAGCGTGCCGAACTAGTCGACTTGGTGACCACCGAAGACGTGTTGCTGGACCTCACTCAACCATTGTACCTGAACTTCACTCATGAGGCCATCGTCAACCGCTTCGAGAGGCACTATGAGGCGCACGACAAGATCACCGGTGATGTGTACGTCTGTGATAACCCCCCAGAGGACGCTGGCACCGATGGGTGAGTTGCATCTAGATGTTAGTATTATATCCCGAGGCCATATGTCTAGTTTAATGGACGAAGCTACAGTCAACTGCTTTATGAGACATTACCAGATGCATAATCAAGTCATATTTTGTAATTCTCCTTCTCGTGTTATGTTACTTCTTCTTGCTTGCCGTCTAAATGTTTGTGACCAGTATTCCACTACACGAACTTCATTAAAAGGAGACGAGTAACGGGAATTGGTGTAAAATCCATATATTTGCGTCATAAATAAGGTGGCCTAAGGGTTGAAGAGAGGCTCTGCAAACACACTTACCATCAATGCTATCAAAGCATTTACCGATACTGATTATTTGGACTCCGGATAAAATCTGGTGACCGCTATTGCCGCGTTAGTCGCTCGATTTAATTATTTTTATGCTGGTGATAAGACACAAAGAACAAGCAACGAGACATGGTGTTTGCAAATTCTTCATTTGCACGCACGTTGCATTTTAGCCTTTAGCTCCTATTCCACAAAATTATCTCTAGATCAGCCTCTACTGATAATTTTGTGGAATGGGAGCTGAAACAAAGGACATTTAAACCATTTAACCGACTCCAATCCTCTGATTGTCTGATGGTGCTAACTCCTCAAAAGATTAAATAATGTGTAGTCAGACCCCGTAAAGGAATTATTAACACACCCCCAATATAGAGATGGTCTGGCCTTTACGACGAGGGAAACTAAAATAATACATAGTTGTTCTTGTTTCGATGACAGGGAATTGTGTTTTGTCTGTCAGCCGTGTAAGGAAAAGGAAAGAGATCACTTTTAGCTCACGTCTTGTCATCGTATCGGTGATTGTAGTTACAATAAAAAAAATATTATTTTTTTGTGCACAGACTGCCATCGGACGTGGAGCTAGTTCGGCTGTTGCCCGAGCACATGAAGGCGGTGTACGACCTGTACCCGGCGAGCGACATCGAGTGCCGCGAGGTGTTCGAGAAGCTGGTGGCCGAGCTGCCAGCCTACGGCATCTTCGTCGAGGGCGCGCTCGCCGCCTGGATGGTGCAGTCCTACTACGGCGCCATGTTCTCCATGCAAACGCGGCCTGAGTTTCGCAGGAAAGGGTACGGGATCTATCTCGCGCGGCGCCTCACCAAGGAAGTCGCCGCGCGCGGATACAAACCCTTCGTCGTCATTCGTCCCGAAAACGACGCGTCCCGTTCCCTCTACACGAAACTCGGCTTCGAGAGACGCTTTCGAACGGTGCGCGCCGTTTTGCGCCCTCGCTAAAGCGTTGAAAGTTGATCACTAGCAGATTTTATTTTTTTAAGACTTTTGAAAAATCAATCTAGCTTGCGATCTTTGATCGCTTAGTGAATTTTAGTAGTAGCTTTAAGATTAGCGGCTGCCCCTCTCGGTCTGCGGCTCGTTACCCCGATTGAAAAGCAGTTTCTCGATTACCGTCTTTCAAATCTGCTCTTAGCATTTACAATACTTTTCCCCTCATTCTTACAATGACAACGAAGTTGAATATTCTTAGCTACGCGTTCTCGTCTATGCTTCGCGAGTTGTAACAGACTGAGAGCCGCGGCCGCGCTGCGTTCTCCGGCGCCAGCCTAGTCACTGATCTCGACGATTCTAACGTGCCAAGATCCGTTCTGAACCTGACATAATGGTCATTAGCAGTCTCACGTGCTCTGTGAATATCTTTGAGTTCGCTAATGACGTAAACTGCCGACGTTTTATAATAACTAGATGCGAGCAAAAAGCGAAAATTAGATAGTTTTAGATGTCTATGAAATCTGTATATCACCAAGCATCAAGTGATACCCCTACGCTGTCCAGGATACTTGCAAATTCATTCGTGCGTGAGCTTAATAATCGATGAAAATAATGGTAAAATGATTGGAATCGTAGCGAAATTACATCAGTCAGCCTATACACGGAAAAAAACGTAAGTTAATTGAGGTTCCGCAAGCTCTTGGCATCGTTAGCCTCTCATTTAAGCGAACGCTTCATTACCACTCGTTGATCGATCGGAAACTGTTCTGTCTCATGGTTTAAAAAATTTTGGGACCCGTTATGACCTGTGTGATAAAACGTTAGGTAATGTACGTACGTGTTGTTCGTACATGGTGTAAGTTGACATGTTAGGAGGTGTGTGTAGGTGTGAGTAGGTAGGTACATGAGAAAGAAAGGTTACCGTTACTGCACCCCCAGTTTGCACAATTCGAAAAAAATTCAGGCACCATAATATTATCCTGACTTTCCAAAAACACTTATGTAGTTACTTAACAACCAATATCTATTAATTTGAATTCTTAGACAATGAACGTACCTATTAAATATAATTTGGATGTAACTTTTTGTTAAAAAAGGTGACTTTGGAAAATCAACATGTCTGTGGAAAGCGAAAAGTTAGCAACTGAAAACTGACTTAAGTCTTTTGAAAATACTCTCCTCTAACTTTGTCTGTTTATTAGGATTTTCAATACTTCTTAACTTTAGCTAGTTTTCAGTTTTAGCTTTTCAAGGTAGACTGGATTTTTATATGTGTAAACATTGTTGGAATAAAGTGAAAAAAAAACATTTGAAATTTCATACGAAAGTAGATAGGTAGGTATTTTAATATGGGAATATATTTTACAACTCTTATTGACTACTATATATTGAGGTTTGCTATGCATATACCATGCCTAGATATTAATTTTTCATTAAGTTCTATTAGGCTTTACAAAGTGGTACCAATGACTGGTATTAGCACTTATGCTGACTACATTATTTATTTTGAATAAACTTAGGATATTAATGTATTATTTAATGTTAAGTTAAATTCGTTTCTCAGACGGACTAAGGTGAAATTGGCAAGGTCAATGTCAAATTTTGCTCAATTACAGGGAGCTTCCACCGATATTTGAAATGAAAGACTATTCGAAACGAAATTATGGCCAAATTGTTAACTATCGGCATAGATCGTTATATGAAATGTGCTCGTCCTTAGTCGCGAGAGATATTCGGCGCAATCTGTCTCCTAGGATAACAATCTTTAAAATATTCTATCCATTGTTTTATCATCGTAATAATAATTCACGAAAATGCAGATCGCATTATAAGGCCGAAAAGCCGCGTGGTGTGATTCGCTTATTTCGATGCAGTCATCAAAACATACAATCATGCTAAAAGCTTTCCTACTTCCTAAGTAGGTGAATACCTACACGTCGAATAAAGTAGTTCGTGATTTCTTGAAATTATTAAATTGTAAGAGCATTTTACCGTACATTACGTAAACACTTATTAACAAAAGGACAGAATCTTCCGTCCTAACTGCAGACATGAAAATGCAGTAGGTATATTTTGATCTCCTGCGGCGATATAAAGAATAGTGTCCATTCTGTATTGTTTATCAGTTTATCACTTACCTTGCAAAGGTATCGGAAACAATAATAAAACAAATCAAACAAAATATGTTCGTTTTATTTTATGTCCTTAGTTGTTTTTTGTTCATACCCAGATAATATGCCACTGATCAAAACTTTGCCTAACTAATAAACTCTACCCACAAGGTAGACCAACATCCGACCGATAGGTATAGGCTGCAGAAACCCATGGGCTTAGCTTAGGCCGCTTCTAAGGCTCGGACTTTATGTAGCCGAAATTTTTAAAACCCTTTCAAAAACCAGCCTTAGCGAATTAGCGATGGATTGAATCCGGACTTGTCCGGAGCCGTTTCTGGCTACACATAATAGTCCGAGCCTAACCGAACTACCTAAATTCAGCAGTGGACGTCTTATTGCTAAAATGATAATGATAAAAGAAATCTATGGTTAATTGTAAATTTAACAGATAGGTAGCCAGCTTACGAACCGCGCTCGCCACACGCTCTAAGGAGTTGACCACCACGCTGACCGCGTGATTGAGCAACTTCTTAAGATGGTAGTGATACACCACTAGTTAATATTGTTGTTCAAAATTCTACATAAAAAATAAAATAATTACTTAGTTTTGAAGTCGCAAAAGTCACATTCTCCTGCATAAGATAGGCAACAACCTTATCACCAATTTCGTAATCTCAAAACCAGTTATCGGTACAAATCGGCCAGCTGATGGGTGTGATTAAGTAAATGTAAGGTTTCTTTTGTTAGTCCTTTATAATTTTATTGATGATAATGAATAATGATTTTTTTTAGGAACCTTTGGGATACTTTTGAAGATTTTAGTGCCAAAAAAGAACCAATAAAAACTTACCGTTTAGAATTTTGAACAATAAAAACCGGACAAGTGCTAGTCGGGCTCGCCCACCGAAGGTTCCGTACAAGTGTGTAGATACATAGATTTATTAAAAAAAAAGTGTAGGTATCTATACTTATGAAAAAGAAAAAAGTTTTTTTTCAGTTCCTCTAGCAGTCTGTCTGTCTGTTACGATTTCACAATAACTGATTTAATATAATATAAATAAATAAATATTAGACAACATCACTACATGGATCTCATCCTATGGTAAGTAGCGAAAGCACTTATGTTACAGAAATCAGAAGCAACGACGGTATCACAACACCCAGACCCTAGACAATATAGAAAAGTTCGTTTTGTACATTAATATCCTGGGAATCGAACCCGGGACCCAGTCTGGCATGCTCGCCTCTCGGCTACGGAGGTCGTCAGGAGAAGCGAAATTCTTATCAATAAAAATAGGAAGTTGATGACAAATAGAGGTGTAAACCTCAAGGTTTACACCTCCCTCCCTCCCTCAAGGATTAAAGATAATTAATTAGGAGACTTTTCAATGAACAAAGAAAATTTAGGATATTTTTTAAGGAATAGAGACAATTTAAGATTATTCAATAAAGCAAGGGCGTGGACACTTGTGATTTCGTTACATACATAGGCTCATAGTGCTATGCAATTTGTCATTAAAATCCCTAGAGTAAAAGCTAGCAGAAGGCCTCTAATGCTTAGCTACTTACCTTAGGATCAGAGCAATGTATGTGATGTCGAATAGGCTGACGTGATTATCAATATTCATAGCTTAGAAGTAAAAACAAAATAAAAAGCCTAGGGTTTAAAAAATTGCGCCAACTTTTCTATACAGACAGACGAACAGACTCAAGTTATCCTACGTGTAAACTTAAAAACTTATGCATCGTGTTTTTAAACTTTTGAACTGAAAGGGACCGAAAAATCAACGAGTGAAACGAGGTGAAGTTTCCAGAACGTGAATGAAAGAAGATATAATTTGAAGCACTATAGGTTAAATAAAATAATAAGAAATCCAAAAAAAATGATTTCGATTCAGCTCCTATAATTATGATGAAAATCGCTAAACCATACGCCCGTAGCACACCTCCCCGCTGCGAAACACGAGTACCTAAGAGGTCAGAAATAGACCTATTCTGTACTTGCTTAGTCATACAGACTATAATGTCGACATTTCACTTCGATTGTCTCATCAAGTCTCAACTAAACTGACTGACTTGCATTACGTTCCGCGTCGCGGAACGCTTGTCACTCTACACTAGATCGCTGCAGAATGCATCCAGCGGTATCGCAACTCGTGTTTCGCAGCGGAGGTGTGCTACGGGCGGTAGAGTGACAAGCATTCCGCGGCGCGGAGCGTAATGCAAGACAATCGGAGTGAAATGTCGTCATTATAGTCTGGATGACTAATTAAGTACAGAATAGGTCTATTTCTGACCTATTGGTTTAATTTTTCAGCGAATTTGATGTCCTTTTTAGTTAATAACGCACATTCGCTTCTTAAAAATGGTCAACATTGACAAACACATGCGGAACCTATGTGGTGCCGCAACAAAAATGCGTAAGTGTGACAGGTGTCGGAACAGATCAGCGAAACCTTGAGGGGAAAGAGACTCACTATAGTGAAATTAATGCGCTAGCAGAACAGTCAATTTCGCTAGTTTTCCGCTGCTCATACTTGCTGACAGGACATGGCGAAATCATTGCGGTTCCGCTTTTATGGTTTAGCAATGGAGGTGTGGTACGGGCGTTATAGTTTATAAAAAGTTTATTTTGGCGTTAAGTCAGTGGCAGGGGTTTGATTAATTGTAAAACGGAAAAATATATTAGTAATAACGTTATTTAATTAACATCACTATACATATTTTCTAGAAGTTGGACTGCTTGACTGTCAAACCAATGTCACTGTCAGTCATTACTGTCAATGTCATTCGATTCAATATAACAAAATGGTTGACGAGTTTTGTTGCAGCAGTTACTTCAATGTGCTTAAATGTGTTGTTGCTAATTGAAAAGCTGTGTAAATCACCCTATAGATTATGGCTAGTTTAATTGATAAGATTGAATTACTAATTAAAAGAGAAAAGACAACTCCTGAAAAGAAACAAAAGGATGATGCTAACAAAAGTTCAAGCGAAATTCTCTCTGAACTATTTAGTGCATTTAACGCAGACCCACCTAAAATTGACGAAGTTACATTAAAAAAAGCTAAGAAAAGCAAAAAGAAACACAAGAAGGAGAAGAAGAAACGTAGCCGGAGTTCTAGCAGCAGTAGTTCGGATGATAGCGATTACTCTCACAAGCGTAAAAAAAGGAAAAAAAGTAAATCTAAAAAACGCAAAGATGTAGATCGTTCTCCTCCTCGTTACCGCTCAAAAACCCCTTTGATAAAGCCGGATCCTGATACCAAAATTAAGTTTGAGGCTAGTTGTATAAAATCTGAAGATATAAAGATTAAGAAGGAAGTAAAACCTACAGTACTTAAAACTGAGATAAAAGAGGATGTATCTATTAAAGTTGAGGATAAGAACACTGCCGATCTTATGGATGCGAGTCTCATTCCTATGCCAGAGTCGCCTAAAAATTCTTCTGATGATTCAAAACCAGATAGTAAGAAAAATGAGTCCAACATGTCAGAAAGTGATAAGTCTAAAGGCAAAATTCAGATTAAAAACCTGAAGTTTAGTGCTGTATTTGAGGAGACTGTAAAAAAAGCAGAAGAGGAAGCGAGAAAAAAGGCAGAGAAATATGAGGAAGGTGAATACACAGACTCATCAAGTGAATCTATCAAGGAGGTAGTCGTTAACTCACATTTTCCAAAATCATCAGACCCTGGAGGTATCCTAAAAAAACAAGTTGAAGATACAAAAATGTAAGTTTACTGGTAATCAGTTATTTATCAAAAAAATTGTAACATTTGTAACACATGTAAAATTTAATTTACATTATGATAATTGGCTTGTTTTTTTGGTCTATTTTAAACCAAGTTGACATCTAGTTTTTAAAGAAAATCAACAATAACAAAGTACTAACATGATTAGTATTATGAAATCATACAATATTGTGACTTTGTTATTTTCATTTTCAGATCTGAGGAAATCAAAAGCAGTTTAAAGAAAAGCAAACACTCGGAAAGTTCACATAAATCATCTCACAGAGACAAGAGCAAAGATCGGGATGGGAGCAGGACTCGTAAAAGGTAAAAGAGAACTTTACTCTTTGTTCTTTTGATATGTACCTATCTTAGATGCATTTAAAAATTTATGATACCATATAATATCAATACTAATATGGTCTAACTACTAAAGGGTCTAAAGGGAAACCTTTTAATTAATGCCATAATACTCAAATGTATTATAATAAGTACTATGTACTTTTGTAACTATATTGGTTCTCTATGATTGTATTATTTCATTCATATGAAATAAAATACTCCTGTAGTTTTGAAAGAGTAGTTTGATTCTACTACTACGTTTTGATTCTACTACTTTCTTGATGTTTATTATGTTTGTATACTTGGCGTCACGTAAAAAGAGCGGTGGCCAAAATAGGAACTAACATTCTCAGTACTGCTATAAGTGTTTGGTGGAGACAAGTAACGCCACCCTCCAGCGTTCTTTTTATTTGACGAAATTATATTATAAGATAAGGACATTGCATAAACAAGATGTTCTCGCCCTAAAACCTTTCCATACAGGATTCTTTTAGAGATATACCTCAACAATAATGTTTTGGCCCTCTAGTCCTCTAGGCCCTCAGGACACCTGTTCAACTGATTCCTTCATCATACAGTATTGACAGATTTTTTTTTTTTATTATTTCAAGGTCGAGATCCCGGTCTGCATCACGCAAGCACCACCGAAGGTCAAGTTCCAAGTCGCGTCACAGGAGTCGAACCCCACACGGAGCTAGATCGAGACGGAGGTCGCGATCGCACTTGCGGTCGAGGCACCACTCACCCAGACATAGGGGACGGAGGTCAAGGTCAGTTCTAGAAATTATATTATTGTTTCTGAAGTCCATCACACAAACAAAAAACCGGCCAAGTACGAGTCGGACTCGCGCAATGAAGGTTCTGCACCATTATCTATAAAAACGTGCAAAAAAATCACGTTTGTTGTATGGGAGCCCCCTTAAATATTTATTTTATTCTGGTTTTTAGTATTTGTTGTTATAGCGGCAACAGAAATACATCATCTGTGAAAAATTTTCAACTGGCTAACTATCATGGTTCATGAGACACAGCCTGGTGACAAACGGACAGACAGACAGACCGACAGCAGAACCTTAGTAATAGGGTCTCGTTTTACCCTTTGGGTATGGAACCCCAAAAAAGCTCTTTAGGATCGCAGCATTGTATGTAATATAAAGAATTGAAAAACAATACTAAAATTGAAGTTAAAACTACTTTCCACTTTACTAACTTAACTTTTGAATACATAGGTCGCCAACTGGTGTTAGACTAGCAGATAGCGAGAAGAAGCGTCTTCTAGAAGTAGCAAGAAGGAATGCCATCAACATGCTCAAGAATGGCGCAGTCCCGGCTGGTGCCGCCGCGCTCCCACCGCATACGAGAAACCAAGTCATGGCTGCCATACAATCTGGGGGTATGTTTTATAAAATATTACGATATTAAGAGACCTAGTTTAGATTCATAATGAAAGCAATAAACAATTGAGTATATCTGCCTAATAGAAAAACTATACCTAGTTCCTAGTTTATATTGATTTCTGGTCTATCCACATCATTTTATTATGCCATACTTTATATCTGAGTGACCTGTATCTGTACGTTGTATTCTGTGTGTGTGTAACATCTAGTTCTCCAGTAGAAAGAATAGGAAATTAGGACTAGCATAAAATGGGTATTATTTAAAAAGAACTTGAGTAGAATAAAAAAACTTAACAAAAAATTCGACAGCCTCAGATCGAATTCGAATCCAAGTCCCTTCACTGTCCGCTACCCTAGACAGTAGGTAACTTGTCGAAAGTACAGTGTTTTTTGCTGTTAAAGCCAGCATAAAATATTTTAACTGTTCTGAAGTTGTGCTATACCTCTAACAGCAGTTTATCTCTACAGGTAAATCGGTAGACGAATTGACAGACTTTTGTAAACATCTGTCAAAGAAAGAGGCACTAGGAGAGCTGTCTTCCGTCTCATCACACGACGAAGACATGAGCGAGAACGAAGATACACTTGCATTCCATCATCCTTTCCTTGTGAAGGAGAAAGCACCTATTGTTCTTAATATTCGGGTAAGTTTAGTTTATAACTAAAAGATATTTTATTTTTATAATAAATTTTTAGATAGATTATTCAGCGATTTTAAAGGTACCAAGGGAAAAAATTTAAGGTCTACTAAATATAAATGTGCTGCGTTGCGTGACGCATCGTGGAGCGAGAAAGCATTATATATAGTTTATATCAGAGAAGAGGGAGAAGTTAGCACACTTAACTGCGAGTAGAAATGGTTACTTACTTCTAGAGTAACTAGTTTCTGCCTATGCAGTCTGAGGCATGAAATAATCACCCCACGGAAACACAAATATTTTCAAGGTAGATCAATGTCAAACTATGTGCAATATTTCAGTCAAATCCATTCAATAACAAATATACAAACTTGCACTTTTTAGATAGTTTAATATAAAATCAACTTCTTTATTATAGTACATAGTTTTTCTATATAAATGTATTTAAAACTTTATTGCATAAACTTACAAATAGTTTACAAAAGGTCGATTTACGCTAAAAGCATTCTCTGCCAGTCAACATATATTGTTTTTTCACAGGGTGGTGCCCCCTTACCTATCAAATCATCTATAGCTCCAGTGGCTAATAAAGAAGAGCTCCGACTTCAGTTCCCCGTGTCATCTGGCTCGCAGCACAGAGAGAAAGCCTCAGAATGGGTACCAGTCTCACCTCCAAAGAAAGATATGGTAAACACCCGTTTTACTGACTTTATCAAATTTTATTTAGGATATACTGATTTGCTTAAGTGGCAGTGGGGTGGCCACATTTGTTGCAGAAACAATAAAAGGTGGAGTTAACGGGTTCTCGAAATCTCGAGTAGAGATCAAGCCCCTTGGCAAACATAGTGTAGGACGGCCCCAGCTTGATGGCTGGATGAAAAAAAGCGGAAGATCGTGCTCTTTGGGGGAGGCTTACGTCTAGCAGTGGACTGCCACCGGCTGGAATGATGATACTGAATCAGAACAGGGTCTTTAAATCGGTTCCAATATCTGTATGGTAAAAATATTATTACTGAAGTTTTATGCTGGACGAATTTCTGTGCCGATGGTATTCTATACTGAAATTTAACTGCAGTTTGGGGGTTGCGGCGAGCAAATATAGCCATTACATACCAATTTTGTATCAGTTAATAATTAAATATATCAATAAAATTTGTACTGAAATTTTACATAACCTACCAAAATATAAAGGTACAGAAAAAATTGAACCCATATAGTTTTGTTTTTCTGTACCTTTACCGGTACAAGGGTACCAGTGTTCGTACTGGTATACACTCCCCGATTATGACTTAATGTGCTTTAATTTTAATATTTACATTGTTTTGTTCTTTGCAGCAAGTAGCGAAGTTAAACTCAAAACCACAGAAGACAGATCCACCAGCTATATGTGCTGTAACAGAAGCAAGTACAATAAAGTAAGTATTGTTGTGTAATATAACCGGTGTAAAAAAAACCCTAGCCTAAACCTAATCGAAGCTATTTACCGATTATTTTTGGGAACAATTAACGGAACTTATCAGACAAGTTTTTTTTATTTATTTATTAGAAAACCTGATTTTTGCGGTCATGCATCAGATTTTATAGGCGTACAACGCTAACGAGTGCATATACAGTGCAATCTAATCGATTAATCATAAATCCACGAGTTTCATTTTTTTTATCCAGATAGTTTTTTTTTTGTTTGTTTTTGAGTTACAATTCGAAGTCGCTCCTAGAAAGTTGATACTACTTTGCAATGTAACCTTGTACAAAAGCGTGTTTTGTACAGTTTATTAAACTGTAATAGTAACGTCAGATGAGGCGAGCACGCCGTAATATAATGGCGTCGCCATCTTTGAGGTTCCGGGTTCGATCCCTGGTCGGATCAATGTAGAAAACGAACTTTTCTATATTGTCTCGGTTCTGGGTGTTGTGTTACCGTCTTTGTTTCAGATTTCTATTACACAAGTGCTTTGGCTACTTACCTTAGGATCAGAGCAATGTATGTGATGTTATACAATTCAAAATATTGTTTATTTGGCACAGGCCTAGTGCTCCCTTAGCACTTCCGGCGCCGCCGCCCGCCACCGCGCCGGCTTATATGAAGAGTTTCACTACGGGGTCGCGTAAGTATTCATAGATAAATCTGTTTAAAATTAAAATTGGGATGTTAAATCCATTCATAAATAATTGTAAGACATCATGTCTTTAAAATAACATTTTATTTAAAAAATATATATATTATTCAAAAATCTAATTTAGTGGCAACGATCAATTTTTAATCGCTTTAAATTTTAAGTTAGTAACAAAAGGACACTTAAAACTATGTTAGTACTTAATTTTGACGCAAGTCAGTACGAGAACCATATTGCAGTGGTATAGGTACCGACAGTCAAACCGCTCCGCGAATATTCCTTTGTCTTATTTGTCTTATAAATGTTTAGTAATCACCAAATAACTGCAAACTAAATAAAATGTAATAGCCTTGTTAATTATATCAGAACCACAAAACGAAGCAGGTATAACCTCAAAATCACCGAACACTATACAAGGTGTTTCAAAAATATCTACCGCGGGTGCTATGAATGAATGATAGTATTACTTATATAGCCCCCCCTTACTACGTATCGCGCTAGTTGGACAGGTGTGGATGGTTTGAAACAAAATGAAGCTTAATCTTTACTTTCCATCCATCCATCCATCAGCCGAAAGACGTCCACTGCTGGACATAGGCCACCCCCAAGGATTTCCACAAAGATCTGTCTTGTCCCACCCGCATCCAGCGGCTTCCCGCGACCTTCACCAGATCGTCGGTCCACCTTGTGGGGGGCCTACCAACACTTTACTTCTTTACACTACTTTAACATCTTTAAGATAAATAACACTTGAAAAAAATCATCGACCTCAGGTGGGACTCGAACCCACGTCCCATCGCATGCCGGTAGTATACTACTCAGCTATACATTAGCTACAACATTGATCAGAATACGCTGGCTTTGACAGCGAGAAAAAACACTTGAGGAATTTCATCTTGTCACGTGACGTCCTCGGTAGCTTAGTTGGTAAAGCACTCGCCCGGTATGCGAAGGGACGTGGGTTCGAGTCTCACCTGAGGTCGATTTTTTCAAGTGTTATTTATCTTCAATTAAACCTTGCATGGAATTGCTAAAAACAAAAATTTTCAACATCTTTACTTTATTATTTTTTAATTAAAAAATATATGACGTCCAGGGAATGAAATTTGTTTACTATAATATTTTTATCCATAGCGGCGGCGGCAGATATTTTTGAAACACCTGTTATATTCCCACTAGAACTGACCTCGGTGGCGAGCGTCCCGGCCCTGACGGCGCTGCCCGCGCTGCCCGCGCCGGGACCGCAGGCCTACCCGCCGGGGATCGTGCCGCCGAAAATTGTAAGAAATAACATAATTACGGCCATAGGTTGCTTTTATAAAGGAAAATATTTATTTGACGCACATAATTATAATTACAAACAGAATTAACCTTTAACCAGGCCTTTTTATTAATAGAGACTGCATTATTTTGAACCCTATTCACCTACCTCGGGTGAAAATCAATCAAAAATTTTGATTACCAGGCTTCGTTAAGGGTTAAATTAAACATAAAAAAGAATGTCAAAAAGGTCCCTGCGCAGCATTTGTCGTTACAGCCAAAACCATAACGACGCTGGTTTTCAGCGGAGAAACAGGTAACACGGGTAAAAAAAAACCGCCTGTTTCATTATAAGTGAGCACATAAGATAACATGGAAATATTGTACCTGTACCGACCCGCACAGATTTAATTAATTGTCTGTGTAGGAAACCTATTTCTTTATAAAGGCATCCTATAGGTACTTCATATTCTTAACCGTTAATTAACTTGGAAAAAAGACTTAAATTATCCTGTACAAAAAGTATTCATAAACACTATTTAAAACTAATCAATAGATTAATCTGCAAATGCTACATTTTGAAATACTTAACTAATAAACAAAATCTCTTAGGTCCCGATTCTAGTGCTAAAATACAACAAAACTCAATGAAACGGGAGTTGAGTGTTAACGCGAGTTTTAAATTATGCAACGCGAAAGTTTAAAAGTAATTAAAATTCAACAGCTTTTTCGTGGAACCAACATGATTTGAAAAAAAAAAACTAACTTCTTGTTAACCTGATGTCATTTTGTATCGGGATTCGGGAATCTTTTTAATTGTTCCCAATGTTGAACCCATAACAATAGCTATGAGCAACTGAATCACTAAGAGGTTTTGCATATCCGGTGCTAAACAATCCACAAAACAATAGCGAAGACACTTTAGTTAGTAATTAATATTTTTCTAGGACATGGCGTCGATAGTTTCCCAAAAGATTGCGATGATACGCAGAGAGCAAGAACAGAACGAGTTGACGGGTGTTACTACTCGTGGTGTAAGTATTATTTACGTTTCACTACCATTAATAACTGACTTTTAAAGTCTATATATATATATTCAGTATTAAACAAGACATTTCCTTTGAATCAACTCTGAAATTTTTGAAATCGGCCCAGTAGTTTTTAAGTTTATTCGTGTCAAACATACATAAATACAAATCTTTTCTCTTTATAATATTTGTATACAAGGTGTAAGGGCTGATTCTGGTGCTCAAATACAACAACTTTTACTATGACACCAACATCGTTTTTTTTTAAATTGACTTCTCCTTACAAACTGATGTCAGCCGATCGGCGATTTTATGGGGAGGTGAATTCTTTTTTACGATTTTGATGTTGGTCCCATAGTAAAAGTAATTGTATTTGAGCACCAGAATTAGCCCTTGTGCGTTCATTATGTTTCACCTTGTACATGTAGATTATTCACATCTTTCTATACAGTTCGGCTGGAGTACAGACTCAAGCCTAGGCCAGTTTACGGGCTCTACCGGCGCGCAGATACTGACGCCGCGGGAACTGGCCAGCGGCACGCAAGCCTGGGCCAAGAAGGTACATACATACACACCACACAAATACACTCTAAAAATTATTCAAAATATGTTTTGTAGACTCAGTTGTTCGTAAACCACCAGATAATTTTATGTGTATATATTTTTAAGCTGGCAACACTGTGAGCGGGTAGTCGATGTTTGTTTCGTTTCGCTCATTTCGACCAACTATAGGGTAACTTTTTAATTCGTACACAAATTTTAATATGGTGGTGTTATACTCGAGAATATTGACAACTTTTAGTATAGGACCAATACACATTTATTAAGTCTACTTTTCCTTCCTAAAGTTTTCCACTGTCCCATACATTTTGGTCGAGTAGCACTGCAAAGCGTATGAAACAACTGATATTTTTTTCTTGATTTTACTAAAGACCATAGCTAAATTTGGTTATGAATTATGATAATGGGAAGAACGTCTTGTCAAAATTTGCGTACTTATTAATAATTCACCCTATAAAGCCGCAATTTCGCGTCGCTGATGTAGCTTAGCACGGTAGTTTGCAGTGTGTCCAAGTTTATAAGACGCGATTTAAAATGAGCGAAACAAAACAAACTTATTTTTCTGTCTGTTCGCTCCCAGTGTAGCCAGCGGTTTACAAAAGACAAAACTAAAATCTGGCTTTAAGACTAAGTGTTTTTTTTTAAACATCGGGAACATCGAATATAAAAAATATGGTGGTTAAAGAACAGCTCAAAATGAAAATGTTAAAAGTATCAAAAGAAACCCTGACGTGCTAACGTATTTTACTAGGTACGATGTGCTGGAATTCGCAAATTGGTAAAAAAACAACAATTTAAATTGCTAGTGTAGTAGTGTTTACTTCTCGAACTAATATGTTGAGTACATTGTGATATTTTACAAGTTAATGTTATTACGTTACGGTTTTAGTTTTAATGTAATATTCCTAGTTTTGTTCCCTTAAGTCTTATTGATTGATAAAACTTCTTATGGCACTTGAGGAGTGAAAGAGAAAGTGGTACAGGTTACTCAATTTCCTTTATCACTAAACTAGTTTAGATGTGTATATTTAAAATACGTTTGGCATTAAATATGCGGTTTCATTTGATACTTTAAACCTCTCGAAATAACTTTTATTTCAGCTCAAAACGTCTTCGATCGGGATTCGCGTTCACTGATGCAGTTTGCGGCCTCACGGTCAGAACTTATAATACGTACCGTATTATGCTTTCTGACCTGTTATAAATATTTAAGTGGTTACAACAACATTAACTTTGTCTAGCTTTTTTACTGAGACACTTCCGAAGGAGAGAAATGTGGACGTGAAGTCACACGTCACGTGATGACTACACACTTCTTGCAACGTGCATTATTTCAGGCGCGTAGGACAAAAGACCCATGATAAACATAACACAAACGGCCTTACTTATAAAAATCGACTAATCAACATCTTAGTAACTGGTTAACTATTCACTGCTTAACTTCTTAAGTAGTGCGTAACTATATTTCACTCATAAACGCTACTTAGGCGTTAGTTAGTTAATTACTACAATTTTTATTTTACTCTGCCAACACCGGACTCTAGTCATTATGAAAGACCCAAAATACTGTCATTGAAGCAAAAATTCAAAAAAATAATGTTCAAAGTAATGTCACTTGTCAATCAATCTTGAGACCAAAGAGTAGTACTAGTATTTTTCCACGAAGGGAAAAGTGATGGCTAGAGCCATACAGCCATTATTAAGAAATCTCTTATGTCATTAAGCAGTGTTTAAAACCATAGATATAGAATGTACAAGATAGACAAAGGCTCATTGCAAATGATACAAAAAATGTGACACGTATGTGTGTGTGTAGTAGTGTTGTTCAAGCCACAATTTTTTTATCGATAAATTGCAACCGGCATCAAATTGATTTGGCACAAGTCACAATCGCCGCGGACCTTGAAGCACCTAAAGTTAAACTTAATCTTTAAACAAAAAAGAGGTGAAAATCAGTATCACGGAAAGGATACGGGGCTTTCTGGGCTTGTATGTGTAAAGTTGAGATATTGTCGAAATAAGGTCTTATTTTTGTTATGCAAACTTCACAGTCTGGAAACTGAGAAATCTAAAAAACAAGTTTACTCGCATTAAATCGAAAAATGAATAATTGAATACTGTGAACAAGTTTATATAATGGAAAACAAGAAAACGGTTGTTTTAAATATGTCATCATCAACATCATCATTTCAGCCACAGGACGTCCACTGCTGAACATAGGCCTCCCCCAGTGACTCCCAGATCGGCCGGTTGGAAGCAACCTGCATCCAGCGTCGTCCTGCAACCATTACCAGGTTGTCTGCTCAAATATTAAATATGTAACCTATTTAAAACAATTTCATTTCAACATATTCCTTACAATCACAGAGTTAATATTATACTACTTACAGTAGGTGGTTCTGTGTTCATAGAGTTGGGCATCAAACACAGGTGTCAATCAAATGAAATAAATGCACTTCTATAATCGTGACATAAAGTATGTATTTATTTATGTACTGAATCTTTTAATAATATACGTCGAAAATATCTTTTAACGAAACATCTGTCCTCAAAATGTTTACTGCAAACTGTTGACTGTTTCCGCGGAGTCCAATCTGGCCTGTTTATAACTCTTATCCACTTTTCGCGTATTTCAGGTTTAGATGGTATTCTTAAAAAAATATTTTATATTATACTAAATATTTGACTAAACTATACAGAATTCTTTTAGTCGTTTATAAACAAGTTATATTTTAGATGCTCAAAAATAAAACTAAAATCTCATAATGTAATCACAAAAAAACAGTATTGGAGTGTTTTTTTTGTAAACAAACATGATAAATATTTTTTTAGTAATTGCTACTAATCTTCTATACCCACAAATGGCTGTCGATATTTTATCGATACTTATGACGTCACCGCTAGTTCAATCCCTAGTGTAGACATACAATTTACTATTTTACCTAATATTTATTGTAATTATGTCTTTAACTACGAAATACACAAACACACACCAAACAAAGTTCATATTCTTCTGTAAAATCCAAGTTCTTTGTCGATTATAATTACGAATTAGACACAAATTTGTTTTAAAATATTTTCATCAATAAATGTATTTACCTGTGAAATGTGTATTTACTTGGGTTATATGTTCTTGTCACATCACAATTTATAATTGAACAGCACCCCATGTCTACAGAAATATTTAAATAAGTTTTCCGTTTGTAATTTTGTGTATTTTAATAAAATTAATTTTGACGTTTAAATTGAAGTCATTTATAGTCAGTTAAATAATTTTTTTGTGTCACATAGGTACATTGACATCTGTCTTTTTCTATCTTGTAGGGTGCCCGCAAGGACATGATGTCTCTTTTCCACGCTTTGTCAGTCTTTAAGAGCGTAGCGAATCCTAAGTCTATGTTTAAAACATCACTGAATGCGGGACCCCCTAGATGACAGCTAGCTAGACAAAAAACAGCTGTTGCTGCGACGCCATTTCGGTAATTAAATTTTAAACAAGGGACGATGCTGCTTATCTTGACAGCTAGTTACGAGGTCACTAATTCGATGATTAGCTATGAGTAAAGATATTTTTTAATAAGCTGTTCAGCAGTGTCTTAAATTTTAATCAACGTTTATAAGTAAGGCCGAAAGATTCTAACCAATTAAAACCTTTTTAAGTCGTAAAATATATTTTAGAACCTTAGGTTTAAGCATTATCTACTCGGATAAACTTGTTAGAAACTGACCACAAATCATTTTATCGTTATTTTTTAAACTTTTATGACTAAAATATTACTCCATTTATAAACAAACATTTTAAAAACAAAGCAATCCTTAAAATTTTTTTTTGGCCTAATAACGTAACTAATTAACATTATATTTAAAATCAAAAGTGGTAATTACTTGTAGGTGGCCCCTAACCATAAACTAATAATGACTAAAATATTATTGAATGATACATAGACTTCAACAGAGTTAATAATATATCATATTTTATTGCTATTAGTTCGGTCCAGTACAAGTTGTCGTGACAGCAACATCATTATCAACGAATAAACAAAGATAGTAAATGCTATCTGACCTAATTTATCGAATATATTTTTAAATATGTCTTCTCCAAAAGAACAAAGTCAATGTCATAATGGTAGGTTATAGGGAGACCATGCTTAAGTTGGGTTTGAGGATAAGTTTGTATATTTCAAAATATAGTTGACTCCTTGAAACTGAATGTTTCCGGTATAAATATGAAAAATATTTGCCTTTCCATACAAATTGCCTGGTCAACTAACTAATATAATAAGAAAAGTCCTAAAATATAATGTTTTTTGGCATGTATAGTTTCATTTGCATACAACCATACACTGCAATATAAGTAAGAATCTTAGTCATTACGATTTTATGAATTAAAACTTCCCATTTTTTAATAATATTTAGATTTTTTAGAGAACTAAACAATAGTGTTTGCTTTTAGAAATGATACCGTATTACGGTCTTACTGGTACAAAAATGAACTTTTGATAAGACAAAATCTATGTTATTGTACATTTCATAATACAAATTCTCTAAGCATGTTGTTGTAACCACTACAAACCGTTTTACCGTGTAACGAGGGAACTCGCGCAGTTCGCTCATTACACCCACGATCCTTGGCGATGAGTAATGGTGATTGCCATGCCACGGCCTCCTGGCATGCCATTCACCATTACCAGAACTTGCATACAAATATTCAGTTTTCCCCTTATTCATTGACTGACTTATTTTACATCTGTCTCTTTTTCTATATCTACATAATATTAATTTCGTTATAATTATAATTTTCATGACTATGTAAGCATTAAAAATTATCATCTTTATTTTTTTTATACCTTTTTTCCATTCAAAGTTGGTGTCTTACTGGGTCCATATTATTTGTCGAAATTGTAAGACCTAACTGCATACAACCATACACTGCAATATAAGTAAGAATCTTAGTCATTACGATTTTATGAATTAAAACTTCCCATTTTTTAATAATATTTAGATTTTTTAGAGAACTAAACAATAGTGTTTGCTTTTAGAAATGATACCGTATTACGGTCTTACTGGTACAAAAATGAACTTTTGATAAGACAAAATCTATGTTATTGTACATTTCATAATACAAATTCTCTAAGCATGTTGTTGTAACCACTACAAACCGTTTTACCGTGTAACGAGGGAACTCGCGCAGTTCGCTCATTACACCCACGATCCTTGGCGATGAGTAATGGTGATTGCCATGCCACGGCCTCCTGGCATGCCATTCACCATTACCAGAACTTGCATACAAATATTCAGTTTTCCCCTTATTCATTGACTGACTTATTTTACATCTGTCTCTTTTTCTATATCTACATAATATTAATTTCGTTATAATTATAATTTTCATGACTATGTAAGCATTAAAAATTATCATCTTTATTTTTTTTATACCTTTTTTCCATTCAAAGTTGGTGTCTTACTGGGTCCATATTATTTGTCGAAATTGTAAGACCTAACTGCTAGTATGTTAAAGCAATAAATGATCGAGTATTAAGTACAAATATTTTATACGCATAGTTATATAAAATGTTAAGATTTCAACATTTGTTAACGGTCATATATGTGAACCTAAATTAATCGGGATAGTTACTATAAAATGAGACTACAATAAGTGTTAGTAAAAATCCCGATTTCATGTATGATGAATATATACCTACATAATACCTATGTAATATTGAAATACATTTTGATATACTTATTTTATATTAAAAACAATACATTCTTAAGTCAGTCGTATCCAGAAAACATATTGAAAGCCTCGAAATTCTTTGAGCTACATCCACATTTTGTTTGTGGATGTTTTATTTCCTGCACTTCTCAATAGAGTTGGGAATAAAACGGCTCATAGGATAGCATGGCTTTATATGGGGAATCCGTGAATATTTGTTGCAGCTATTAAGTGTTAAGGAGATGCGCGCACTGAGTTACCGCACAGTCGGCCCATGATAGGTGCAATGTCTGAACGAGGTAAGTATGACAAACGCGGATGGATCAAATCGGTTATCGAACGAGAACTTTCAAGGATAAAAAAACTACCATCCGAATGGCCTCATGCAACCTGTTTGTAGGCTGAAGATTGACCATTTATAGAACTAAATTTATCTGTCTTATTTAAAATTACTCTCTTCTTAGCTATTTTTCTGTACTCAATGAAAATGATCTGAAATGAATAGATAAAACTTTTTACATCGTGTGTATTTACTCTGCTAATTATCCAACGAATTCGTTGACATCTAACTTTTCGATTATCTAATATATCCAAGATCAAAACCATATTCCTTTCTTGAAATCGTGACTTAATGACTATCAAGAATTACATTCCTTATATCTAACTCGAGGTTGTATGTGTAGGACCAACTCGTAAGAGCGGCGCCAGTCGAAGGCGGGATGGGAATGCACCTCCTGCAGAAAATGGGTTGGACTCCGGGCCGGGGGTTAGGGAAAGAGGGCACAGGTACTCTTCAGCCCCTCTTGCTAGAAGTCAAACTAGACACGAAAGGTCTGCAGGCCAAAGAAGAGGTCAGTAGCAGAAACAACAGAGCCGTAAGTAAAGTTTTTATTGGTGATATTATGGTGTTGGTGTAGTACGCTTGTTGTAATGTTTTAAGTAATTGCTTATCTTTGCATACATTTCACGGTTTGACTAAGTAATACAACCTTGAAATTATATTTAGTAAAGTCGTGTTAAGTAGATACTAGCATGTTTGTGAACGCACAATGTTTAATGTGATTGTAATTCAAATAACACATTACCAGCTTTCATGGAGCTCGTACCCTATAGAATAAAAAAATCATTTGTTTTGTTCAACATAAATTCCGCCAATTTTTAATCTGTGGCTGTACTGTTTTTGTATGGGTGAGAGTTAAGTAAAAAAACACTAATGTGTATCGAAGAAAGATGGTCCGGTCCGTATTACGGCTCTATAGGGTATTTGCGCGATGCCACTTTCACACTAGGTTGGCCAGAGGTAGCTTTGGAAAGTAGCTCCAAATGTCACTATGAGCCAGTTAGTTGTTAGGTTCATTACGACTATTTTTACTGGTTGTCTTTCCGCAGCAGAACCATTAGTTATCAGTAGTACTTTCGATTCACTAAGTTAACTTTTAAAAAATAACATTTTTGTGTGCGAATAATAAATAAAAAACTCACTAATCTGTTAGAAGAACCGCGCCTCGCGCCAGTCGCGATACCCTGGCCTACTACTGTTTTTCGCCGATTTCGAGCCTTTCTCACAATTTGTAAATCAGCCATTATTTGACTTTCAGGACAAAAGTGTTTTCGAATGGATTGTATTGTATTATTGAGTCCAAATCTTTACGCTGTGGAAAGACAACCAGTAAAAAATCACGGTGTATAACTAATATTTGGTATACTCCTTGTTCTTGCTGTCATACGCTCAACGAAAAGTTAGTTGGTTGCCCAGTACAGGGTAAACTAGGATTACAATAGTGAGAGATATTTTTAAAAATATATATTTCAAAAATTAAAATAAAACAGTTTATTCTAAAACTTTATGGTCACCCTATTTTGGATATTATCACATATGCATGAAATGTCATGTATCAGATTACATGCATGCCTTACTGATTAGTACTGATTACAGAAACAGGTACAGAGGCACACACGCAGCCGGGGCGGGCCTGCGCCCTTAGTGGCGGGGGGCAAACACCCCGTGTCTCTACTCGGGGAGTACTGCTCGAAGCAGAAGCTGGGACCGCCGGAGTATAACCTATGCTTTGAGTGCGGCCCTGATCATAAGAAGAACTTTTTATTTAAGGTCAGTTAAATCGTTTAACGGTAGTAAAAGTACAGTCAGCGTCAAAGATACTAAGTAAAAAAAGGTTGGTGACTGTAATGCCAAAGGTGTGTATTTTAGATATTGATTGTAAAAAAAAAATTTGCTTCACACTATTAGTTGATTGATTGCAAAACACGTGCTTCTGTTTACTCTAAAATTATAATCTGTTCAACTTTAAGGCCTATTTGCAAAATAATCATCACTCAACCTTACTGCGTTATCGGTTATATGGCCTAATGTGATCAATTCCCTGCCACATCATGAAGCTACTTCTTAGCTATATCGATTTAGTTATCTTTCTATTGCATCACTATGAAGGGTAGTTTATAGAGGTTAATTGCAACTAACCTGGCCTTTTTTGGTAGGTTGATGTGCTATTGACTGTACTAGTAAAAATTCGAGAATATTTTGAAGTTATTACCTAGTTAATTTACGGGTGTACTTAATTTATCTATTTGAATACCTAGGTACGTAAAAGTCAAAAATAGAAAATATTTTAAGCTTGAATAAAGAAAGTCTGATGTGCATTCACGTTTATTGTGATTTAAAACGCGTAAGCGCCACTTCATTTGTATATAGATTGTATCTCATCATCGTTATTACTTTTGGCATAAACTTGTGTATGTAATGTATGTGTACCATTGATTAACATGTTATGTTTTATTTCGGCAGGTGAAAGTAGCGGGGACAGAGTATCAGCCAGCAGTAGCGAGTGCTAACAAAAAGCAAGCGAAAGCCGATGCCGCACAGTTGGCACTGCAAAAACTTGGCATCCTAACATAAATTGTGAATACATAGGTATAACTTCGGAAGATAATTTGTATAGCTATAAATGCATTTTACAATGTGACGCGAACTAAAGCAGTATCTGATATCAAGAATAAAGTTAAGATGAACAAATTGTTTTATTTCGTTTATATCTCCACATCACATCATCACATCACCAGCCTATATTAGTCCACTGCTGGACACAGGCCTCTCCAAAAGAAGGATTTTGCCATAATCGCCACGCTTGGCAGGCGGGTTGGCGATCGCAGTTCGGCCAATGGTGGAGAGGAGACGCTGCTGCCCGTCTTCTTACGGCGGTTCTCCTGTAGTCGCCTCTTACGACACCCATAGGAAGAGAAGGGGTGGTGCAATTCTTTTGACGTGCAAGCACCACGGCACCGGTTTATATCTCCAATACTTATCTATTCTTTGGTTACTTACTATATTATTCAAAGAATAGATAACTCTAAACAGACAAACACAAATAAAATTTAAAGTGTAGTTGGGCATTGGTAACATGTTATTTTATTAAAGATAGTTATGTCTGTGTAACTAAAAAAAAAGGTTAATCTTCAAAACGCAGAACCGGTTTTGTCGATTTTGCTTACTTTTCGATGGTAGAGGCTAGTCTTGAAATCTTCAGCCAAAAATCCTACCAAACTAACCATTGTACTGTTTAGTTTATAAAATCTTAAGTAGGTAGGTCAGTAAACGTTTTTTTTTCCTTTATCTATCTATACATATAGGTACTAGCATACAAATGTTCTACCTCAGTGATTGTGTATTGGTTTGCAAAAATCTTTTTCATGATTTCGATAAAAACCCCAGAACACTTTTGCCTCCTTAAATTTTGGTACTGTTTAGGACCACACCCTATATACAGGTGGTCCTGTACCTTGTACCTGACCTTGTACCAGGGTCAATCTTGTAACAACAATTATTCTATACATCATTTAAACAACTCATTTGTCTATAACTCTATAAGCATGTTTTTTTCTTTCTATACAAAAACCAGCTATTTTTTTTATTTTGTACGAAAAAAAGATTCATTTTCAAGCAAAGGAGAATGCCATAAAATGACCAAAAACCCAGTCGATTAAAATAATTCATATAAAGGAACAGCACCAAGATAGTAGGTATGTTCCAAATATTATATTCATAATTTCAGCCACAGGACGTCCACTGCTGAAGGCCTCCCCCAGTAACTTCCAGATTGGCCGGTTAGAAGCGGCCTGCGTCGTCCTGCAACCTTTACCAGGTCGTCTGCCCACCTTGTGGGTTGACGTCCTACGCTGCGCTTGCCGGTACGCGGCTTCCATTCCAGAACATTTCTACCCCATCGGCAGTCAGTTCTGCGTGCTATGTTCTTCTCTAAAACAATCCCCAAGTATTATACACTCGCGAGCAAAAGTCTGGAATCACTTACTTGAAATTGGTTTCGCGCGATCTTGTGAACACAATATTTTTATAATAATCATAAAGATGACATAATTCTAAAGGTTCAACTCTTAGCTTTAAATTGATACCAAATTCATTCAAATCGAGCTAGTAGTTAAGGAGCTACTCCGGTTAAGTGAAGGAGGTAGAAATACAAGGAAATATGGAAAAATAATGAATGAATAAAACAACAAAAATTAATAAATTAAATTTTTATTTAGCCTTAAAATTAAGTGTAGTACTTTGCGTTCCCTCCCCTCGCCCTAATAACTGCTCGAAGACGATTCTTCATAGACCTGATCAGCTTCTGAATTGATTCTTGTGGGATACCTTCCCACTCCTCAATCAACGCCGATTTCAGCTCATTCAGACATGAAGGAGCAGGAGTTCTGGAACGAACCTTTCTCTATAGTTCATCCCACACGTGCTCAATGGGATTCAAGTCAGGGCTGAGCGCTGGCCAGTCAAATGTGGCGATACCGAGTTCTTCGAGGTATTCAGTTGTTACACGGGCAGTGTGACAACGAGCGTTATCGTGCATAAGGAGGAAGTCATCACCGATATATTCCGCATAGGGAACGACATGTTCCAGCAGAATATCGGAAATGTACCGGTCCGAAGTTAGACCGCCTCCTCGTCCCCCGCCAGGCACGAAAACAAGCTCGGTTTTACCGTCGAAGCAAATGCCGGCCCACATCATACAAGAGCCGCCCCCATAAGCCACTGTTTGAGCGAAACAGCACTGCGCAAATCGCTCCCCAGGCCGCCTGTAGACCCGACCTCTTCGGTCGCTACCGTGCAAACACATCCTGCTCTCGTCGGAGAACAGGACTTGCCTCCATTGCTCAACCTCCCAATCAAGATGGGTGCGAGCAAATTGAAGGCGTGCTTGTCGGTGAGTTTCGGGCCTGTGGCAGGCCTTTTGGAGTCAAATTCGCTTGCTTGAGTCGTCGACGAACTGTCTACTCGCTGGCTGCTACCCCACGAACATCTCGGAGCTCGTGTTGGACATCGACACCAGTTAAATGCCGATTTCGGATAGAGGTTGACACGATAAAACGGTCACCCCTCTCCGATGTGCACCGGCACCGTCCAGTTCTTGGTCTCGGGATAAAGCCAGCAGTCTCCCGAAAGCGCTTGTAAACTTTCGAAACACAGGACTGGCTTATGTGAAGCCGACGAGCGACAACCCGCTGGCTGAGCCCTTCTTGCAATAGGGCTACGATTTGTGCTGCTTCTGTAGGTGTTGTCTCCATATCGGATTTTACCGATAACAGGTGCTTGCAACTCGCGACGTATCAAACAATTGAAACGCGTCTTTTTCGTTATTCCTTCACTTAATCCGGGATAGCTTCTTAAATACTGGCTTAATTTTAATGAATTCGATATCAGTTTAAAGTCAAGAGTTGAACCTGTAAAATGGATGTCATTTTTATGATTATTTAAAAAAAATAGTACACAAGATCGCGCTGAACCAATTTCAAGTAAGTGATTCCAGACTTTTGCTCACGAGTGTATAAATGCAATGAAAAGATAGGGTTCCACAAGTATTTTCCTATAAAATGACCAAGATATTTACCATTATTGCAATAGTGATAACGAAGCACTCATGGTGGAGCTTGACAGACTCATCGTATCCGATCTCGTTTGTTAAGCATCGAACTAAAATACTACATCTATATTATTTTGGTCGACGACGCTTGGTTCTTTTTTTGGCATTCTCTTTTGCAAAAGTGATAGAACAAAAGTTGTTCACCATGATGTATAGAATATGTCGTTACAAGGTTGACCTTTAAGGACATCAGCCCCTCTAGCATGAACAACAAAACACGATCTAATATGATACGATAAAGCGATTTATCGACACCCCACTCTCAAAATATGTAACATAGCCACCATCTTAAACTTTTATCGAAACAGTGAGCATGTCCATTATCCATGCCGGCGCGGCGACACATCACAGTCAGTCAGTTTAGATGAATCTCGTGTATTACTTCTTGACATTATATACTTTATTTATTTTATTTAACGAATTAAATGCGACTGTTTTTCTTTTGAATTTTAAATATGACGATTTTATAATTAAATAATAATAATAGTAATATTGTATTTGTAAATATAAATAAGAATGCAATACCCTTACAGGGTCCATAAGTATGATCTCACACAATGTAACACCTTATGTATACACTTATGACGCAATAAATGAATATGAATATGAATATGAATATGCTCGATTTTTCGATAAAAGTTCATATTTTGACAAAAAAAGTGTGATAAATTGCTGTATCATACATATCATATCGCGTTTTGTTACTCATGCTATAGGGGCTGTATGTACTGACATAAGGCTAACTCAGGGTCCAGTTGGACGATTGACTTAAAAGAAAAGAATAGTTGTGCTAGTTAATCTTTAATTTTGACTAACAATTAAATAGAGTTCTTCACAGTCATGTAACCTATTCTACATTGTTGCATAATAATATATTAGTAATACAATAATAAAATGGTGTGAATTGAGGTGAATTAATTTTCACACATTTAGACAAAAGCTCCTACTGCTAAACAACATATTATAATGCTGACTGGATATTAAGCATTATAATTTCTAATGTACTTTCCTTTCTAAGCCATCACAGATCTGTTCCAATGTGTAATTTTCACTTTTTGCATTTATTCTTTCTTGTCTGATTGTTGTTTAATCCTGTAGTCTGATAAAGCAGCTTTAATAGCATCTTCAGCTAGCACTGAAACAAAAAAATAAAATTAATCAAAATAAAATTAATCAAAAAAATTGTAGGTGAAGGCATCCATCTTACTTACTAGAACAATGAAGTTTCACAGGTGGCAAAGAGAGCTCTTTGGCTATGTCTGTGTTTTTGAGTTTGAGTGCTTCATCAACAGTCTTGCCCTTTACCCACTCGGTGGCCAATGAGCTTGATGCAATAGCGGATCCACAACCAAATGTCTTGAACTTTGCATCAATGATCTTGCCATTGTCATCCACTTTAATTTGCAATTTCATCACATCTCCACAAGCTGGGGCACCCACTAGACCAGTGCCTACATTCTTGTCTTTTTTGTCTAATGCACCAACATTCCGAGGATTTTCATAATGATCAATAACCTAAGACAAAATACTACTTTGATAAAGGACCTTATTTTAATTATTTTATCTATACATGTTTAAGTATTTACTTTAAAGCTAGTAGATAATACAGAAAAAATCACAATATTACTCTGTCTTTCAAAGCTGATAGCCGATGTTAACAGCAGAAAACTAACCAAAAATAAGACCATTTTTTTATTGATTCAAAGGATGGTTGCTGCAAGCGTAATGCGTAACGAACGCATATTAAAGAATCCTTTTTGGTTATTACGTACGTTTAAGAAAAGAATTATCAGAAACAGAAGAGTATTTTCTGTTTGTAATGTAAGTAAATGGTAAACCTCGACATTTCACAAATTTTGCAACTACGTACTTACGTTTGCGTGATACGACGCAGAATGTTGAATAGTTCCAAAACTGCTAAGGTTCTTCAGACTAACACATCTACGAATATTCGTAGCCAAAAACGACATGATGATAAAATTAATCTCGAAGCTTTTTCAGATTAAGACGAATTTCTAGATTTTATTTTTGGAAAAATGTTAATGAACAAGCCGCCAGTTCGTCGCAGACAGATTTGACATTTGACAGAAGTCGTTCGTAAATTTTGACACTTGACCTAGGGATGAAACAATATATCGATGAATCGGTTTAAATGTAGTTTTTAAACCTAATATAACAGTAAAACCCTGGTTTGCTAAACTGCGTTTTGACAAACAAATTACTTCAACTATTTCCCGCCTACGTTTTGGACATTGTTCTTGTCCCTCTCATTTATCAAGATTACACATCTTAGATACTTCCTTAAGCGAAGGGGTTTGGAGAAAGGAAATATTGAACACTTATTATTTAAATGTCCCTTATATAACTCATTAGACCTTTATAACATTTTAATTAATAAAAAAGCTCCTCTCCCTTATAATCTTGTATCTATTTTGTCATTATCTAATTAAAAATATACTTATTCTCTTGTAAAATTTTTAAAGTTCCACAATATTAAACAATAATTTTATAACTCTATTATGTACATTTAAATATATTAAACCGTTCAACGATCTAATCCCTACCTGTTTTACCCACTATCCCTTACAAAATCCTCAAAACTTGAAAATGTCAAAAGTAATCCTCAGTCAACCAGACTGAAGAGGCGTGGGTTGCCAGTAATATAAAAAGAAGAAGAAGAATTGTGTGTTGTCAATTAATTGTCATCTTCTTGCCATCTCTCACGCACGCACGCCGCACGTTGAACCTGAAATCTCAGGGATGGCGACACCATATATGTCGCAATCTCTGAGGTTCTAGGTTCGATCCCCGGTCGGGTCAATGTAAAAAACGAACTTTTCTATATTGCCTCGTGTCTGGGTGTTGTGGTACCGTCTTTGTTTCTGATTTCTATAACACAAGTGCTTTAACTAATTACTTTAAGATCAGAACAATGTATGTGATGTTGTCCAATATTTATTTTATTTATCTCTCTCATCAACCCTCGATTCCCGAAAAATAACTAAGATAATTGGGGTTATAGTCCGAGCGAGCCTTAGATGATGCATTTTAAGGCTCGGACGGACTATAAGTAGCTGTTTCCGTCTGGAATATTTTAGAACTCATTCACAAAACTACCTTGTTTGAGCGACGGATTGAATCCGGGCTTACCTGGAGCCGTTTTCAGCTGCTTATAGTCCAAGCCTAAGAACGTCGTTGCTAAAGACAAAGTATTTAAGGTATTTAAATAAATATCAAAGTTCAGGAATAATAAATAAATACTGGACAACATCACATACATTGATCTGATCCTAACTAAGGTAAGTAGCTAAATCACTTGTGTTAAAGAAATCAGAAACAACGGTACCACAAAGCTCAGACCCACCCAACCCAAGCCAACATAGAAAAGTTCGTTTTCTACTTTGACCCGACCAAGAATCGAACCCGGAACCTTCTCTCTTTTAAAAAATAACAATAAGTGATCAACTTCAGTTATCTAGAACAAAACTATCATTAATGATCTTTAGAGAGATTGAGGTAGGTATAGGCACAAAAGAGCCGCGGCGCTTGCGCTTTCTTTCTAAACATCTAAAAGCGCCGCCCGCGCCACAGGACCGCGCGAGGCTGCCGTCACTCATGGTCTCGCCTCAGTCGAGTGCGCATAGCTTGCAGAGCCGTACGTGTTACTCTCGCTCGCTCCGTGTGATCGCGTGCCGCGTTAAAATGACTGAAGTGTATTAATAACAATGAATTAGTGGAAATGGTGCGCTTGTACGCAATAAGTGGTAACAGTTTGCGACAAGCGGTTGAAATGTTTGTGGAAATGTTTCCCAATCGACCGAGGCCGACCCGTCAGGTGGTGCTTGCTGCCACGCAGAGACTTTAGAGACCATCGCCAGTTTGACGTCCCTATCCACGCTCAAGCTCGAGGCAGCGTAGGACTCTTCTCTCTTGAGTTCTTCGAAACGGAGCCCCGGGCCAGTACCCGGGAAGCAGGCCGTTACTTCGGCGTGAGCCACAAGACAGTGTGGAAACTTTTGAAAAGTGAACAGCGGATGAAACGGATGTTCTGTTTCACTTTCGGAAAGTCCAAGACATGCTCCCTCAAGATCGTTACCTTACTCCTCACGGAGTACATTTTGTCGCTGGCTACTGGATAACCGCCATGTTAACATTTCAAGGACTGATGAAAGTTTATTTACGAGGGCTGGAATTTTCAATATCCATAACGAGCACTGGTGGACTCATCGTGATCACAATCCTCGTAAAATTAAGCGAGACTCATTTCAACACCGTTTCAGTCTCAACGTGTGGGCTGGCATAATCGACAGGTATTTACTGGGCCCTTATTTTATTTAAGGTCATCTCACCAGCTTGACGTACTTGGAGTTGCTGCAACACGTCTTAGACGAAATGCTTGATGACGTACCCTTAGCGTTACACCAAAACGTCTACTACCAGCAGGATGGTCCTGCTGGTAGTAGAGCTCCTCCACATTATAGACGTCAAGTGCGCGAATACTTAAATAATACGTTTGGTGAACAGTGGATTGGACGTGGAGGTCCAGTAGCATGGCCACCAAGATCCCCGGACCTAACTCCGATGGACTATTATTTTTGGAGTGACGTGAAACGACTGGTATACGCAGAGGAGATAGAGAGTGTTAACGTGTTACGCGAAAGGATTTCAACGTTCGAAACAGTAAGACAAAACGTTTATGTGTTGCTAAAACTAAAGCGAAATTCGCTTCGCCGTGCTAGACTGTGCCTTCATCGGAACGAAAGTGTCCGAACACTTGCTTCGCAGTACGTAAATTTTGTAAGTAGGAACTTGTAAATAACTAATTAATTATATATTGTTTTAAACTTTCATGGTCACTAACATTAGAATAGTTTGTTACGGGATTGCTACCATGTACCTTATTTTTGAGTTCCCGATATTTCGGCACTGTTGCAAGCGCCATGATCACGGAGTAACTAAATAATTAATTGTAAATAAGATGATTTCAGCTTTTTAACTACGCCAAAAATACCTAACTTATTAATTTCTAAAAAATGGAGAACAATGTTATGAATTTTGAATCAATTGAACCCATAGTTATTAATAGGTATTTTTGACGGTCCTAAGCCCGTAAAGTAAGAAGGAAAATCTGAAATCAAATTACCTACTTACACGCTGTGGGTGGCTTAATAGCCACGCCCACATGGTTTATTCCTATTGCGCCTGTTGAACGTGCGAGACAAAATTGGTTTATTTCTATGTGTACTGCAAAACCAAATTTACTAAAAACTTAAGTGTGCTTTATTTATGGGAGGCTCTAGTTTATCTAACACAATAGGTATTTTTCCCTACTTTTATCTCTGTTAATATGGGAAGGATGCAAAGTAACACCGTGTATATATATTTGAGAGACATTTCTTTGTATCGGAATTGGTTTTGTTTTTTATGGTGTCTGGCCAGAATGCCCTTTGTCATTTATGTTACAATATGTGCTATTTAAAAACAAGAATATCATGCCAATCCTTGCTGTTTTATTTTATTACCTTTTGTTTTCTTAATTTTGAGATACTCTATAAACGATATCACAATTACCATTTTGGGTGCCATACTTCAGAAGCTACTGTACGTAATTTTATTAAATGACGTTGGTCGATTAGACACAACCTTGGGTGCTACTAAAATAGTAATTTTAACATCATTTTGTACATAATCTCAAAAAGTATTACGTTATTTTGGACAACATCACCTTAAATTCTCTGATCCTATGGTAAGTAGCTAAAGCACTTGTGTTATAGAAATCAGAAACAACGACGGTGCCACAACACCCAGACCGAAGAAAGAGTAAGAAAATTGGATATATTAAAAGCTCATAAATTATTGCCTGTCGAAACTCAAATACACTGTAAAAATAACTTCATCTATAAATATATCGATTTACAGTAGGGCAGCACTACGGACAGGCGCCATTTTTGTCAAGTTTCGGTATACACGTTTTTTCGTAGTTAGGCCATCTCCATAGGTTTCAGTACTTAAGCTGGAAACATACTATCGGACGCGGCTTACGGACGCGGCTTACAGCCGCGACTGATAAGTGTGCGCACGGTCCTCGGACGTTGCTTGCGGACGCCATGAGTGTGACCACTTTAAGTAGATTTCTACGTTTTTGGTAGGTTTGTGACAAAGAGGACGATGATTTAGTAGTAATTTCAGTAGAAAATCTGTATCGTTTAGTAGATTTTAGCTAATCCAAAATACAATTATCCAGGCCAAAAAAAACTGACCAAGTGCGAGTTGAACTCGCGCACGAAGGGTTCCGCACCATTATCTGTAAAAACCGGCGAAGTGCGAGTCGGACTCGCGCACGAAGGGTTCCATTACCATACCATTTTCTATAAAAACGGCAAAAAAATCACGTTTGTTGTATGGAAGCCCCCTTAAATATTTATTTCAACTTTCTAGCTATCACGGTGCATGAGATACAGCTTGGTGACAGACGGACAGACAGACAGATGGACAGCGGAGCCTTAGTAACGAGCAAAATAAATCACGTTGTATGGGAGCCCTTTAAATATTTTTTTTATAGTATAAAAAAAAATAAAAAATTAAGTATTTGTTGTTATAGCGGCAACAAAAATACATCATCTGTGAAAATTTCAACTGTCTAGCTAACACGGTTCATGAGATAGACAGACAGACCGACAGCGAAAATTCGACCGACTCATTTGAAAATGAACTCTATATGTCAGGCTTAAAGTTGAAAATCTATTGGAGAATTTTTGACTTTTGGGGTAGGTCGACGTGCTGTTGACTGTACATTCAATACCTAGATTCCTTTAAGTCGCGGCTGTAAGCCGCGTCCGTAAGCCGCGTCCGATAGTATGTTTCCAGCTTAAGAGTACCAAAGTCAGTCAGTGACAGGACATCAGGGACCAAGGAGTAAAAGATTAAATCACTACGTGCAGATACGTTCATTTAACAAAGTATTATTGTTTGCCTCTACAAATAATATTGATTGTATTATTTTCTATTCTATATTACAATAAAGTTTAAATTAAGTAAACACTCAAGCTGGAAACATACTATCGGACGCGGCTTACGGACGCGGCTTACAGCCGCGACTGAAAATTGTGCACGGTCCTCGGACGTTGCTTGCGGACGCCATGAGTGTGACCACTTTAAGTAGATTTCTACGTTTTTGGTAGGTTTGTGACAAAGAGGACGATGATTTAGTAGTAATTTCAGTAGAAAATCTGTATCGTTTAGTAGATTTTGGAAGAAAATTCTTAAAAATAGTAGCTAATCCAAAATACAACTATCCAGGCCAAAAAAACCGACCAAGTGCGAGTCGAACTCGCGCACGAAGGGTTCCGCACCATTATCTGTAAAAACCGGCGAAGTGCGAGTCGGACTCGCGCACGAAGGGTTCCATTACCATACCATTTTCAATAATTCGTTTGTTGTATGGAAGCCCCCTTAAATATTTATTTCAACTTTCTAGCTATCACGGTGCATGAGATACAGCTTGGTGACAGACGGACAGCGGAGCCTTAGTAACGAGCAAAATAAATCACTTTAGTTGTATGGGAGCCCCTTAAATATTTATTTTATTCTGGTTTTTAGTATTTGTTGTTATAGCGGCAATAAAAATACATCATCTGTGAAAATTTCAACTGTCTAGCTATCAGATGCCGCACCACATACAGACGGACAGCGGAATAGTAATAGGCCCCCGATTTACGCTTTGGGTACGGAACCCTAAATAAATCTTGTCCAGGTCCCGGAGATTTCCTGTATCATAATACTGAATACGGTGATAAGCGGGTTTCTTTTTCGCATACGTTATCAAATCGCTAGCTATCTTATAATAAAAATGTTCATGCAATCAATAAGCACGTGCGAGCTCTCGCGCAGTCGGCGTCCTTTTGACGCTCGGACGCGTCCGCACCCCGTGCATACCGTCCGCGGACGTTTTCGGCTTACAGAAACATCCAGCGCGCCAGATTGCTGTCGGACGTCCGAGCGCTCAAGGTCAGCGAAGGTTACGTCCGCGACTTACGTCCGATGGTTTGCACACCTTAAGCTGGAAACATACTATCGGACGCGGCTTACAGCCGCGACTTAAAGGAATCTAGGTATTGAATGTACACTAAGGTGTGCAAACCATCGGACGTCAGTCGCGGACGTAACCTTCGCTGACCTTGAGCGCTCGGACGTCCGATAGCAATCTGGCGCGCTGGATGTTTCTGTAAGCCGAAAACGTCCGCGGACGGTATGCACGGGGTGCGGACGCGTCCGAGCGTCAGAAGGACGCCGACTGCGCGAGAGCTCGCACGTGCTTATTGATTGCATGAACATTTTTATTATAAGATAGCTAGCGATTTGATAAAAAATCTACTTAAAGTGGTCACACTCATGGCGTCCGCAAGCAACGTCCGAGGACCGTGCACACTTATCAGTCGCGGCTGTAAGCCGCGTCCGTAAGCCGCGTCCGATAGTATGTTTCCAGCTTTAGTGTACATTCAATACCTAGATTCCTTTAAGTCGCGGCTGTAAGCCGCGTCCGTAAGCCGCGTCCGATAGTATGTTTCCAGCTTCAGGTTTTTTAAATGATTGATTCTAGTTGGTAATTTAACACAAAAATTTAGTTTTTGAACGTTACTTCTCGATAAAAAAGTACGGTGGATACATAATTTTCTTTCAAGGTTATAATTTACAGTTTTTCAATTTTCATTCAGTCATCATGACAATTGCTTTTAAAGCGTTATCCAAGTTACTCGTTCCTATCGTCGGCAACGGTTTTTGCTTAGCTCGACTTCAAACAAGTGCTTTGTAAGTCTTGTACTTTTTAATTAATGAAACTTTTTTAATTATTTGACATTTCGTGTTTTTTTTACAATAACTTCCCCGGACACATATTTTTTGACATAGCCGTGCTGACTGCTGACCGACATACGTACTCTGACTAATCTGTGCTTACAGGTAGCCTTTGTAGATTTTGTAACACCGGTAGACACTTGATAGATAATTGAACAATAATTACGTAGATATTGAATCATCATTCTTCTGTAATTTTCCAGAAAGATGGTCGACAACAACCCTGATTACAAGAGTGCAAACTCCATTCACGAGTTTACCGTGAAGAATATCAAAGGCGAAGAGGTGAAGCTAGATGTTTACAAAGGACATGTTTGTATTGTTGTTAATGTTGCATCCCAGTGTGGCTTAACAGCAAATAATTATAAGCAACTCAATGAACTTTATGAACAGTATGGTGAGAGCAAAGGTTAGTGATTTTATTATACCTAAAAATAGATTAAAATATCAAATATTAAGACAAAATTGTTTAACTATTAGAGCTAAAATAACATTCTACAATTTTATTTTAGGTCTCCGCATCCTTGCATTTCCCTGTAACCAGTTTGCTGGTCAAGAGCCAGGCAGCTCCGAAGATATTGTCTGCTTTGCATCTGAACGCAAAGTAAAGTTTGATTTATTTGAGAAGGTTGATGTCAACGGGGATACTGCAAGTCCTCTGTGGAAATTTCTAAAGGTAAATTAATAGAAAAATAACATAATATATTTTGTTCTATTTATTTTTATGAGTCATCATGATGGTCGTTTTTTTTTTAAATAAAACTCATTGAAACTGTGTTTATATAAAATATTCACATGGAAACATGGCATCTGGCTGGTGGACATTAATTGACCTTGCTTTGTTATGGTAGTGGTACATTTTCTTTAACCTTCAACGACTACTATGTGAAATCAATAATGCTAATGAATGCTAAAACACCACACCTCGACAGGACAAGATTTCCATAGGTTTTTAATTTATTCATCTACATACTTCTAAAACTAAAAATTTGTGCAACAAATTATTCAAGATCCAAATCATCATGTTCGATTCAATTTCACTTGCATCCTTGGTTTTATTAGTCATAGAATAAACATCATGATGTAAAATAATTTTGACAATGCATTAAAAACAAGTAGTTTGCTTTTCTTTGCTCATCTGCTATTGCAAACAATATTAAGTAGTTTTAAAAAATTAATAAATTGTATTTAATTTTATAGGTACTTGAATCTTATTGTTGCTATCTGTTATTATACTTTTGTTTTGACAACCTGATATGTTATATATCTTCTGTATTATTGCCTCTGATATAAATAAGTTGTACTTTGAGAATAACCATTTGTTTATTATTTTTAGCACAAGCAAGGAGGAACTTTGGGTAACTTTGTGAAATGGAATTTTACAAAATTCATTGTTGACAAGGATGGTGTACCGGTTGAACGTCATGGACCTCAAACTGATCCCATGGATTTGGTAAAATCTCTTGAGAAGTACTGGTGAATGAAACACACAGAAAATTGAATTAATTTAAGGAATATATTTTTGGTTAAGGCAGTGTTTTTTAAATGTAAATGTAGAGTTTATTTGTAATCTTTAATAATGTAATGTGACCTTTGAAAAATTTATGTGGTAGTGTCCTTGGTGCACAATAGAAGTATAGACTATTATTATTGTGCACTAAAGAAAAAAACTATTGCATTTTTGATAACTGATAAATTGCAATTTTAGTCCAGCTTTTGTAATTCAGTCATTTGGTAATTTTTATTAATGTATAAGCTCAGCATTTATTACACATTATTTGGGTTCTGTTAGAAGTATACACCTGGCTGTTATTGCCCTTGACTGAATTATCATTCATGGATCACCATGACATTGTGCAAAGCAACTTGTTGTTTAAAAGATTAAGGGCCAATTTTTCAATAGCTAGATAGATATCTTCTAACTGATGATTAAGTTTGACATGTTGACTGTTTTCGTATAGAATATGTGTCAAAACGTCAATTTTATTCGTTCAATACAAGTTAACTGGAGTTTGAAAAACTGGCCATAAACCATAGTTTTTAATTTTGATTGGTAATACCATCAAATCTATTTATCACTTGAATTTTTGTTATTTGTTACCTAATTAATTAAAATGTGTTGCATAATATTGTTTGTTTTAAATTCCTAATGAAACATTTACCAGAATTTAACGTTTTCCGACACTCGGGATCTCAAACTCTGAGCTGTCACATATCGCGTCACTAAAGTAAATTCCATAAAGATGAGTCTGAAATGTGATATTTCGTTATATATCTGCAAAAACAAAATGGCTCAGACAGCCGGATATCAGGCTGTCTGACCACACGTTTTTCATGATTCCGCGAAAACCATTGCATCAAAATGGATGAAACTACTTTAGATGCCGTCACATATCTCGCTTCACTAAACTTTTGATAAGAAACGGGGCCCTAAAACCCTCTAGAATTTGAGATCCAGAGTGTCGGAAAACGTGAAATTCTGGCTGTCTGAGCCAGGTTTTTTTCAATTTTTAAAAAAATCTATTGCGTCACAAACGATGAAACCTAGGTATATTGGCGTCACCTACGATTTGTTATCAGCCTAGATATGCGAGATCTCTCTAGGATTCTGGCTCAGACGGCCGGAAGTACACGATTAATCAATCTATTAAAATACCTTTGTGTATTTAATTAGAAAAGGTTTTTTTTCACTAAACGCTTTGTATGACGTCCGCTCATTATGACGTGTTAGTCAATACCATTCATTATAAACGGATTCCACTGTACCTACAATTTCCGGCAGCACGTAGGATTTGAGCGCTGTGGCAAAGAGTTGCGATGGCTTTGCACATCTTACGAGACAATCATTGTATCATAGACGCGTGTGCGCGGAGCTATCAACAAATCTCAGCCGGCGGTGCAAGCGCGTCGCGCTACTAGCCAGTCACGTAATCGTAATGGTCCTTTGTGCATCTTGCGCCCGCTCAACATCAATGCCGCTAGTTGTACGGACAACAGCTCGTCGACCTATTACAAAATGTCAAATTTTTTCGTTTAAAAATGATCTATATAAGTCAGGCTTAAAGTTGAAAATCTTTTCGAGAAATTTTGACTTTTTGGGTAGGTCGACGTGCTGTTGACTGTACTTCAATGCTTTACAGTTCCCGGCATCGATGTTGAGCGCTAGGCGAGACCATCAGATGATCAGAGATGCGTGTGGGTGGAGCTGTCAACCAAACAGCCGGCGGTGCAGGTGCGTCGCGTGACTATCTAATCACGTAATCGTAATAGTCTTCTGATACCGCCGCGCCGCGCCGCTATACGTAATTTTGTGCTTCTGTGCATCTCGCCCAACGCTCAACATCCGTGCCGCTATTTGTAAGTACCTACCTACTTTAGGAGCAGCTAATCTCTTGATTTTAACGTCTGTCCGATTGTTGTACGCGTACATTAAACCTCAATGTTTGTACTCAACTCAACAAATACCATCGAGCAGCTACCTTATTCACCAGATATGGCTCCAGCCGACTTCTTTCTTTTTCCTAAACTTAAATTACCACTTCGTGGCACCCGGTTTCATTCGGTAGAGGACATAAAGCAGAATTCGCGGCGAGAACTAAACTCGATTCCGGAAAAATCGTTTCAAAAATGTTTTGATGATTGGATTATTCGTTGGCGTAAGTGTATCGCTTCTGAAGGAGCATACTTTGAAGGTGATAAAATAAATCTGGATGAATAACTAACATTTGTGTAATAATAATCTTTTTCGGTACTTTCTTGACAGAGTAGTATATGATAAAAATATGTGGATTTAAAACTGCTTAGCTCTTCAACATCAAATGACTTAAATATTGATAATGACATGCCCATTCCACATAAAATTTCAAAGCAAATTAGCGCGCTAAGACCGGCCTCATCTGGCGTACTATATAGCGCACTAATTAATGGCATTAGACGCAGGAGAAGCCCAAGCATAATGCTCGGGTTCCACTTCCGTCTAATGCCATTAATAAGTGCGCTGTATAGTATAGTGCGCAGGTGTGGCCGATCATAGCGTGCTAATTTGGGCGGTAGCTCGGATGGCGGTAACTTTCGAGTTTCAACACATCAGAGGGATTTAGCAGGCGTCTAGTGCCATGTTATGGCTACACGGTTACACCTACTAAGTACACTCAACATGTTAAAATACGGTCACATGCAAAATTTCTTTGTGAAATAAATGATATAGTACGGACAACAGCACGTCGACTTACCACAAAATGTCAAATTTTCTCATTTGAAAATGAACTCTATACGTCAGGCTTAAAGTTGAAAATCTATTGGAGAATTTTTGACTTTTGGGGTAGGTCGACGTGCTGTTGCTGTACAAAGTCATTAAGTAAGGACGTAGTGGACAAAATGAAAAAATGACAAAGTGCGAGTCGGACTCGCGCACGAAGGGTTCCGCACCATTATCTATAAAAATGAGCAAGAAAATCAAGTTTGTTGTATAGGAGCCCCTTAAATATTAATTTTATTCTGGTTTTTAGTATTTGTTGTTATAACGACAACAGAAATACATCATCTGTGAAATTTTCAACTGTCTAGCTACCACGGCTTATGAGATACAGCCTGGTGGCAGACAGACAGACAGACGAACAGCGGAGCCTCAGTAATAGTACCCAAAGGGTACGGAACCCTAAAAAGTATTGAGTTCTTGGAAGTGTTATTTTTATTTTAAAGACTAGTATCTACAGATCACACGCTAACTAAACCACTAGACGCTAGAAGTAAACGTCAAATAAGTGTGGCCCCCATTTAGCGCGTAGTTTTGTGCATTAATTAAAGAAAGAACGCTAATCACGCCTTTATTTGAACGTTAGGCGTCACGCAGGAGAAGCCCGAGCATATTAAACACAGCTTGCTACCAACATTAACACAAAATCCTTATCATCTAAAGAGGGAAAGAGACCGTTGGTACGCATTTCCGGTAGCAATTTATGACCAATCACAGAACGCGTTTCAAAAATATTTCTAGCGTCGTCGTTGGTGCTTGGCGCTTGCTTGGCGTTGTCTTGTCAATGTGCGCGTTGTTGTTGTGGCATTTATTTTGTTGTTTACTAGTGTAAAATAGTGCAAAAAAAATATTTCTGGACCTGAGATATTAAATTGAAAGAAAAGTACTGTTGATGTGATTTTAAAATATCGTACTGAATAAATAGTGACCAAGTAAATATCTTCACGTGTGGTGGTGTTAATTTTAGATCAAAAAAAGGCTGGTCTAACGCGTTGTGTAATTTTAATTCCAGCATGTCTACAAGAAGTGGTCGTGTGAGATCAAGTGTCATCGAAACGAGTCCAATTCGAACACGTAAAGGTGTATCGCCTCCACGGTCACCCGCCAGAACGCGGAAAACTTCTCCGGCGCCCAAAAGTTCCCCGACGCGGAAAAGTTCACCCCCCGCGCGTTCATCCCGCAAATCCCCTTCACGAAAATCGCCGAGTCGTAAGCCGGCATCTAAGTTTCCCGCTAGAAAATCGCCTTCAAGATCAACTAAAGAAACTACAGAAACTGCTACCCAAAAATCTCCAACTAAGCGTCCTGCTATAAAAACCGATAAGGACGTGGCAGTTACCCTCGAGAATTTGTCATCCAAGCTAGAAATCTACCGAAGCACTCGCTCCAAAAGGACTGAATATTCGATCAAGGATATAATCACCTCCACCTCTGATGAGTTGCCTGAACTTGAGAAGGTGAATGGTTTGGATTCGCACGATGTTTTTGGTCTAAGGAACCGTAGATCTTTTGAAGAAGTACCACCACGCAGGTCTAGTCGGTTGAAAGAGTTTATGGAGAATGTGCCTGACATTAGACGTAGTCTTAGCAAATCCGTCAGCAAGTCTGTTAGTAAATCGATAAGCCAGTCTATTGATGCCTACTCTGATGAAGATGTCTCTGAAGAAGAGTTAATTAAAGAGAAAATTAAGCCTCAAACTAGAAAACTTGCTACGCCATTACGAGGCAGTGAAAGTAAAATTGTTCAGATGGGCAGTAGATGGGAGTTTGGTGGCATAGGTGGATCAGCACTTCTCATTATTTTGATACCAGTAATTGTATTCTTAATTTTAATTTCATGTAAAGACTCCTGCTCTGCAAAATCGGTATTAAATGTAAAAGAATACAAGTCCGCTGGGCTATGGCTTACTTTTCCAGCAGTTATATTATGTTCCTGCCAGTATTTGGTACAGGCTTTATTTGCTGTTGTTCCTGTATTTGGAACAAAAGCTGACATATTGGATGAGACTGGCACAAAATATTGTTTCAATGCATTTTTTGCAAGCATTTTTACTGTAAATGCTCTTTTTTTTTTGGATTTTTTTGAATTGCTTTCGAAAGAAAATTTGCTTAATGAGTATTTGCAATTGGCTACAATTTCATTCATTATTGCCGTTTTCCTGAGTGTTGTCCTATATGTGAAGAGTATTAATGTTGACAGTAGCGAACTTAACTTGTATGGAAGTACTGGATACAAATTGTATGATTTCTTTATGGGGCGGGAGATACACCCTTACATCAAGAAACTGGATGTTAAAGTTTGGCTATCACGGGTCTCAAATGTTAATTCTGTGAGTACACATTTGGTTTTTTTACTAAATATCCCGCTTAACTCTAGATTGCTTTGCAAAATGATAATTTTTGTTCATTAGTTTTGTGTTGTCTACAATGAAGACTCTTTAACTTTTTTGATGCACATAAAATAATGTTTAATCTTTGTTTATTCAAAATGTTTGAGCCAGAAGAGCATAATTGACTGAAATAATGTTCAATGACGTTAAGGTGAATTGCATTTAAATTGCCACCTAATTAAATTCATGAATAATTGAATTTCTTATTAATGTCTACCTTAATGTCTACTCAGGCATTCTTAATGTTCTAGTTCAAAATTGTTTACTTTCCTTTTCTAATAATGTAAATACTTTTATTTCAGCTGATCCTAACAGTATTGATCTTCATACAAGGCTTGCAGTTTCAATCTACTGAAGTTGGAGAACTGTCCGTGGATAATTTGAAAGTCATGTTACAAAAAGTGGAAATGAAACCCACCATCCTGTTGTTCTCAATGATGCAACTGACATACATCCTAAACTTTGTTATCAAGGAACACAAGGTTACAACAACATTTTTCTGGCAATCTGAAGGGGTTGGATACCTTCAAGTGGTATCCAGTGCCTTATATCCATTCTATTTCACAACAATATCTAAATTCGTGGCAGATGCGCAGTTATCTCTGTCAACTAACATCTTAATCTCTGCTTCTGTACTTTATGTGCTGGGATTCTTCATAATGCTTATTAGTAACAATATTAAACACGAATTCAGGACAAATCCATTACAACCCTGTATGGCAAGTAAGTAACATTTGTATACATTTTGTTAACTAGCTTGTTTGTAATAACAATTACATCTAATTCATTCACTTTTAGTTGATGGATAAAATAAAGTTGGCTATTATTATTTTAGCAGCTTATCAGCCTTTTTAACTTATATGTGTATTATAGTTGTTTGGTTTCAAAAAATATTATTTGGAATGTGATACTGATAAAATTACCTGCATATTCTGGGTAAATATTGACTGAAGACAATTCAACACAATCTCTTGCAAATAATCTTTGTTTTGTTACATTTTGGCCATAAGATGTGACTTAACAGTAAGGTCTCAGTATAGGTATGATCATTTAGCCAGTCTGATTTAATTTCAGTATCCTAAAAAGTGCTATGTACAGACAACAGCTCGTGAATATTAATCTCTGTGTTAAACTTAAAATCAGTTGTATGACCCTTAAATTCTTGGGTGGATCGACCTGCTGTTGTCTGTACTACTACAAAGTAATATATTTTCTTAGAAATATTACTAATATAAATATTGCATTCTTTCAGATTTGGATTCAATGCCCACGTTCCATGGAAAGAAGCTGCTTGTTTCGAGTCTATGGGGTGTTCTGCGGCACCCGAACTACACGGGTGATATCCTGATCCATATCGCTCTCGCCCTGCCAGGGATTGTGACTGGACGCTACGTGGCCGCAGCGCCGGCCCTCCTGACCGTCGTAGTACTTGCGCACCGCGCGTGGCGGGATCACGCTAGGTGCAGCCGACGCTACGGAGCAGCATGGAACAGGTACTGCAAGAGAGTACCTGCTGTACTCATACCAAAGGTACTATAAACTTCCAAATCACAATACCAGATGCTATGAACAAAATGATTATGCTTTTTATAGGTATAACGCGCAATTAGAGGATACTAGAATCTAGATTATTATGTACATAGTAATTATGTATGAACAAATATTACGTTCAATGTATTAATAATGAGATATCACTTAATAATTATTGAGACAGATCTCGAATAGATTGTAGATTGTTAAAATGTTACATAATATATTATGTGATTAGTTAGTTAATGTGAGATTAATGACATTGCCATATAAACCACCGGACAAATTTTCGAATGCTAAATTAGAAGCTCTCTAAATTAATTTGACAAAATCGATTTATTCGTTTCGTCTCTAGATTAGGTTTATTTTAAATGTATTAGGCTCAAAATCTAGTTATCCTCTTCAGTTTCCATGGCAATTAAGTTAACATTAAAACTCTTTAGAAGGAAAAGAACATAGTAAATTATTTTATGAATTAAGAATATTGACGCAATTTAAATAAAATAAAACTGAATTTAATTTTACTTGTATGTAATAAATACTATATAGTAATAAATATTAGTAATGCATTGCCATGTTGTATGTATTTTTATTTAGAATATAGATTTATACATATACTTATTTATGTAATATTATTGTGTGCCTCATACTTTAGACTAGCTTGTAAAGCACAAAATTACATTTTCCTTTAGTATTTAATTAGAGTATTGCTCATACTTAAAATTCTTGTTGCTCAATGCATAAAATTTGTGGTTGTACTATGTTACTTACATTATAAAAGTCGATTCCGCCTTGATTGGATCATAATTATTATACTTAACTACTTACTATAAGAATCTTGCCACATTTTTCTTCAAATATTAACAATCCCTTTTTACCATGAATACAGAATAAGTATTGAAGCGCACTTTTAATTAGTATTCATTTTACTTTAGTGTAATGACAACTGTCTTGTTCTTATATATTTTACCTTTTTATAAAAACAATGATGAGTTATAAAAGATTTGTACAAAATATTATAAGCTTTTTGTATTTTTCTATGTAGATCTTCAACACTTTTTTTAAAGTTGATGTTTTTTATAATTTCCAGTCTATTAATTAACTGATTTTATTGAATATGCCGTAGTGATTGTTTTTTTTTACATTTGACATAAAAAGATTTTTGGTTAGACAATTAAGAAATTGTTTTAATGCAAATAAGGCTTTGTAAGCTACCTACTGATTTAATTATGGGACGAACATCAGGATCGCAAATATTTTTCTTGAACAAAATTGTACCCTAATATTAACTATTTATGGTAAAGCATTCAATCGTTTTTCTCGATTTTTATGATGGCCTCATAGTAACTGTATATCAGCAGCTGAGTACTTTCATACGAACATCTACTTAGTTAAGATCTAAATTTTTGTAGATAGTGAAACAAATCCATTCTACCAGTATTCAATACTATCTATTGTACTCGTCTCTTTATAAGTCAGTACAATTATCTAATTAATCGGATAATTCAGATGTTGGAATCTTACATGTAAATAAAATTTGACGAGCTTTAAATTTAAAAAAAATCGGTAGCCTTGGATGTTTCCGAATTACTTCACTTTTTGAAGTTTAGCGAAAAATAAGAAAAGACTGAAGTTTGTATTCCAAAAATGAATAAATAATTTTCGAAAGATTTAAGACCTCAGTCATAATTAGATAAAATGTTTTGTGCACGTATTATAAATAATTTAAGTACATAATGTAAACATAAATTAATATTTACTGTTGTTCTTTTAGCGAGGTATGTACTATTCTCCTGATTCGTATGTATTGTTTATTTAATATTAAATACTGATATGTATCTGGCATTTTAAAATAAACTATATTATAAATTTGTAAGTTGTGTTTTATTTTATTATTATGTAAGGCCAATTTCCTCCTCCTCTGTATTCTCGGTGTAGGGACAGTTGGGGTACAATGGAACGAAAAAGTTATTTAGATTTTAAAAAAAAAACTTCCTTTTTATTTTTATAACATTTACTTTAAACATACAAGAACGGTTCCTAAACTATCGATTGACAATAAAAAGGAGATCAAAAATTTACCTTAAACATATTTTATTTTTATTTTTGCACAACGCCTCACTTGTTCCAATGTGCCCCAGATCTGGGGTACTATGGAACTGCGTCTGGGGTACATTGGCACAAGACTAAAAAATCAAATTATACATTGAATATATTAACCAAGCTTATACTTGCTTAATATATTTTCAGGAATAGCATTACATATTACTTTGGCGCTTTCCAAGCTGGGACTTGGTAACACTAGCTCTATTTCCAGAATTAACACCTTCGCTATATCTGGTTCCAGTGGAAAATAGAAGCTGTTGTCAATTTTTGTACTCCGACGAAAAAAGTAATATCATATTCATGTTTTCGTCTACATCTGTCAACATTTGACCAACAAAATATAATATTTGCTTTTTGTGGCTAAATTTGAAACACTGTTCCATAGAACCCCGTCCCACTGTGCCCCATAGGGTCTCGAAAATTTAAAACTAGAAGTTAAATTTTTTAGGTTATCTTTTCCATTAAACACTTTACTTCGTTTCATAGCTAAAATGATAAAGATTAATTTAAAACAAAAACCTTTTATCTGCTACCACTATATTTTCTGCAAAATCGAAAACTCTCCGGTACGAAATTCTAACTTTATACCACTCAAAACAATTTTTATCGTCTCAAAAATCTGTTGTCGCACACCGACCATATTGCAATGCGCCATCAGGTGACACATGGGGCGCCGAAATTGGACGAAGTGAAAACGCAGGAATTCGTTTTAAAATTTGAATATTATTGACGGTGTTTCATTGTACCCCTTGTCCCATTGAGCCCCCACTGTCCCTACTGTAATACATTCTGTAGTAATATTTTCCCCGTTAATCAAATGGCCACACTAAAATTAAACAGGGTCCTAAAGTCTATGATTTTAATGCCCTATCCTTGGTTAGAGACAAGGGACAATCGCTCCGTCCCGTAGCATAGACTTAGGATTCGCTACGCTTAGTCCGTAGCGATTCGTCATCTGACAATTAACCACGTGACTTCACGATGCCATGGCATATGTTCATCATCCTATAAATTTTATTATTTTCGACTTAGCTAGGGCTATAAAACGATAACAAAGATGTCCATGTCTGCAGCTTCCTCATGACTAAGAAGAATTCTAAACCTGCCCTTGTGAGAGCCATCGAAACGTCCCTAAAATAGCAGCAATCACATCTTCGTTACTATGAGGTGTTTCTTGTGTGTAAGCCGGCGAAACGTGTCTCCAGCTGACATGCCGTTTAGGCAAACCAGTGAGGTTAGAGTTTTAGAATATAGTTAAAATAATCTAATAATGGCAGCAATGATAGCCAGAAAAACTAGCCATCACACTGAAATACTGTTCCAAACTACGATCGCAAAACTATGTGCGAGCTGGAGACCCATGTCCCTGGCTTGCACAGCTGTATCTTCTTTTCTCTTTATTATAAGTATTTTGGCTTATAATTTTAAAACCAAGAGGCCCAGAGATTTGAAATTAAGCAACGTGTGTGCTGCTATTACAACGTATTATTTCCTGTTTAAAACGTAACTCTAACTTATATACAGTTAGTCTAATTCACCATGTGTAAACTGGAGACATGGGTCTCCAGCTTACACATGCTTTACTATTCAAGCTAAAGTTTTGATATATTTGGAGTCAAATGCTGCCATTCGACCGCGAATTATGAGGTATAAAATATAATCGTATCTTGAGTAATTACGAAGATATAGCTGTGCAAGCCAGAGACATGGGTCTCTGCTCGCACATAGTTTTGCGATCGTAGTTTCAACAGTATTTCAGTGTGATGGCTAGTTTTTTGGCTATCATTGCTGCCATTATTAGTTAAATTTCTGACTATATTCTGAAACCCTAACCTCACTGGTTTGCCTAAAAGGCATGTGTCAGCTGGAGACGTTCCGCCGGCTTACACAAGAAACACCTCATAGTAACGAAAATGTGACTGCTGCTAGTTTCAATGGCTCTCATTATGCCTTAAACTAGGGCAGGCTTAGAATTTATCTTAGAGTCATGTGGAAGCTGTAGACATGGACATCCCTAGCCCCTATTCTCCGAAGTTTATTTGATCAGTGTTATTCTCTTTCACTCAAATCATCGCTGATGGTTTTCAATGTAGAAGTAACAGTGGTAGTATTTAGCTACAGCACACGGAGCGCGGGCTTTTCGCAAGACCTATTGCCACGTGGCTGGTTAGATAATAGTATGTTACTTTATTATTCTACGATGTTACATGTCATGGTCTCAAGGAGTCTTTACGTACGAGTGCCAGAGAGATTTCATTTAAAGCTCTAAAAAGTCTTTTTTACGAACCAGGAACTTTTGCTTTTAAGGCGAATGAGCACGCCACTACGCCTACACAGGTCGTAAAAGGTGAAGCGCGACCCGCAGTTTCAACTTTTCCAGGGCCCAAAGTCTGCTAATTTTAAGTGGCAAGTGGCCGCTTCCAATCGGCCGATCTGGAAGTCACTGGGGGAGGCCTATGTTCAGCAGTGGACGTCCTGTGGCTGAGATGATGATGATGATGAATTGAATATAACAATGAGATCTCATTGTAATTGCTTGACACATTTAATATTCTGTTACTAATTAACTGGCTTAAATTTGAGACCAAAATTTGTAGCAGAATACCGAATATATCAAACAATTACACATTTGGTATTCTGTTACTAATTTAAGAATTAAGTTGGTAGCAGACAACCAAATTCGTAAAAAAAAAATACAATGTGATCCAATTTTAAATATGTGAATAGTTTTTTTTTATAAAGAAAAATAATGGTGTAATAAGCTAAATGTTATTTAATGTTCCATCAAAATGTAAATTTATTTTTAATTTTTTAGTTCATTCCAATTGATATATTCAATATTTCAATTATGCCACTTTTAAATTAGCAGACTTGGGGCCCTGTTTAGTGGTTTGGGTGTCCGAGCCAAAATCCTTAATTTTTAAATAATATACGCAAGTTTTTTTAATTATTTTATTTTTCTATAAAATACACATACGATTTGTAAATAAACAATTCATTATTCAAATACTTAATTAACGATTTCGTTTCTGAACATATTTATTTCCACACTAATTAAATGGATAAATTCAACCAATTAATCATTAATTTATTAGGTAATATACATAGTAATACTTATAATGTTCATTCATGTAGAATCTGAAATAATATATATATTTTACAATCGATAGGTAAAATACAAATAAAACCATACAATCGTTTTCATTTTGTGGGTATGTTATATGTATAACTATGACAAATGATTGATATGTTTTCCTCTTTCGAAAAACAAAACCTTTGTGTAAAAATAAGGTTGCCACTATCGATATATCACTAAGTGTCCACTCCATATGACTGTTTTCTATAAAATAGTCGATAAACAGCAATATTGAAACTTGGAGCCTCTTTACACTAGCGGTCTCTACAGGGTGTTAGGTAAATGGTATATCAAGCCGAAACTAGCTCAAGTTAACTTAAGCATGTTAATACTATGGTGTAGTCAGAAATGTGATAACTTTTTTTTTAAATTTTCATACATTTTTTTTTAAAAACAGATTTAATTAATTTTTTTTTTCAAAAATGACATATATCTAGTATCTGACTTCACCATAGTATTTATATGCATAATGAATGTTAACATAGGCTAGTTTCGGCTTGATTGATATACCATTTACCTAATATCCTGTATATTGTGGCGTTCGTCTCTGATTGTATTCCATTTTTACATTCGACTTTTTAGAATGTACCTACATAACATACCTACTGACTGCTGTGTCGCCTTGTCCAATGTCTGTCGGCGCTGCGTACGTATACATTTAACGAACGCCTACGAAAAAAAAAACGCTAGTGTAAAAAATCAAAGGAAGGTATCAATTTATTATTGTTTTTAAGCCTTTATCTCAGCATTACAACTTTTTGTAAATGCAAACAATTAAGACAGCTACAAAAATTGCATTAATTATGACATCACATGCACGGTAAGACGTTTATTATGGTCCTATAGGACAAAACAGTGGCTACTCTAACTAACATCAAGTACCTGTAGATTTTATACTAGTAAGTACATGGACCTTAAGACAAAATCGATCTATAAATTTAATTTCCTAAATAGGCCTATTATTATAATTCTGAATAAATTATTAAACACACATTGCTTAAAGCATATTATACTCTTTAAATCATGATGACACTTACTAAAATTTTCAACATTCTCGAAAGACTGACCAACTAACACATTTCGAATGTTTGGTAAACATTTGGCACTATAAAGTTAACACTTACATAATAATAAGGTCTTTATATTTTCTTCTTCTACCGGAAGTCCGGAACGGTTTATTACGCTAAATAATCAAATCGATTTATGTCCACTCTAAGTCATCTGTAATACAATGTTTTTATCTAAGCATTTTAATCTTAAGTTCATCATAAGACTTTATTTTAGTGACATATACCTACCTAATTATGAATTCACTGTTCGAATAGGTATTTAATATAATTTGAATTACTTTACCGGAAAATATAATAATAGCAAATCAATGTACTATTTTTATATTTTCTCAATCATATTAAATTTTACACTAAGTTTTAGGGAGTTAAACATCGGTAGAGGAGAAGTAATTTTGTAATAGGTTATTATGCTGTTGACTTTACTTAAATTTGTAACAGTTATGGGATTTATAATATGAAGCTATATTACTAGCACACTGAAACTGGCATTGCTTAGATTTGATAACCTATTTGAACAGTATCCTCAATCGCCCTTTACGGAGAAAAAAGATGACAGTGCCAAAGTAGCGATTTAGTAGTTTAACAAGAACCGCATGGTGTCGCTTTAAGCATTGATCCCTGGATACCTATTCAGTAAACTACTGCTTCGGGAAAAAAATATCAATAAACTTCACTTAAAAAATTATCAATAAAAAATATCATTTGTTTTTTTATCTTGGCTCTAACTTTAGTAAACTTTGGTTTACCAAACTGTTCAGTTTTTTTTTTGGTAAGATTGTTTGTAACTTATTTATATTTTACTCGAAGACCGATTTTCCCCAGAACATTTATAGGGTCTACTGACAGGGGCGTGCGGTGCATATAGGCAATTAGGCAGTGCCTACCTAGTAAATGAAGAGGTAGGCATAGGTATGTACATGCAAATGTGTGTTATTGATGAAAAACACTGATTTTCATAAATAAAATATTTAAGTAAGTATCTACTGCCTACCTCACAATAATAACAATGTCCACTGTCTACTAAATACCTACATCTGGGGGTCCTTAACTTAATAACTAATTCACTTTGGCTAAAGCACACACAGAAACGAATTAAATTTTAGTAACATGACTTGCTACCGCTACCTCGGCATCGTAATCTTTATCCTAATCTGACGGCGGCGGACAACGCTGTTAGTATAATCCAGCCAGTTAATTTTGTTCATACATTTACAACTCTATGGGACAATAGAAACACAATTTTTGTTTAGGAAGACATACATAAATTTTCTTATCTATGTAAGCTCGACCAATAATGATGTTTAAAAATTGTACAACAAAAATATTATATTTGGGTTAAAATCTAAAACAAGTACATACTTTGTAAGTGCAGTTATGAAGAATAGATTTTCATATGCCTCATTAAAAATAAACTTTGTAATCGGTAGGTTTACTCTATTAAGTATTATCATCACTCCTTTAATCACATTGATTTCATAGTGTATTGTTCCTTTATATTTGCAAGACAATGGACATTTCCATATTAGATAGGTAATATTTAATATGCCATTTATTTATTTGGTTCCATTTAACATTTACTATGAAAATATACACATTTAATTCTACATTGAATTTTATGTACAAGTCTATTTACATGTCTATGATGTTATTTTAGAAAATATTTAGATTTTTTCGAATGACATAGAAACGTGACACAAAATAACCATATTGCGATTTCTTAAAACTACTTTTTAAAACAAATAGGTAATGCGAAAGTGCTGACTTTATATTACACATTTATATTTTTTTTATTACATTTATTGTCCACAAGAAAAAAGGCAAATGAATGTTATACTTAGAGGGCTCAAAACTAGTCACGTCCTGCTAATAGATTTTGAAAATGAATATTTTGTATTTATGGCAGTGTTGTGACCTGTTTCATTTGAATATTAAAAGTTATGTTCTATGAATTCGGTTGCTAAGCCTTAGGCCTTGTGTGGATAATTATAGAAATTATTTTGGGTAATTTTGGTACCTAGTTTGTATTTAATTTTAAGACAAGCATAAGGATACGACGAAAGCGGCGTTGGTATATCTTAATGACATCGTGCTTAAATTATTATAAATACAAATATCTAAACCGTCGGTATACTCTAACCACCTTAAAACAAATATTACATTCTAAACATCTATAAAAAATGGCCGGAACGATTTGAAATGAAGAAAAAGCAGTAGGAGATACTATGGAGAGAAAAGCAGTACACAACGAAACATCGATGCAGTAGACAACAGATAAGAGATTTACACACGGAAAGTAAACATTCATTGCTGGATTGAGTTGTGTCCTCTCTAAACTTTTAAACAAAAATTCTAAAATGTTCTGTTGGTGCCATGATTAACTATCATCATAACACACACAGACCATTTAGAAGACTTCTAAAAGCATCACGATTTATATAATTATCGCAGGAAAGACAAAATATTTTGTCAGTAAATTTTTTTGTTTTCCTTTTACACCTCAATAAATGTAAAACTATAATAAAATTATCTTTTCACTGAAATGTAAAAGAAAACAAAAAGTTCACTTTACAAAGTGGTAGTCTCGAATCTGCGACGTTGTAGAGTTCAATTCCCAGACAGGTACACCAATATTTAGAAAACGAGTTCCAAGAAACTACACAATAATCTAAAAATCTACAGAGAGCGACCTGTGGCCAACATCGAGATGTAAATTGAAATACCGCCTAAAACAGGATATCTATTAAATAGACAAAACATGTAACGGTTGGATTACTAATACCATATTACTCCGATTTAAAAACTACAGTTTCAAGATTTTTTAGGATTTTATAGTTTCTAAAAGATTGTGTCTCGGCAAGTTTCCGCAAAACACACAAGTAAGTATACTTATTATTAACAATTTAAATCTGCAAACACTTTCAAAACGTATGTTCCTAAACCAACACACACATAGGAAGTACTTCATTTGGGGTATAGCCTAAGTTTCGAGTAATCCAAAACTGACGATATAACTATTTATAAATAGGGTCGTTTAAATTAATCCAGATATTTTTACACATAAATTAATATCAAGTACATACCTACACACAATTTAAATAGGTACTTAAACTAATAAAATTATGGAAGTGAAAATTTTAAACATCAAACTATTAGGATTTCCAAAACTTTATAGCAAATGAGGTAGAGACAAACACAACATGTAAGTCGCAAACTGCAAAACAATACGTTATTAACATTGTGTATATGTAAAATACTAATGTAAATAATTACATGAAATAGTAGCACAAAAATATTTTAATTTAAATCATCAACAGAATATTTTCATTACTGATACCTATTGTTGATCTTTCCATCTATCTAGTTATAGATAGATGGAATGATCAAATTCAAAAAGAATCAGTAAAGAAAATATTCTTATCAACAAAAGAAATTACAACTTAGTAATAATCAATCAGGATTACAATACATATAGAAGTTGAGTTGAAAGTTGTTATAAATTGATCGGCTACCCCTCAATTTGATACAAATTATCAATTTTATTGTACCCTATATAAGTCCGTGACAGCCAGCTACGGAGCGCGGCGAAGTGAAGCGCGCGCGCCGACCGCAGGCCGTCAGAAGTTGCTGTCGAACACGCCCATAGACCGCGAGATGTCTTCGTCTCGTAAACAGCAGTCCAGGAATTCGTCAATCGTTAGCACCCCGTCGCGATTTAGATCCATTTTCTGGAAAATGAAAGTGAAAGACTAAGGCTGCCCGCCTTGTAAGACTTTTTAGGACCGATAGTCGGGCTGGTTTTTCCTAGGCCTACTTTATTTAGGGTATAGCCTAAGTTTCGTCATCTCAGTAATCCAAAATTGCAATAGTGCAAAAGGTGTGAAATTTCATACTAGGAATAAAATCGGCTTTAACGTTACGCTGACAAATTGCTTTAAGACTGTTAAGCGAATTTGAACGTCGCGTTGTGTTGTTGCCTTTTTGCACAAATAAATGAAATCTTCAGTACAAATATATAATACGCATGAACGTATTGTCTTATGTTCATGAGCGTTATTTGTGGTTGATTGGTTACACAGGATGTTGTTCATGATGAAGATATTTCTAGAGCCAATTAAGATAAAATAATGGTGAGAGAATAGGATCTATTTGTAGTCACGCAATAGAAAAATAATAAGACTAATCCTTATGACGCCTTTGTGCTGTACGAATAACGGCTATAATAAGGGGGAAAATATCTATATTTAAATGATGTGATATAGATTACAGTCCTTAAGGATTAAATATCAAACGAAATGTTTTAGAAAAAGCGATGTCACGTGACTACGATAGCTCTTTACAAAGATACCGTTTGAATGTTGACACTCCAGCTTTATATTGGAATATAGATAAATAGCTTCTAGACTTGTTGGTATACTTACTTATGTATGCGTATCATTTCTATCTGCAGAAGGTGTGTGAACTGTGTGCAGTCGTGCTGGCAAGGCTTATGTGGGTTGGAGGGACTAATAGGATTATGAGACTCACCTGAAATAGCCTTTCAACTTTTTCTCGAACGATTTCATCATCGACCGCCGGGTCCACGATCCTGCCCATCAGGTCGTACACGGCATTCACGATCTCCGTCATCTCCTCCTTCGTTATGTACCCGTCGCCATTGATGTCGTACAGAGAGAACGTCCACCGCAGCTTCTCTTCGAGCGTGCCCCGGGATAGTATCGAGAGGCCCGTTACAAATTCCTGTAACAGATAAATGGATGTTATATATGTAGATAGATACAACAGTATTTTTTTTTACAGCGATGTAAGAGTTTACAGGATTTAGGATGGCTAAGTATATCCAGATTTCGACCCCAGTGATCACAAAGCCCACACCTAGCTGTCTGGCATGTTTAAAAATTTTCGACCTTATGATAAACGAGTAAGGTTCATGATATTATGTTTACTATCTTTTGACAGAGCCCCACAAATGGGTTACGAAACAGGGTGTTTAATAATAAAAGGAAATTCTACGATTTTTGCACGTAAAGGTAATATATACTGATTCATTATTTTATGAATTTAATTTATGTTACATCATTAATTCGGTTTGTGCCATCGGATCAGTTAAGTCCCAGGTTCGAGACAATTAATAAAATAGAAACTCTTAAATCGTGAGTCTGGGTGTACTGGTAAACTGGGCGTAACACTACTGCCAAAATCGAGTACTTTGTGATACGACAGGGTCTGTGTTCTGAAAACGCGAGGTCGACATCTCGTACCCACCGGGGTGTATGAAAGAGATCACTTTTGGTGCTAAGTCTACTCGATTGTTTATAACTGTCTCATGTTTGTAAAAAACTATTTTTTGTGAAATAAAGTGTACTTATTCATCTCTTGGTAGCACAAGTAACAGCAATGACCATAATCCTTTTTAATAGTGATCTAAGGAGAAACATAATGGGTTCTACGGTCCTAATAGCAGTGAGGACCTACCTCAAAACTTAATAGCCCGCTTCTGTCTTGGTCCAACGTGTTGAATACGAAGTGTGCATACTGCGCTGTGTTTGCTGAAAGAAGAAGTTATTTTTACTTTAATTTATTTCATACTTACTTGATATGTTTGTCAAAATACCAATTTGAATCTACCTACTTTAGTAAAGAACAATGATAATCAATCATCAATTTGTTTTTCTCACCCAACGGAAACTTCAGATAAACATATTACAAGTTATAATGTTAATTAAAACCTATTAAATTTGATACTGACCTATAGATCCATTGCTTGCTGTGACATGATAAGGAATAAGGATAGAAGTGTGGAGATAACATGCAAACAGTTATTACAAAGATCTGTTATGTTACGATTTTTATTAAAGAACTAGACAATTTTGATAATCACATGAAATACAATATCGATTACATTTATTTGTCATTAAAACTACATTTTAGTCCTGAAAGGATCTATGTATTATTGTACTAAACGCATATAACATGAATTGTCTTAGAAAGTTAATTGTAGATAAATCAAAATGCAGTTTAGTTATTACAATTACTTTATTTCAGAAGGTAGGTACATTAGTGGAAAGAGACACCTCGACATTGTATGGACACAAGTCCAATAAATTAGTGTACATACAGAAATGGTGAAATCCTTAGTACCTCAGCATTAACAATACTGGCGTGTCAACTAAAAATTATCACATTATCAATTGTTGTTGCAGTTACTTTTATTTGGCTTATCTCAATATTCCAACCTTAATTATGGTGAAAGTTTCAGGATGCACAAAGCTACATGGTATGTGTTTAATAAAAATCCCAGCGATGCTGTTGTGTATCCTAAAAGTTTCTCTTAACGTTTTTACGTTCAGATACCGTTTTAATTAAAATTAACTTAATGTAAAAGTTTGAGATGGGTACACCACAGTGATCTTCCCATGGAAAATGGACAGTTCCTTATGATATGAATTACACTAGATGCGCTCCACCAGTTTGCTGCTGGTACACTTCTATTGTGTCACCCTCTTCCATTTCCAGAGACGTAGGTGTGTCATTCTCGTTGATAGGCTGCCCGTCAAATCTGAATCGTACTACTTGCATTGATAGACCCTGCAAACCAATATTTATTAGGTTTAGTAAATGTGTTAAACATATAGATCACATGAAATAAAATAAAAAAACTAAGTGGTAAAAGTAAACAATAAAAAAACATGAATCTTTAGTGACATACATTATCAACGATTGTTTTAGTTATTATGCTCGACAAATAGCTTACAGATTTGATCTGGTGATACATTTTGATCCACGAATCGCGTCAACGTTTAGGTTACTTTTTATCCCGGGAAAATATCCCGAGGGAGGCGCGGTAGCTCTTACAATTACAAAAACAAATTGAATTAAATGCAGCGGCGCTACGGGTTTGACTAGTCATCGCAACTTAATAAAATTCGCATTACCAAGGCATAAATTTACGAAAACACAATATGAATAATGTACGCGGGTTTATTGGTTAGGAAAAAAAACCAGTAAGATATTTCAAGACTTATGTTAAAACTTGAAGAAAAGAGATTATTATACTGTTTGATTATCAGGAATACGCCTAAATAATTGCGCAATATTAAAAAAACAAGAGTAGGCTGCTTACCGCTCTATCACAATATGCATTCATCAGTTTCCTCAACGGTGTGTGTTTCTTTATTTTGAACTGGACAATGGCATTATCCTGACCTAATACTTTAAGATTAATGTGTTCGCTTTCACCCTGTAAACAAAAAGAAATATTCTTAGAATATAAACCCGTAAATGCTATCTGTAACCACATTTACAAAAAAAACGCCATGTCGGTGAGACACTGTAATGTTACGATTACTGACAATACACCGATGTACATACCTTTTTCTCGTCAGACATTTTAAAGAATTGTTATTTCAGATAACTAACAACACAAATGCAAGAATTCTTGAAGAAATCCGTAGAAATATACACAAAAGACACTACTGACACATCCGTACTTCGATAGCGTGGTAATGGCGTCCGGTCAAACGCTTGGAGGAAACAGCGTTGCCAACAGATGCGCAGAAAAACGACGCAAATGCCGCGCTTCTGCGCAAAGCTGTCAAATGAAAAGCGTTTTGTTCGCAACCATAAAATCGATATAATTGCAAATTATATTACAGTCAAACTTATAGTATTATTTATTTTTACAAGAGTGTAAAACCCATAACATAATAATTAATTTGACTCTTTTTCACATATTTTATAAGCTTGCCGACGTTTCGTTTTTGCTTTGTTTCCATGACATGGCAGTTTCGAAATTGACATTAAATGAAACTTTGGAGTACCATCAAGTTATTTGCCCATGATCAGTGATAATATTATACGTACAAAAATATTAATTTATTTTTGTTAGCAGTCTGTTAAATGTGAAATAAGTATTATTAACAAATAATTTGAATTATATTAAAAAGAAGGTGTGTTCAACTTCCGGTGATATAGCCAACGTTCCGAAATGAACTTATTTCAGTTAGAGATGTCCCAAGTATCGATAGTTTATAGGAAACAAATAGTGTTGTATCTAATTTTCGATCTTTGCGTTTTGTTTTAGCTGAACAAGGAGTTGTTATTCAATTATGTAGGTTGTACAAAGAATAAAATGTGTTTTAAAATATTTTCAGTGTGTAAGACGTAGTGCGTGCGGTGCGAAAATTGATTTCTGGAGAGGAACATTAACGGGGTAGGTATTTTGAGAAATACTTTTAATGTTACGAGAGGACTTGATTCAGTGATCGATTGATCCAGAAAAATTATCATTCAATACAAATTATGTTGTATCGCAAGGGAAAAAGGTTATATAGACAGAATACTCAATTAGTTTTTCTGCTGGCTGCTGCCATACCATGTAGTAGCAGATTGTTAACCCGTGATTAGCGACCTTCTTCTGCAGGCGATTAAGAAGATAGGCAAGATCGAAACAGGCATAAGTATTGATCGTAGAAGAAATACGTGGCTTGGCAATATCGTAAATGCACAGTAGGTATTTAAGACCTACTAGTAAATCCCAATTACTTTATGTAAGTACTTCGCGTAAAACGAGCACAATTTCACGAAGCTGGTCTTCTGGTAGCATAATTTTAATTATTGAAGAGACCTTATTGTTAGAACAAAAATAAAAGAGGTCTAACCTCTGTCTTCTTGAAGTGAGACAATGGACTAGATTAATAAACGAACAATCGTCTGACCGCCAGACCAACGAAGACATTTTTAAAGGTTGCACTATTTCAGGGATAGTTAACTTACAGCCATGGAATGGGATGGGGATTGGAAGTTCCTGCTGAGAAAAATAGGGAAGACGTAATGTAAAGCAGTGGGCTGCGTTAATGATAATAATATGGCTTTAAGGTGAATTACGTTCAAACTCATTGCTAAAATTAGGTAGCCCCAATCGTATATTTGTGGTCCATAGGTTAGGACTGTTGCGAGAAACGCGTAGGTACCCTGATTTATTGTTCGAATTAAAATTCGATACGTGACTCGATTCCTGTATTAGGGTGGGTAATTGGCATCGATACTAAAATTGGCGTTTTGCAATGGTTTTTATTGGAACACGTTTGTTTTTAACTGTTGTGATGTGATAAGAACGTTTTGTACTTTAGATTATTAAGATGCACATTAGTGTTATAAAATAGCTAGGTAAGTATTTCATTTCGAGAAGAATGTTGTTTGATATAATACTTACTGGTCCATTATGGTTCATTTCAGTTGCACAGTGCTTTAAAGCTTACAGTCACTTAGAAACTTCATAGCACTGTGGCAGTGACACACTTTCCCGAGGGATACATAAGGAAAATATGAGCTTTTTGCTTCCATTAAAACTGGAGAAATTGACTCGTTGATGCATGTTGTTTTAGCCTTAGATAAACATACAAAAGATGTACGTGTGGGTTTACTTTTAGGGGTCTAGATTTATAAAGTGTATGAAATCCAATCATTTCATATTCTTAAAAGTAGCAATAAAGAATTAAAAACCTGTTTAACTGCTGCTGCAGGAGCAGCTCCTAGTAAAATATCCATAAGGTCAAACGGTCTAGAAACGGAAAACTCGATAACCTATTCACAGCCGATAAACGCTTATGTAGGAACTTAAGGGAGTCAATTTAGTTTTTATTCTGTGGCTTCGTTAACGGTTCTCTTTGCATTCATTCAAATTGCCTTCATCAACATTCGTTTCTATTTGAATTTGGAAAGCAATTTGCGGCCGATTGCGGTGCGTTTGTTGGGTATGGGATAGTATGGGAAGGTTTTGAAAACTAATTTAAAGAAAATACATTGTTGTGATTGTTACGACTTGTAGGTAAGGAAAATATAGGTAGGCATGGCCAAGTAAATCTAAATAAAAGCTATCCTATTACATTATGCCTTCTAGTGAAATCAGGTTAGCTTCGATGGGCGTGGCAATCACGCGTATATTACTAAAATGTTACGCTACCAAATTGCATAAAGGGCAAATGAAATGAGATGTCAAGGACGGTGATACAAAGAGAGGTCGTCATTTTTGATACAACTTTCAATTTATTTTTACAGCGCGCATTTGTTTTTTGCGTCACGCCGCTGACGCCGCGTCAGCATTGCGATTGACGCGCATTAATAATAATAAATCAATTACTTACCGCGCTTTGTAAGGAATGTAGTCTTTTCGTGACGCACACGCGGCAAACGGATTGCGCTTGCCGCATGCACCTTCCGCAGCGTAGGATGAAGGACGCAACAAACAAACGCGTTTATAGGCTACCTCCTACATGTAAAGTATATAAATAGGACTCAAATGGGTAAGAGCTATTGTCGTTGGTAGGTAGTTAAAAGGACCACTTTACAACATTCTCTCACTGCTTCGGATTCGGAAATCGGCTTTCAACGAAGGGGTTTTTGAACAGATGCATTACCTAGCATTAAATGCCTTCGTCGTGTCACGAAAATACCGGCAGTTTGATTTTTATAGCTTTCTTGTTCTTGTGGCTTTAAATAAGAACGGAGAAAGTATATAGCGTAAAAATAATTAGTTTCTTGAATGTTTCTCATTGAGAATGACATAGGTAGTTGCTGAATAAGCCGGTTGTAAAGTTTGTGTTCATAATGAAGGGTTTGTTATAACTTCTTTTAAATTGTTAACGATATATTTCACATTATTGTGGAAGCTATTATCAACTGTCAGATTTTGACTGAACATTTTGAGACAGTTTGGCTACAGGACATATTTATAATTAGGTCTTTACCTATAAAATTGCCGTTTTGTATGAAACAATTTGAACGAATTTTTTTCATGTTAGTTTTATTTGTATTAGTCGAAGTAATCACCCTGCATGGGTCATGTCATGGTCACCAAAGCATTTTTGCCAACGCAGTGGCAGTTTATTGATGCCCTTCTTGAAGAAATCAGCTGGACGGGAGGCAACAAATTCTTCAAAGGCATTTTGTATTGCCTTATTCTCTAAACTCTCGAGTATTGAATTTTTTTCCCGCCAAGAAGTTATCCAAATTCTGGAAAAAGTAGTAGTCTGTAGGCGCAAGGTCTGGTGAATTGGGCGGATGACGGAGAAGTTGCAACCCGTTCTTGCAGCTTGGAGACCGTTTGCTGTGAAGTATGAGGTCGCGCGTTATCGTGCAGGAGCAGCGGAGACGAGTGATTGACCAATGCTGGTTGGAGATATGCCAGCTTCTCCATCATTGTGTTCAGTTCCTAATAGTATACATCTGCAGTAATGCTCACCCCGTTTGGTAAGAAGCTGTGATGAATCACACCGGCGCTAGACCACCAAACAGTGACCATCACTTTTCGAGGGGTAAGTTTTCGTTTAGGGCATTGTTTAGGTGCTGAACCAGGATCCAACCAACTTGCTGAGCGCTTGCGGTTATCAAACAGAATCCATTTTTCATCGCAGGTAACAATGCGGTTCAAAATTCCTTCATTTGTGTGTCTGTTGAGCAGTGCAAGGCACGTCTCGACGCGTACTTCGCGCTGGCGATCATTGAGTTCGGCACCCATTTGTCAAGCTTTTTTGCCTTGCCAATTTGACGCAAATGGACCAATATTGTTTTGACGCTAACGACTAAAGCTGCTGCTAATTCAGCCGTAGATTGTGTATCATCAGCTTTCACAATCGCCTTTAATTCGTCATTTTCGACTAAAGTCTTCGGACGACCGCGAGGTTCATTTTTTCAGGTCGAAATTTCCAGAACGGAAGCGAGCAAACCAATAACAGGTGGTGAGTTCCGTGCGTTGGTAGCTCCGTAAACGTCGTTAATGTTGCGTGCCGCTTGTACCGCGTTACTGCCACGACGGTACTCATATTCAATAATTACTCGAACACGGCACTCGCTGTCTGTGAAGGGAGTGTAAGGGGCAACTGATAGGTTTGTATGGAAAAATAAAAAACTAATATTTTTAAATACTTTTCCAATTAATGTAGTAAAATCAACTACTAACAGAAATACCCTGACCTCATAAAATTGGACTTTGTTAGATAGCCTTTGGCTGCGGCAGGCATTGTATTAATAGATTTGGTACATTTAGAGATCGATTTACCTTTCTCTAATTTTATTGTCCGACGACTGCCTTTCCCCTTAAAGTGCTATTTTATGAGTGACCATGTAATAACGGTTTAGTTACTACTTTAATTATAATGTTATAAAAGCAAACATTTCAAATATGAAAATTTATTGATTATCGATTATATAAAGTAAAACCTGTGGTGAAATGTAGAGATTACCCAAAGTAATTTAACAATTCCAAAAGAGCCTATCACGCCGTATTGTAAATTGGACTATAGTACGTGAGGTCCAGAGATGATTATCGCGTTGCAATGCTAGGCAAAGGCTACTCGGCAACTTTGCCGAATGTAAAGCAGTAACCTACTAGTGTCCCGTGCGTGCCCAACCACTCAACTTGATGGGTTTATATGATTATGTGATGCGTTTTTCATGTCGCCATTTTATTCCTTTAGTACGGTCGGTGTCTTTTATTAACATTCCTTGTGCTAGAGATATTTTGACTTCACCTTGTCGCGGTGTATTTAACATATTAAGTTTTTTAGCAATATTTTTCTTTTTTGACGTGTTTACAATAATAAGCGAGTTTTAGCAGAAAAGCGTCGGGTTCTTTTTTGTTGGATAGACAGAGTATTTAATTTGAATTTAGATCAAAAATGTCAGTTTAAAAAGTTAGATTAGTAGTAGAGATTAATTAGTAATCTCGGAAAAATTGAAAAAGTTTTAGCTTCACCACGGAAGACGAAAACTTGTAAAGTGTAATATTGGTTTCGTAAATATTTAGCAAGTACCTAGGACTTCTTTTCATACATCAGTTTTTTTTGTGCCATATAAGGCAAAAATAATGCAAAACTTGCAGAGATGGTGGGCATAACGTTTGTTATGTTATGTTGTTACAATTAAAAAATAATACAATTTCTACTATGCTGACACAGTTTTACATTTTCAATAGCTACTTCTTATTTTTTTCTGACTTATTATTCATTCTCTATGCTATTAGGTAATCTTTTGCAGGCTATTTTTGTCGATCTCGGTCAGAAACAAATGCGGAGCGAAACGTTAAAAGCCGAGTTCGCTACCAATTCGCGTCACAGTTGTGGAGATAATGGCTGACCTTTTAATTTTCCCAGAACTTTGGCCAATAATACAATTATCCAAAAGTAACCTTTATTCTACTTTGATTTGTGAAATCATACAATTTTTTTATTTGTGATAAAGCTACAGACGTAGGCGTACAGATTTGCGATGTATTTTTAGAGTTATATTATAGGAGGGAGTAAGATTATTGGAAAAAGAGCTAAATAAACATCTTGATAGCTGTTTTGTAATAAGTTTAATTTTCTTATTTACGAACTAATATAATAACTTACAATCTAGACTTACCTGAAAGTGGTCCTCATAGCTCGGAATCGTCTTCATCTTGTAGACATTAAATCAGGAAAATAAAAAACGTTTGGTTTGTTTTTGTTTCTTTATTAAAATGTTACTAAATTAGAACAACTGATGAGATTTCTGAAGAAGTTAGTGTATTAAGATACTTTTGGTCAGCCAGAAATATATGTTTTTTCTAGAAATAATTTTTATGAGTAAGTTTACCTTGTAAGTTTATAGCAAAGTACATTTCATCGATTGTTCCAATTGCATTTTTTCCCTTTTAATTGTTAGGATATGAGTGCAGAGCAGGTCACAATGAAAAATAATCTAAAAATATAGCTATGGTGCTTACGTGTTCACATAAAAATACTTCGGTTAGCTAATTTAAATTAATGTTTTCTACTACCATAGTGTTGAGTTCACATGTTTCTTAATTTGCTAAGTATGAAAAATTTTCAAGTTTAACTAATGAGATAACAGTATGAAGTCATTATTACTTTTTGTTATCAAGCACAATTGTCAAGAAATGAATTTTCCAAGTTACATTATTCATTCATTGTCCCTGCCATCAGGAGTGACGAACGAGCATACATTTAGCGTACCTCCGCTAAATGTATGCTCGTTCGTCACAAAAAGGCAATTTCTGTAATATCTAAGTTAAATTAGCATCTTTAGACTTCAATTTGCGTCAAGCAAATTTTCCTTGTCTTTTGTGACAAATAACGTCCTTTGATTTGAATTTATAAGCGTTTACTCTGAAGAGTAAATTGCTTTTTTTCCGTTAGGTGAGATAAACTGTAATAAATGTCAATTTACTTCTAGTTATAAACATATACCTTTTATAAACCATCGCTTTTTTTATTATAATTAAGTAAGTCATTTACATATTATTTATGCGATCAGCTTTGCTTGTGGTACCTACTTTCCTTTTTTTATTTGAATTTTCAATTTCTATTGTTATACTTACATGTGGGGCACGTGTTTTCTGTACGTTACACACCTTCAGTTCGAGTAATGAGTAGATAAATCAAAAGTCTTGCATTACACTCTAGAATATTATCAGTCTGGTGCACTGATAGTATTATAGGTCTACTATACGGGTGATGTAGAGGACTTCTTTACTCACCTCCGTGCAGACTGAACTGCTTGCAGGCATTAACTTAAAATGGTTCATCAATCCGAAGTGCTCTACTTTGCTTGAATGTTCTTGTAGAAGCGCTTCTTTAAGAGTGTGAGTATGTGACAAAAACACTGTAGGTATTAGTCTCTTTACTCACCTCATTGTGAGGAAAACTGTATGTATAATATAATCTTAAAGGATTCTTCATTTAACACACACCGATGTGGTAAATGAACCCACCGAGGTATCTCACCTCGAACCTCCGAAAAGGCGCTCAGAATGTACTTAATTCTTGTATCAGTAATGTGACAAGCAATAAATGATTTGAATTTGAATCTCTTTCTGTGAGTGAGCTCGGTTCCTTCACTTACCTTCTTGCAGAAAGAAACAGTTCTTAAGTAAATAATTTTGAAGGTGTCTCCCTTCACCACTCCGGGGGAGAATTCCGCCTTAAACCCCCGGTAGAGGCGCTTCAGACCGAGTGTACTTTAAGCTTGTATCTTTGGCTAACCGACAACAGCTCGGTTCCTCCACTTACCTCCTTGCGGGAAGAACTGTGAGTAGATAATCTTAAAGGTGTCTACCGTGACCACTCCGGTGGGGCATTCGAAGCCCCGGTAGTGGCGATTCAGACCGAGGGTAGTTTAAGATTGTATCTTGCAAAGACAGACCAGGGCCATAACCATGAACTCTTAAAACAATCTCAAAGTTGTCAAATCTGTCAATTTTGGTACGTCATTTCATACAAATTTTGACAGAAATGATAATGTTTGACAGATTTGTGATTGTTTTAACAGTTCATGGTTAGGGCTCAGCTCAGTTACTCCACTTACCTCCTTGCGGGAAGAACTGTGAGTAGATAATCTTGAAGGTATCTTCTTTCACCACTCCGGTGGGGCATTCTGCCTTAAAGCCCCGGTAGAGGCGCTTCAGCTCGGGCTCCGTGAACCGCGTGACTCGCCGCAGGGCTGCGATCGAGTCCGGACGGTACCGGGGCAGCTGCTCACCCAACTCCTCGAGTTCGGAGTCTGAAATGAGGAGAAAAGACATGATGAGGAAAATAATTTATAGGACTACAATGATTGGTTTTTTATGTGTCGTAGGCTGACATGATGATGGAATTTGTGTGAGGGATAGGTCTATATATTCAAATCAAAAGTAAATCATGAATGTTATTAAAGCGACGGTCTGCCGCACGGCCATTGTTATTCAATTGTTATTGTATTTTTCTGGAAGTTGAAGGGTTAAATTGATGAGACAAAACACCCTCTACATTGATTGTAAAGTGTCATTGAGTTTAAATGACGTCATCAATATACCTAAAACAGAACCACCGCTACTGGATCATTTTGATAACTTTCCGCTCACGTAGCTATATGTATTGTATAAATTGTATATAAAATACAATTTCTCACTCAACCTAATCCAGGAGACAAAGCAAACCCTCCTCGTGTCCCAACTCGACAAACGCAACAATCGGACCCTAATGAACAAACGAGTCACGAACCAGCACAACAGGCGAATCATAACAGCTCAAAGTTTGGATCGCCTAAATCTAAATCGTGAGGCCCAATTATGTCAAGAGAAGGGCTGTCACTTCGCCTAGCTCAAGTTTTGTTTTGTTGACATTGGATTGGTATGGACAAATAATGAAATGAAATGAAATTATTTATTATGTATATAGGCCCTCTTTCGGGCACTTATAATACACGTCCCAATAATGATCATTGTACACACTAAAAGTCGGTTTAAGTGTTATATCTCCTCTTTTGTAAATAAATATTGGACAACATCAATACATTGCTCTGATCCTAAGGTTAGTAGCTAAAGCACTTGTGTTCTAGAAATCAGAAACAATGACGGTACCACAACATCCAGACCCGAGACAATATAGAAAAGTTCGTTTTCTACATTGACCCGACCGGGATCGAACCCGGAACTTCAGAGTTGGCGGCGCCATATGTAGTCTCGCGTGCTCGCCTCTCGGCAACGGAGGTCGTCAAAAATAAAAAAGAGATAGTCGGTAGTTGCACTCTTTAATACTTTTTAATGATACTTAGCTTAAAATATTTTTACGACTTGTAACTTCACGATAAAATATCAAGTTTCACGTTAAGGATAAGTAGTTTTTGAATGAAAGATTGACTGTTCGTCCACTGAGGAAAAAAAGTTAGTTTTTAAATGCAACTCATTATACTGGTGGTAGATAAAAAAGAACTCAAAATTACCTTGGAGGTATTGCACATTTAGACATAGAGATACTTGAAAATAAAAATGAAATATGCTATTTCTCTTTAGAGTTTAACTTCTAAACATCATTAGACACAAATAAGGTAAATATTTTTCCACATCACTTTAAAACGAGCCCAGCTTAATTAACAAAGTTGTATTGGTGACCCTAGTAAACCTGTGCATTACTCGAAAAAGTTGGCGACACCTGACTGTTGTTTGCCGCAAAACTGAGTTCTTCCCAGAACTGAGAAACTCCCCAATAATGAGACGCAATGCGGCAGGTTACGCGCCCCTGTCGGACGACCGAATACCAGGTGAATTCACAAGTAACCGTTCGATAGGCAAAGCAGATTTGTTTGTTTTGTTTATGCGGCGTTGTGCCTTTCTCTTTATAGGGGCGTGATTTCGCCCCCGGTTTCATATTCGGCATTTTGTTATTTACAATAAAACATCAGATGGAGAATATTTGGATTCGCCGATAAGCTCTGTGATATGTTCTTATTGGTTCCTATCAATTTGTATACATACGTACCTAAGAACATAACAAATATGTCGACGTAATTTCAGTTTAAGAAATGATTAATTGGTAAAAAGTACCAGCGATGATGAAAGCTATTATTTCAAGTATATCTAAAACTAAGTTCCAAATACCCAGGAGATGGTAAAACAATCTACAAGTTTTGAGCACAACATTGAAAACTTCGGTAACAACATTACCGTATTTTAAAGCGACCATAAGAAGTTCTTAAAGGAGGTTCTTCTTACGTTAAAGTCATGTTTACGACCATTTTAACTTTGAAGTGTCAAAGTAAAACATGTAAGCTATTAAGTTTATCGTTGATATTCATTAATGGAACAAAAATCAACGAAGTTACTTTGTTTATGCACAAAACAATTGAAGCAAAGATACTATAAGCAATTTGAGATCAAGCACTGACTGAGGCACAAGACTGGGGTGTCACGTCGTTGGTATTCATGGCCCGTGCGCCAGACACGTACTGGCGAGGCAGCTGTCACTTGATAATATCGGCCTAAGGTTACAGTCGAACACAAGCTTTTCGAGACATATGCATACATACCTACACTTTATACGGATAAAGGCATATCATAAATTCATAAATGAATAGCCGAGAGAAGAAATTTTATTGGCTGTTGTTATGTTACTGATGAGAATGTTTTAAATGATAAACTCGTAGTAGTTGTTAAAGTGTTAACTTGTTTTGAAAATCTTATAATAGCAGTCATTTGTTTTTAATCGATTTATCAATAACTATCAATCAATAAAAGCACAAGTAACAACGAAAAATAGTATAAGCTTACAAGTTACTGCAATGAAAATGAACCCAACTCAACCCGTTGAGTTGGTTTATTTCCATCTAACATCTAACTACCTACATCAATCATACAATGCCAGTATAATTGCATATCTACAGTAAAATAAGCTGATTTTAGGGTTCCGTACCCAAAAGGTAAAACGGGACCCTGTTACTGAAGCTCCGCTGTCCGTCTGTCCGTCTGTCACCAGGCTGTACCTCATGGCTCATGAACCGTGCTAGCTAGACAGTTGAAATTTTCACAGATGATGTATTTCTGTTGCCGCTATAACAACAAATACTAAAAACCAGAAAAAAAAAATATTAAGGGGGCTCCCATACAACAAACATGATTTTTTTGTCTGTTTTTAAAGATAATGGTGTGGAATCCTTCGTGCGCGAGTCCGACTCGGACCTGGCCGGTTTTAATAATAACTTGTGTCTTACCTGTGAAGATTAATTATGTTTTTGGCCACCGGGCAGCTATTTAATAATTGTTAAAAGGCGTGTAAGATTCGACCAATTAAAGTGTAATTGTTAAAATCCCCCGTTTTAATTGAAACCTAATCCTTAGGGAGTTTTCAGCTTTAATTATTTATTTGTGGGGCATAATTAAATTTATAATTTATCCCGAAGTTTGAAAGGACAGCTTAGTTTTAAATTCTGGGACGTCCTTGCGCAGTTATTTAATATTCTGATCAGGAGGGTTCCCCTTGTGTTTTCATGCAATATTTTTATGAATTAATTTAACCTTCTCGAGTTAGGCCATAATTCATTTAATATAATAAGCATAATACATAATGAATAAGCATAAAACCAGACGTATTGCTTCGCCTTCTGGAGGATCGTTAAAAATGTATTTAAGGATGTTTATCCGTTACCTAGTCGCCATAGTTCCAGCGTTGCTTAGTTTGAACCTAGACAATGAGTGTTATTATTGAAACAATGATATTTATTATTATTTATAAAATTTGACCATATATTGTTAAAATTTATGTTTCCAACTAGAGATATGGCAATGTTTTCGAATTCCTTAAAGTGGTTTAAAGCGAACCTTGAACTATTTTCGCATATTTCCAAAATACTGAATATTAGAAAAAATATAAGGCCGAAACAAATTTTAGCAATCGCATTTGAACTAATCAAAGAATTCAAAACACATTCAGGCCTACCTTTTCAAAACCGCACATTTAGCTTCAATAAACAATATCAATCAACTCTTCCAATTTGTAAAACTTTCGTCAGTTTTACAAATTGGAAGAGTTGATTGATATCGACAGTAAAAATTGTGCGGTACAAAGAGAGAAGCTAGCGATCATTAAAAGGCCTCTACGTCAGTACCCCCGCTTTGAGTGAGAGAGCGGATAAGTGGTGTCAGCCAAAAAAAAATCACTAAATAAACCAAAAACATTTTTTGAAGCCGCTGACTGCAAACAACCCAGCTGCAGCTGCTTCTGCTACAAATTATTGCCGCTGTTAATAATTATAGACCATAAATAATAATACAGTTGTTATACCAGAACACCTACACCACAGCTTGAAACTTATAGACCTACCTGAGAACACATACATTACGATGCAAAAAGCAGCCATTCTAAATACTTGTAGGATTGTCAGGCGCTTTTTACAGGATGAACCTTCGACGTTAACAAATATGCCAAAATAACTTACAATTACATAGATCAGTTATTTGGAATTTCCCGTACTGATTCTATTAATTTTCCAGCTTTAGCTGAGATAACAAATAAAAGAGAATAATATTATTCAGACTGTTGCTGCGTCCGGTTTAGATTTTAAATAAAATAAAACTAAAGTTAAAATCTACTCTATGTCTGTATATATGTATGTATGTCAAACTATGGTGTTATAAAGCGGAGGCCTATGTCCAGCAGTGGACTTTCACAGGCTGATGATAATGTTTTAAAACAAGTTTTCTAAACCAAAACAAGATTTCATTGTTGATAGTTTTGAATTTTATTTTGCGTTCCATACATTTCACAGACATAAAAAAGCTAAATGTCTTCCTTTTGGTTCACATTCCCTGGGTAAATTAGGTATATGTTTTTTTTGTTTATTTAATGTGTATATTAAGTAAAACATTATAGACGTTGTAACGCTGTAGAACTTTTTTTGTAATAATCTACCTGTCACAGGATCGATAGGCGTTTCCAATGTAAATTTTATTTTGCGTTGAACCTTTGATCCTGTGTTTTAATTAAACAGCTACAAAACAATTTACATTCACAAAATAATGCTATCTATTTATTAGTTTATCCGAAATTGCGGGATATCTTCAAAATCGAACGGCTAATAGGTATTACTAATACAGGTAAAATGTAGGAGAAAACTCTTTGTTTGTTAACCACTTGGGAATGCCATAAATTACTCGTTATCACCTCTAATTGCACCGAACGAAATGCCAACGGACCGACAGCAATTAGTCTTAAGTCCAATTGCTAACGATTTGTCGCCACCGAAGGTTTTGAACGAAACCATTCTGGCGCTAAGTGTCGATTGATTTGCTTATCGTAGACATTACTACCACTAACAGCATTGCTAGCGAAAATTATGTTTGTATTAAAATATTTATTCTTGAATGAATGCCGACTTATCGAGAGGCGAGGACACTGGTCTTGGCAACGCCATCCTGAGATTCCGAATTCGATTCCTGGACGGATCAGTAATGAACGACTATACTATTGTCTCAAGTCGAAGGTTTTACCGTCGTTGTTTCTGATTTCTACAACTCAATATCCTACCTTAGGTTTGGATCAATGTATGTGATTTATTTGTGTAGATGAAAACACACTCGAGCACATTATTGTACCAATTAACACGGCGAAAATTTTAAACTGTCTAATTTCCTAAAAAAAATTCTGAAGTCAAAATGATTCTTGCTAAAATGCGAAATTGCTAAATTTTTATTTCTGGAAATGATCTGTCCGAAATATTGTTCTTGTGGCTCGTTCGTAGCCCCTCGTTCTCCTCTCGGTTAAAGGGAGTTAATCAAGAGATCACTGGGACCACTTGTTGAATAGGCATTCCGTTGTTCAGTGGGCGGAATGATGATCATGGATGACACAAAAAAAATATTTTTGGTAACAAATCCATAACGATGAAAGCCTAGTCTTGTCGAGTAAAAGTAAATAGTCGAGTTACTTTGTTCTATTCTACTTACATTCTTTGACACTAACATAATGTTAACTACAAAGGGCATTTTATTTTAACTCTGAAAAAATTACCACGAAATTTCAACATTGAGTTTTTATCTCAAGGACTTTTTATGACGTTATTTCAACGTCTTAACCAAGTGGCGCAGTCTGAAAAATATAAGATGGAAAAAGTGTAATAGATGATATCCTAGTTCCTTCTAATGGACCGTCTGCAATTAATTCTAAAGAAAGTATCGTTTAGCTGACTTCATTTTGTTATGCTGCTAAATCTAACTTCAAGGTTTTCTTCCACGAATACACGAACTCATAACATAACTATGAGATGTGCAAAAGTGCTTAATTCAGACCTGATTAAAGAAATGAATTGATTTTATATATCTGTTAAATAAGAATATTGATATAAAAAAGGGATGTCAAGCCCTTATCTTGTTTAATATACGAGCGCACATGACAACGATTCCAGTTATAAAGTTTTTTTGATTACCTACGCTAAGTTAGGACGTAACTTATCAAAATGAAATAAGAACTAATCAACTGCATTAAGTATTATTTATTACCATCAGTAAGCCACTAAATAGAAACAATCAAGCTACTGAATAGAATTTAGATGTATGAAGTGAAATGATAGAAATTGAATTGACCTTGAAATTGATAAATGAAATACTTATTTAAAATAATTAAATAAGTGGTGACTATTGTCAAAACAAATAAAACTATCAAAAATTGGAAAATAAATTGAATCATTTAAGAAAGTAATTTTTGAATGATTTAATTTATATTCAAAAGAAGCCTTAGAGAGCAATAAAATTTTAGAACTTAGTTTAAATTAGCGTTGATTATTTCAGTTTTAGCGTCGTGTGGTGCCGGCACGTTAAAAGAATAGCATCACCCCTTCTCTTCCTATGGGTGTCGTAAGAGGCGACTACAGGAGAATCGCTACAAGAAGACGGGCAGCATCGTCTCCTTTCCACTATTGGCCAAACTGCGATCGCCAACCCGCCTGCCAAGCGTGAAGATTATGGCAAAATCCTCCTTTTGGAGAGGCCTGGGTCCAGCAGTGGACTGATATAGGCTGGTGATGATTTTAGTAAAGAAAAATAAACATTCTTAAAACCTCGGGCACAGTGTTCGATCCTTTAATCTATTTATATTCACCCCCGAACCTTTCATGAAGAATTAATACGTTCCCTTAATCCGTTGTCCTTCATATTTAAGTTATTAAAGCAGGTACTTTATCTAACTTCCAACTTCGAATCGTATCCGCTCGGGTCTACGACGTAGTCGCACTTTCGTAACATTGCTACGAAAGGCGTAGTCATTTCGTAGCTGACTACGAAATCCCTTTCGTGGCGTTTAATTCGGTGTTGAAATCTGTTAAAATTTTTAAACTCAAAACCTACATTTTGTTGGTTTGTGATTTTAAACTTTGGGAAGCAACCTTCTGCGCTTGCAGATATATATTAAAGTATCCAAAATTCGAAGCAAACTTGGTGCAGCTTCTGAATGAATTCGAAAAGCGTTTCGCTCAGAGCTTGGTTGGGTGTCGAGTGGCCGAAAGATTGCCAATTTACCACTCAGTACGAGTTTAGCATCAGCACTTCCACTTCGCTGGCACTATTTCAAAATACACGATTTACTACGAGTGTTCCTGGAATCTACAATGATTTGAAATAACTCTTAACAAGACATGAGATGTGGTGTGAATATTTAATCATCTGTGCTTAGTTAAATACTGAAAATAAAACTTTTTTAACTGTAAATTACTACATTACCTTGTACATATATAGAAGTACGTGCAGTTACGCAGGTTAGGTACTCAACTTAACTTTGCTTTGCTCTTGGGTTGCCTTTCATTTTTTATACAAAATGACCATGAATATCAAAATGTAACTTATTTATTATAGAGATAAAAAAGCGACGAACGGACATTTAACTTATAAAAATATTGCGGGGAATTTCAATTCGGGTAAAAGGTAATAAAATACACGCGCTTTGCGTTACACAGTTCTGCGAATACAGTATTGGTTCTTATTAGCCGAATGAATATATACCAAACATGTTTATTACAGAATACAATATCGCCTTATTTATATTTTGTAAACTGCTAAACAAGAAAAGTCTTAATTTGGCATAATGTTGTGTACAAGACGTAATTCACAAGTAATGAATTAAATATTTTTTGGCTAATAAGAAAATGTATGATTAAAGGCTACAGAGTTTTTCTTATACAGTAAGTATTAAAAAAGAAAACTTCATATAGGTATAGTTTCGACGGTGGCAGTAAACTATTACGTAAATTGAACTATCCCTTTAAAAAAATAAATAGCCGACTTTACCTACATCTACATAATAATTAACACGTCAATTAACTCCGTTTCATAATAAAATCAATACCGAGGCGAAAAAAAAACAGTTTAAATGTAGTTGTAGGGATCATATCAAAATTATCTTTGAGAGACCAAACGTGCGCTATTTCATAGCCTAGTCGATGCACTTGTTTTTGTCCCGATCGATTTTATACCAATAGAACAGCTGTCAAAGCCAGCTATCAGGCTGACCATCTTTTTGTCTGCTATTATTAATCACATAAAGGCGCCATTGGGCCGCAGGTCCTTTGAAGTGTCTCGATAAATGATAACATTGTTCACTGTCATTGTTTAAAGAGGTCACTGACCTGCGCATGGCACCGAATTGATTTTGGGTATAGAAAGGCTTAATTAATTACCTAATTTTGATCAAGTTCAGAAATATATAACTAGCGATTGTCTGCAGCTCCGCCCGTATGCGGATTGTTTTATTGTACTGTTTTAAAGGCAGACCATATGTTTCTACAAGATATCGTCTTCTTTTAAAACATGCTTGTAGCAAGATATGCAATTGAACATCATGTAAATTGTTATCGGATGTTTAAAGGATTTTTATATGGATAAAACAAATGCTGATTCGTGTAAACAATAAAATATAAATTAACCGTATTCCGTAAATTAATGGTCCAAAGACAATGTTTTTCCAAAATATCCAAACCATAACATGAGTGGTGATAACATGAGTTATTGTCAATTTTCAGATTTCAGTCCATTAACTCGAATTTAATGGATACATTGCCTGTTTAATCACCCCAATATGGATAAATCATTTCAATAACAACTGTCCTATAAATCGGAATGTTAGTTGGCCCGTGTACTAAAGCGCTTATCGGATTGGAAACAGTTTACCTCTGAAAAAAGTAAAGAATTTTAAACTTTAATGTATTGACTTTAGGGCTTTTTGAAGCGGAGTTTAGTATACACGATGAATTGAAATATAATCCAAGTCCCGCTAATTACTGGGAGCAAGGGACCGATTTGCCCGGGCCCTTTGGCTGCATGATTTATCATAAGTTTGGTCCTAACTAGTCGGATTAGCTACAGCTGTGTGGAGCAAAAAGTGTTGATAACTTTCGTGTTTCGAACGGAAAATGAACCGAACGATGTTAATTTCTAGTTTTAGATATAATGGCAGTTTTTATGAAGCAAACTTATTGGGTATTTTTTTTTTTGCTTTCAAGACGAATAACCGCGCCGCTACACCAAACGAGTCGTCTAATTCGTATAATAAGATATTTTTAAGAATCCTTCTTTAAACATCCACCGGAATCAGTAATTACTTTTTTATCTATTATTTGGCGATAAGTCTATTTACTATTAGTCGGTCACAATTGTTTCGAATTAGTTACTTTAGCTACTATTTTGAGTAAAAACCCTTTTTTTGTAACTTCCTTTAAGATTTACGTTCATTTATTTACGCTCCGCTACGCTCATTTATGATGACTTATGACAGAATAAATTTCAAATTTCTTTCGTTCGATCCGAGCGGTTGCATTGTGCCAACTTCGCTCTCACCGCGCGCTGCGCTTTATCAAGCGAATCAGCCGGCGTAGATTTATGAACGCGTTCAACTTTTAAGGCTTATTTGTAGCTGAGATTTGTACGGGTTCGATTTCGAAGTTGATCTTCGCGTTATTAACAGGTAGTTTTGCTTTCACAAAGCAAAGGGGCCAATATGTATGAAATACCGCATCCGCATACCGCATATTACCACCATTTTTACATTTTTTTGAAAAATCATTTTGAACAAATTGGTTGAATTATGTTTGATTTTTCAGGGTTTAATCGAGCACATAGGGGTTTTCCGTTTTCCTACTTTACTGGCCGTAATTCGGTAAGTATTTCAAGTACTTAAATGACCATAAAAGAGTTCCTTTCATGTTGCAATAAATTCTCGGACTAAATTACTGAATAATGCCTGTGCGATTCGGGTGCGGTTGCATTGTGAAAACTTCACTGTTACCACGCGAGCGTCTTTTTATCAACCATATGAGTTGGCACGATTGCTTCAGGATTTATGAACGATCCGACTTTTAAAAAGGCTCATTCATAACCGAAAATTCTTTGGAAGTTAAGGTAAAAAATTATTAGGTTTTTATTCTGTGTGTGGCACAGGATATGAATGCATAGAATACGCATTTTCGATGTCACAAAAAAGGGCTTTAGTTTGGCTTTTATCCACTATTTTTTGGTTAAAAAAGCAAATAAGATAAATGAAAAGGTGTCTTAAACTAAATGTATAGCCTAGTCATAAAATTGTCGTTATAAAAACTGATTTTGTAATTAAGTGTTATATCAATAGTTGCATTAACAATCGTTTTAAAAACAGATTGCAACCTATTTAAGAGTTATTAAAGATCACAAATAGTACATAATGATAGTCCTATGTTTACCCAAGTTTATTATTGACTAATTTTACGTTAAAGCAATAGATATTTAAAAATAATAGGTAGTAAACACAGTACATTTTGCAATTTACTAGAACTTTCGTCAAAATTGATATAATGTCGACTGGAATTTGGTATAATACCTAAGTGACTTGAAACTGATAACAGCTGTCTAGTCACGTAGGTACCCTAAATAAGTCCAGTGCAAGAAAGGCTCGTTTATGAAACACATTCATCGCTGCAAATTGTCCGCAAAGTTGTCAAAGTGGAAAAAGCAGGAAATTTCTTATTGCACTCTCCGCGTGTGGACACGAGCCAACCGTGGTGGTGTGGCCAGGGTCGTGGCTTGCGCATGCCGCGTGTAGGAATAAGATCTTTGCGACACTGCTAATGTTAGAATCTGCGACCAGTTTTTTTTGCTATCATTATCAATTCAGCCATAGGTCACCGCCAATCTGAACATAAACCTCCTCCAATGAAATAATTACAGTTGCTTTGTTGGTGATCAAGATGTATTGTTCGCCGAATCACCATACAAATACCACACATGCATCCATTTCACGCTGTTGCAAAAACAGACCATCCGCGATCTGTGTTTTAAGAGTTTCAAGTGTGGGTTTTTACTTTTTAGGTACTCAGCGATAAAAATGTAAAACATATTTAGCTTTATTAAAAAGGTTTAAAAAGGTATTTTGAAGTAGGTATTATATTCCGTTAAAAGGCATGTCAAATTGGATATCATATACTTTTTGCATATAGGCTCATTAAGAACCATGATACATAAAAGAGACAGAACAAAACACTAGGCTTTAGTTTCTTGCCAAAAACAGTCGTTAATTGATACGAATCTAAGACTGGTTGTTTTTATAAAAAAAAATCAGTTCAGCAAACGTAGTGATTACTTCCTCTATGAACGTACTTATACATAATACCTATGACTGAGTAGAGTAGGTGTTATAATACCGCGTCACTCTAAAGGCGTCTAAAACTTTCGAAAGGCCCTTGAGGCGGCAAAACGTTATTAACAGTAGGGTCCTGTTTTTATTTGTCAAAATATGAGAAAGGAGCTAGTTTGTGCGTTAAAATACCATTTTTGAGAAAAGATTAAGATTTCTGCATCTGTGTGTACCATGATTTTTCTCGTATGTTTACACTTCGATACTTGCCAGCCGGAACGATGCATTGTTTGGTCAACGCCGCTATCGGATAACTTTGTGCCGATAAAAATTCGTAGTTATCGAGTGTTTAAAGGTAGGTCCACATCATTATTTTTCTCGTTTTTATTTTATTATGTCCTATGTATGTACCTAAATCTACTATTTTTTAATCTATCTATGATACAACGGCACCGGTATGCGGTAAAGCCATTAAGCTTATGTCATTTCGTGTAAATTTTATGTTTGTATATATGATTTTCATCATCATCATCATGATTTGATGCAAGCAGATGCAGGTCGCTTCCAATCGGCCAATCTGGAAGTCACTGGGAAGGCCAATGTTTAGTAGTGGACTTCCTGTGGCTGAAATTATGACAATGACACACAAGCCGCTGCGGCTTCCTGCAACCTTTATCATTATTTTATGTTTTATAAAAAATAATTAATTAATCATAAACTCATTTGAGGCTACTAAAAAAATAGGGGAAAGGGGGAATTTCGCGTTATTTATTCACTTGCAAAAATATCGTGATCGTTTTTGCATCATGGATAGAACGTAGTTAAAGCAGCATTCGTGTTTTGAATGTATTCCCTAAGATCGATAGATATTAGATAAGATTAACGTAGGCAACTTAGGTGATCACGTGACGCACACGTGATTATTCTACTTATTGAAAGAGTCTTGACAAAAGTGGCCGTTCTGAAACTGTTCCGAGCCTTTTTTCTAAAGCGGATTCCGAATTCTATCGTGGCGCGAAACACTGACAAATCTAGGCAACCCGAGATTGCATTCGCCGACGCGTACGCCTGAGCCCGATTATCCGATATGAGTTTCGGCGGAATTGAATTTCGGCACAGATTTTCGAATGCAAAACTGTAAACTTTCTCTCGGAGTTTGGAATAAGTAGTTGGTAAATGGTCTTACTTCAATAAATCAATAGGTTTCAATACTCAAACACTCAATTATTCATTGCTTCACCAATTACCAGGTAGGTTTTATAATTTTGTCAGATACCAACATAAATGGACTAATATGGATCTAGTAGGCTCTTATCAACTTCGATCGAACGATCATAGCAACTTTGGGCGGAGCCAGGGCGGTCATTTTAAGGTGACTAAGTTATTTACTTATTTAAACTAGTTTTAAGGAAAATTGGGGGTTTTATAGATTCATTTCCAGCTCGAAAAAGATACAAGAGTTTACTGTGACCCATTTATTTAAATAGTCTTTAAGTTCTTGTACTAACATTATATGGATCTAGTTGTCCGAAATAAATTATTTGTATTTATTATTTTATTTTATTTATAGAATTTACTTTCCTAAGTAATTCACATTGAAACTAGTTTAGATGCTGCAAAATACAGATGCATTATTAATGTTGTATATTGTTGAGGTAAAATTTCATTTCCGAAGGTTCTGCAAGCTGGGGATTTTTAAGAAACTAATTTTATAAAATATAAATTGTTTTAACCAGGACTAAACAATAGCCCAGGAAATGAAAATGGCACCATCATTGACACATGCCCAATATGCTTCACGTTTTTATTAATCTGTAAACAGTAGGTACCTAAATAGAGTTGCTATCACGTCAAACTCTAAAAGGAAGAAATAAAACAAGGTTAAAGTGATAATGTTTTAGGTGCTCATGGTCGGCCTCTGTTGCTTTTAAAAATATTAAGGCGTATTACCAAGCCTCATTCCATTCTCATCAGAATATTTTGGGGGATCCGTGTACTTTCGCTTTAATTAGACAATACGCAAGCTCATACTACTTTGTCGGAATTAACAAAGGTCGGAACTTCTGTGCGAGGAGTGAGAAATTACCTACATATTGCAACCCTAACTTTTACATTTTGTTTGTTTCGTGATATTTTAGTAAAAAAATACGGGATGAAAGTTAGAATTACTATTTTGGCTTTTTCTTTGTTACAATGTCTAAAGGATATATTAGGTATACAGGGTGTACAAAAGAATGGGACACTCCTTAAAACCACGTGATCAACTGGTCATATATACAACAAATTTTCTTACGGGAGGATTTATATAATATTATTATATTCTCTTTAAACTAAAGTACTACTCTGTCAAGAAAGTACCGGGAAAAGATTAATAATACCCAAAATGTTAGTTATTCATCCAAATTTATTTTATCACCTTCAAAGTATGCTCCTTCAGAAGCGATACACTTACGCCAACGAATAATCCAATCATCAAAACATTTTTAAAACGCTTTTTCCGGAATCGAGTTCAGTTCTCGTCGCGAATTCTCCTTTGTGTCTTCTACCGAATGAAACCGGGTGCCACGAAGAGGTAATTTGAGTTTAGGAAAAAGAAAGAAGTCGGCTGGAGCCATATCTGGTGAATAAAGTGGCTGCTCGATGGTATTTGTTGAGTTTTTGGTCAAAAATTCGTTAACAATGATGGCCTTGTGGGAAGGCGCATTATCGTGGTGCAAAATCCAAGAATTTTCATTCCACAAATCTTGCCTTTTTCGTCTAATTTGCTCTCTTAAGCGCCGCATAACGCTTAAATAATACTCTTTTTTTATCGTTTGACCTTCTGGTAAGAATTCTGAGTGCACAACACCGCGACAGTCAAAGAAACAGTCAACATGTCGGCGCCACTCCGAAGCTTGTTAACCAGTAACAATGCGTTTCATGAATGTTGGGTCGGAATTGACTTGTTCTAGCATGTCCTCAGCGACTCTTTTGCGATTGAGTTTTTGGAGAAAATTCAGGTCTTTTGGGACTAGCCGAGCGGCAACATGTTTCATACCCAATTGATTACTTAAAATGGTACGAATCGACTCGTGTGACACAGAAAGTTAGCTAGCTCTCTCAAACTTGAATAAGGATTTTACACCTACGCCGATTGTACGCCTTCTGTATCATTTTTTAGAGACTCCGAACACGAAATCCTATTGGCGATGCAAAATTTAAGACAAACTCTTTGTTCGATGTTTTTGTCCATTATGAAATTCGCAATACACATTAGATATGGTAAAACTAAAAACAATACTGTTATTAATCTAATTATCAGATGTAATTCAAACTCCGCGCCAAAATGGAAAACAGTTGTGCCAATCTTACAACAACAAAAAAAATATAATTTTGAATTTGGAACCATAAACAAATCATCAATTCCCGAAACTTTTGTGACAGAATGTATAACACCACCTTCATTATTTATTTATATCAATTTTGTTTATTGAAGCTAATGTTGATCTTGTAAACCTACCCAATTTCCGGGTCATATATCTTTAATACCTACTCGGCGAAGGTACCTACCGTTTCAATGAAACTCCCAGTCTCAGGTAGTTCTAAATAAGCCTCGGTGCTGCCGTGTAGTGTGCACTCTCACACACAGGATGTTAGGATGAGCCGCGGGTGTAATATCCGCTCGAAGTTTCCGAGACGCGAAAAATCGCCGCTACCACACTATGCTAAGAGCCAGACAAGCTTAGGGCTGGCATTTTAGAGCTGCTTGTTAAACAATATTGTTTATTTTGAATACGAACATAAAAATACGATAAAAAACACTTACTTCTGTTTATCGGAGAGTCAATCTTTGAAGGAAGGCATTTTTGCCACCGTCCTTCTTTAAAACACAAGGAACTGTTGAGGTAGCATATGAATTATAATAAATTTTATCTAGTACGAGTAGTATAAAGCATCTCTGAACTGAACAAACGGTAAAGTAAAACAGGCTATAAATTTAAATACCCTTCATTTCATCAACTACCAAGCGGTAACCGGTTACCGGCGTAATTTGAGTTTAGGAAAAAGAAAGAAGTCAGCTGGAGCCATATCTGGATATAGTGGAAATCTCAACGTCTTCGTACAATAATCTTTATATTCAATGTATCAAAAGTAGTAAAAAAAATAATTGTCTAAATGTCCATGCATTTCATGTCATTAAACGAGAATAATTTGAGAAACATCAACGAGCAATAGAATTTATAGTTCATTTCGTATTATTTATAACCCAAAACAAATGAATTGAGCTTAAAACTTTAGTCGTAAGGTTACTTTGTAATTTGAAGGCGCGACATAATTTTAAAGAAGAAAAAGCAATATGATTTTACCAGCATCAATGCATTACCTTGACTCGTATATTATCTAGTTTGAATATAAGAATATATGCCATGTTCTAAGATAAAAATACCGCAAGAATAGCAAGTTGTAAGTTCTCTCATGCATATCACAGTACGAATGGTGCCATTCAGAAATCGTTTGTCGATATCGAAGGAACATTATCATAATGCCAAAGAATTGGCTTGGAAGTTGCATTTTAATTTTTTTTCAAGTCTGTAACAGAATTTATGTTTTATAGGACGAAGTACATTTATTTATAGTTTTTTTTTTAAACTTTCGCGTTGCATTATAACTCTTCGTGACTGAGTCCCTTTGTGACCACGACCGTAGCATCACGGTCGAAACGTCGACAAATTAAATAGAATCAATACTACTACATAATAATATAGTACGTCGCGTTTAGACCCGTGATTATAAGTTTTAGTTATTTATAGTTTTGTCAGCGATCTTCATAATATAGTTTGTGAATATGATTTGAATAAATTCTTATTCCCTTAAATTATATCATTCGTAATGTTTTTGCATAAAATCGTCGCTTTGTATTTCTTTCAGTTGAGTTATTTGTTAACTCTTCTTCTGGTATTTAACATCTAAAGTTTTATTTGAATTTTCGAAACTCTAATATTTAAAAATTGCAAATAATTTGAATATAGGAATGATGAGTGTGGATTTTTGAAACCAGCAAAGGGCAAGTGTTTGTGTGATTGAAAATTTGAATGGATGTCATGTAAATTATAATGTATCGAAGAATATTTATTGTATTTTTTTTAAACAATTTACAAATAAATTACGCTTCAATATGTTAGATTTTTAAGGATTTCCAAAATTGTAATTGACACAAAATTTTAAGTTTTAGTCGCAAAATATTTCAGAACTTCAAATTCACGCAATATGTTATGCCGATGCTAACTCGAGAATTTCGTTCGTCTAGAATTTCTGTTGGAATATCGCCAAGAACAGAATTGAAGGCTTGCGGATTAGATTAAAAGCAATGTCCCTTTTGTTACATAGTATATTTCTCGTAAATATTGGTGAATAACTCTTTATTAAAGTGTTATCTGTTTATAAATGCAGCATGGTCCGTTTGTTGGAATAGATTTTTTTATGTGATTACAATAGGAATGACTGATTTTAATAAAATACGGTAAAGTAGTAGGATTATGCACAAAACCTTATTAATAGTAAAACAATGTTTTATAACTGAAATCAGATATTAAAGAGTCGTTGAACTAAGCAGCAGTTAAAAAAATAGCCATTATCTTACAATGAATAACATGCTCATGTCGTATCACCAAAAATTATTACCTTACTACAGGATTTTTGCCACGCCTCTATGTATTTAAAAAAAACCTGTTCTCCGTTCTATAATCGTATATATTCGTTCTATAATTTTCTTCGAGGTATATCGTATTTTTTTATGGAAATAAGTTAACTTTTTCACTAATTTGACTTTGTCTTTGAAACGAGATTAAATATATATATATATTGGACAACATCACATACATTGCTCTGATCCTGAGGTAAGTAGCTAAAGCACTTGTATTATAGAAATCAGAAACAACGACGGTACCACAACACCCAGACCCGAGACAATACAGAAAAGTTCGTTTTCTACATTGACCCGACCCGGGATCGAACCCGGAACCTCAGAGATTGCGACGCCATATAGTCCGGCGTACTCGCCTTTCGGCTACGGAGATCGTCAAATATTATAACTTTATGGCGCACAACATTTTAAGTAACATCTATTTTGCTGTTTCATTTTGAGAGGTGACTTTATATTGTATACGCGATGAAATATACAAGCATGATTATACTACACTTGTTACTCTTGTTAGGGGAATTCGTTTCCGTATTTCCCACTCAGAGGTGGTTTCAGCGTTTTGTCTCAAGTTAAATATTTTGCACCGCAAATGCAATTACTGCTAGCATTTTCGCGCTTCACCTTTTCGCGTTTTTACTTGGCTACATCTTATTGAGTTAGAAGCATTTTTAATTTAAAATACCAGAGATATTATTTTCCCCGTCACGTAACCGAGTGTACTTACCTCTATTGTGCACCAGGAGTACCTACTATGTATACCTTTAATTTATTACATTAAGTTCTATTTTAAAATTGTATTAGTACTTCATGTAGTTAAAATTGTAAATGTATAACACTATGTCTGTCAAGTTTTCGCGGTTTAACTGCTAAATCCTATACAGACTAATCTTTTAAACTTTCCCTATAAGGCCTATATAGGCTAGTTTTAATTTTATAAAAAAAAATCGTGGCTTCTCCGAGCATATCGCTTGGTATTAGGGTTTTACATGATTTAATCGTGCGTAATTTGAATGATTACAAGCTTACAACTACGACAATTAGCATTCTCGTGGAAGAAGTCACTATTTTGTTACTAATTTACCAGCTCTAGTATAGAAGGTGTTACAGGATTTATGCATATATGTGCCCAAACACAAAAAAATTGCATACGGGACCATCGTAGAAATCTCAACAAAAAAACTTCATCTCCATACTACGAGTATGTCCAATCAGCAGTTTTAATTTGGCTTAGTCAGAAACATGTTTTTTTGCGATTTTGGTCTCGTATAAAATGTTGTTTTTTGTGCACCAGAATCAGCACTGAAAAGGATGTGGATAACTTCTATAAGACCTTGTACATTAGCGATGCATTGAGGCACAAAAACATACCTACCCTAGGCACGTATTCGGTACCCTAACGTATGTTAAATCATAAATGAAAATGTGTCAATAATTTATTTCATTAAAAATCCTTGCAATTACAAACAGCGGCAACAAAAGAAAAAGTCAAATGCCAAATATCATAATAACTAAGTAGAATAAATCGGTAAACCTTCGCAGCTGTTTCCAAAACAAAGATTCCAAGAGCTGCAAAAAAGCGGATGAAATTAAAAACTTCGTTAAAAGCGTAAAGTGGGAGTGAAGCAATGGCTCGACTACGGAATAGCGGGTTTTATCGTGTAAAATGCAACAGATAATCTTTCTTTAAATTACTGTAAAGAATATTGTGCAGTTTGTTTTTGAAAACTAAAATATCATTTGCCATTATTAGTCATACTCCAGGCATTCATCTCTCTCTCGTCGTTGCTTCATCTACACAAAAGCAATCATGTCTGGTCAGAGTCAAACCGCTAAGTAAGTTCCTGATTATAAAATTCGTGAAAATCTTTATGTAGATGCAAATTCAGTTAAATGTATAGGTAGATACCTACATAAAATATGTCTCTATTTTTATCTTCTATTATTCTTTTGTAGCTCACAAAGCAAGCCTAAAGATTAGTCCCTTAAACTTTTAGCGTAGTCTAAAGGCCTGGCGCAAACAAGTGGCCTTTTGTTCCTCCTAAAAATAAAACACGAGCTCTATGTAACATTGCAAAAGTATCCACCCAGGTAAAGTATTTTCAGTAAGTGTGTGATGTAAAGTAAGATTTAAGTTGAATATAAATCAATTTTTTAATTTTGAAGATTTTGGTTTTTACGGACTACGATTTTTAATATCTTGTCCTCTGAATCACCCAAGTCACAGGGTTTGTGGAACACGATGATGATTGTTAATGTTTTAATTATCATATATACAGCGTTAATAATTTAAAATAAAATTATCCACGTGCAGAAATACGCATAAAAAACTAACTAAAACCCTGTTTAGAACTAAAATCGTATTGCAAAAATAGTATCAAGTCCACAACACTGTCCTAATATCTTTATCACTTACATGTGTTAGTAAGAAACTAGTCGGGCGTTATTTTTAACCGACTTCAAAAAAAGGAGGAGGTTCTCAATTCGTCTGAATGTTGTTTTTTTTTGTATGTTTGTTACGCGATTAAGGCGTCAATTATAGACCGATTTCAAAATTATTTTTTGAGTTTGAAAGGGTATACTCCCGAGGTGGTCCCATTTACACCAAGTCAGATTCTGATGATGGAATCCTTGGGAAATCGAGGGCAACCCTCAATTTTTATAGGCACCCATAATGTTTTGCATATATTTTCTGACTCAATGCTGATTTTTGGGTCTGGTAATCATCATGTCATGTTGCTGACCTGATCCATCATCAGGTCAAGCTGCTTTTTCGTGCGAATGAACACATTTTAACTCTCGATGGCTGGCACCGACTCCAAATAGAACTGATTAGGTATGTTTTAGTCAATATTATTTTTCGCTTTTTAGTTTCATTTTGAAGTCGGTTTTTAGTTTTTTATTTTCAAAATATTTTAAAATTAATATTTTATTTCTTTATATTTTTTATAGTATTGTTTTGTGACGCATTCGTATTAGGAGTTAATAGGAAAGCCTTTCTTTACTAATCATTCTGTAAGTTCGGCGACATTAAATACAATACATGTTAATTTATTTAAAAATATACAAAGGTAGTACAAGCGTTTTATGTGTACAACATTACCGAAAGTATACCCGAACTGTGTGGGGATTCCGTCGTTTATCTGTATCACGCCAATTGGCCATTTGTTGAGCTTCTGGCACCGGCTCAAGTTGTGCTTAGTAAGCTCTCTCAAGTTGCGTGCTAAACTGGTAAGCTACAGGAGATACAGTGCCAGTAAATATTCACCTTAAGTTTTGCAGCTTGAGCAATATGCAGGCAGTTAACAAATCTTTGCATTAACAAATGTTAGCTGTTTTATTTTGATTAAATGACGTAATCTTTTATAACTAAAATATGCCTGAAAGCCGGTGCAAACAGAACTTTAAATAAGGTTTTTAGTAGGTATAAAAGGAAAAACAGTGAAATCTTCATAAAATTTCGCTATAATTTTAATAGTCTGCCAATTATGAATTTTGATTACTTAATGTTTTGTATGTATTTACGTCGAAATACTATTTATTATCCCTAATTTCATGTACTCTGAAGGTACTTGAACATTAAAAATGTGAATCTGACCACACGAGAGATAAAAAAACTTTCACAATATATAAATTAATCCTCTCGCTCAGTATGACGGAGCCATTGTTATTCAATTGTTATTTTTCCGAGCATACGGGCAGAGAATACATAATAATAGTTTAACGAAATATGCACTCAGTTATGGTAATATTTAAACTTGAAAACCTTTTTTCTGTCTGTTAAATGCATCGGTTTCCCATTAGTAGAAATCGATTCCATTTGGTGTCAGCCACGAGAAATGTTGGCACCATCACTTCGTGACAGCACCGCCGACGTCGCGTGACTGCCGAAGAACCGTTTCGCTATGTCTGCTGCTGATAGTAAAACAAATGCGACGGCTGTCTCGTACAGTATTTCAAGACCGAACTAAAAAAAGAGTGTTAGAAATAACCCCGATAGTACAGGCAGATACTACAACTCAATCTAGCACTAATTGCGATGGAAATATAAATCGTCGTTACAATTATCGTTACAATTTTGCCTTAAATAAATGAAAAAAAAAAGAATAGAATCGATGACCCCATTCTATGTAAAGTACTGTGAAACGTCCTGGGATGATCTCTTAAAGCATCTACATCAACATTGTTTTGTTTTTTCTTGTTCTTCTTTGACGTTAATGCAATACTGCTTAGGTACCCATAGCGTTCACGGTTAAGTAAGCCTTTAAAATCTAAATGCGACTGTATTGCTGCTACGTTTTCTTCTAAACTTTGATAACTTGCGACAAACCCTTGACTTTGCGTTTTACACTTTAGGTGACAGGCAGACCGAGTTGCATGTGGCGCAATGCAACTTCCATAAATTTGCACGAACGTGACTCGGAACATATAAGGCGGAATTTAAATCGATAACCTTGGAGTGAGGTATGGAGGCGACATTATCAACTATTCATGGCTCTATTTTCAGTTATTTGAATCTGACCTACTGTTGTTTTGAGGCAACGGAAACATTGTTGTTTGAATGTGTTTTATCAGTTCCTCGTAAAATACTAGCTATCCAGATAGATTCAACATTTTCCGCAAAGTGAGAGACATACACAACTACCTATTCAAGATTTTGAAAGCCATAGAAACACTTCTTGAAGATTTGACAGTTTATGATATGAGTACGCAGGAAATTCTATTTAATTACTGATTTAAAAAGGCTAATGTTCACTCACTGACTCAAGTTTGCTCGAAATCACCTTATAACATTCACATTTGATTTATCGGTCCAATAAAACGAGTCTCACGCGATAACCATGACAAAGGATGAATACACAAATGAAAGTTTAATGAAATGGTTGTATACGAGTATGTCTTGGTTTACGAGTGATGACGCGCGTAGACTCATAAAGGATACGTTATATTGCGGACATGGATTGCGACGTTACGGTAAGCGTAATTGGATTGTATTTCTACGCTTAATAAATAACCTTCTTCTTGAAAGCTTAAAAAAAGTGACTAGAAATTTAGAGATTGACAAACTTCGAATTGATTTATCGAATCCTGGTACCGTGACAATATAGTGATAGACTAGTATTTTTATGCCCAAGAAAAAGGGATTTTTTTCAAATGTATTGATATAACACAGTAGAGCGATCTAAATGGGTTTTTTAGATCGTCATTAAATGTAGGGCGATTTAAGTACTCGTAGTAAACTCAAAAGTTTACCCGATTTTATTTACTATCCGATCAAAGAAATTCTTGTTTCTTGTAGAAATTCCCCAAACTGCCAAGTGCGTTAAGAAGCCACAGTCATCTATAAAGACCTTTTAAACACAGTTGCTCGTAAATTGACTCTTATAACACCGTTTTTAGTTTCATAATTCATCATATTACGCACTTGTGCTGTAATAACATTATCGCACTAGTGCGGTATGTATTTTTTTTTAATACAGCAAAAGTTTATGTCTAAGAACATTAAATATTTTACCAATATTAAATTATTTTAGGGTTAGGGTGACAAATAAATATTTCATTTTATCAAATTGTATATTAATAAACACAAATTAACTTAACTATCATTTTTAGAAACAATAATTTATAGTTTATTTTATTTTCAAAGTGCTGCTACTCCGGCTGAACAGCCAGTTTTTCCTGTGCCATTATTGAACCTGCGCGCGCATCGAAATTGCGGCGCGCGAAAAAAAAAAACTTATGTCTTATTTTCCCTAAATATTTGGTAAAGTTGTTGCTGCGTGGTTTATTACTATCAAAAATGTCTACTTTAAATAGTGAAGACGAGTAAAATGTTATTCAACCCCGCCGGAAATACTTATCGAGGCACTAAACGCGAGTGATAGCCTGTTGCCGCCAAAATCCAGTTAAAAACAGCAAAAACGGAGAATGTATTTTAGATTTTAGTTTGGTATTTTTCTTGCAATTGTGTTGAAAAACGTCGTATGGAACTCGAACACTCGGCTTCCTTACCGCGCTCGCCTGCGGCTCGCGCTTACAATAATGCCTCGTGTATAATAATCAACTTTGCACACTTGTATCATAATGTACTAATACGCAATCGTACATTATAGGCTGTTAATTTACTTTCCGTTGGTCGTTTCCACATTTGGGAGGCGCTCATTCATTGATATATATGTAAACACTAACTCAATGTGTTCATTGGTCTAATTCGACATACGCCTGCTCGTAAATGGCTAGATTTACGAGTGTCAGAATCCAGGCCAGCTCATGACGGCTATAAAGCTTCGATGTGTTGATGGGTCACGAACTATTTTGCAAGGCGCTTTTAATTATTCCGTAGGTAAGAGAATCATAATGATAGCAACGTAAAGTCGGTCGGTATTAACGACTTTTGTTACCTATAAATTTTAATAAATCTCTTGGACACTAAAGGAAACTCAATTACTTTTTATGGTTCTGCGTTATGAAAATTCATAACGCGTTTTTAATCCAATATTTTAATAGTTACCTACAGTTCACTTTTTAATATCTTATTTACTTTATGATAAAGATGCTGATGATCTAACTTATTTTAAAAAGTTTTTATTTGCTATTTAGATGTGGTTCTCATAGTATGTTAACGTTTCTAGCAGAAAGTCAAGTCCGAAAAAGAAATTAACTGAAAATTTTTACAAATTATGCAAATAGTAACTAATTTCTTCTGAGTGGTTTTTTCACTCCTCATTCGTAAAACCTATGTATCGTTGAGTACTAACAGTACCCTACACTCACAACTACTACATATATATTTTTAAATACATTTATTTATTGAGTGCCTATTAAATTAGACTTTGTTATTCAAAATCGATGTTTAATAACGTTAACAAAATGAAAGTCACTTTTACATTGATCAAAAACACGAACAAAACTTTTTTGAACTCACACGTGACGTGACAAATTGTTTCATTTGTACAAACAAATGCTTAGAACATTAACCAAATGCGACTGATTCCAATACAAACTCTCTTGCACGAATTTTCGTGAGCGGAATAAGTGTTGGACAACATAATATGCGATAGAATGACGATAATCACATCGTTATATGACCTAACGTGAATCTTAAAATAAATTATTGATATTAACTCACATAGATCAGACGTAGCTTTATCTTCCAGTTGTATACCGTTAAAAGGATAAGAAAAATAACTTGATGTGTATTTTTGTACGTCGGTATGTATCATGAATTCTTTATTACCTTCCAACTACTTTGGGAGCTTGCGCTCTAAAACGACTGCAAGGTCATTAATACCTATTCTTATTTAACGTACACACAAAGTAAACACTTACCCATGGTGACAGACGTTGGCCTAATTTGTTGATTAGCAAAAAGTAACCAACTACTTAGCAAGTCCAACGACTTTTCTATTCTGCTTCACTGAAATATTCATCGACGTAAAATAAGTAAAGTATCGACAATAGAGATGGTGAATATATCTATTATCAGATAAATTTAACTAATAAAAAAAAATATCACATTTGTTCAATAAATATTATAAACCTTATTGAATAAAAATATTCATTCGAGCCGTTGATAATTAAACGCAACTAATATTTTTATTCGTATAGATAAATCTAACCGATTGATAAAATTATCTAATGAATATTTTTAACGCAAAGAATAAAAATATCATAACCGATCTTTCGAATATATTTATTCGTTTATTGAGTAAGTTAACTTAAGCATTAAGTAAACGGAATAGAGCCTAAATTTGAATGCATTATTTAGGACACGAGGGGCGTCGTGAGTGAGACGAGGTCACGAGGTGTAACGTGTAATACTATTTTAACTACGGTGAAAAATATCAAAACTGAATCTGCATAAATATATTAACTAATATTTACAACCAAATTCAACAACAGGTGAAAATATCAAAAAAATGTATCTGCATAAATATATTTACGAATATTCTCAACCATATTCAATTACTGATAAAAATAATGTATATGCATTTAAAATATCAACTGATATTTTCAACCATTAAAAATATCGATATTTTTATTCAACCAATATTTTTTAACGAATATTTTTTTTCAACCAATAACGCCACCACTAATCGACAAGTCAGCGATCAACTGGGATTATACTAAGCATCACTAAGCGAAATCCGTAAATCCGAGGCACTCGGCAGCGTGTGCGTATTGACATTTATTTTATTGTCGATCCCGCCTGCACGCAAGTGTGAAGCTTAAACACGCTGCTTTATAGTCCGGCCCTGTCTGGTATTTGATAACAATATGGAAGAAGTCTTACGTTTCATATTTATTTGGTTTCTCTCCTGCATACTAACATGCTACGATCGATGTACGGAAAGGGATATAAAAATCGAGTTTTCATTTACAGCTGTAAAAAAGTCAATGAATTCTTTTTCACAAGAGGAATAAAGTGAGATAGTAAACATTTCTAGACGGAAAATTGAGCAGTCATTATGAATATTTTTGCATTATTCCAATGATTTTAGTTTGTATCAACTTGATAAAATTTATGAATTTATTTTTATTCAATTTAGGTATCTAGTTAATCAAAATGGAAATACCACGAGTCTAGTAACACATCTTAAACACGTACGGGTGCTTTCTTTGTCGTGCCAAAGAAGTTAGTAGTTGAGAGAGCCACTTGCCACCACTTCACCCCGCGTAAAATGTCGAGCGTATTTCTGTTCACTGCACTTTTTAGCTCTTTCATTATCAGTAGTCACTACAATAAGTATACGACTGATACGTTATAATTGTTGTTTGTCCTAACAACAACACAAATAACTTAGCCCCAAAATAAGCGAAGGTTTAAAACCTAATGACGACTAGATAACGGATAAAAATACGTAATACTTAGTGAACATGTATAATTGACCGTGCTCATCATACAGACGTGATCCCGCAGCCGCTGGTTTTGTAATGCTGGTTGCTCACCACTGGACCAAAAGGTCGTCAAAATTAATTTACATTGCTTTAAATAACTTTGGCTTTACATACTAAAATTATAGAATAAATGAAATATAAAAATGTATTTTTATAATAAAAATACTTATAATATTACGTTAATTGTAATTTAGTGAAACGTAGTTATGCAAAGTAGGTTTGGAGCTACTCACAACCGTTTCACTCTGCGTGAAATGTGAGTAAGTACGGCACCACTTTATTTCCGTTCACGCCATTTTCCAACCGTCCAGTCTCACATATTAGCTATACATAGTTTCGTTAAGTCACATCGTCATGGTAATTAGGAGTAGATTGTAATTTAGTAAAACACAGTAAAGACCTACCTACATGTGCACTTATTCATAGCTAAAGGAGCCAGTAGAGAAGAGAGCCACTCGCAACGACTTCACCCCGCGTGAACTTTCAAGTGTTTCGCCACTCTCTATTTCTGTTAACGGTACGTTTTATTCCGCCACACTATCTAATAAATCAAGTTACTATTCTGAACTACCGTTTAAAGTGACGTAATCACTTTGTGTGAATTGTAGCAGTTAAATACAGATTAAAAAGTGTGTGTACACTCATTTAAGAGCTAAAAGAGTCAGCAGTTGAGAGACCTACTTGTAATTGCAACCACTTCATCCCGCGTGAATTGTCAAAGAGCGCATCTGTATTTCTGTTCATGGCACGTTTCAGTCGTCTCATCGCTTCGGAGTCATATCACGTAATCAATATTAACTCTAAAAAAGTTTCAGTTACCAGTCTCACAGATCGTATTATGGTAGTAACATTTTTTTAATTGTTATATTTTTTGGACAGTGAATCTGTTAAACATTTTAGCTATTTGCAGCGATCTAAATCATAAAAGTAAGATAATGCCAATTGTGTACTTACATAAACAGTATCATGCTAATTTCTTTTTCAAAGGGTTCGTTTGCAGTTTGCAGATAGCAATTTTAATACTTTTTCAAATAGAGGCAAAGTTTCAAAGTATTACGTTGCCAATATAATTTTAATAAGAAGCCTTAGAAAATAAAATAAGCTATAAACTAAGTTGCAAGTAACTATTACTCGAAACTGTTGATGTTGTAAATAACGGGATAGCCAAAATATGGTGCTTGAACAACGTAAATGTAAATTTATCTTTTGTGCGTGGCCGTGAATATTATCACAATTTTGTCGAACCTTGAAACGAGGAGAGCCGCAATTTGTTATTTTTTGAGTTCAGAGATGAAATTACGGACATAAAGAATGATGTTTGCTTTGCTGTGATACAACATTACTGAGAGACGTGCTGTATTTTAATTTTAGGGCCGTTAAGCTTCTACATGGCTACATCATATTTCAATTCGTATTATATTTTTAGTTATGGAATTCAAAATTCGTAATAAAAATGCTAGCTTTTTTTAAAGGTACGTATTAAAAAGATCATTGCACGTAACCCGTGGGGTTCTGCCATGACGACTCAATAAAATAATTTACTTACTTACTAACAACAGATTCTGTAAATAGTCAAAAGTCAAAAGTTTATAACAGACCAAAATTCGTCTATAGCGGTCGAATAGCGGTTTTTTATCAATAAAATATATTTATTCATGTATATCCATATTCAGCAACGTGATTTCAATTTCCGACCATTTTGATTGTCAGAAGTGGGACTCGATGCGGGCACTGGCGACGACGCGTGACGTCATTGGGCGTCGCGTCGACTCGTTCTCACGTCAACACGTCTCCCGCGCGACGTATCGTTCTCACGTGACGTGAAGGGCGGACAAAGGAGTAATGTATTTTCGGGTTTTTGATTGAATAACATATACCATAAATAAAAAGACATAAATGAAATATGTTTGCAATTAAAGTAGTTATAAATTAAAGTAATACCCAGATAGCTGTATAGGTTATATCGAGTGATTGTCACTAAGATCAAGACACAATTAGATTACATAAAAAAAACAAACGAATACAATGTCCATACACATACACATACATAACATAACATATATAATTTAAGTATGTAATAATAATGGCATTTTACATTAAATATGTTAGCAATTAAAATATTTTGAACATAAAATTATACCAAGATAGTTGAGTAGGTTATAGGTATCAAGTGATTGTCAAGCAAATAAATTAATATTAATGCATGTGTGTACGTAATTTCGGTATTTATTGTTTTGTATTTATAAGATACGCCATTTATGCTATGTTCTTATTTCTTAGACCTCCGTGGCCGAGAGGCGAGCATGCCGGACTTTAAACAGCACCGCCATCTCTGAGGTTCCGGGTTCGATCCCCGGTCGGGTCAATGTAGAATGTAGAAAACGAACTTTCTATATGGGCTCGGGTCTGGGTGTTGTGGTAACGTTATTGTTTCTGATTTCTATAACACAAGTGCTGTAGCTGCTTACCTTAGGATCACAGCAATGTTGTCCAATATGTTTATAAATTTTATTATATTATATCATGTTTATATTTATATTACTATACACCGTATTTTTTAACCGTCTTAAAGCCGAAGTCCACGTTATATAACCATCCTAATAAACCTCTAGGAAGTATTATTTTTCTATTATCAACCATATCATTTTGAAGTAAAAAATAACAAATAATTCACGATAGTAATGTATTATCGTGTTTATAATGTTTATGGTTTTAACAATGCATAGTCCTTGACCATGCCGCCTTCACGCGTGCAGCACCATCCACGTAGACTATCATATCCGTGTACAGGATGTTGCAAACTAAATTTTTGCAATGCCTTTGCTTATAATTATTTTAATTTTTCAGTTTTTGAATAATTAATAATTACCAAGTTTTATCTTACAAATGACATGTAGTTATTAGATACCTTAAGTGGTCTTCGGCTTTAAGACGGTTAAAAAAGCACGGTGTATTAGTTACTTAGGTAAACAAACTTGTTCTTGTTAATCGTATCAGTCTGCACTGTATCATACTGTGTGCATTGAACCACTCTGTACTTTCCATTATCTATTATTAATTTCCAAAGGGTTTCCGTGTTATCCGTGTACATACTGTTAAAGCTTGATTCTCTGGATTATTAATTATTAACGCAGTTCCAGTAACGCGTTCTATTAATAATAATCATAACAATAATTCGCAATCAGCGTGAAATGGTGCGAGGCGGTTATTATGCAAATCATTCGGCCTAATGGCGAGCGGGTGGTAATCAGACGCAGCACAGAAAAGTTACAAATATAGACGCTATTTCAACAATTAATCAAATAAATACCTTGTTTTGGTAGAGTTGCATGTTGTGCATGGTCTCCAATTAATATTTTCTAAATCTAGTCATGTTTATTAAAAAAATTAAATCTTGATGAAGCTCATTATAATTGCTTTATACTAGAACTGATCAAGATGAAGCATGGCTATCATGAAGTAGATGAAACCAATGATCCTCTCTTCTGAACCTTTATCCACTCTTGATGCTTTCGGAAAAATACGAGTCATGTAGAAAGTAATCTGACAAAGGGGAAACAGCCACGATCCTTGGCAATAAACTTAATAACTAGGCTATAACTTTACCTTTTTGACAATTTGCCTTTTTGAACTTGTGTAGTAAAAATATTAATACAATTCGAAAACAAAATTTGAAGTAGTCATTCTTTATTTTTTTAAAGGTCACAAACTACAACTACCTACCATTACAACTGGTGCCACAGCACTCGGTAGAGTAAAGTTATGCGGCCCGATTTGAAGTGCCACATTTATGAAAATGATGATTTTTTATGATAATTATGGAGCATGTTTACGAATTTTAATGATACGTAATAAACCTAAATTTAAGCAATGTCTATCTATCTATTCAGCCTATTGCAGTCCGCTGCTGGTCATAAACATTACCAAAAGAGCGCCAAAAATGCACGAACTCCCGCCTTTTTCATCTGTGATCATCTAAAATGTGGCGTCTATTAATCGAAAATGTCTGTGTAATCACGCGAATCACGATGTAGAGTCGAGCGGTGTGAGAGCACCGCAACAGGTTGCTACAAAGTGCCAACTCGCTAATTATTATCTGATGTCGTTAGTAAATCTCGCTTTTGAGATCTGACAAATTGTTCAGTTTGGTAACAAAACTTTGGATATAATATTTTACTTGAATATTTTTAACTTGTCAATAACTTATCAGCAGTAGGATTTTTATTAGTTCACTAAATTATGTCCATAGTTTGGTTTGATATATTTTTTTATAACTGAACAGAACATATGTATGATAATTAGCATTATTTATATTGAAATCTGCAAGATCAGGAAATGTGATTATTTTGAGGATCTAAAATAGCCAAGTCCAATCGAAAGGTGAATTTATAAACATTAGTCAAAAAAATATTCAAATCAGAAAAGGCGTCTTGAAGATTACATTCTACGTATAAAACAAATTAAATTTGATTAGGCATATCTCTATAGGCTTATCCTAAAAAGCCTGGTTTTATCTTTGGAATCCAAATTAATGGCATATTGGATTCTCAAATTCAGCTGCACAGCCGTACTTTTCCATTCCAATGGTATACAGAAGCTACCTGTAAATTACATGTAAGGGGTATATTATGTCAGTCTTATGTCATGGTAAATTTTTGGCTGATATAAATCATGCGCTAGACAAAACACCAATAGTCATGGTTTCAGATTAAGAAATTGTTACGAGGCTTCAGTCAATGTCTTTTGTTGGGGCCGGCTCGAATAACCAGCTTGTGAAAAATAAAGAAGCAGCGGAAAATTAACATATTGCGACTATTTTAAGTACTGAAAATCCTAAAAACCCCTGCTTAAGGATGCACCGCGCTGTGGTTTAGCGAGCTTAATACATCATTATATTAAAACATTGTTTAGTTTCTACAGTATTAGAAAAAATGGTGGCCAGAGGGCCCAACCACGATTTCTTAAATTAGTATCATCTGAACCTTGTTTTGATTTTTATTATTTAGAGTTTCACGTAAAAACAACTCTGTTTCGAACTGATTAGAGTTCAAATCAAGAGCGCTGTCTTTGAAAACCTACAGTAAAACTTATATATAAACTCCATGGTTAGGTATTGCCGACCTACAATAACAATATCTAATATAATATACTAATCGAAGTATCCGATGTCCACATATGTCAACCCCCAACTGCATGCGTAGAACGCACAGCAACAGGTCGTCGGTATCGGTAACTGCAGGCTGGTAATTGCCGGACATCCGCTTGCAAACGATATCATATTGTGTGGCGGTGACACAATTCGACAGGACCATATTGGTTTTGGGAGTTCAATGCCATGATGTTATACGACATATATGTCGTAACAAATACGACTGCATTCCCATTGTGAACAGATTGTGTGATAATGTTCTTACCAGAACTCACAGCCGAAATATTTGCCACTTCTCGATGTCGTACAAACACAGGTAAATGCATCGTCTACCATACTCATTTGACATCTTGGCGATGAGGCCTTGTACCTGTAAAAAAATCTTACTGGAAACATTGCGCAGTAGTTATTAGATTTTATCAGTGGTTATTTATAAATAATATAATGCTAAGTTAATACTTACCGAGAGGAAAACCAAAAATATAAGAAAATACAACAAGCTTACATAAGCCACAAAAAAAAAAACTGATTTATATAACTGTTAATATAGATAGTGAAACAAAAAAATGTCTTGATTCGTTTTTTTTCAGTCATATAGATAAAGTTGCATTTTTGCTTATTCATCTCCTGCACGTAACTGTTCAAATTTGTCACCCTGTGTATACAGATATACCTACTCCGGGAGCCCGGCCATTTAGTATTTGCTATCAAACATTCAGTAATGATCTACTTTAGTAAGAAAAACGGAGACAGGATAAGGGCTTCAGGGGCTGGTGATATAGGTAATAAATTCCAAAATTCAGACAGCATATGTTTTAAAGATGAGGAAGGTTATTGAACTATTCTATAGGCTATGGAATAAGTAATACTTTAACTAGGCAGTCAAAAAGTTAACGAATAATTAGTCGACCAGTTCATAAAATGCAGATGTAAACTAAAATAATTCTTACAACACATGTAATGGGCAACTTCAACCCACATCGCGCGTTGCACAACAAGCATTTGGTGGTTCTTTTTTCAATCAAAGTCAGTTTCATGTTCTTTGCGTTTATTGCTCACGTATGTATTTGGGGAGAGCCTTTTCGACATACAATAGGCTACGCTTACACAGCCTACTATAGCTTACTTTGATCCCAAAACTAGTTCATGGTATGACAAATAATGCATAAATTAGATTCCCTAGGGCTGCTGCAGGCAGCTACACAGCATAGCCATTGTCTTGCGTCAAAGAACGAGCTCGAATGTAGAAAGCGAATGAATATTGAAACGAAGAGTGAGTGACTGCTGCAGCGATGTCAAGCTGTCGCAACTATTTGTTTTCGAAAAACAAGAGAAATGCCGAAACCAGCTCGCATTTTTCACGTTAAGGTTTCCTTTCCAAAACAGTTTATTTTTTGGAATTTGTTTATTTTATGTGGTGTGCAATGAAAAATATCTCTCAATGTATTTTATTCTTTTTTTGTTTAATTAAATAAGGTATTTATATATTATCAAATAAGGTAAAAATTAAAATATATACCTATAAATATAAACCTGAGTTTCGTGAGTTAAATAATATTCTCCTCTTATAGGCTTAGGCACGGAAATATCATCCTCAAGTTTTGTAGACCTTACAAACCTATCATGTTACGAACGAATCGATACTGCTTAACGATGCAGGCATTGTATTTTTAGATAGAGAGGGCTTTTAAATCAAAAACACGTCGTACATCACAAAGACGTAGTCCAAAAAGTGTAACATGTACACAGTTTTATCTCTATAGTCATCGGGACACGAAATAAGATTTAACAACTTAGGTAAAGAACTATGATTTGACCATAAAAAAGAAAAAGTTATAGCAAATAGTTGGGGTCATTTCACTGACTCCAGAGTGCTCTGATGAAAACGTATTCGAGTCGAATGGACAAACAGACGAAAGGTACTATTCAGTTTCACTCCTACCCGTAATAAGCCGTATCAACTCTAGGCTGAGAGCCTGAGATAAGAACGTTTTTGCTGTAATAAAGAATAAGATGATTCAGTATAGTAACAGCAAAATTCACACCAAAATGTATTTTTAAAAATGTATAGGAATTTGTAAGTGTCACATGCTACTATGAGCTTATAGTATGAATGTTTGTTGTTATTGTGGATATTAGATACTTGGCTTACGATATCAAAGTGGCTACATCCAAACTTTTAAGACTACAAAATCAATTAAGCAACGACCAAAGTTATTCGCGTTACTGAAAACTTTTTTTGCTTGTAGGTAGCCAGTAGTAGTATACCAGTGCCTGCCTATCACTATCACGCGCCCCCGCGCTCCCCGCAGATGTCAGTGTCATGCAGTGCATTGCATGCCTTCTGAATTTTATTGTCATATTTATTGCTATATGTACATATTTTGTGTGTCAAATAAAACCATTCTTGTTCTTATTTTTAAAACACTGTCCGAGTAGCGAAGTAATATTTTAATGTGAAAAGAATTCTCTTGCAATTTAGATGTTTCTCTCATAGTAAAATATGTACATTAAAACAAGATTTGTATTGTACAATATTAAAGCTGCAAACGACATTCGTTTATAAATCCAAATTGAACCCAATACAAACACTAATATCTAACTCAAGGGTATTGCCAAAGTTTGATAGCTTTTATCAAAGCTTCCTAAGGGTAAACCGATTCTAGGAACAGTACGAATTGTATCACTTGAAAGCCCGATATTAGTTTTGGTGGAACGAAAACAATTTTAAATTCTTTTATTTTTTGGGCGTTCCCCTTTAAAATTAGTAAAAAAAACATTAGTGCCATCTGCAATTCAAAACTGCAACCGAAAACGTTTTAGCTTTTTTTTAAAACGGGCCTCTCCCGAGTTTTTAGATAATTATTCAAATTAAATTGGATAACTTGCTATTTAAAGAAGAATATGGCATAGAATTCATTTTTGTTCATCTCAGGCATTTTTTGGTATGGCTGATGGGCAATCTCGCCTTTATGTTGTTGTGATGAGTACGATTAATGCGTCTAATATGCGTGTCATGGCTGTTTTTATAAAACGATAATCCGTTTGTTTCGTCGCCATCGTATAAAAGAATATCCATAAGCAATTCCACTAGAGAGTTATCGGTATCGATAATTGTGCTTTAATTTAAAAGCTGTCTTGTTGGTTTGTGAATGTTAAATTACAATTTTAAAGATATTTTTTTTATATGTAGGTAGTCAACTTACATCTAATTTATTTAAATCATCCTTTTTTAACACAAAAACGGATGTCTTATAATCATTCGAACAGATATTGACAGGCCGTTATTTGAAAACGATTGAGAACGGTGTATTTAAGAGAACCATTGAACGCTTGCCTCCCAAATTGCGCTTGCAAAAAGTGCTAAAGTCAAAATCCAAATGTTTTCAACTCAAGTGAGAGGAAATCTCTCGAAATTGCGGAAATGTATTAGAATGAATGAGTTAGCAGGACGGAAGCGAGTCGGAGTCGAGAATGAATGAACGAAAAGGGATTTGAAAAGGCACGTCTGCTGCGGCTATTGATGGCTCCTTCTATTTTACTTTAACGGGTTACTCTTATCTTTGTAATATCCATGCTAATAAAGGCGGCGAGGGGAATACGCTAAGTTTGGCTATAAGCGTACCTAAACTTCATGTTGCCATCAGGACTTAAAATGAACAAAATGTTGTTGGGCCAAGTGAGTGTCATCAGTCAACGCGCTTTTGTAATTAATGTTATTGTTCTTAATAGGTCCACGACAATTTTTTTCTTAAAATTCCAGCCAGCATTTTACAAACCGGCCAATAACACACGGCTTTGTAAAACGCCTCTTTTGTGTTTCTTTCATTTGTGGCCAGTAACAAAAACGCACATCTAAAAGAAAACAGAAGCGAAATAATTCATGTGCGTTCCATTTTCCGCCAGCGTCACATGACGTTAATCCTGAGTGGCGCGCTCATGCCGGTCACGTCGGACGCGTTTCGGGGCACGTGAGCAACAACCTGCAGCAATGAAGGCGCTGATTCTATTGTATCAGGCTTAGGATCGCTTAAATTTTGCGCTGTACTTGAACGTGCGAATCGGGAGCGTTTAATTTAAAAATTTGTGTCCAAATAATACAAGCAAATTGTGCAGCACTAACTTTATCCTAGGTAATTACATAGAATCTAGTCTCTAGTGATGATGGACTATGGTGTATGTTAAAAATCATTATCAATCCATCAATCTATACCTAAGTAATGTACAAGTCGATATGACTACTATTCTGTCCCATTACTTATCTTTTATATTTTGGTGGTTATAAGGTAATGCAATATGGAAATATTAAAATAAATATCAAAGCGAAAGAAGTAAACTCGTAATTTAAATTCAAACTCCAGAGAAAATAAAGTTTTAAACCCATTGTCAAGTTGTGCAATGCTTGTAAAAGTAGGTTGACGTACTCTGAAATGGTTCCATCATATTTTACAACCAGCTATAAATAAAACAATGAAACCTTTGACTCCGTTTGGGTATATTTCGCATCATTTTTACGAGCGATTCCAATGATAAAACCGCCATATTATTTACTGTTGTAAAATTTACACGTCCGAATTCACAGTTTTATTATTTGAAGTTGATAAATTGAAAGTTGATTACCGAGTTAAAATAATATTTGTGGTGGGGAAACACTTAGGTAAACATAAATATTAGCAAATACTTCTATGGTTCAATTAACACAAATAAGATAAAATATTATATTATGTCGCAGTCAGATGGCATAATTTGTAGTATTACAAACCAACTAGGTGTTTTACAAAACGGTGGCGTATTGCCATACGGCGGGTCGACGATACGGCGGATTGCATAATGCCTGAATGAAAGTCCGCCGCATTAAATACGAGCGTTTACGTTATTCAATACGTCTTTGTAATTCGGCAGGTCACTATGCGGCCGCTTTGGCAGTTTATAGTACTAATTTTCAACTCTCGCGGCGCTGCCTGTCATAAAAACAAAAACAAGTGCATAGTTTATCCGTATTTACACACTACACTACTTACTGTGGTATTTATCTACCAAAAATGAATTAACTTATTATCTATGTTTTATCCCGCTTATCGTAAAGGGCGCGTTACACTCAGTCTATTAAATTAATTTAAAAGGTTTGGCATCAGCAAAAAACAAAGTGACACCCTTGAAGGCATAGCGCGTGACGAGGGTACGCTTTGATCCATCCTTCGATACGTACTCCTATAGACAATAAGTACTTAATGATAAGCAGTACTAAATTTTTAATTTTAATCTTTTTTAAATCTTAGCGCGCCCTTAGCAATCTTAGTATGCTAGCGCTTGACTATAATAATAATAATATATCATTTATTTCAGGCAAAAAGTATTACGATGACATTATAATAAAAGGCTCATATAATAAATACCTCAAAGACGCTTTTTGTTCACGCAAAATCGCTTTTATTTAATGTAGCGATTCTTGTTAAACTAGCGTAGGCTGTGAAAAGTGGGCGAGCAAATTCTTTTCATTCATTTTATCTTTAGCTCGTTTATTTTGTAATAGTGATTAAATATTATCAATCATTAATTTTTTCGCCTAAGATACGGGTTTTATACTAAATCATCAAAAACAAAGTGACACTCGAAGGTGGAGCGTGACGAGGGTCCCTCTTGATCCGCCGCCCGCTCAATCACTCCGTCGCCTATTCACACTTTTTATTACCATAAAAGATATCATTGATTAAAAAGTAAAAAATATGATGGCCGTCAAATTTACCGGTCTAGTTATGTAAAAAAAAAATATACCCCTTGTCACTCCCACAATTGAGACGAATCTATTGATATATTATACTTTAATATCCGTTAAACTAGTACTCTAAGTCTCAACGGGGGGTCCTGGTGACCTGTCTTAGGTTTTTCTGAAACCTACTTCAGGCACCAGTCTCTCACAGTGAATAGGAGCTATCTTAGTGTCTGTATAAGCCTAATAGAATGTACTGTTTTTAATCCTAAATTGTGATGAGAAAATAAACGCTTTATTTATTATTATTAAAACAGTTGAGACTGTAGGGCGTGCCAAAGAAATAGACATACTTTCATACATACATACATACATACGCTTGAAAAACATAACCCTCGTTGGCAGTCGGGTAAAAAGGAGCACTGCTTAAAAGGCTAAGAAGCTTTAAAAAAGTATCATCTGTTATTAATTAAAAATGATAAGTTATTTTATAAAAAGATTTGCTTATTTACGAGCGGATAGAAGAAATGACACACGTAAGAGTTTTATATTTCATAAAAAAATATCATCACCATTATAATTTTAACCATAGGACGTCCACTACTGAACGGCCTACGGTCCCCTGACTTGGCGGTTGAAAGCGGTCTGCATGCAGGCCGTGTGGAGACGGCTTTAAATAATTTTCCCTTTACCCACCGCCAAGGTGTCGTAAGAGGCGATTTATTCCTATAGCACGAGTGTTAAACATTATAAAAAACTGCTCTCGCCACCCACCTGGTGCAAAACTTTTGTATGTTTGTCTAATTTTTTTAAGTTTTACGCAATTAAAGCTTTTACTCAATGTAATTTATTTCAAATGAATAAGAAATTGTTCTAACCATTTTATCGCGTTATAGGATTTCGTTACAACACAATGTCAACATCATCTGCTATAATGTCACTGTTACGATGAGATAACTAATAACGAAGTGTTATGTTTAAAAAATGATTTTTTTTGCACTGACAGTAGACGCAAATTGAGATTTGTTTTCGTATGTAGGTTAAAACTTTTGAAATTTTAATTTTAATTAATAGCCAGCACTTAATTTTGAGTGTCGTTTAAGTGTTTGTAGTTGTATACACCTCTGATACCTCTAATAGTAAGTATTGAACTAATTTTTTTTAAACTCGTGAGCTCAAAGGAGATTCAGAACCTCATAGCTAATGGCCTTTCAAGTGTATTTATAAGCTAAAGGGTCTAGTTATTCCGAAGCATGTCTTTTGATAGAAAATCACTTTGTTGTTTTCAGGTGCCTTTGCTCACGCATGAAATTGTAAAAGGCACGTGAAACAATGCAAATAGGGGAATTTCCCTCGTCGTTGGCCCTACCTTGAACTCTTAGAAGTTTCTGTCGTGTTGTTTATTTTTCTCAAAGTCTATTGAGAAAAAACAAAACACGGTTGACGTTATATTGCTACAAGAGATCAATTAAGAGATCATGGTTAAATGGAATTGTAGTGCCAAAAACCCTCTAGATAAATTCGACGCTCTCACTATATGGCAGAAGTCAATTCATACCTACTAGATATACAATTTAAGAAACTATAGATACAAAAGATGTTTACGTGTCTATTCTTTTAACATAAATTATAAAACTATTTGAAAGATGCAACCTTTGTGTGTGTCACTAATGAACTGACTGTCAAAGTCATCATAAAATAATCATATAGATAACAGCCCAGCTGAGTAGTTAGTTTAGCTATTCTTAACTGTAACAACTGGCAAAGTAAAACTTTACGTGCGCAATAAAATGCAAAGCTGCTATTACTCCTCTCTTTTGCCACACGAAGCCTGTTTATTTTCCAACTACATAATTGCGTGGATTGTGAAAAGGTTTTTACTTTGGGAAAAGTTGCAACTTACGGGGAAACATTGTTCATAACTGTTGCAATAGTATACAAATTATTTATTTTCCTGAGAGCGGGTAAGTATGTTAAAATTGGATTTATTATTTAACATATTAAATTCTTCATAAAATTGCAAAGATCTGTTAGTTAGTAGTAACGCAAGCAATATTTTATACCTATAAACAGTACCACAACTAGTGACTTATAGTACAAACAAACCTATTGATGGAGATTTAAAATTTGCAGGAAACTTATTCCCAGAAATAGGCAGTTTTTATTGTAAAAATTCCTTCGTCATTCCTACAAGCGAAAGTAATGAAATTTGCTTATTGTGCGATGGGATTTATATTTGAAGGAACACTTACATAAGAAGGTTAAATAACTACATAGTTTGTATGGAAATCGGATGTTTTTAAAAGTATAACTACTGGTTAAAACTTGTGAAAATACGTTCCTTGCCCTTCAAAAAAATCCATAAACTTCTTTCACGTTAATCTTAAAAATAAGTATGTACTAGTAGAAGTACCGTGAACAAAAAATAATGTTGTCTAGCAAATGGTTGCATAGAACGACAAATCCGTGTACGTTACATGGCAGAGCCAGCTCCTTGTGTAATCAGACCTCATATAACAATAAGCTCAAATCAAAATGACACTCTATAAACCGCTCAGTCATTGTAGTATGGTTTACTATAGCTGCAGAGATCCCAACACGGGCATTTTGTTAGTTACCTCCGTGTTACATAGTGGCTAGAATTGAGCGCTTATCACAGTTTATCCTAATTAAAATCATAACAAACGTGTTCCTGATTATTAGGGTTGCCAAAAGTGTTGTGTTGAATTAATAAATAGTTTGGAACGACGGATTATCTAAACGACGGGTTTTCTATAGTGTCTAGTTTTTAAACAGTTAAAAACTAAAATACCTAATTACTAAATTAATTGCATTTGATCTAAAAAATAACAGGCACTGCAAAGATACAACAACATTTCCATAATTATGAATTACCTAACTCAAAGTTTACTTATTAAAGTAAATTTCGTTTTCCATTGTTTCTACATTAAGTTGATAACCCTACTGTTCGTTGTTAAACCTCCCAAGTAAATTAAACAATCGTTTTGAATGACATCTAATTGGAATTGCCCTAATGTTCCGCGTCAAAGTTCATCGCAATTTTGGCCGTTTAATCGTTTTTAATCATCATTTATTCGGATGTTTACTAATTAAATTAAATTTTCCCGTCTAAAAGTTCTTTCGTATGCAAACTAAGAGCTTTTGCGGGACACATTTTAGCGATAAAATGTCATTTCACGAAATATGTTTTTTTTTTTAAAAAATAGACACATACATTAATGACGGTCTCCGTATCCGAGAGGCGAGCACGCCGGACTATATGGCGTCGCCATCTCTGAGGTTTCGGTTTCGGGTTCGATCCCCAGTCGGGTCAGTACAGAAAACGAACCTTTCTATATTGTTTCGGGTCTGGGTGTTGTAGAACCGTCGTTGTTTCTGATTTCTATAAGTTCTTTAGCTACTTACTTTAGGATCAGAGCAATGTATGTGACGTTGTCCAATACTTATTTATTTATTAATCTTAACCTTATTTTAGGGGTTACAATTGGCGCAGTGGTGAGGTGTTTCGCCTAGTGATCTGGATAAAAGACACTTGCTTAGATATTTAGTAAGGTACATAATATCCAATCAGGAAACAAAGAACTTCTAGTTGTTTACACATAATTTGCAGTTATTGTCTAAGTTATCACGAGAGATAACTTGAGACCGCGGATTTTCAATTCGTATGCAAATTCGGTATATTTATTATATAATCAAATCCCTGTATTATGTTGCGAAACTCGCAAAACCCTGGAGGCGTATTTTTGAACCGTTCGAATTTCAATTCGCTTACTAAATCCTAAGAATTGTATACAATTTTCTAGGAGTTTGTATGCGGTTCTTGTGAGTTCGTATGCGAATAGGGACGTTGACATGACTCGCGCATATATAAAATGTTATGTTTTAACAATAGCATAGAATATAAGAATGCTGAAAATCATATTTTGTAAGTATAAACATACATTGATATGTAACGATCTGCCGCTTCCGGTCTCGAGTGTTCTGTATTTTTCAGTCGCAACTTTTAGAAAACCACTTCTAAATTTATTATTAACGAAGCAGGCAGAGAGTATAGGTCTTCCCAACAGTGCTAGCGGGAAAGAAAGGAAAAAGAACAGTAGTTAGATTTTAAAAATAGTGGTTCATTATAATATATATTATTGTATACTTACTTGCATAAATATTTAGGGTGATAGGTGCTTCACTTATTTTCTTAAAAATGAATTAATTTTACCATAATTACTATGTAAGTTTTATGTAATTGTATTAACTGCAAAAGGCTACGGCAGAATACCAGCGATGCAAGGATTTTATTTATCTTGCTTCATTAGCTGAGTCGTAGACCCATTTGTCTCATTAATTAATTTGCTGCATATTTTTTTATCATTTATGTTATTATTTTTATTTTTAAGACGAATAAAGAGTTTTAATTTATATATTTAATAAAAAATAATAAAAAATATTTTAAATTATGCCCAGAGTCGCGTGACTGCAAACGCTAAACGGTGTGAAAAACACCCACACACAGACAAGTTGTTAAACCTGGCTAAAGTATTATTTGATCAGTGGGCTAAATGAACAACAACAGTTTGACAGTGACAGCAGTTTTTTTATTTATCAAATCGTATCGTCATCTTGATCACGTGACAGCTTGGAGCGTTTAGGCGCGCAATTTAAACACTAAAGTAATTATACTTGATTTTATATTTCAAATTAACGAAAACATTTTTTTGGGATCATTTCTTGTCCATCTATAAAACGAATACTGTTCTAAATTTGTCAACATCCCTATTGGAATTCGAACGCTTCAAAAATACGCCTCCTGGTTGCATTTACATAAGCGCTGGATTCGGGCTAGGGCCCGCGAGGCGCGAAGTGGCAAGTCCTTTAGGTCGGTATTATCGTCTGAGCTGAGACCGAGCTTAAAGCAGTAAGACAGCTGCCTCCCATGTGGGGAATAGGGCATCTACATATAAGTTTTACATAATTACAAAACCAAGACAAACTTGAAAAACCAAGACTGACAAGTTTTATATGCAATAACAAGAACAAATGAAAGAGACTGGCTTTTGTTAAACAGTAACATTGATAAATAGAAACTCTTTGCATAAATTAAACATAACTATTATTTATTGTTATATTGGTTAATTATTAGTTATTATTGTAATATCTACTAAGTCAGTGGTTCATAGCCTTTCGGATCTTGTCACCCCTATGATTTAGCTAGGGAAACTTATAAATTAACACATTTTTCTTATTCAACAAAATGTGAAAAAAATAACCATTCCAATTTAATGTAAACAGTAAAATATATTGTCATTTGCACAATGTGGCAACCTTCAGACAAGCGACTTGGATTTAGTTTTATTGTTCTCCGACGTCTGTGGGAAAAGTCTGGATCTAACTTTAAGTCTTCCACTTTATGTATTCGCTCAAACGTTACAACAACGCGAAAAGCCCTCAAATCTTACGCTTGTTGAGATATTATAATAAATTTATATCGTTCTCTTTCACTTAATCGTACAATTTAAAGGTCGTATTTAAAAGTGAACAAGTGAAATAAAACAACAATGATTATGTGTAGAGCTACGACTGTAATAGAGATTGTTTGTTGTTAAAAGTTGGTCCCAGCTAATATCGCTTAAAATTAGTCGTGAAGCCTAGTCAGAGGCCTTAAAGCGGCTTAATAACATCTGACAGTAAGGTTTAGTCACGGGCCTTACAACACCCCTCCACCAATCCGCACTGGGCCCGCGTGGTGGAGTATGGATGGCCCAAACCACCTCATAGTTGAGGTGAGGCCTGTGCCCTGCAGTGGGATGTATTTAAGCATACTTTACCTTTTTTTATAGTAAGAAGTTAAGAAACACTACTTAGAAGCTATTTGCCAATAAAGTAAATTTTAAGCGGTGGCGGGTAGTAACAGTACTCGGAATCGGGAATAACATTAGATAATTAGCTCAAAACAGATTTCTGAAATTCAACTATAAATATTTATAGTTTTATATATAAAATTATTTAAATGAACCCTGAAACTAAATGAACTAGCTCCAACCAAGGAAGCCCTCGATAATACTTGGGAAGTTTTTAATAACTTGCGCGATGAGCCCTTACAAAGATGAAAGCATAGAAGAGCTTCCTAGACAATTCGATGATTTATCACACTAAGTTGAACACTCACACTACATGAGTACAATATAGGTGGTATTAGATGACATTTCACACACTCGATCAAAGGCTAATATTGCCGTGTCAAAGGTGTCTTTTTTTGCGCACCCGCTTGGTAATATATTACATTTCTATAAGGTGCGCAAAAATTTAAATCCGCACCTTTATTGTGCAAATTAAGTCTATTCTGATGGTTTCGCACAAACCTGAGAATCATAGAATTTGTTTATTATTATTTTTGTAAACATTAACTTTTAAAATCGTTGTACAGTGTTTTAAAATCATGGAATGAGTGCTGTCCACCACTACTTTGATACAAATATGCATGCTCTCAAAGTCCTAACCTAACCTAACCTAACCAGCCATGATCTTTTGTAGACTTTGATATAACAATAACACTTTTTAGGTACGATACGCCCAAAAACCGGTGGCTTTTCCGCCCAAAAAGGGTAAACAGTTTTAATTTTGAGACTTACGGTTTAGTTTCAATGTGTGCTATCTCTCTACCCTTACTCTCTCTCTCTCTCTCTACACATAGAGATGGCACGAGCGTTGAAATACACAGCTGTAAACAACTAGTGTTTAAATTTTTTGAGTAGGGCATCCCTGTGCCAAAGTACATACTAAAATGTTGACGACTCAGCTGCAACATTAGCTAGGAGAATCATTGCTGCTGATATTGCATTCAAGGCTTTAGCCCTCTAAATGATGCGCTACGTCTTTATAGCCCTCTATAAAGACGTAGCGCATCTGTCGGGGATATCCACAGAAATATCAGACTCAAATCGACAATACCGAGAATCTGCGAACGCGACTGAAAAAACACATAACATTATTGAACGAAACTTGAGAACAGTTAATGATATTATGTTAAACTAGACGAGACAGGGGGCTGTTTCGCCGGACTAGTAAAACTGCAGTAAGGGCTATTTTTTCTTATTTTTAGAACTTGTTCACATTACATTGGACAACGACAAAACACCCTTTGTCCTATTCAGAGTGCATTTGCTAGTCCGGGACTAAGTTTAACCCACTGTACGTTAGTACAGTGGGTGGGTATAGAGCAGTGGGTTAACTTTAGTCCCGGACTAGCAAATGCACTCTGAATAAAACGGCCAGAGTTAAATAATGTGAACAATCTCCGGTGAATAAATTTAGTAACAACGTTTCAGATACATGCCGACACACACTGAAACCTGGTGCCCCTTACCTATGCCCTTACTCTCTTCCCGCATGTGCGATGGCAACGACAAAGACGTAATGATGTCAGGCTGGTTTTCGTGTCGGATCGCTACTGTCTGTGAACACTGAAATACTAATTCCTGTAAAACTGCCGGTCCGCCATAAAGTCAACATGATTTTTAGCCCGTTTTCATAGATAATGTTACGGAACCCTTCGTGCACGTGGCCGGTTTTTTCGTTCACCGATGAGCTCTGTCCGCCGCGATCGTTGAAGTCTTTTACTTAATCGCCAGGACTAGTTAACTTAAACTTATCCATCTGAAGTTGCTAATGCGGGGTGAACTTTCAAAGCGTATAACTATCGATTTCGTTAATGATAATGGGATCTGCCCTCATTGTGTTGATTAAGTACCTACTATGCTATTTGGTTTGATTTAATTTTGAAATATAAAGGCATGTATTTTCAACAACTACCAAATGTCAGGGTCTCGAAGTAAGGAATTAAACGTGTGTGTTATTTAATAAAGCATATATTAGAACTATGGTACAAAATAGTAGTATGGTACAAAAAGAAACATCCTAAAATATTTTTAATTGAAATGTCAGGAACTGATGATAGTTCATTAAAAATTGCAAAAATGTTTTCCTTTTATTTAAAGGTGTACCATTTTAAAATTTTCAGTAACCAAAAGTTCTACTTAATTTCGGAGTCAAAGTCTCCTTATGTATATATTCAAAGTAAGTCCAGAAAAGCGCGATCCAAAAAAATTTACACTTTAACTGAGACTTTTGTTTTCTCGGCCCGGCGTCACTAATTAAAAGTTCCGCCCAAATTAGTCCTGAGGGCTTATCTATCCCTACGCCCTCTTTGGGAGATAACTGAATTAGCTCGCACACAGTTTTGGTAATTCACAGTTCAGTAATAATTAGCTTCTTGGGAATGCCGAGTTTTTCTTCAGAACCATTGACCCGAATTAAATGAATGAATTCGTTCTTTTTGTATTTTTATTTTAAAATCACTTTTTTGTTCTTTGTGTGTCGACTCAGGCCTTTATATGATGTGAGGACCATAACTCAGCCACCAATATAGCACTATTGGTGGCCTTGTAAAGATCCTCGCGTGTGTAGGTGTAGGGACACGCAGGGCATGAAAGAAGATGTGCAATTGTCTTGGGGAAGGTACCACATAGACATGCGCCCTCCAAGCTGTAACCCCACCTAAGCATGTTATCCCTGCTTCAGCCTACGTGGGTCCGAAGCCTATTTAAGGCCTTCCAAGTTGCTTAAGTTAGATCATGTCCAGGGGGGAGTCACTCAGATAGCTCTATATTCTGGTCTATGGGATATTTTTCCTTTCACAGCATTCAGCGGGCGTCTTTAGAATTCCCGTCTAGAGGAGGAACATTCTTGATAAAGTTATGGCGACTCTTTAGCCTCAGTGCCACCGGCACGTGGTGGTGTAAGACCGGACTGGCCTATTTGACAGCTGAAAAGGAAAGGGCTAGGCCATTTGTCCGTAGAGTTTGTGGTGAGGCTCCCCACTAACAGAATGTAATGCGGCGCAGGAGGTTGTTCCGAGTGCTCACTTTCTGCTTGGTGTTAATGCAGTGTTGTTTAGGCCTTATTTGTGTTATAGAATGCGTTCATGTATTGCTAGGTTCTATTTTGTTAACTTAAATCTTATTTCGATGAGTAGTAGTTATCGAACATCTAAAATTTCTAATCCATGAACCCGTTCCTGGATTTCTTTGTTAGTGTAAAGAGCGGAATTTTTGTAAGTGCAATGAGCACGAGCATTTGTACCTAAGTCAAGGATGTTTACAAATGTATCTAAGTATATTAAATTGTTATATAGTCGCTATATTTGTTTTAGAGCTTTGCTTAGTAAGACAACCACAGTAAGTAGTTTTCTCTATTGATGACCTCATGACTCTGTAAATATCTTTCTTCGGATAGTGTTTGTTTAAATTATAAATTTTTGTTTTTAGCAATTCCATGCAAGGTTTAATTGAAGATAAATAACACTTGAAAAAAATCATCGACCTCAGGTGGGACTCGAACCCACGTCCCATCGCATACCGGGCGAGTGCTTTGACCACTAAGCTACCGAGGACGTCGCGTGACAAGATGAAATTCCTCAAGTGTTTTTTCTCGCTGTCAAAGCCAGCGTATTCTGATCAATGTTGTAGCTATATGTATAGCTGAGTAGTATACTACCGTCAACATCCTATAGAAATATTTTTACAAATATTTGACTATTGGTTAAGATCAGAATGCTTAAACATTGTAAATTTTTGTTTTTAGCAATTCCATGCAAGGTTTAATTGAAGATAAATAACACTTGAAAAAAATCATCGACCTCAGGTGGGACTCGAACCCACGTCCCATCGCATACCGGGCGAGTGCTTTGACCACTAAGCTACCGAGGACGTCGCGTGACAAGATGAAATTCCTCAAGTGTTTTTTCTCGCTGTCAAAGCCAGCGTATTCTGATCAATGTTGTAGCTATATGTATAGCTGAGTAGTATACTACCGTCAACATCCTATAGAAATATTTTTACAAATATTTGACTATTGGTTAAGATCAGAATGCTTAAACATTGTAAATTTTTGTTTTTAGCAATTCCATGCAAGGTTTAATTGAAGATAAATAACACTTGAAAAAAAATCATCGACCTCAGGTGGGACTCGAACCCACGTCCCATCGCATACCGGGCGAGTGCTTTGACCACTAAGCTACCGAGGACGTCGCGTGACAAGACAAGAAGACAATTTTCAAGTGTTATTTATCTTCAATTAAACCTTGCATGGAATTGCTAAAAACAAAAATTTACAATGTTTAAGCATTCTGATCTTAACCAATAGTCAAATATTTGTAAAAATATTTCTATAGGATGTTGACGGTAGTATACTACTCAGCTATACATATAGCTACAACATTGATCAGAATACGCTGGCTTTGACAGCGAGAAAAAACACTTGAGGAATTTCATCTTGTCACGCGACGTCCTCGGTAGCTTAGTGGTCAAAGCACTCGCCCGGTATGCGATGGGACGTGGGTTCGAGTCCCACCTGAGGTCGATGATTTTTTTCAAGTGTTATTTATCTTCAATTAAACCTTGCATGGAATTGCTAAAAACAAAAATTTACAATGTTTAAGCATTCTGATCTTAACCAATAGTCAAATATTTGTAAAAATATTTCTATAGGATGTTGACGGTAGTATACTACTCAGCTATACATATAGCTACAACATTGATCAGAATACGCTGGCTTTGACAGCGAGAAAAAACACTTGAGGAATTTCATCTTGTTTAAATTAGTTAAACAATTATTCTTGTTAATATTACAAAGCTACAAATTGTCGTATGTTAACCTAGCAGTAAGTTTACTTCTTAAATGTTGTTTAAAAAACTCACTTGTGCATCCAGTTTACTGAATTCAGGTTGACAGACCATTAGACAGGGCTTTAGTTACGTATTTACGCTTTACAGACAGTGGTTCAGAGTGGTTGAAGCAATTTAAGATAATATTGGGTGTAAAAAGTACCTCTAGGCCTTGTAATGTTTTTTTTTCACGGACACGTGTTTCATTGTTGTTTCTTTAAAAGCCTACTAATTTCTTTAAATTCTTCGAAACAACTTCATGATTATAATCTTATTTTTAATTATGGAAAATATGTTTCAAAGATCTGCTTAGACTGAAATAAGAAACACAACACCTTTGACTATGGGACAAAATATTTTCATATAAAGAAAAAGGTAAATTTCCAATAGAAAAGACCCTGTAAAACATCCTGTACAACAGTATTAGACTGATTTTGGCTAAAGGTTCAATTCAGCCTCTTTGTTGCGTCCTACAATGTACACAGGTGTTAAAATTAGGTAGGTACATAAAATATAATATAATTATAGACCCTACTGGACTGGATACTAAAGTAATTGGACAAAAAGACTGCAAACTGACCTAAATACGTGGTCCATATTGCAGTAAAAAAAAACTTTTTAAGACAATTTTCATTATCTCATGTGGTATGTTCTAAAAAGATCCATACGCCACGCGATGACCCACAAACTTTCATAATCGCATACTTTTAGGATAATTAAGATTAAAAAGTATTAAACTAAAGAATTGGTAATGTTACCTAAAGAGATTTAATTTTAAAACAGACATGCTAAAGACTAAAATATTCTAAAATGTCGTGGTAGCATGCAAAGAACGAAAGGTATTATTTTAATCTAACATCTAGACGAGCACGCGTCCTGCAGATAATATGCGAATAGGTAAAATGTTTTTATTACATTTGCATAATATACATAAAGCTGTGTACACATTCGTGTTGCACGTACGCGAACCTGCGATGCCGAACGAGTAGGGATGTCTGGGTGCGGGATAAGTCACCGCTAAACACTAAAATTGGTTTTCAAGATCGTTTGTTCTTTTAAAGCTGTGGTATCGATATGTTGGTATTCGAACACACGCGAAAATTTGTGTTGGCTTAGTCATCGAGCACATATAGAGCAGTAATCTTTCTCCGAAATTAGTTATTGTAAGTTATCTACTAAACTTTTCTTTTACGAATAAAGATAGGCTATAAAACTACACAGCCTCCATTACATTACATTTTTTTTGTAGCGTAAGAACATTTCTTTTGAAAGGTTAATAGTTTATTTTATTACCTTCCAAGGAATAAAAGAAAGTTAAGAGAATTTGAACATTAAACTTGTTTAGTTTTAATAGCATAATATTGTTAATGTTTGTTTTACTGCAGTTTGTATTCTCTTAAGAATTTTCTTGTGGAGAGCAATAAACATAATGAATGAATAAAGAACCAAGAACAACACATCTAATGCGTTTAAGTTGTTTTCTAGATTAATTGGAAAATATATTTTTGGCCCAAAAATATGCTTAAAACACATTGAATGATATTTCCACATTTTCCACCCACATAATAGGTATGATATTCCAACCCATACCACATGCTCCATTGAAATCAATTCTGATATCAAGAAATACAATGTAAAAGCTGAAATGAAATTAATTTATTGAATGCCATCCATTGATTCGAATCAGTATCGAATATGGTTTATTATTTGTGTTTTAAGTGTTTTAAGTAGTATCTTTTTACATTTACATTATTCAGTGCTAAAGCTAAATAATGTTATAATAAAATAAACCAAAATACTGTATTGGGTGCAGTAATATATTTTATTAGTATAGTTTTTTAAATGTAGTATTGACTAGCTGTTACCTTCAATAAAAAAAACATTCCTGGCGGATAGTAATATTAACTACCAATGCGCCTAAAGACGTATTTAAATTCCGTACGAAATTTCAAGATTTCTTGAAATTCGTATACGATTCTTACGAAATAAAATTGGAATTCTAATGCTTAGAATATATTGATTTCTGTGCGCTGGATTGTAAACCAGATGATAAAGGTTATCTATTGAGTCTGGAACACTTTGAATCGTTCCGGCTGGACCTTTAACGATTATCTTTTCTTTGCCGCTGAAAATCATAAAGGGACGTCTATATTTAGCAAAAGCACTTCAATTTTAAAAGCCTGAATACATGAAAGTGAATATTCATCGATAGAATAGACTGTAATTAGTGTTAAAAGGTCTTGTGCGCAAGATAAAATGAGAGAGTCGTCAATTGGTATTGATAGGCATGTCACTGGTGGTGATTTTACAAAGTAGCTATTTAATATAAGATGAAAGGTGAGATTCATGCAAAACTGGGCCACTTCGCAGCACTACGGCGGCTGGTGCAGCGGACTGCAAGCCGTGCGGTCATGCGGGAACTCACCCGATTTTTACTGCACTTTTTATTCACCAGTTACCACAGAAAACTTATAATGCAGTAAGTCAACCACAAAATAAGCTATTTACTTGTCAAATAAACAAGTATGGGAAACGAATACTTAGTAACTACGATAATTTAAATAGTGTGTGGAAGTATTTGACTTAGGTACTTAGGGTGCGCACTGAGTACAGACTGGTGAATGTGCCACGAATGCAATCCACGCACGCCAATCGCACGCATTGGTTAGTGCTGCACGATTAGTGCGATCTGTTTGGTCACCGGTTGCGCGCAATCTGACCGCTTTGTTCTTGTTTGTGATGTATATCGTGAAGTGAAGTGGTCTGCATACGTAAAAATAGGTGTGTATCCACTATACATAAATTGGCTTGTTTAATATTTCTAATAATAAATGGCGGTACGGAGAAAACGAAAAACATGGTGAACAAGGATTTTCAATATTTTTAGGTAAAAAATTCATTAAAATTTGGCTTACAGTTACGTGACAGTGAACACCGATCAGAAAGAATTACGTCACGCCGTTCGAAACGTCGTTGTTATTATTAACTGTTTAGGACAATAAATTGTTTCATTTGATAAATATCTCATTTTCAGCAATTTATGACGGTTGCCTCATGCGAGCCTTGCACGAATTACGCTAAAGAAATTTGCGCCACATTTGCAATGTATGCGAGCTCACATAGACATCGGTGTGTTTGTCGTTTGCATAAAGTTGAGATACTGCCGAAAGCACCCACATGTCCACTGTAGTGTAACGGTGCGCCATTGAAATCATTTGTAGAACCGCCAATATAGATCTGATGGCAAACGAAGTGGAATTTCTGTTTTTACTGAATCCAGTAATGAAATGGCTTCGAATGTAGTTCGGCAAAATTGCGGCGAACCTAAATGTGCGGTGTATTAATGCATGTAATCGATTGGAAGTTTTACCTAGGTATGTAAGTACGGTGTGAACGTGTTGGCTTGAATAATGTTACTCGCTTTCACATTTCCAATTTTAGTATAGCTTTATGAATACTATTTGACTAATTGGTAATTCTCAAAGTTACTCTGGAAATCGGGAAATATGTGATAAAATAACTTTGATTTATTTATTTTTCATTATTCATAATTATTTAAGTGTACTAATAAAACTAATTCTATGCAAAGAATTATCTTTAAATGAGTACAGAAGTGACAACAAAGATAATCAGAACCATCACAATGCAATTTACAAGGCACCGTTGTTTGTTTTATCTTAGATCTTATCACGTCGTGTACTTTGTAAATAATATGCAATAAATAAAGCTTCTATCTTGACAGTCCAAATTTCTTGACCACGTCTCAGGCGATCACAGAATGAATACCTAGCACGAAGCGGCTAGCTCTCACAATCACAATACAAGATCTAGATTCGAGTAATGCAGGCGGGCTTCGAACTCGCCGCAAAGGTTCTTTGTGTTATCTCTAGACTAGGATTGGAGGATTCTCTGACGAGGTGACCGATAAGACATTTGTTCTGCCGACTGTTTGCTTCTTGATTCGCGGGGAAAGGACTGTAATGTGCTTCTAGTAAAAATGTCTAGTCTCCAGTATTTCTTAGGGATAGAAATAATAATAATAAGTTTTTTTTAACAATTAATTCGGTATGTAAAGAAAAATATAACGTTTGTTAATTCATAAGCCATTTGGAAATATTGCGCATATAAACCGAATTTTGCTGTATTTACATCTCTTAGGGCCTGTTTCACAATGTACGGATTAGTTCTGAATAAGCAATTTTTTCACATATCTTATTTTTGTAAGTATAATTGAGATACTTAGTTCTAAGGTTTTCACGAAAATTTGGGTACATGCAATAAACTTGTTCTTCACGTGTGGGATATAATTTAACATGGAAGTTAGTCAATTGAAATAAAGGTCAAAAACTCAGATCTCTTTTTTGAGTTGACGGCATCCATAAAGATTACTCACGAATTTATAATCATATCGTCGACTCGAAATTGGAGAAGCGGAATAAAATAATTCGAATGAATAAGTATATCGACGATTCATTGAGCGATTTGTTACTTCCTATTTGAAGAGATGCGTAAATTTAATCTGTGAATTTTTTTGATACGTTTTAGTTCGTATCGTCACATGAGTAAAGAAACGGAACAGAAACAAAGCTTCTAAAGAGCTAGCAAAATTTATACCCATTTTGGTAGGGTTGGCACAATAAAATAAATTTAAAATATAAATGTTCTTTTTTTTTCTCATTTTTTATTAAAATAGGTCATTTTTTTACAAATTACATACTCTAAATATATTTTTTTATTACTTTTGGTTTTTAATATTTTTTTGTGTCTTTTAATCGATTGATAAATTCTAAATCTAATACAAAGTTTTTTCAAATAATCCAATGGGAAATAATCACATGGCATATGAAATGTACAATGTTGCAAACGTGCTAATATGTCATTACCAATATTAACAATTTGTACATGAAGATCAAAATATTCGCAAAATTTTTGCTCAAGCAATTCAACAAATGCAATAAAATTGTCAGGAGGTATTATCACACACAGTACAATGTACAACCATATTTACAACAATTTTTAAATACTAAAACAAAAATATTACTACGTATTATGTGAGAAACTCGATAACAAAACAAAACACGCACGACATTCGAGCGTCGTGTCACGCCTGCAAGCCCTGAGATTGACCACTGGCTGATCTAGTTTGAAGCGGTTTCGGCTCATACGTGACAAGCGGCCAGTGGTCACGCACACACACGCGTTGCACTTGTAGTGATGTACCTATCACAGCGCATTTGTATGTAGCTTTGTCTCTGTTCCGTTTCTTTACTCATGTGGTATCGTATTCCAATATCCATTGTATTGTTATATTATCACATGGGTATTATTATGTTCGAATAACAGTTCACACTGGTCCATTTCGATTTAAACTTTTAATGCATATAGTGCTAGTTTATTTTATCAAGGATAATATTTTCACTTATTTTTTAAATATGGTCGTACGTCACGTACGTCATTAGCAAGATACTTGGTTTGTGCTAAGAAATGGGATTGATTTCTTAAAACAACGTCTCTTTTACGTTATCATGATCATTATTTAAGGTCCTTTGCCATCTACTGCTGAACGTAGCATTAGTTAATCAATGTCAATAATATTTATATTTGCTTCATTAAATAAATCATGCAACTCTATTAGCTTTGTATTGTATGCAATAAACTGTATCTTTTTATCTGTACTAATTTATGTTTATTCGATACGTGCGTATCGTGATACGTATCAGACGTGTTATCAAGCATCTCTATTCCCATTCTGTGGGAATTTCCCGCGCGTCCAGTGAAATCGTTTTGCACGTGTAATGAAATTCGACGCAACGCGCGGCTTCCATTGTGATTTGTCAGCGAAAATTAATAGCCGCCGTTTTTGTTGCGGTGACGTAAGGTTTTGTTTGGAAATGGTCGAAAAAAAACCGGTTGAGTTATTGACTGATATGCTGATACATTGCTAGGCAGAATAGAAAAAAATGTTCAGAAATCCAAACATTTTAGTTTCAAATCCAAAGTTTTAAAATGCAAACTCTGGGTTTTTAAAATTAATTTAAAAGTGTTTGGTTGTAAAATCACTTAGTTACTTAATACTTACTTTTAGAAAATTTCAATATCTTATCACGTAAAGTGGAGCTCCAGGGGGTCGATTCTCAAAAAAATTGCAAGTAAACTCGCTCTAAATCACCTTAGCGATACAAACAAGTAAAGCCTCTATTTCACTAAGAAGTGGTTCAAATTACCGAGTGTGCGCGGAGCTAACAACCAATCACGTGCAGACGTTGCGTACGCTAATTAAACACACATTTGTGATATAAAGGTATCAACTTTAAGACGTTTTGACAAAGCTAGTTAACTGTCAGAGCCTAGCCACTTATTTTTTTCCAAGAAGTTTTAAGTAGACAGTCACCAATTAGCCCGCATCGTATAAGTCTGCCTAATACGCTTAGAGCGTCTGGGAGAATTACGCCAGCCAGTCTTATTTAAAATACTTTGCCATAATGAACCTTTAAAGTTTGCTGTAGTTAGGAAAATCAATTTTGCTATAAGTTTAAAATTTCTTAAATAATATGTAAATGTGTGGCTTTAAAAACTTAGTAGTATCTAGTAGTATAGTTCTTTCAGTACTATTCCTTGTTTTGAGACTATTTCGCCATTGAAGATCACGGATAAACTGAAGGATGTAATGACTTAATAAAATATTCGTAGAAATGGATAAAACAGTATGATTTACGTATCCGTACTCTAGACATCAATGAAAAATAGAGTAAACTCCTTTTCCAATCTTCCTCCAAAGCATTATTAGTTCATTAACGATTCTCTCTCCACTGTTAGTCTAGTCAACAAACATCCAACTATAATAAACAGCTAAAGAGATCACTAATGGTAATATTAAAAATGAAAAGTAAAAGCAAGTACAAAGTCCAAGGGAATCCCAGCACTTTTATCTCCGCTGTTATTTAATATCCAGCTGCAGGGAGCAAATCCACGGCTTAGCTCGCTTGCACCCCAAGTAAAGTCACCTACTCTTATAGGTTAGGTAGTACCGTCGTTGTTTCCGATTCTTTTTTTACTTTAACACGAGTGCTTTAGCTATATTACCTTAGGATCAGGGCAATGTGTGTGATGTTGTCTAATAATTACTGGTCCCGGATTATTTTATACTTATAACATACAATCATCATCATCATTTCAGGCAAAGGACGTCCACTGCTGAACGTAAGCCTCCCCCATTGACTTCTTTATTGTCACGAAATAATAGCATGCAATATTGTCAAAAAGATATTTTATACTAAACTTTTGTATGATAGGTAGAGCTGATAGGCATCTACCAATCAAGTGGTTAATTTTAGATATGACAACAAAGGGGTCAATGAACTAAAACGCAGACGAAAAACGGCCACAGCTTGTTGCGATGCCTTAAATCAAATACCGACGTCAACAGTTATCGATTCAAAAATGTAATCTTGCCTGTTGAAAAACGGTTACACTGTAGGAAAGGATTTTTAGAATCATAATAACAAAAGCAAGAATCAAAATACATTGAAGCAAAAACTCTGTGACAAAACACACCATATGTCGCATCGACTTGTCGGCTGCACTTGTGCACTCGCGTTCGTGAATAAAACATGCAGTGTGTGCCGACTGCGCTGGCCGCGCCACTGTTGCCCTTAGTATTTGATTTGCGAACAAGGAACATTTTGCTAATACTACATCCTATTCCAAAACTAATTCATTTAGGGTTTATTGCAAAGGGAGTACAATTTGTGGTTTATGTGTTATACAGCATTCTCTACGAGTAAACTTTGAGATAATGAAGTGTGTGCCAGAAAAAGACATATCTGAAAAACCTAGTAAATTAATTAAGACAAGGAATTTATCCGATTTATTAAGTAATATAATATGTAAACACTCAATTAATCTACATTGAGAGCTCAGTGATATAATTTATTATCGACTTGAAACAATATACAGCTAATGATCTCTGAGCTGTGAGCTGAGGTACTTCTATACTAGATTTTACAAACACTTATTAATTAATCATTAAAATGTTAACTCACTGGATTACCAAGCTTAGTAAGCATTTAGATTGATTTAGCGACATTAATCATAATATTTAGTTTTGGTAAGTAATATACTGATAATTGGCTAATTGGATACTTTAAGTGATACCATAGGTTGTTCAATACAAACATTTGAAATGAATGAAACTTATAAGTAATATATATTTATTTTAATGGAATGTTAATATGATTTTGATCAGTTGCTAAGTGTAAATGTATATTATTGCGTATCAGAAGCATAAACTGAAAAGAATAGACTTTCAAATACTCGTAAAGCACGGCATCATCTCATGAAAATCAAACAAGTGTCTGAAAAATTACAAAGTCAAGTGCCTGAACAGTGACGGAACAGAGAACAGAATCAAAACGGTGCAAGTCGAGTTATCGGTTCTTTGCTTGTACACGAGCTCGTGCATTAAACATTGAGCACGTACTAGTGTTGGGGCTTTTATGACGATACACATAATATCGATAGGAGGAGACTTGTGAGATTACTATTAACGACAGTGATAGTTTCGATCGACAAAAGTATTTTAGTGTTATCTTTTAGCAATATAATAAATACGCTACAAATAGATACAGTGGGCTTACTCCCAATAAGCGCACAATGCGTGCAATACGTGTGCATAATTTAGACATCGACAAATTACCAAAACAAATTCATTTGAGACCTTTTAAACCATTAAGTCTTGTTGGCACTCGCAATGCAGTGTTGCTTCAATGGGCTAGTTTCCTAAAAAAATCTTATTAGTCCGTCAGTTGGATTAACAGAAAATATTGGACATGTATTTTTTCTTTGCTCAATCTAACAGAAAATGATCAAGATACAGCCCGTTAAAGTTCCGCGTCCCACCTTGCGACACTTTTAAGCAAGGCATGACGTCACGTGCTCACTAATTTTTTGTTTGATTAACAAAAGGAAAATATGGGTCCATTATTTTTTGATATTCTAAATGACGGACTAAATAGAATAATCTTTTTTTGACCCAGGAAACTAGCCTATTATCTTTGTTATACTAGGTGACATAGAAAAAGAGAGTCTAATATATTTGGCTCCTAATTCAATTCAAATTAAACATTCAGAACCTCTTTTCACCAGGGACATATAAAAAAAAGTATGCTTATATACATCCCAGTGCAGGGCACAGGCCTTACTATGAGGTGGTTTGGGCCGTACTCCATCACGCGGGCCTAGTGCAGTTTGGTGGAGGGGTGTTGTAAGGCCTGTGACTAAACCTTAATGTATATATTATGTATGTAGATGTAATCAAGCCGCCTTAAGGCCTCTGACTAGGCTTTACGACTAATAACAAGCGATATCAGCCGGGAATTTTAACGTGCCTTCCGAAGCACAGAGATACTCGTGATAAATGCTCACACATCTACTCACAACCGCGGCGTTGGTTGCTTAACTTTAGTAATCGATGCCAAAGCGCTGCCGCCGCTGGACATATACTTATCGCAATCTCGCCTTAGTTACAACAGAATTATGTAAAATTTGATTTCAAATTATTGTTGATTTCATAAGAGATCTCCCACACTAGCATCTTTCGGGCGTCGATGTCGTGGTAGCATCCATCCAATCAGTGTTGACGCAACGCTTGCGCAGCGGTATTTACTTAACAAGACAGACAAAAAAAAAACACAATCGGCAGTAATTTAGCCAACATATTATTAGCCAGGGTATTAAAAACAAAGTTGACTATCGATGATGGTATTATTTCGGATTCAGCACTAATATGGAGCATGTGCCAGATGCAAGGCTATGCGATGCGTCGCGACGGAAACGCCGGCACGCAAACATCGCTCTGTTATTTAAGTCTGATGTAGCATTGGTTGGCTTCTGCTGCAAAAGTTCCTGTTCATTGACATTGCGAAGCAAGCAAAATTTAACTTAACGTACCTTCAGCGAAAATTGGTATTTGGAAATCATCCAAATTACAGTTTGACTCCAAGTAGAAAAACCCATGTGTGTTTAAAATTGTAATTTATATACTGTTGTCTTTTATTTACGCGAACACGATACATTTAAATGAAACTACTTTTACGGATTATTTCGCGATTTATTAACATTTTATTTAACCTGACGTTTCGAACACTTTACAGCGTTCGTGGTCACAGGTAGACTAAGGTGTTATTCATCTTTACAATATTTTGAAAAATATAAACTACCGTCACTCAGTTAATATTAATTTGTGTTCCTATCTACGCAAAAAGAGCTAACTGTATCTAGAGGTCTTGCAGTGCGGGGCCTAGCATGGGATTTCGTTAAAACAGGATCCCATGCTGGTGGTATTTTCCAACCATCTTCTCTGTTGAAATTCGGGTGTCTTCTAATTTCAATTGCCTCCCGTAACATGCGAGGAACAAATCGTCGTTCTCTTGCAAGGACTTTAGGCTGGTCAAATCGTATGAAATGGTTGGGTGTATCTAAGGCATGTTCACACACTGCAGACTTAGCATTCCGTCTATGTTTGATGTCGGCTATATATATATATATATATATATATATATATATATATATATATATATATATATATATATATATATCGGTCAAACAAAACGAAGTATAGGCGTGCGGGTAAAAGAACATATAGCCGACATCAAACATAGACGGAATACTAAGTCTGCAGTGTGTGAACATGCCTTAGATACACCCAACCATTTCATACGATTTGACCAGCCTAAAGTCCATGCAAGAGAACGACGATTTGTTCCTCGCATGTTACGGGAGGCAATTGAAATTAGAAGACACCCGAATTTCAACAGAGAAGATGGTTGGAAAATACCACCAGCATGGGATCCTGTTTTAACGAAATCCCATGCTAGACCCCGCACTGCAAGACCTCTAGATACAGTTAGCTCTTTTTGCGTAGATAGGAACACAAATTAATATTAACTGAGTGACGGTAGTTTATATTTTTCAAAATATTGTAAAGATGAATAACACCTTAGTCTACCTGTGACCACGAACGCTGTAAAGTGTTCGAAACGTCAGGTTAAATAAAATGTTAATAAATCGCGAAATAATCCGTAAAAGTAGTTTCATTTAATTGTAATTTATATGTTATACTAACTTACAAAAAATAAACATTCAGTCAAATTGAGAACCTCCTCCTTTTTTTGAAGTCGGTTAAAAAGTAAATTAAGCAAGGCAGTGATAATTAATTAGAGTCATAACATAAATATTGATGAGTAACAATTTGAAATGGAGTTAAAATAAGAGTTTAAATATATTTTTTGTATATTGATTCCTTATTACTGTATAGATTTCTTAAAATAACAAATTTTAACTCTAAAAACATAATAAAACTGTATTATTTTCCTTGTTTATTGTTGTACTAACAACTGAAAAGTTTAAGTTGTTTTGCGTTAACTCTTATTTAAAACATGATTCTTTTGCTCATCAAATACAACTTTTATCTACAACAAAAAAATAAAAAATGTTTTGTTTTCCATTAATAACTCATAACTGCTAATTGACTTAATACGAGTAGTTTAAGCAAGTATTACACATATACATACATCTACTAAGTTGTAATTGTGACGGAAACAAAAAATACTGGCACTTATAAACTGAATCATCAATTCCATCATGATATTCGAAGTTCAAAACAACGTCAAGAATGAAAGAGACAGCGCTATCTTTGTCTCGCAGATCGGAAGCGGGAGCGAAGTGGAAAACAAAGCCTGGGCCGACTGAACATTTTCAGGCCCAACTTAGGTTTGTCCGAAATCACAATAGATTGCTTTCAAGTTTTAATAGGGCTGCGGAACAATGATTGAACAGGAAATCAAAGGTTTTATTAGAAAGTAATAACATTGCATTATTTTTTTGAATAAAGCCGTATCTGTTGTTAATTTGGAGCCTGTTTACTGTACATGCGGCATCAACTTTAAATAAATGTAGAAATATTTTCGTTTTATTCGCAGAAAAAGATGGTCAGTAACAAATTGTTGTTTTGATATGACTCGTACTCTTCATGGTAAAGTAAACCTTAATAAAAGGTTTACTTTCGGCGTTGCTTCTTGCAAACATTTTCTAACATGGACCTACATTATACTTTCTTTCTTCGTTATGGATGTTACCTTAAAACGTTTCTCCAGTAAACTAGCTCTGATAATGCACCTTATGCAATACCTACTAGTTCCGCTACTACAGTCATCTTGACTCCAGGATTAAATCTTTAAAAACGAGATTTAAATCCATATATCTGTTTCTGAACTGTGTCCAAATTAAAAGGAAATGCTTGCAAAGGTAGCTTGCTCATATTATGTAAAGGTAAGCATTCCTATTACAGAATCTCGAAGCTAGAAAATCAATCTTAGTACGAAATAAAAGCATGCAAAGCAGACTAGGTGAAACTGTACCTACTATGTAACGAATCGTTGTTTACATTCCGCCCTGCACAGGTGGCCAAGCGAATTTGAGATTTATTTAAAATGAAATGGAATTCAATTTTCCAGAAGACGGGATACGATTTTTACTCCGGAACCCGGCGCCAGTGGGGATCAAATGGGAAATTGCGGGGGTCCAATCTTCATCACGAGTATTTGCGGCATATGGTTATGTCTACTTTGTTCGGTTTTACGATTTCATTCGGAGGTAGATTATCAAAATGACGTAATCAGTTTTCAATAACTTAGACGTCTTCTATTTTATGTTAGTCATTGAATTTGTGGAGCCTCAACGTAGCAATGTGTAGACGACACAATATAACAGTGTATTGAATTTTATGTTAAATGATGATGAAAAATCTGTTGGTATACCACGGGCTTGTCTATAAGACGTTAGGTAATTAGGTAGTTGGAACCAAGGGTTAGTTGACTGGATTCTAACAAGCCATTTTATGAAGTGGAATTTTACAAGGGAAAGGCTTCAAAAGGATTTTATCTAATGTAAATTTTACTACTAATGCAAAAGTAAAAAAACGTCGAGCTAAATAACTCAACAAAATCACTTTTTGATTATGTTTACGAGGCGCTTCAGACAGTACATTCTGTCTATGCGATTTTTTTATTATTAATTAAATTATAAATTGAAGGTGCTGCTGCGGCTGCCTCGCTTCTTTAGTGCATCGGGGATGTTCGCAGAAGCAGGCGTAGACTGCTTTTATGCAACAATGCGTAAACGGTGCGCTTCTCTGGTGCGCAGGGTGCGGGGTAGCGGTGCACCGTACTGAATATGATCGTTAGTAGACTGGACTGCCTTACGTCAACCGTTCTTGTGCCATTTCGGGGGGGAGTGGTGCAGGAATGGCCACTTTAAATTAAAAATTTTGTTAATCCTAATTATCTTTACTAACACAGTTTATAAGCTCTACCAACAACATGACTCATTGTTACTTGAAATAAATTTATTCATTTATTCACTCATAATCAGATAATGCATCAGACAACACTCTATTCTTATGGTCATGAAGTAAAGAATACTATGTAGTAATGGTTGTACGTGATATCAGACAATGCATTCCAGGGGTATGCATCTTCTATATTCTAGAACACCCATCCGAGCCAACTTTAGAATATCATTTTCTATATTAATCCGAAAAGATGTCGAATCCCGGTTCGGTTAAAAATATTTTAGAAATGTATAAATTCTCTATTAACCTTTAAATTATTCTGGCCTAAGATACTGTGAAATAGGTTTCTTTTCCAGCATTATATTCTAACAAAGCGGGGTAACTCTATTGTGAAAAATGCAAAGAATTGTTGCATTAACAATACATTCTAGAACGGTCCAATGCAGTAAGATTGATGACGGTAAAAACGCTTTGCAGATTTCTACAAATCATAATATGCAAAGTTTCAAACTTTGTTCGGTCGCGGGTCATTAGTAGACAATTATAAAGAGCAGGCAGTTCGTATAAAAGATGAATGAAGGAAGTTGCCCGTCAACTATTCACTGCAGGGCTGCCGCATTTGCATTTTATGCACTTCAATCGACTTATTGTTTACAATAGTCTGGTATACAATTTTCCGCTGGGTAAAGCAGAAAATTGACTGTGATATTCACTTTTTTAGAAGTCAGATAGATGCGGAAAGTCTGCATCTATGGTACCAGGGTATGTTCTACTAAAGGTAGCCTTTATTATTACTCGTATTATTAGATACCCGTTGATTTTGACTTAGTGGCGTATTCGCCTTAGATTATTCAGATCGGTCCCGGGCGCGATTCTAGGATGAGATCGATTTAAAAAAAATCGATATCCTATTAAATTGTCTCAAGTCCCTGGTAATGTTGGGAACTACTCTGAAACATTGTCAATAATTGCTGCGTATTGTCTAGTCACTAGTGTATATTTATATTTGATTGACTGTATTATTATAAATAAATAAGTTATAAGGAATCGCCATGATGAATAAATTGCACTAGACTGACCTAAGACTAGCTCCTTTAGGGAAACGGAGCAAAGATTGTTGTTAGTTACAGATGAGGTTTTCCTAGAAAACTGTTATTAACTTCTATCTCAATTTGAAGGTGTCCTTTGTTTTAATTATCAAGAACTGTGGTTTGAGAACGAGTTTGAATTCAGTGAATCAGCCAAGTCCTGTTCTGAGTTAAAATATAAAGTTACTTATAAATAATTAAAAGAAATCTGTTCTTTAACTGATGAGGAATATAGGTTTTACTTTAAAATTATAAAACTATTTTTAAATTAGATGATACCACTATAAAATGTAATTAAATTGTTTTCAGTAACAGTAATCAAGTTATGAAGTTGATATAAGCGGGGTAACCATGAACTCTTAAAACAATCTCAAAGCTGTCAAATCTGTCAATTTTGGTACGTCATTACATACAAAATTTGACAGACTTGATAATGTTTGACAGATTTGAGATTGTTTTAAGAGTTCGTGGTTACCGTCCTGGTCACCGAGTAAAACTATTAATAAATTACTTTTGTGTAAAACCTGTAATGTTACACTTATAGCATATACCTACATGAATTCAACTTTCTTCAACCCTCTGAACTCAACATACTTATATTGTGTACACACATACTCTATCAGATAAGATCAGAGGTGCTCGTAGCTCAGTGGCGGCAGCGCTTTGGTATCGATTACTAAAGTTAAGCAACCAACGCCGCGGTCGTGAGTGGATGGGTGACCATTCCGACCATATTTAGTGACATTTTATCACGAGCATCTCCGTGCTTCGGAAGGCACGTTAAAAGTTGGTCCCGGTCAATATCGCTTGATATTGGTCGTGAAGCCTAGTCAGAGGCCTTAAGGCGGCTTGATAACATCTGACAGTAAGGTTTAGTCACTGGCCTTACAACACCCCTCCACCAATCCGCACCGGGCCCGCGTGCGGCCCAAACCACCTCATAGTTGAGGTGAGGCCTGTGCCCTGCAGTGGGACGTATATAGGCATACTTTACTTTTACTTTATACTCTATCAACTAACCTATACAGGATGGTCCAGGCCAGATAGATATAATTTTTTTTAAGTAGACGGCTTAGGGACCTATTTGTACTCGCCAGGAAAAAATCTGCTTACAAGAAATTTTTTTTTAATTTTAGAAATATCACCACTTTTTCTGAGAGAGCGCAATGTCTATTTTATTTCTGAGAGAGTGCAATGTCTAACTAAGCACCTAAAATAAAAAAATAATAGAATTTTTCATTTTAAAAGTAAATAAAACATTAAAAGTGGTAAACATATTTCTAAAATAATAAAAAATTACTTGTATGCGGCTGACAAGCGTTTTTTTTCCTGGCGGGTAAAAAAAGGTCCGTAAGCCGACTACCTAAAAAAAAAATTTATATCCATCTGGCCTGGACCACCCTGTATACATTAGATTGGAATGGAATAATGTTACTTGATAATGTCATTATTTTAGCATACAACTGCATAGAGTATTACAGTCGATATGCATTGGTTGGAATTGATACTGAATGTCATCCGAAACTTACAATTGGGACCTATTCACGAACAATACTCACGAACCTTATGAGTTATTATTACCACATTCACTTATTTATATTATTGAAAATATACACTATAATTTTATATCGGGTGTAAAAAAAGGCTTAACGAAGCCGAACACCACATATTCTACGTATTATTACGATCATTTTTTTTCTTTTACACTATACCTGGGAAATGACGGGTTACCGAGTTATTGACAGTCAAAGTTACAATTTTTTTTCAAAGAAACATGATCCGCTTTCATACACAGGCATAGTCTGTGGCGTGCGCGCTATACATTGCGGGTTAGAAATAAGTTATTTTTTTTGATACCCAAAAATAAAAGTCATTTCCCAGCAATTATTTTTTTTGCATTCTAGTTGGTTTTATGTATAGAATTCGTGGTTTAAGGCTTCGTTTAGCCTTTTTTTACACCCTGCATAAAGACTAAAGTTTAACCAACCGATTTATAAAATATGTCACCATTATTGTAGAGAGAGACAAAATTTCAAAATGTATAGGCAATTCTTAAATTTAAGTTAGTGTAAAGTGATAGCGGACATAAAACGCATTTATTAATAAGACAATAGATATATTACTATTAATTAGTAATAACAACAACTAGAAAACAGCTTATACCACAACAAAACATGGTAACCCTACCCCAATGACAGAAAGACTGTACCATCTACTATAACATTAGTGATGCAAGTATTTGATGCCCAAAATCCCCCTTACAAATGGTTTAATCTCCCCTGAAATTACGTTAGGCATGTGCCAACAAAAATGCCAGTAAACCAAAACGTGTAAGTAGGAAAAGTTGTGGTAAATAATTCAGCTGTCTGCAGCGCGGTCGAGATTGTCGCCATTGAAAAATTAACCACCACTGAGGAGTTCGTTGTTACTTATTGCAGTTGCTGGTACCTAAGTTTCAAACTAGTAAATGACTTAACAGTTTTTCTAGATACAAGCTAGAAGGAAAACACATTAAACATAACGCTATCTATAATTTAGGAGGCCCTCATATCTGGCATGAGGCTAGAAAAGTTCTTGTGCACTAATTAATTTTGTATTGAGTTAATGATAATCATTACTCCCGCATAAGTTATCTAAATGTCAATGTAGAGTCACGCAAACCGTTTTTATCATGTATTCGTATCAAGGCAGATACATCTATTTTATTTACAATACAAATATTATTTAAAAAAAGTTATAAATGTTGTTTTTAATACCAAACCGGACAAAAACAAACACTTTTATTCTAGTCAGCCCTAATAAATAAAGGCAGTATAAAGTACATGAAGTAAAAATAATAAGAGTACACATCTCATAGATAAATAGGTAACACGCAAAAAGCAAATTCTATCGTGGTCGGACAATGCCCTTACGTTCGTAGTCGTTGATTTATTGTTCTAGAACGGTCTGCAAGAATGAGACATGTCGGGGACCATCAGTCATCACTGTGGCTACCATGCACAAAAGCTGATTAATATGAATACAACATTCATTTAGTTATGAAGAATGGAATACGTTAATGTAACCTACTTTTGTGGTTCGATACGTCATTACATTTTCAAGCAACTGAAATGAATAGGCAATACTTTGAAAATAATCATGATTAAATATCTCACAAAAAATATACAGTGTGATTTGGTAGGGTATTACATTTTCAATATCGTGTTAATAGATGTGATGTTTAAAATGAAGACTAATATTAGCTATTATTTTGTTTCTATTGCTTTTCTCGTACAGTTCGGGAACGTTTCTTTAAACATCCAAGATGCGGCTTGTCAAGTAGTCTAGTAGATTTCCATGCACTTTGAAACTCTTAAATACCAAGGTACGTACTAAATATAAGACTTTGCCTCTATATAATGAGAAAACCAATTGTTTTTTAATATTTCGCGTACAGTCGCGGAGCAATGGGAACGCTATTATCATTCATGAATTTTAACTAGCCTCGCAAATATCGAGTATTAATCTCTTCCACTGGGAATTGATAATGATGTCGATAAATATTTTAGAGCTATATTTCTGTATAATTTCGTGCTATAGGAGCTGAATTATACAGAGCTGAAAGAGGTGTAAAGCTGCTGAGCGTATTAACGTATTTATGAACCGATAAATTGTCAAAGGAATACTTTGTCCCTTTTTCGATTACTGTCTAGTCTTATTTCTTTCTACAGTCTGTCATTAAGAACCAATTTTAAGATTTTTATTTGATAGTGTTTGAGACTGTTTTTGTAAACGTTATATATAACACGATGAATGTATATAGGAATTAGAAATGTATTCGCTAAGAGTAAAAAAAAGTATTACTCGTACAACATAATTACCCAAGATTAAGACCTTTGCTCGCTCTGCTGCTTTTGAATAAATGCTGAATGTAATTTTCTTTGCATCAGCTACTTTGCACAATTCCATATTTTTGTTTTATAACTCATCTTTCTGATGCTCGTTAAAATTATATTATATTATTATTAGATGTAATTTTAATGCTAAATACGGCCTTTGAAGGCAAAAGGTCTAAGCAATTTTGGCGTTTTGTATGAAGTTTCCACAAGCTTAATTAAATGACTTTTTTTTAAGTTTTATTTTACCCAGGCTCTCAGGCAGGAGAAAGTTATCTTTTTAGGTAAAATATTTTTAACAAATAATATGTTGTTTACAATATTCTGAGATGTACGTTAAAACACGTGACATTGAAAGCTCCAGCCCCCCTAGCATGACCAATACGATAAAGACGATATGATATGATATAATATAATATAGCGATTTATCGACACCCAACTGTCAAAATAATAAACTTTTATCGAAACAGCGAGCATGACCATGACGTCATCGGCACGGACATGCTCGCTGTTTCGATAAAAGTTTAAATTTAATTTAAATAAATTAGCCTTTAGGTAACTTTCCTCGATAGCCCATTAACATGGGAATATTTGTATAATTTTTTTTTTAAGGTTAACAATATAATTAAGGAGTGTAGATACTATAGACCAAGTATATGGACTGATAAACATCTTAACTCCCAAAACGGAGTCATACTCAACTCTCAATGATGAGACAGTGGGGCAATCGACTAGAAAAAGCCTGTAAAAAAGCGAACATTTTTCCAAGTTTTACGGGGATTACCGACTTTTGTCGGCATCGCGCAGCTGTAGGGTTTCCTTCATAAACTGCGGGTATGAAAATTTTCGTCAACTCCTCATCAACGCTTAGAGATTTCGATGAAGAGATATAATACTGTTCCTAATGTAGGAACAGAAAAAGGAGACGATTCATACGTACATTAAAGTTAAGCTAATAAATTATTGTGGTTATTTTATTTCAATTATAAAAGGAAAAAGAAAGAAAATAGCTTTATTGTAATTGATATCACCTTTATGAACCAGTAAAAACCTACTTTTTATCTTTGCTATTGTCAAGTAAATAAAATCTGAAATCATATTTTGCTAATGGACTGTTTCGTTTTATTACGTTTAAAATCTGTAAAATCTGGCAAACAATTTATTTTGTAAAACATTCAGTTCTACGGGTTGGTTTTTGCTTCTTACACCCACACTATCTACTACAATATTCGTCCTAAACAAATAATAATTTTTAAAATAGCCCAAGCAACTTTTACTTTACTATTAATGATTTTCCTCGTCGATTTAACATTCCTTTTTCTCATCTAGAGACAAACGAAGCGTCGCAAAAGAATTATACTTGTTTTTGCAAATAACAAAGTTGGAAACGTGAACGAACTCCATTGTCATTAGCTTTTTAAAATTAATATTACGTTTTACGCGAATCACTGCTATTATTTTTGCATTTCAAACTTGCTGACTTGAATAATATAATACTTTTCTTTTTTTTTTACATTACTCTTGCAGTTTTAGCGTTTGCGAAGGCTTATTTTTTTCATTTGAACGATGACATCAAACTCTTGCTCAAAATTAAAGGTATTAACTATCACCATCGCAGCGAGCACAGAAACCTGTGCCAAGGTATGACTAGGAATGATAATAACCGTCTATTATAATATATTTATCCTACCTACACAAAACGTAGCCAAACAAAAACATTTTTAAAAATAGGTGCTTAATTTTTTAAGTTAAGAATTGCACCTCCCTAAATAACAGTATGCGTTCTACATAATATACATTTTTTAAATGGAGTTAAAGAATATTTAATGTTTAATATATCCAACATTATGATTGAAATGCAATAGAATAGCCTAGACGGAGTCATAAAACGGGCCCAAAGTTAACCCCCCAGGGCTAAGTAACCCACGATTACGGTAGGTACATTATTCTCATTACTTTATTCAAAAGTAAAGTGAGATTACTCTCTTTTATTTGTCATTTCACTTTATTTTTGCGGTCGATCGTCAAGCGGACGGACGTAAACGGTTTTCGTGCATGCGGCCGGTTACTTGAATCCAGCCTTGGTAGTAAAATTCAGTTCTTCATCAGCCTCGAGACAAAAGTTTTCATAAATAATGAGACAACGTAGGTCCTTTCATCAGTTCAAGGGTGGATCGCAGCTATAAAATACTTAGAAAAAAGGTTAATATGAACTTAATATGAACAGACCCACTTGCGTACGACTGACATAGGTGGTGCGCAAGTTCACATAATACTTTAAGTCCTTGTTTCTGTAATTGTATTTTATCCTTCTAATGTATATTATAACGAAGTGAGTACTTGGTTGATGATATCGATAAAGTTACTTTAAAGGTATCAAAAGACAAAAACCTTTAAACAAAATGACTTTGTTGACCCTCGTTTATTCTTTCCGAAATGAATAAAATCCAACAAGTCTATATAATTTGTCCGCAATTGAGTTAAGTCTGTTTCTTTTAAAGGCTCCTTTCCAAGAAAACTTTACGAAATATAGCCCGACGGATTTGAAAAAGTTTCCAGGGAAATCTCAATCTTGTCTTTTTTGTTTTGTATGGACTAAAGAAAAAATAAAGTGTCTGAATTTAGCCATAGCCGTATAATAAGGATGACGAGTGTTTAAAGAAATTTAAATTATATTTAGTCCGTCAGTTAAATTATCACAAAATAATGGACTCTTATTTTTTCTTTTGTCAATCAACCAAAAATTACAAAGATATAGCGCGTCAAAGTTCGGGAGAGGGGGCTTGTGACGTCACTTCTAAGTAAAAATTGTACCTAGGCGTGACGTCATGCGACATTTCATATCAATATAATTGTCTCTGTAATATTTTCATTAGGTGAAAAAAGAAAAAATACGTATCCAATACTTTTTGATAATCTACCGGATAGACGAAGAAAAACAAATTGTCGTCATCCTTATTATTGTATTATACTCCAATGGTAATTATGACCAAATCTTTTTACGTTTATTACCGGTAAAATTTTATATGTGACAACAGTCAAAACTCATTACTGCACAAAACTAGTTTTCATTAAGCCGTATGCTCGGAAAAAAAGATAACAGTTGAATAACGATGGTCCCGTCACACTTGTGTGCGTGAACTGAGCGAGAGGATTAATCAGTCAAAACTATTATACCTACTATAATAGTTAAGTCGGTGGTGCTACAACTTGACTGGGACATATCCATGATGCTAAGTAAGTTTAATAAAACGCATAAAAACTTCGATTTTAATTCTGGTAAGCTTTGGTCCTGTGGGAAGCGTGGGTTAAATTATTACATAACTACCGACCTGCGGGGTAACCATGAACTACAAATGAACCATGAAAACAATCTCAAATCTGTCAAATCTTGTCAAATCTGTCAAAATTCGTACGTAATTGACATATTTGAGATTGTTTTAAGAGTTCATGGTTACCCCTTGGCCTAGTTTCGCAAAGTCCGCAGATTTGTATACTGTCCTAGAGCAACAAATATTAGTATTTTAATTAAATACTTACACCAACAACGTCGCGAACACTCTTTTCCTCATAGTAGTGCTGTATATAAGATGCTATAGTAAAACCTACTAACACAATCACGACTTTAGTTGTGTAATGATGGGGAAACGATGAGTGTGGGCGTCATCGATTGTTAGGGTTGCCATGCAATAAGAAATACTCTAGGAAACAAAAATATTAGTTCACAAAAAAAAGATGGCGCTGGTGCTGTTTAATAATACATTATTAATACAGTTATTTTAATAAATTGGATATTAATATAAATAAATATAAATATTGGAAAACATCACATACATTGCTCTGATCCTAAGGTAAGTAGCTAAAACACTTGTGTTATAGAAACCAGAAACGAAGTCGGTACCATAAAACACCCAGACCCGAGGCAATATAGAAAAAAACGTTTTCTACATTGACCCGACCGGGAATCAAAGCCGGATCCTCAGAGATGGCGACACCAAGTCCAGCGTGCTCGCCTCTCGGCTACGGAGGTCGTCATTAATGCAGTCATCTTTCTTTTCATTGCAAACGTTGTGTTATTTGCCAGTACCACCTTTTGGTATTTTGTCAACAAATGTTTTAAAATTCCAACTTTCAAAACTAATAACTGTAGAAAGTAAGTATATGTGTTGAGACATCAGTGGAGCGCGCGAGTATCTATGGTTAATGATTGCATGCATAGGGTATAAAAGTCCAAATCGGGTAGCCTGCCCAAAACCTTGCACAAAATTTAAAACGTTTACATATCCGTTTTAGGCGGTAACGGGTAGTCCCCGTTTAGGGATAGTCTCCCCTTCACATGAAGTTTAAAAAATCTTGTCAAAAAAGTGTTGAATTATCACATAAACTCAAAAATCGCCTCATTTAAAATGCCTTGCCAAACAACACTCATCGTAAATCCCTGTAGCGAAAATTGACATCTAATGACTAATACCTATAATAAAACTGTCAATCTAACTTGTCAAAATACCATTACGGGAATTAATGTTTAGTAAGCTCAAGTTGAGAACCTTAGCAGGCTTTTCAGGACTATGTGTCCGTAAATAGTCCGTAATTACATAAATAAAATATTTTCAATGAAATTAACATACGCTTTACCAGACATCCATAAAAGAAAACGAGAACACACTAATGGCAACCCTGTTTGTAATCAAACTACGTCATGCGAATGTTCTAAGTGTCTAGTGTGAACACAAGTACTGTTCATAAAACTGGTTCAGACATTCAGTACATTAGCGAATGTTTGCTGAAAGCTTGGCTTTCAAAATTAATAGCTTGAACCATAAAATCGCTGGCGCTCTCTCATTCGAGCTTCGAAGTTGCGAAATTGTAATTTTCAATTGCCCGTCTTATAGTCATTAGATCTGAGCAAACTTAGTCGTACTGTCTTTCCATTGGTAAAACAATTTGATGTGATATCAAATGAGAAAACTGGTGCCATTTTCATTCCATAAAACAGCACCGATTTATGCACCCATTTCTTTTTTAAAAATTAAGATGTAGAAAGTATACTCAGTCTTATACTTTTAAAGTGCAGAGAGCGCTAGCTTCTTATCTAACTTCACGGCTTGAACACTGATTTACCTTTTCATGAGAGACTTAGTTAAACTCGTAACTTGAATGCTGTCAGAATAATTCTTTACTTAGTTGCGCTATAAAAAAGAAAATATTTCGCAGAAAATATTTTCTACTCTCGCTGAAATTCTAAAAATTTTTATAGTGACTTTCACTAATTGCGAATGTCATCAATTTTAAATCAGTGTTCGATAAGCTAGGGTTACAAAGTCTGGTTAAATGTATTCTTTATTCACAGGAAATACATGCTTAACGTTTGTAGCGGGCGTCGGGGATAGAAAAGATTTATAAAGTTAAAATACACTTGGTTGCAGTTACTTGCTACATTTGTATTCCTTCTGCCGTGTTTCAATCGAACAGATAGTGTGTTTTTCTTGGAAATACTGCAACGAAGTGTATTTGGAATCATAATGAAGTGTTTTCTAGATATGTGTTCTAGTCGAAGGGTTAAATACTACGTTCTATGGGACTAATGGGGTAAGAATGTTTAGTACTGATGGTTGTTAATGGTCTGGTCTAAGTCATGCTTAGTCTTAAATTGACGCTTACTTTCTGACTGCGTTGTGAGACCTGGGAAATACATAATAAGGTTAGCTCTACAAATTGGGTAAGTTAGCATTAGGTATACAGCGAGTGTTAGTAGGATAGTGTGTAGACGAACTAGCTTAGTTGTTAGGATGGTATAATTGGGTTAACGAGAGTTATTTATAGCATGGAAGTTAATACTTTATTGTAACGCCGAACTGCCGGTTATGTTACAGTACAGTGCAGTGCCTCAGTTCCTAAAGTAGAGATACATTATTAATAGTGTTATGTAAGTTTTGCTAGCTTACACAACCTAACATAATTGTTGTATAAGCTTCATTTTATTTATCATTTTTTAATTAAAAATAAAAAGATATCAGTATTGTGTTAGTTATAGAACGATTTAGAACGCTTTAATAGCGAAAGACAAGCGTTAAATTACGTGGCAATATGTTAGTCATATAGTGTCATGTGGTTTGGTTTTTGGTTGGTCCGGTCGATAATTTGTTACTGAACGATTCTGATTTAAGGCTTGAACACGTTGCAAAGTAGAATACGTAAAATGTTCTGATGTAATGTTAACATACAGAACACTTAAATAAACGACATTCAATTAAAATTATTAATACATTATAGACGGTAGTTGAATTAACTAATCACTTATCATGTGTAAAATAAGGTTTTACCTCGATAAATTTTAACCGTCATTTAGCTCAAAGGCTCTAAAGTTTAACAGAATAACGCATTATATAATGTTACGAACACATACAAACCTAAGAGAACATGAGTAAAAAATACACAGACTTATTCAAGTAAAGGGAGAATGGCTCATAAATTTATTAGGTAACATCAGTCAGAGCTATCCACCGGCCGCGCAACAACGGAGCGAAATATCGGGGAGATGCGCGTGATCAATCAGAAACGCGGTCTGCTGCTGTAAAGAATGATAATGCGAGGGAAATGATAAAGATAAACTATGTTTCGCCACGCATTATTGTGCAGGTAATAATATTAGTTTTGGCGCCGACGTAATAGAGCGATAGTTCGTCATGAACATCTTGAACTAAATACTCTGTAAATATGTATTCTTTGCGGCTATTATGGGATAGGACGTTAACTGCATTATATTCTATCTATTTAACCGGGTATGGTTTTGAATAGTAGCCAAATTAAAAGAAACAAATGTGTTCAACAATACAAAAAACTCCTTCTGAGCGGTTAACGCATTTTTTTCTTCTTTCCCTAACGCTCTACCACAATAATAATGAATTGAATTGCAAAAAAAAACAAACATGATAGTATGTTGACCCCATAGAAAGAGTTTTCAGTATTGATTCTTTTTCATAAGAAGCTGTCGTCGTGTTAACGTGTTAAACTATTATTAAGTAAAACACAAAGAGTATCCTATTAGTATATATAAAAAACCTTACTTAAATCAGTTTATAATTCATTCTTTTATAAGGCCCCTGAATTTCACGCCCCATGAAAATATTAGCTGCAGAAAAGAAGCAGCAAAGTTTTGATAAGAATTCATATTTGTCCCTGGGGTAACGTTATACAAGAAGAGGCATTGCAATTTAGCTGGTTCAAACAAGCTTAAGATAAAGGCAAGACGGCTTCGGGCTGCTAAGATTTGTAATCATAGATACTGCGAACATCTACTTTGGGACATAATAAAAAGTATAATAGTATTAAAAAATTTATAATAGTATTAAAAAAAAAAATGTCAAACATAGAAATGGTAACATTTCTCCGTACCTATTTTGTGAGATGTGAGTAAAATTGTTAGATGTTACATTAATTAAATAGTTTTATATTTCAAATGTTGATTAAGTTCAAAGTGAAATTTTATATAAATTGTAATAATTTCAGTAAATTTAATTTAATTCAGTAAATTAATTTACTGAAATTATTTATCAATATATGTCTGCATCAATATATATCTTTTATTTAAAAACCTGAATATAAAACTGATCAGGTTTCAAATCATATCAGATATAAACAACTAACTATAAACTCTAAAAGTAGCATTGTTTAAACATTAAATAAAAAAATAATAATTCTGTGATAAGTATCAATACATAAAATATACCATCGTCGCTAAAAACGGTATTATAGAGGATAACGATAATCCAGCTTTTGTCAATTAATGCAGAAAATCATGTGCAGACAAACCACAAACAACCACGAGTCAATCCAAAAATGACAGGTCGGCGCCGAATGGTCCCACTTTGCGGAATAAAACATTTTGCGAACGACGCAAATTAATTGCGTCCGCTCGCAATTATCGTATTTCACGGTTAATGTTTATGTGTTTTGTACCTGTGGGTAAACTGAAAAGTTATGTCATCTGTGTTAAGCTTAATGCTTATTCAAGTTATTTGTAGCAAAGCTGATTTAAAGGACTTATCACTTACAAAGTTTTGCTATTACGAAGTTTGTAGACTTGGTTGGGATTTTTTTTTGTGTGTAGCTATATACATCTACTATGTTATGGTATTTATAAAATGCGATATGGGTGGTACTTCTAACCCGTTAAGGCTAAGTTCGGTATCTAATTTTATTTAAAAAAAAGAAAATTAAGGGTCAAACAAATCTGCAAAAATAAAGTTTTTTTTTCGAAAATAATTTATTGATTATTATTTTTCTAGCCAAGCAAACCCTAAACATTACAAATGAAGTTTATGGTCAGTTATTCTGTTCTTTTAGCTATCTTGTGGTATTTCTTTCATGTTTCTACGACACATAAAACCTTTGTTATTGCCTAAATTGTTAAAAAAACAAAAAAGCCGCCATTCATAGGGGGTGAGGGTTTGACCCCCGAAATCAATTTGTCGATAAAATAAGATATTGCACTTAGCCTTAACGAGTTAGAACTACCACCCATTTCACATTGTACATATTTAAATGGACATATGTATACATTTTATACTGAAATATATTAATTATGTATGTTATACTTATTGGCTAAAAATCACTTTCATAATTACTTTTGGTCAATAGATAGGTACGCGTAGAATTTGATGTTAGTAACAAAACTTCAAAATGGTTATTGTTTAGATCTATACATTTATAGTTTTTTGTCAGACGTCTCCAAAATGATTAAGCATTATATTATACGCAAATGAAATGATTTACAAAAGCGTAGTAGGTACTAGACATGTAAAAAGAATCTGAATGGCAAAAAATGTGATTCGATGCTCCAATATTTAGTGGTTTATAAATGGTTTGCCCTTCCTCAAGTTGACGGTTGAGTCTGTAAATAACTATATTATCAAAGCAATATGTCAGAAAGTCCTCTCCATAGAAGCCCGACCGGGCCCGACCTCCCTGGGCAATCGTGACTTAGGGTTGCTAACTTATGTTTTTTTCCTTCTTAGGTAAATGCGTAGATTAATTATTTAAGAGTAAGACAAGTTTTGGAATTGTAAGTAAACTTAGAGCATTACCGTGATCTGGTATAGCAGTATTACTTCTATATTCCAAGTTCGTTTTGTTTTTCCCATCGTAGCGAGTGCTAAGTCTATGGTTTTTCCGTAAAGAGTTTGACGTAAAAATGACTTTGATTGTTACTGGGCGGTAACCACGAACTCTTAAAACAATATCAAATCTGTCATACATTATCAAATCTGTCAAATTTTGTACGTAATGACGTACCAAAATTGACAGATTTGACAGCTTTGAGATTGTTGTAAGAGTTTATGGTTACCCAGCTGGAGTCTAACCATGAACTCATAAGTTAAACAGGGTTGTTTTTACGTCAAACTCTTTGCTGAAAAACAAAAGATGGTTGGATGGAGTAATACACCCTTTTTGGTTTTGCATTGATTATGCACAAAATTGTAATAAATAAATAAAATAATATTGCACTTACTATATGGTTTGGCTTCCGTTTAACTCTAAAACGTTTAACTCATGGTAGGGGTACTGAGTATACTTGTAGAATAGTATCGTATTAATAAAGTATGTCGCTGGCAGTAGCATAAATCACTAATGACAGTCGATTTAGCTCATATTTTGAGAGCTTCTTTATATTTGATGCAGTAAGTTGCACATTTTTTATTTAAAACACCTTGGGAACAGTTTATGGGTATTTTCTTTGATAGTTGACATCCTTGTCATGACTTATCGCATTTTGCCCTTGCTCTAAATCCATTTTCGTTTTCTTTGTAAAGATTTACGAGATGTAAAGGCGGCGTTTAATATATGAAGAGTAAATATAAATGTGGGCACGTACTAAACATGATTTAGCAGGTTCAGCGGGTGTAAGGGTTTTGTATTTTCACCGTCCTGCTACATCGATAATTTTTTATTTCATCATCATTCAAAATTTCAGTCGCAGGACGTCCATTCCGCCAATTACTTCCAGATTGACTTGGAAGCGGCCAGCATTCAGCGGCTTCCTATGCTTACGCTACGCTTGCATGATACGTGGCCTCTATTTTAGAACCTTTCTGGACCATCGGCCTGCAGGTCTATCTTATTTATTTGAATCGTATTCTCA